>CAOLHI010000937.1:657016-1314033 GCA_948474755.1 Ctenosaura bakeri
TGTATCTTGTTTACCTAATTCACTTAAAATCTTTCAGATACTGAGTATCAAAGTAAGCATGCATAGAACTGCAGCATCAGATGGATCTTCCTTTGAGTCCACAGGTATGAGGAACTGCACTGTTACAGTGGCAACTTCTCAGTGGGCCCCACAGTCTACGGTAAAGTTTCAGCTAATGGAATGGGCACCAGTCCTTGCATTTCAAAATGCCTTAGCGCACAAAAATGACACAGATTCTGCCCTCTGCATTTTACTACCTCACTACTTTACAGTTACTTTCTCACTACCGCTCTGCCAAAGGCTATGATGAGAACCAATTAATTAAAATCAAATTAGGTATGCATTAAGTTGGAAATTTGTCAACAGAAAGGAGTAACACTTTCATGCATGTTCTAAAGAAAGAGGCAAGTACAAGAAATCAGAGCTTGCAAGATTACTTTTCAAGAGTAATTATTTATATTACTCATTATGGGATTTCTAAAGTACCCCGTTCCTGTTACTCATTATGATAATGGGGAACATTACCATATCACATTCCTTGTTGCACTGCTCTTTACTTTTTCATTATTTTCTGTTACTTTTTTGACTGCCTTAGAATTGAGAAGATAACTGCATAAAACTTGAAAACTTTCCCTCAAAGTGCATCTTAAAACACTCTTCAAAGTAACTTTTTAAAATAACAAGAAACTCTTACTCATTACTTCAGTGAAGTCTTTCAGTTCCTACTTGTTATATTTCTTTTAAAATGTAAGTTTATTTCTCCCTCATTACCCAAGAAAGCAAGTAGTTATGGTGAACAATGTTCCTTATAACACCTTACTTCCAAGATCTACCTACTAGATAAATATCCCTCTTGAACTGCAGTGCCCAGAATTACACACAGTAGCCCAGGTGAGGTCTGACAAAAACAGGTACTATTGCTTCCCTGGATTGAGAGATCATACTCCGCTTGGTACAGCTTAGAATTTCATTGGTCTTTTGACCACCGCATTATACTGTTGACTCGTGTTTAGCTTGCAGTCTACTAAAACCCCTAGATTCTTTTCATATATTCTGTTGCCAAGCCACATGTTACCCCTCCTAGATTTGTGCATCTGTTGTTGTTTTTCCTGAACAAATGTAGCATCTTATTAAGTTTTTTTTTAGTGTTTTGAGCCATCTCTCTAATCTGTTACGGTCATTTTGAATTCTGTCCTCTGATATATTAGCCGCTCCTTCTAATTGGTGTCATCTGCACATTTGATGAGCATGCCCTCTGTTCTCTCATCCAAATCATTTAAAAACATGTTTAACAAAACTGGACCCAAAATAGAACCCTGAGACATACCACTTGTCACTCCTTTTCAGAATGACAAGGAACCACTGGTGAGCACTCTTTAAGTTTGGCCCATAGTATATTTTCTCTCCTTTTTGAGTGTTTGGTCATCTGTTCTAGGTAAGTATCATCCAATTCTTCAGTCTGGCTTGGAAGGCCATGGTAGACTCCCATAGATATCACTGTTGTTTCCCTCTTCCATGCTTCAAGTCAGAAGACTTTGTATATGTGTACTCCTCCTTCTTTCCTTCTAGTTTCTTTCTTTTCAATGGGTTATATCCCTCAATTACTAGACTGCAGCCATGGGCATCATCCTAACATGACTGGCCAAAGGCTGCACAGTCTATTAGAGAGGGCAGGAAGGGTGGCAAATTGTGAAGAGGCTGGGGGTGGAGCCAGATAATGTTGCAGCTTTCCATTCCTGTACCCCAGCATCCAATGCCATGAATTCTAATGAAGGAAGCTTCCTTCCTTCAAAGAGTGATTAACATTCCCTGAGTGTAGCTGCCCACTGGGTTCCACATTAATGAGGCCAGAATAAATTTATTTTTAACCCAAAGTGGCTGACTTAACATGGAACCAGTATTGACATTTCTCCAGAGTTATCTTATTAACTTCTTTCTTTCTTTCTTTCTTTCTTTCTTTCTTTCTTTCTTTCTTTCTTTCTTTCTACGAACTACAATTCTTAAAAAGTTATGCTATACCCTGTTGATTATTTTCCCCAACCCTAATCCTCTTGGGTATTTTTCTTCCTCCTCCTCACAAAGCTACTATTTGCTTTTTGTTAGTTTCTCAGGATTGAGGAATTTAAAAAATTAATTGGTAAGGCTTTTAGGGTAGAAAGATAACATAAATTTAAGGCTAATTTATAATTAACTTAATTATTAAAAGCTTTCCTTCTCAAAAACAAGCATAGTTCAATTAGATTTTTAATGTATTAATAGTAAATCCTGTCCCACTAATTTTCCCACCTTTAACCAAATGAGAATAACATTGGGCTCTAATTTCTGAAAGCTTATGCCAGGATAAATTTGCTTGTCTTTCAGATGCCATTCGGAGTTTCTAGCCAATCTCATACCATGTTTTTGACAGTGTTCAGTTTAGTTGACATTTTTAAATTTCTAAGATATAAAATTAAAGCTAATTTCCTACAAAAATCAAAGCTTCAAAGAGATAACAGTTGATCTCAAAAAGGTGCAATCCAAGAGAAAACTTTGAATCATATCCATAGCCTTCAGAGACTGAAATATGGCCAGATGAGTAAAATATCATTGCCCTGGCCAGGTCTTTCAAACAAGATATTCCAGCGAGCATTAGTTTCCAGTTTTCTTCTTGCAATGGCAAGTTGATTTATTCCCCCGACACCTCTCAGATACATGAGTAGATGGGAACAAGGCTGGCTTATTCCTCCAAGCAAATTGGTCAAATCTGATTTTCTGCAAGGAAGGTATGCATAAAATGATAGTTTTATCACTTTATCCAACATTACCCTGCTCCTGCAATTAGTAAGAATTCAAACACAGGGAGACTGTTTGAAAGTGAAAATGTGTGGCCTTGTTGTTGTGCTATGACTTCTTCCATCCCCCAGCATTGGCCAAGGTAGCCAGGGGTCCCACAATATTTAGAGGGCTACACATTGCCCCTCTGCGCGCGTGCATGTACACACACACACACACACACACACTTTAAAAATGACAAGAACAGCAGCAACTGGGAATTTCTGCACACAGGAGTGCTTGTATGTGTCTAAGGATCTGTTTGGATCCTGACTATAGTTATGTACCATAGGCATTGCTATTCATGTACCTTCAAACATCTCTCCTTGTGCTCTATATTGTCCATTTTATGGAAGTAATGATTGGAATGTCTGAAAGAAATGTATCAGGATAAAACTTCTCATAATTAAAATGTATGCTTCCATTTAAAAACCTGCTTTATTTACAATATTGTTACAAGGGCAAATGGGAAGCTGCAGAGAAATTGTTTGCTTTGACAGGCAGTTATTCAATCTCTTGCTTCTCTTAAAGCACCAAATATTTTAGCCGAAGAAACCTCCAAGAATTCAGATGTTCATCCAAGAAACCTAGCTTTTCCTGGACAATTGGACAGATATAATGCCTGATGATCCAGGACATCAATGTACATCTTTCAGGTATCACAAGATGCATCCAGCAAGTTGAATAGGTTATCAGTGAACATTGTAGGGAGGATGGAGAAGTGTGACCAGAACCACACTCATAACAGCAATATGCGTGGAAGGCTGCTTGTGCATCTGAATAGTATTCATGAGCAAACAGGGAGCAACTACAACAAACTGTTCTTACTTCTGGGTGCTTCATAAGTAAGAAAGGTGTGATCATCAGCTATGTGTTCCACCATCCTTAGTGCCTCAACCTAAGTCTCCTCTCTCTTATTTGTAGAACCCCTAATATCTTCTGAATTTGGGAAGTCACATGTGGATCTTGATGTAGGCATGTGGTACTGGGCTGGCTGAAGCAGATATCTTCACCTACCTCCCACCCCCCAGCCCCAAAAGAATCAGGGGAACTGGCTGACAAGGATGGCTATAACATAGGTAGTAAGTCTCCATAAAGTGAGTGGAAGGGCCATCGGTGAATGAAGCTCTTGCTTAAAGAGGCATCCCTGCTTACTCTTTGACATTCCCTTCCCACTTCTTCACCCCAGGGCCACCTAACGTTCTGTGAAGCGTTTTCAAGGAGCTAGATGGGTTCCTTTGAAAAAAGGAGTGCAAGAAAAGTCCCCTTTAGCCAGTGCAATTGCATTGTCATAAATTAAGATCCATCCCTATGCAGTCATTCATACAGCATCTAACCAAAATTGCACTGGAACACAACCAAGTGTGTCTCTGTACATGTCTGTAAATGACTTCCTCATGATTAAGGAACTAGTCTTTCCAAGATGCAACTGACATTCAGAGTTTAGCTCAAATGTGCTAGGGGAATTTTTTCTCACTTGTCTCTACAGTGTCATGTGACAAGCTGTTCTCTGAGCTGACTCAGAAGTCACAATTTCCAGATACAAATGTGTGCAAGTAACATGAGTATATCTGGGCAAGGTAGCAGCTGTCCACATGAACTTGAGATCAGAGATTTTACAGAAACTGAATTTTATTGAGATGGAAGAACAAACGAGCAGTTCAATTCTTAATTATAGAAAATTCGGGGTGGGGGGAGGAGGAGGAGGAGGCACTGATGTAGACTCGAGTTGACTGACTTGGACTCAAGTCAGACTTAAGTCACTTCAGTGACTCGACTCGGCAAAAAATGATACACTGACTTGACTCGAGACTTGAATTTTTTTAGTAACTGACTTGCTGCACTTGGCTCAGTAAGATAACACATTCATCCAGAACCTTGTGGCTTTGAAGAGTGCTTCCATATCTTCTTGCCTACTGGTCACAGGACAATCTGTCTCAAGCCCAAAGTGTGGGCACATTTCTCAGAGAGGAACAGTAAATGGGTTAAGTAATGGGATTCAGGTAGGCCTGAGGTCTGCTCAGTAGCCTATCCCTGGTGCATATCGGAGGAGCCTTCTAAAACATTCCCAAAGAGCAAAAGACAAGACTCGTCCCCAGAGTGCAGGGTGCATTTCTCAAAGGGGAACAGCAAACGTGTTAGGCAGTGGACTTGAAAAGGAAGAGTCCTTCCTTCTAAAGTTTTTGAAGTTTCAATAACAGGAAGTAAGAAGCATCCTATTCTCCATTTCCGAAGCTACAAACCCTTTTATGCCCATTGGCACAAAAGCCTCCAGCTTCAGGAAGGGGGAGTAAGAAGGATCCTATTTCCCACTTCTGAAGCTGCAGATGGCAAAATCGCAAATGCAGAGAACCAACTCTGCTTAAATTGTTGAAACTGACTTTATTCAACACTGTTCAAAATTCTGGAATATAGGTTGGGGTATAAAGTTAGTTCCCAGACTTGAGATTGACTTTAGACTTGATTTGAAAGTATCTTCAAGGACTTGAGACTTGGAGTAAAAGACTTAAATACATCACTTGGAGGAGAACAGTTGCCACTCATAGAGAGACTGCCCAGTGATCGCTTGGCTTCTGAGAAGGAAAGAGAAGGGAAAGGTAATTGAAGTGAGATTTGAAAAGTTGAGACCAGGAAGAATTGTATCTTTCTTTTCTAATATTATCTCCAAACACAGAGGAGTACAGAGAACCTGAGTGTCAGTGTAAATTCAAGGAGAAAGTAAAAAGAAGAGACTTCCCTCTGCCAAGGCAATGGAGGGCAATGGAATCCACTGGAAGTGGGAGTGTGTGTGGGGGGGCGGGGAAACGATCAAAGCCAAAAGTCTACCCCAGAATTAGGCTCCTCCAGATAGAGGTGTCTGAAAGTTGTGGCATGTTTTGCTGGAGTCCTCAGGGGGTGTGGTTAAATATTCAAATAACTCTTTTGTTGTCCTGTATTTTTTTCTGCCAGTTTCAGTTATTCCCATCCTCAAATGTGTTTCTTCTTAATGATAAGACATATCAGAACAAAAATATCCCCTTTTCTTCTCCCCTCTTCCTTCCTTCCTTCTTTCCTTCCTTCCTTTTTTTTTTTTTGGTTACTTTTACAGTTACTGTGCATCAGTGCATCACCAAAAAGAGGAAATCTGACCATCAACTCCTAACACCTGAGCAAACCATGGCCCTGGTCTTAAAAAGCTATTTGGAAGAGCACTAGTCAAGATCCAAAAAAATTACAAACACTTCCCAAGATGAGTGAAAGTGGGTTTGGAAATGACAGTAACAGGCAAAATCCAAGCAGCTATATCATGAAAACTCGGGGCTTTTTTAGACTGACCTGGAGTGGCCTAACTCCATATATCTTTGTCCCCACAGGACTCCTTCCTGGAATTCCCTGGCGTTCAGGAGTGCAAATTTGTAAGGAAGTGTGCCCAATCAAGTGTTCTGAGGAAGAGTTTTCAAGCAGCAAAGAGCTGTTTCACACTGGCTGCAGAACCTTGTAGCCTCTTTCCAGTAGTCTGATTGGGATCTTGGAATTTAGATTAGGTATCATCTTTGATTGCAAAGACTAACAAAATGGTGATTTTGATGTGCACACCAGAGGAACAATAGCCTAATGCCTGCTTAAGAAAGTAGGGGTGAAGGCAGGGCACTATCACACTACACAATTAAAACACTATGATTCCACTTTAACTGCCAAGGCAACATCCCATGGATGATATGCTGTTTTTAGTGAGACGCTAGAATTTTCTGGATGAGAATTCTAAATTGTAAATTCCAGGTTGCCATGACAGTTAAAGCAGAGTCATAACACCATAGTTGTATCTTGTGAAATGCCCCCTAGACTTAGGTAGAGTGGGAAGGAAGTAATTCTTGGAAAGGACATTTGAACTCTCAGGACATTCCACGGCCATACAATAGGTGATACTATGTTGTTTTGATTAGATTAGGGAGACTGGTTGAGTGTTAATGATTTCAAGGGTCCTACTGCTAGTGAGTTTGGATACTATTCTATTTCAGTAGAGGATATGGGGACATTTTAATTGTCATTTTGTCTTAGTTTGCTACTTTATATCTAAGTTAACTTCTCACACAAAATGCATCCATTCGAGTGGAGATATATGTGAAGGAACATCCAAAATTGCAGTGGCATATTGTTCTCTTGGTGTGTGTTTCTGTTCACCTAGCTCTATATACCTTGGTACATATCTTGCAAGGAAAAAGGAGACGTGTTATTAACTAGCAGCATTCCCACACATCTGCATGTAGTAGTTTGTTGACATTTGTGGCACTCTTAAGTTCAAAATTCTTATAGACTGTGCCCTCTCTGTGAGGAATGCTGTTTTTGCCCTTCAACTAAGGAAAGGCCAATCAGCCATAAATGATTATTCCATATTGCAAGAGGGAAATATTCTCCATCTGTGGGTGTTTCAGTACTTAATCTCCCCATTCTTTTAAGGTACACAGGAAAAGGAAGAAAGGTGCTGGTTTTCACTTTGGTCATTTCTGCACTAGACTGTTACAGTGCTGTTATTCCACTTTCAACATCCTATGGAATCCTGGAGTTTGTAGTTTAGGAAGGGGCCTCAAAGACTCCAGAGTTCCATAGAATGTTGAAAGTGGAATAATAGCATTGTAGCAGTCTAGTGCAGAAATGGCCTTTGAATCATGCTGCCTTTGCTGCCACAGTTGTATGCCTGGAACTGAGCACCTTGGTAAGTGTTCAACTTTTGTTGATTCTGCAAAATGTTCCTTCTGTGCAAAATTCCCAGATGTCACATTTCCACTTGGGTGCTTTTATGTATCTAGACAAGGAAGCACTGTGATCTGGCAGCCTGCCCTTCACCTTGATATTTATTTACTTATTAAGAACTGTGGGCCTTAGTTTGCCAATTCCAAAGGTACCTTACATAGCTGAAGTAATTAAACAGAATTAAAAATATATTCAGATTTTCTTAAAAGAACAACAACAACACAATAATATCTCAACCCAGAGTTCCCTGACATTATTCTATATCAACCTACCTGGAAGTATGCCCATCTGAGCACAATGCATGTTACACCTGAGTAGATATTCAAAGGATACAATGTTAGGTCTCTGTAGTATAAACTACACACTTCTGATTTTATGATTCCATTTTAATTGCTGTGGTGCATCCTACAGAATCTCAGGATTTGTATTTTAGTGAGTTCTCTGGCAGATATTTCTAAGTACCTCACAAAACTACAAATCCCAAGATTCTGTGAGATGGAGCCATGACAGGTAAAATGAATCAAACTACTATAACTATGTAGTGGGGAAAAGATCATGGCCTCATATACTCTTTGTCTCACGATAGAGTGGCTGGTATTCTCCCCTTTATTATGGCAGAGAAGAAAAGATGGAACAATGATTTTAGGCTTCTTATTGAGATTAGTGAAGTGATTTTGACTTCTACCCTTTGTCTGCAGGCGTGCTATTGCACTATGGTCAGGGAACAGAGATATGAACAAACATATCACTCTTCTTTTGTCATAACTTGATCTTCCCCCAGTTTCTCCTATTGGTTTGGTGATATTCCACCAACATGTGCCTTAAGATAACAGTTCTGCCACTATTACAAGGTACAGCAGTGGTGCTGTCCTTATGTATCTTTTAGCTTCTGTTGGTGGACTTTTGACTTCAGTCAAGACAAGGAAACTTATTATTTTGCTTTATTTATAAACTTATGTTTATATATCCCACCTCATCCTCCTAGAATTGAGACTCAGGCCCTTTCTGCACCTTACCTTTTTCCAGCGCTGGGATGCGGGAATCGCGCAAGCAGCCTCTGGCAAGAGGCTCTGGCGTCCCTGCTGCTTCAGCTCCACACGAGCTGCCTGCTTGTGCGAGAGCCCCGCTTCTTCCTTCCACAGTGCAGCCTGGGAGTTTCCCAGGCTGCGCTGGGGCTGGAAGCGCGACCAACGTGGCTCTGGAGGCTCCACACACCAGGTAAGTGCACGCAGGACCCAGGAGCAATTTGCGCACCATTTTCAGCTTCCAGCCAAAAATGAAATGGTGCGCAATTGGCGCCTGCCAGTCCCTGGAATGTCACATGATTGTCAGTGTGTCCTGCAGATTGCTCCTCGCAATTGCACGATGCTTCAGGCACCTTTTCGTATGGCAAATGCCGTGCGGAAAGGGCCTCAAAGTTGCTTAAAAAAATTTAAACACATACAATGCAGATAAAAACATACAAAGGTTATCAATAAAATTTAATTAAACCATTGAAAAGCCATTAGAAAGCAATATAGCACACTATTAACAGTGCTCTCTTAAAGCAATTAGCTCTCAAAAGCCTGTCAGGAATTTTTTAAAAAGTGTTTGCCTACCAATGGAAGAACAGTAAGGAGGCAGTCTGTCTGAGGCCCTTTTCACATGCCATTTCTCATGCGAAAGGGCCTCTGGAGCATCGCACGATTGCGAGGACCATTCCACATGACGTCCTTGCAATCATGTGATGCTGCCGGGACTAGTAGGCGGCGATCACGCAATATATCATTTTCAGCTTTTTGTCGAAAATGATGCATGATCGCACGTCGCTCCAGGGCCTCACATGCACTTACTTTCTGTTCGGAACCTCTGTAGATGTGGTCCTTGTGCTTCCTCTTCCAGCACAGCCTGGGAAAGTACCAGGCTGTGCTGTGGAAGGAAGAGGCAGAGCCCTCACACTTCCTGCCGCCCAGCAGGGAACCGCTGCAGAGAAGAAGCAGAGGGGACGTGAGTGCCTTCACAAGAGGCTGCTCGAGTGATCCTCACGCACCCATGCCAGAAACAGGTAAGCTGCGGAAAGGGCCTAAGAAAGATGTTCCACAACCTGGGCACTTGTGTACCCACCAGGTGTGCCTCCTAGAGTAGTGGGAGGGGCCTCTCCCAAAGATTTCAGAGTCTAGGCAGACATGGTTGGGACAACAAACTCCTTCAAATATCAGTAGATTCTAACCATTAATTTGAATTGTGCCAGGAAAAGAACAACAACTGGGAGCCAATGGAGTTCATGCATCCTCATGCATGCACAGACCTGCTTCCTAAGCCCAGAGTTGTTGACCTCTCCATTTGACAGTAAAGATCAGAATGAAGTTTTTGTGCATGTTTGCAAGTAGATACTTCCTAGTGACTGGAAGCTCTGCTTTATCACAATTACAAGTCATGCAAAGTTCTACTTGCATTCAGGCATGTAAGTAGCCTGCAGACCTCCCTGCTCAACATGGGGAAGGTGGGGGCTTCAGAAGGTGGGTTCAGCAAACACAGGAGGTTGGTGGGAGTGAGACCAGCGTACACAGTTCCATACATGTTATACATGTTTGTATACCCAATTTAAGCCTAACACCTGGACAGCCCTTCCGTTTATTTGAATATCTTTCCAAAGCCTGAGTAAAGGAAAATTTTGTCAGGGCATTCAGAATGTGAGTGTGGTATGTCCAAGAAGGTTTTTCTGGTGGACAGAAAGATGAAGTAATTTGACCTTGGCAGTGCAGCTGCAAGGTTTGTTATGGCTAGCTTGCCTCACAAGGTCCTGCCTCATGACAAAGCATCCAGCATGGGGAGAACGTACGCTGTGGACTCATTGGATCACTCAGTGTATACCTGGGTGTGGTTAAGCCCTTAGAAGGCTTAGGTTTTGCTCTGTAAACTGCTTTTGGCCACATTTTGGACCTGCCTCTGGCCATACTCTTTGTCCGTCTTTCATGCTGTTTTTGTACCTATTGTTTTGCTTCTAGGCATGCTGCCTGAAGTCTTATTGCTTTGTTTGAATAAACAGCACTGAGCCTTAACACAATGAGCCTGCATGGATATTTTTTCCTGTCTGAAGCAGCTGGCAGTGGTTTGGCACTGCTTCCTACTTTCTGCACTCTGCACATGCTCTGAGGTGCATACTTCACACCCTGACAAATTTGACCTCTTTCAGAATTAACTTCTCCATTCACTTAGGGCTTCACCAGACCTCTATGTATATTCTGCATTTTCTTGAGACATTTTCTGAAGCATTTTAGATTATGCAATTAATCAGTGCATGTTGATTCACACCTTCTGCTCACAGATGGTACCTCTGCTCAGTTTTTATGGATATCCCTTCACCCCTGTAGCACAAACTTCCACATTTACTTGAAACCACTCTGATATTCTGTGTAGCACATGGGAGGGTGGGCAAGTCTGCTTCTCTTTGTCAGTTGCACACAACTGAGTCTGGATCCAACTCTTCACAAAGAACTTCCTCTAGATTTCTAGCTACTGTCCAATACAATTTAATAACATAGGAATTTTACAAAATCTTTTCAGAGTAATCCCATGAGAGTTTGTCCAAAAGGCTTCAACTGAATGCAGTATTATCCATTACTGCATTACTGGGTTAGACCAAAATTCTAATTTCAAAATAAAAGTATCTTGTTATTAATTTCTCTTTTTCTCCAATAACAAAGGTATAAATGTATTACATTACAATTGGAAATTGACAAGGGATCACTTTGTTCCATTTGGGATGTAACTTTTTCATTGTTGTTCTGTGCCTTCCAACCTGGGGCTTGCCTTCCAACCTAGGGCTTGTCCTAAGGTGATATTATCACAGTTTTCAGAAAGGGTTTGCCACAGCCCTCCTTTCAGGCTGAAAGAGTTTGACTTGGGCCATTTCTGCAGCTTACCCTTCTCCGTCATCGTCCCATCGCGATTCCAGCAGTGCCACTGCCAGAATGGGAGCGCGATCCAAACTCTCCCCTCCACATCTGTCTAGCTGCCTGCGGCAGGGTAGCGCAAGCAACATGTGCCTTCCAGTGCAGCCAGCCACTTACCTTGCTGCACTGGGGAAGGAAGCCCCTAAATCATGCTTCTTCCCTTTCTGCACAGCCAACGGCAATGGGAGTGTCACACGATCAGGGAGCATTACCAGATTTTTTTCCAGTAAGGGAATATCCCACAATCGTGACAGGTGGGGATGCGTTGGCAGTGGGACCACAATGATCTTGTGCGAAAGCAGACTGGCAGCAACACATTACCATCATGGGACAGTGATGCCGTGTGGCCATGCTCAAGATTGTTACCCTGTTCTCTGGGGGTCCTGGGAGGGGTGCCCAAATAACCAAAACACAAACACAATTCTGGGGAGAATTAGCTGGAGCACTCACTAAAGCTAGCGAGAGGGAGGATAACTTAGCAGGGATCTTGCAACCCAGCGTCTACGGGGTCAGGTCAGTCAAGCAGTCAGACAGTTTTAAAAATAGCAAAAATGATGTAAAGACACCACAATCACACAGCTAACGGAAGAATTGGAAATAGGGATTTTCGGGGGAAATGGGTGATACGACACCTTTCTCATAGTCCTGAAGAAGTTGAAGATTGAGTTCGTTGGGGGTGCAGAGAAGAAAGCTCAGTGCGATTCGCTGAGGGGAGCTCGCCAGACAAAGCGGCAGCAAGGCGAGATGGAAGTCCAGAGCAATCCAAGGTGGTCTCGGAATCGGGGGGTTTATATAGGGTGAATTGTGACTGCAGGCCATGCCTTACTTGGTGAAAACAATGCAAGTTTGGAGCGAGACAAAGCTTTGGAAAAGGTCAAGTTTAACATGATCGGCTTAGCGCTGAATCAACAATAGTGTAGCCAGTATGCAAATGCAAGGTGCTTAGTTTGGCTTTGTAAGACTATCGGCTCAGAGCCGGGCGCCTTTGTTAGTGTTGCGCTTAAGCAAAAAGGTGTTTGCAGGAGAGGTCCCTGAAGCAACAGATTGGGTCTGTTCTGCCTGCCTTGGTGGAGAATGGAATGTCCAACAATTACCGGCCGTGCCTGTTTACGTGCTTGTCCGGAGGCCTCGCAAACACGTGGAGCGTGGTGGCAGAGGAAGGCCGAATGGTTTTGATATCAAATCGATATCGAGCGCTATCACTGGGTAGGCCTGGGCCAAAGTAACAAGATCACCCACTGTGTTTCTAGGGGCGAATGGGGATTTAAACCCTGTGATCTCAGAGTTCTAGAGTTCTCAACATTTTATTGACCTGGTGATACTGACAGGAATCCCTTCATTCCTTTTGGGATGTTAACTTTGTCAGCACTGGTTCTAGCTGCAGCTGTCTCTTGCTGTATGTGGGTGCTGAAGTAATAAGGAGATAGATGAGTAGAAAGTACTGTATTTTTGAACAAGAGACCAGCAGCTAGCAGCATTCAGTGGTTTTAAAAGTAACTATAAGCAACTCTTTTGGTAAACTTTTAAAAACAGGAAAGTCATGTGCTACTTATTTGAAAAAACTTGCAACTGTAACAATAACTAACTGCTTTAAGAGGCTTTGGAACTGTAATTGTACCTGACTGTCACTTTCTAAGCTTTCAGTATTTCTTTTTGGAAAGCATCTCCAGCAAAAATGACTACATGAAGCAGGTTTTTTTGGGGGGGAGACAAATTGCCCTGTGCTGAAATTCAAGTGCAGGGTACCTCAGTGGAGTGACACATTCACTCTCACCAAAGAACAAACTAGCTGAGGACCAATACTGGCATTTTCTAAAAGACTAATGCTCCCTCTGTCTTAATAAGGCACTTGACCTTTGCAAGTAGACAGCTATGTGGCCAGTGCTATTAATTCAGGTAGGAAGCATACTAGATTTTCTGGTACAGTAATGCAGAGGAACTTTACTGGAGGATTTATGATGCTGTAGTTATTCTGTTGGGCCAGGAGAATACCATCTTGAGGTAACCTGCTTATGTCAATAAAATGCCATATAGACAAACATCATTGGTATATCGAACATGAGAGGAAAAGGTTAGTCATGAGCTCAGTGCTGTTATGAGTTTAAGCTGAGTATTCGAGATCCAACCAAAAACAAGTAGTACACTTTATTAGAATGGTATTCTATTTAATCCTGTCTGTGATTGTGTACCTTTATTTATGTATTTATTATTTTTTATCTTTTATTGGAGTTGTCATTCTTATCTGTTTGTTTAATCACTATTTACTGGTTTGTTACCTATCTCATGCATGAAATTTCAGTTTGGTTCCTTGTATACATTTTCATGGCTTTGATACTATCACACCAGGATGGTATTTGTACATGTATGCTTAATACATAACATACTGTTTCAACTGTTTGTTAATAGGTATTTTTAGGATTCTGTTTCATATTGGCCAAGATCCTACAGCATGTAAGGAGGGTGTAAGGCTCCGCCCACTCAGTTCTGCTGGCCAACCCCTTCTACTCCCTGCAGAAAACAGCTTCCCGGTGCCAGAGTGCATCCCTTCAGCCATTTGGTGGCAATACCACGTGAAAGAGATCTGTAAGGGCAATGTCTGTTCTTTTCTCCTAGCAACAGAATTGTAGCCATATGTTACCCAAACATATACATCTTCACCCTTCCCCACCCACTAGAAGCTCATGGGCGTGTTTGCTGCTAGGAAGCTGATTTCCAAGTGGAAGCATCCCCAAAATTACATATGGAGGTATAATCCCAGGGTATGCCAATGTATGCTGGATGCCATCCTTTACTATATGCTGACCTATTTCTACTACAGTTCGAATGCCTTCAGTATCACAACAGGGAGCTCATTGGAAGACAACTATGTTATGCTGACAAGAGTGTTAGCATAGCTGCTCAGCATAAGGAAAGCATAGGATTTGGCCATATAGTAATACATTTAGTTAGTCTATAAATCTCTCTGTGTGGAAAGTTTTGGTCTAGTATAAAGTAGGCATAAAATAAAATATATAAAGTCAAAGGCTTTCACGGCCAGAATCCATAGGTTGTTTTGGGTTTTCTGGGCTTTGAGACCATGTTCTATTAGCATTTTTTCCTGACATTTCGCCTGCATCTGTGGCTGACATCTTCAGAGGATCTGGTGGCATGGAAGTGAGACAGAGTATATATACTAGTGTAGTCTCCAAGTGGGAGAAAGCAATTTGCATGTGTTACAGTTGGCCTGTGTGATGGTCTATTGTTAAATGTGATATTTCCCAGGGTTGTATTGTTAGTCAGGGAATATGCATAACAGGACATTAAGTACATTAGCAATCCATTGTATTGTTCCCTGTAGAGGGACCTCCAGAGTCTGGGTGGTGTTCATTGGCATATTTTTGAGTCTTGATTTTAGTGTTCTTCAGTACTGGCAGCCAAAGTACAGAAATCCTGGACTGTTCTGACAACTACTATGTCAGACTACACAGAGAAGCCTTTGAAATCCATAAACACATGGACAATTTCAACAGGAAAGAAGAAACTCAGAAAGTAAACAAAATTTGGTGACTATCCGATTGTATACTGGGTGTCCATGCATGGCAAATCCGATTGTATACTGGGTGTCCATGCATGGCAAAAGACGTGCTGGAAGGTGTAGTGAAATCGTTGCCTATATGGGACCATTGTTTTTCTGCTTTTCCAATCTATATGAGTTTGCATCAATCTTATTAAAAGTCAAACTGATGGTACTGATGATATTTTGGAATTCCCAGCACGTAGAAAACCCTCAGATAAATACCTATACTTTTCAAGCAAAAGATTGTCCCACTTTTATGAGAACTTTTAAAATACCAGCACCATAGCCAGTGCTTTACCTTGTTTTATACCATAATAATTATCATTGAGATTTTCATTTGACAAGGATGGAAAATTTGGAACAAATCCAAATAAATATTCTTCAGAATAACCCCCCAACGAAATAAGTGGAATTGAATCTTAATTTTATATGGCATATAAATCTATATAAATAATGAAGACAAAGACTATATAGGATGAGGGTCAAACCATTTGAAAAAGAGATCATGTACAGGGATCTTGGGAGGAATATTATAGTAAAACTGTTTTTGTAATTTAGGTATTTATAGGATTTGTATTATGTATAAGCCAAGTTTGAGAGATTAGAAATTTTGTGTTGGATACAGTTTGTTCGATCAAGCACTGTTTGTATCTTATAGAAAACAGAAAATTTTAGAATGTAAATATGTACTGATAATAAAATTTAATGATAAAAAAAAATAAGTGGAATTGATCAAAAGTTCTATGATACAGGTTCCATTCATTTTGATACAACATGCATGGGAAAATCTTATGCTAGACATTTGAAGTACTTTCTTTTCATTATG
The DNA here is from genome assembly GCA_948474755.1 of Ctenosaura bakeri. Lineage (NCBI taxonomy): Eukaryota > Metazoa > Chordata > Lepidosauria > Squamata > Iguanidae > Ctenosaura > Ctenosaura bakeri. The sequence goes on from CAOLHI010000937.1 coordinate 672,876, forward strand.
TATATAAGTGAAACATTAAAGGAAATCAAGCAGTCATAGGCCAAGAAGCCCCAAAATATACCATATGGTGCTGCCACTCTAAGATGACACTGGGTCAGTTTGCACGAAATAAGATAAAATCATAGAGTTGGAAGATATTCAAAAGGGCATATAGTCCAACCCCCTGCCATGCAAGAATCCACTGCTAGAATACTCCAAGAAATGGCTATCCAACCTCTGTTTAAAAACCTCCTGTGAAGGAGAGTTCACCATGTTCAGAGACAGTCTGTCCCCTGTGGAACATCTCTTACTATCAAGAGTTTTCCCCTAATACTTCATTGGAACCTGTTTTGTTTTGTTTTTTTTGTAATCTGAACCCTTTGGATCCTACCCTTTGAAGCAGCAGAAAATACATTTGTTCCATTTTCTACATCAGTGCTACACAAAATGGTGGTCTCTGGACTGGTGGCAGTCCTTGAGCTTTTGGCTGCCAGTCCCTGGCAAGTTTTTTGAGGGAAAGGGAACCAAATAATTGTAGCCAATGGAGATAAATATGTTGCCAGTCGTCTTCATCAGACAACCTGAGGAACACTGTTCCACGTGACATCCCTTCACATATTTGAATATGATTATCATATCACCTCTCAGTCTTTTCTTCTCCATATCCAGCTGCCTCAACCATTCTTAATACAGCTTGGTTTCTCAACCTTTCAGTAGCCTTTCCCAAATGTGGTCCATAAGAAACTGATCATTTGTTAATTCATAACATCTGCTATAGTTAGGAGAACTTCCTGTGCCATTAAAGTAGCCTTCTACAGACATTTTGAACTACGTCTCCCAGCATTCCAACAATTAGTGATGGTAGCTGGAACTCATAGGAGATGAATTTCAAAACAAGCCCCTCCCTAAACTGCAAAGCCCAGGATTCCATAGGATGTAGAAAGTGGAATAATAGCACTATAACTGTCTAGTGCAGAAATGGCCCAAGAGGAAAGCAATGGCAAACCTCCTCCAAATAAATCTTGCCATGAAAGCCCAGTGTCACCATAAAGTCACCATAAGTCAGAGTTAATCTGAAGGTTTAGAGCAACAGCAAATAGTCTGTAGTTCAACAGCACATCAGTGAAATGACACTTTTGTACTATAATGCTAAGAAAAAATAATATAAAAATTCAAAGAGGAGAAACATTTCCCTCTAAACGTTAGGACCACATCAGCTATATTTAGGTGTTTTTTTTTTTCATTTGTTTGTATATTGGCCATTTGCCTTTTGCCATCAAGTCAACCAACTTCTGGTAACCTGATGAATGAGCAGTCTCCAAGAGCCACAGTCATTAACTGCCTTATTCTGGTCTTGGAAACTAAGGTCAATGGCTTCTTCCTCAATTGAATCAATCCATCTGTAGTGCAGTCTTCTGCTTTTCCTATTTCCTTTCATTTTATCAAGCATTAGCCGCCAGAATTCTGTTGACAAGCCTTACATCTTTATAAGTGGACCCACCTCTGTGGGAATTAGAACTGCACTGTTGTGAGATGTCCGTATCCAGTGGAAGACTGCTGTTACATTGCTATGTTGCAGAACCAGAAAAGTGGGCAATGCACATTAGACACTCTTGCTGGTGTCCAATTACTCGCCTTCACAATTCAGTAAAGCTACATAGCTAGTTATATCTAAAGGTACGTAATCTAATAGATCATATAGGATTCCAGCAATTATCTTTTCCAGTGAATCTTCTCACCTCATGATATATTGAAAGTACAACAGTCTCAGTTTAGTCATCTTGACTTCGGGTGAGAGTTCAGGCCTGATTTGGTCTAGGACCTATTCATTTGTATTTTTATCATTCCCTAATATCTGTAAAACTTTTCTCAAGCACTACATTTCAGATGAATTGATTTTCTTCCTTCCATCTTGCTTCGCTGCCCAGCTTTCACACTTGGAGCAGCAAATCTGGGGCAGAAAATAATTTGAAAACTATCTGGGGCAGCATATCATGCTCCGGATTTTTTTAAAAAATCTTTGGAGAAAACCTAGTACGGATCTGCGAAATCACTACAAACTGTTCCCCAAAAGAACGGAACAGAACGGAGGGGACAACAACCAGCAAGACCTAACTTACTTTATGAGAAGAAATTGTACTTCTTTAGAGCAATCTGGAAGAACCCAATCAATGGCAGAAAACCTGTGCACTTATACGTCAAAGCAGGAGTGCATGCGAGGGAAAGCATTGTACCAGGCAGCACTGAATGCCTTTTTGTGCATGGGAAAAAAATGTAAAATTGTACACACACATATCCTCAAATTATGCACATATATAATACCAAGAGGATTCTGGCTATGATTATGTTTAAGCGTTGGTGGTACTAGTCATATGTGTCATCCAGAAGGGTAAGAAATGTGATTTTTTTTTTCCTTTCCACTCTATGGGTCTAGATTTGTATGTTTTTATTTTTGTTATTGTTCTGAAAACCACTAGCTGGTAAAGTTATGTACTTCAAGTGCTTGTTGTGTTCTATAAGGTATTGTGAATGCATAAGAGTGCTTTACTTGATCTAGGCTTCTTTCCTCTTGGACTAGATAACATAGGTCATTAAACAAACAAGTACAGGCATACCTCAGTTAACAATGCCCATGACAAATAAGCTCCATCCTACAAAGCATCTCCAGCACGTTGCTGTACGCGCCTGCCTGCAACAAGCAAAATAAAAACATCCCTTACTGGGCATGTGTGCACAACAAAACAGAGAGAAAAGGAGAAAAAAGATAAGCTGTCTCAGTATCTATCCTCAGCACATTAAAGCAGCTTAGATCTGTAAATATGGCTGCCAAAATCATAAGAGAAAGTGGAGGTCAGTCAAATTTTAAAGATCATTCTTGGATGCATTTGGAAGAAGCTTTCAAGTGATTTCTAGAGGGTTCAAAAAATTTTTGTTTACTTCTACAAGGATTACCTGGTTGGTTTTGTTTCACTTCTCTGTATTGTTAGTTTGAATGAAAACTTTGCTGAAACATTTTGAATTTTTTTGGAGGGGGGGTGTAGGAACCTATCCGTATTTTTTTCCATGTTATTTCTGCTTCTGGTACCAAATCTTCTGTTAAAGCATGATGCTGAGGAACACATCTACTTCATTAATTGATGTACATGTGTACATGTTTGCTGAAAGTGCTCTCAGACCGTGTTGTCATATTATGCATATTGTCTGCCTTCCTTTGAGAAATCAAAAGTAACCAAGAGCAGTCAAGCAGCTTGGAAGTGTTCAAACAGACAAGCTGACCGATTTCACATGGCTATTGAGCTTGAAGGGAACAACATCACAGCCAGCTCCATAGGAGATAGAAAGAAACACCACACTAGATTTTCACAAGTGAACATTTTTACTGTGGACATAAAGCCTAAAATTACTCCTGAGCCACTACCTTTTCATCATCTTGCTGTCCCCTGAACTATGTGTTTTAATTTCTCGCCATGTGATCGTAGCCAATTAAAGGATGGTGTACCCAGTGAAATGATGCCAAAAAGCAATGTAACCGATCAGATTTCGGGATGTGACAATGTGATCAAATCAAGAGACAGTTAAGGAAATGCTTCCAGCCTTCACTATTAATTGACTTCAAAGTCATTTATTGCTGAAATGGACCATTTTCTTAGCATCGCTTCATCTGACTCAGTAGCATGGTCGCACTTGCTTTTGTATCATTACTATTGGCTTAGAAATTCTTAGTCCATCCCACCATTACAGGAACCTCCTTGTCATGCTTGCCTATAATGTATGTCAGAGTATTAATCAGTGTTAATTAGAGACAGCTTGTGGCTTCTATGTAAGTCAGGTTGTGAATCTGTTCTGGGTATTAGCCTACACTTTAAAGGAGGCATCAAAAGTGCCAAATTCTATCCCCTGAATTAGATCCAGCACTTTCTATATCTCCCTTAAAGTTCAGACCAAAACCCAGGCGAGATTCACCACTCCACTGACTGAGCTAAATCACACAATAAGAATCCATGCCAGAGTAAACAATGTCATGGCTATTCTTTGTTTGTTTGTTTCAATAGCTGTATCTGCTTTTTTCATAAAACAGCTTTTCCTACTGTTCCAACAAGTCAAGTATGAAATTGAGACAAGATCAAACACATCAGAAGAACTCATGAGGAATAATTTGTGGCAATGCTTTATTTTAAATGCAGATAAGTGGGGGCCCTTGACCTTTTCTTGTGTGTATTTTAAAAGGGAAAGCAGAGTCCTAGGCACCTGTGAGCTCAGCATATCTGATGAAACACATGGATATTTTGTCCTCTGCTACTGAAACTTGAGAACAAAGCATTATATAAGAAGTAGTCGCAGGCAACGATGAGAGATTCCCCCCAAGTTTGCAAGCAACAAAATGGCTTGCTAAAGGAAGGAAGCATCATGTGGAGTATGGCTATAAGTGAAGACTAAACAGCATAATGTAGCCTTTTCCAATCTGATTCCCCTCCAGTTATGTGGGAATATAGTCATACTCTCCATTTCACAGGTCAAAATCTGGACAAAAACCTGTGTGGCCAAGCAACATATGAGTGTGGTAAAGATGGGGGAAGTTATCAGTGAGGAAGAACACACAAGCTAGGAGAGGCTGCATTTTGTATTTTGAAATCAGTTTACAGCAATTGAAGTCAGCTGGGGAGAAAGGGAGAAGGAGAGAGTAACCATTTTTGAAGGAGCTTGTTACACCCCAGAGTAACCCTAAGAGAGGGCCCCTAAATTGGCATGACTTCCCCCATATTGGATATTGGTTAGCAAAGGCCAGTCGCAGTTAAAAACAACCTTGGCGTTGAATGGGAAATCCTTAACAATACCGTCTCCCTCTGCTGTATGGGAACATAGACAACGTCATGTAGGCTAAAAGACTGACCTGTTGTTCCAAGTCACATATCTCTAGGCAGACAATAGACTCACTCCTGGACACTGTCACACCCCAAGCTATGTTGATGAACTGTGCGTAGCCAAACAAACAACACCTATCAATTTGGAATTTTAAACCTATCAATCCCCTGGACTTTCCCGGGAGAAACAATACCGAGGAGGGGTCGTGATATTTGCCTAACATTATATTCCGCAATCATCGCCCATTAACGCCACTTTGCTAGCCGATACCTGGCCTGAGGACAGAAATTGGCTATAAAAATCCTCACTTTTTGAGCCTCTTCGGAGAGCCTCCCAGACCGGACAAGGGCCCATTTCGCCACTATCGAGGTATCCCACTCAAGCCTCTCAGACACTGCTGAGAGCTAAATGTGATTCGCGTCTTTGACCTTTCGTGAAACCCCACTGCAGCCAGCCTTCCAGCCCCGGGATCCAGCCTCCCCTTGGTGCTTTACAATGAGCCTTCGCTGATCTTCTCCCTCTCCAGGACGCTTAGACTAAGGTCTGTATGCCCTCTCTCCTGACTCTTATTTTCCAACTTCATTTCTGTAGCCCTTGTGTGGTTGTAGGATTATTTGTTAACGTGTGTGTGGTGACCTTTTCTGTTAGGTTTAATAAAGTTAATTTGGATTGTTTCTCTGACTCTCGCGTGGTTCTGACCCCATAGACATAGGACTAAAGATCCCTTGCCCTGACCTCTTGCAAGCTTTGAGTTAATTCCCCTAATTGAAGCCTGTTTGGGTGTCCTTGAGATACCTCCAATTTTCAGGGTGACAAGCTGAAAAAAGAAGGATAGCAAAGGATTCATTGGGAGGGTCCTTGCTAAATTGGAACAGTTGGAGGTATGGACCACAGCTCACATCATCCCTAACCAGCACGACCATCAGGGAAGAACAATATAAAGTCTTTCCCCTCCAACTCAGGAAGATCTGGGATACAACATAATGACTGATTTCCTCAAATCTGTTGACAGTTCTTATGCCACTCCCTGACTGTTGTAGACACAATTCTGCTTGTTGTTTCAGCAACAAGCTGCCTCTCCCACCCCACACTCACCGCCATTACTTGTAATAAAGAAAGAATTGATGAAAGGTTCATAATTCCACAGTGGTGTAGCAGAACAACCCTTTGAGCCAAAGGCTTTCATCAGGTTAAAAAAAAAACATATTGTATTTCTAAGCACTCTGCTCTCTGGTGCTGCCCAGTACATTTGCACTAGCCTGCAGAAAGAAAACCAACTATCAAGCAATGGAAAATTTCCCAAGATATCACATTAGCTGTTAACACTTGTGCCAATTCTCATTATGTCAAGCCACAGGGGCGGGGAATAGGCTGTTCATTCTGGCGGTTTGTTAACATGACCCCAAGTCCTTCTCTGCCTCCCTCCCTCCCTCTTCCTCTTTCTTTCTCCTTTCCTCTTCCTGCACCTACACTGTGTTTTACAACAGTAGCAGAAGCTCACATGCTTGTCAAGTTCTTGTTTTGGCACTGGGAGGAAGTAACACTTGCTTCTCTTGTGGATCAGTATACAATTCATAGCCTGTTCCTTCCTATGTCAAACAAGTGCCAAACATAGATGTTTTCTGATCGTCATTCATATTGCAAAACAAACAAGCAGCGGCTAGTCAGAGTAATAAGGTGTTTAATCTATTATTTAATATTGTCTTGTCTGGCCAATTTTCTCACTTATATTAAATTTATTCTTTTTCAAAGGCCTCCCAGGCTGAGGCCAGCTGTAGCAATGTTTTGCTAGTTGGGCCTGGGTAGTCTGAGACTCAGTCGGTTCAATATTGCCCATTGCTACAGTTTGGGAAAGTTACTTTTTGGATTATAATCTTAATTTTATTATTACCTTTATACATACCTTGCCTTTTCCCCAAGACTGGGGCTCAAGGTGACTAATGAACTAAAATGACTACAATATAGCTAAAGACATAAAATATTATCTTTCATTTTCCAGAATTCTGCAGCCAGGAGCAGGCACCAAATTTCCCACACTGACTGGATGATGCTGGGGATCATGTCTAGAAAATAAACTTTTAAAATTCTGCCCAAAGTCTGGCCATTTCTGCACTGCACTGCTATAGTGCTATTATTCCACTTTCACATCCTATGGAATCCTGGGGTTTGCAGTTTAGGGAGGGGCATTTAGAATTCTCAGCCAGAGAGCTCTTTGGTCTCAGTACATTACAAACCCCAGAATTCCACAGGATGTTAAAAGCGGAATAATAGCTCTATAACAGTGAAATGCAGAAATGGTCTCTGTCCATCTAAGTGCTGACCAACCATGTTCTGTAACCACCCAGAGGTTCAATAGCCCCCTTGAACTGGTTGCCTTCAAAAAGCAGAGCTGCTGTCAAGCACCACCAGCCAGGACAAGACACCTTATCTATACAAGATGTCCAGTTGGGGGTCCAGATTTTGGTTACCTTCTTGCTTTAAAGAACACAAGTCTTAGAATCTAGAAATGAAACTGAAGCCATAGATAAGAAATCTTCCAGAGTGGTCACAAAGAAATTTAAGGTGTGGCCCCAGATTTCAACCCTGTGGAAAAATATATGCAGCTACATTTATCTTATTTGCAGTGATGTAGACTCGAGTCAATAGACTTGGACTCAAGTTGAACTTAAGTCGCTTTAGTGACTCAACTCGCACTCGACTCAGCTATAAATGATGCACTGACTCGACTCAACTCGAGACTTGTATATTTTTAACGACTGACTTGATGCCCTTGGTTCAGTAACATAATGCATTCATCCAGGAACCTTACAACTTTGAACAACGCCTCCATCTCTTTTTGCCTACTAGTCACATGACAATCTCTCTCAAGCCCAAAGTGTGGGTGCATTTCTCAGAGAGGAGCTGCAGCCTGTCCCTGCTGTATATCAGAAGTGCCTTCTAAAATGTTTCCTAAGAGCAGAACACAAGACTCACCCCCAGAGTGGATGGTGCATTTCTCAGAGGGGAGCAGCAAATGTGTTAGGCAATGGGCTTGAGGAAGAAGGATCCTTCCTTTTAAAGCTTTTGAATCAGGATCCTATTCCACACTTCCGAAGCTGCAGATGGCAAAATTGCAAATGCGGAAAGCTGACTCTTCTTAAATTGTTGAGAACTGAACTGATTTCACTCTATCCATTAATTCTGAAATTTTGGTTGGGGTATAAAGTTGGCTTCCAGACTTGAGTCTTGACTTGAGACTTGATTTGAAAATATCTTCAAGGACTTGAGACTTGACGGTAAAGATCTGAGACCTGACTTGAGTCTTGGAGTAAAAGACTTAAATATATCACTGCTTATTTGCAGGTATGTCCTCCATATCAAAGGCTGTTTCTCTATTGGAGCAATCCAGCAGATCCCCAAACAAGTGAATGTATAGGAAGGGGTTGGGAACCTTCGGATGTTATAGACTTCAGCTCTCACAGGCCATTTCCGCACTACAGTGTTAAACTGCAGCTATTCCACTTTCAATGCCCTGTGGAATTCTGGGGTTTGTAGTTTACTGAGACCAAAGAGCTCTTTGGCTGAGAATTTGAAGTGTCCTTCCCTAAACTACAAACCCCAGAATTCAATAGGAGGTTGATAGTGGAATAGCAGCACTTTAACACTGTAGTGCGGAAATGGCCACAGTTTCCTATCACTGACCATGCTGGCTGGGGATGATGGAAGCTATAGTCGAAAATACTGAGCTTGTCAAATGTTCTTCTATCCTTAGGTTAAGATGTTTACCATAGAATCTGTGAATTGATTTTTAGGAAGGGGGATTTTTTTTCTGAGTCTTGATAGAGAAACCTGGAGATGATGGGACTCTGCATAAAACAACAAGATTTAAAATCCTGGAAGAACAAAGCCAGACTGGCTCTCACCGATGGCCTTGATTTGTAACATCCTGACATGAGAAAGAAGACAGTCAAGAAGTACCAGTTAATTGGCAGAAGGGAATGCAACATATAGGTAACAACTTGAAGGACATTTAGCAGGCAAGAAAAAGGCCTGTAAACCTCCCAAGTTGAAAGAAAAGTAACAAGACATTGGTAATCACCCCAAATGTATTATGGGATGAGGGTACATGACCTCAAAACACACATGTCCTTAGATACCTGATGCTGCCTGAGTGATGTAGCCGTGATGTAATTTTTGGATGTTGCTAATTATCATGCAGAAATGTATAAGTATCTGTTAACTCTTTGTTCCATGTGCCTGCTTTGTGGAGCTTCAATATCTGGGCACATCTTTGCTTGCGCAAATGAAATCTTTGGATTTCCTGCCCTCCTCCTTGTATGGACATTCATTGGCTGGTACACACTGGGGAAGGAACTCAACTTTCTGGACAACATCTGGTTCTCAAACATGCTACTAATTTTGTAGATTATCTCTTTCACAGAATCCTTCTAATAAAACTGTTTTTCCACCTCATATCACTTCCCTTCATGCCCTTGCCACAGATAAAGTAAGGTTCGATAGACTGCATCTGTAGGCTTCCTCAGAAGTGTGACTTTAATGTTTTACTTGCATTGTTTTTCTTTTTGGTGTGATGATATTACTCAGGCATATTTGTGTGATCGGTGGCCCATTAACACCACACCATTAAAGCACTGTGTTCCACTTTAACTGTCATGGCAACATCTCATGGCATCCTAGGATTGACAGATTGAGGAAAAGCATTTGGAATTCTCAGCCGGAGAGCTCCCAGTGTCTCATCAAACTACAGTCCCCAGTATTCCATAGGATGTTGCCTTGGCAGTTAGATATAGTGTTAAATGTGTGTCATCTGAATGGGCCCCAAAGCATGGTTAGACGTTCTCCAGATTTTGTGAAGTACACAAGATTTTTATCTGCTGTGTGTGGGATGTTCAAATAAAACAGATAAGTCAGGATTCTTGGGGAAGGGATCATAGTTAATATCATAAATGTGCCCTCATTAGCTTTGCATATCGATTGTACTGCCAAGTAGTTTTTTTCTGTGTGTAATACACAAACAAATTAAGGTAAATATAGTGACAGTTCCTAATGTAGGTGGTTTTACTAAAAGTGAGGGTTAAACATTTGTTAAACATAAAGGAGGGATGTGTGGTGTTCTGAACTTGTTCAAATGCTGTGTTTGTATTATAGAAATAAAGTAATGTATTGCCACGGATAGCATAAATAATAGAAATATGGTGAGTAGTCTACTTGGGAGAAGATAAGAGCATGGAATGTTAGCAATGACTAGTGACTGGTTGAATGCAGTTTGAAAAGGTGACTGTATTTGGCCATTTCCTCACTAGACTGTTATAGTGCTATTATTCCACTTTCAACATCCTATAGAATCCTGGGGTTTGCAGTTTAGGGAGAGGCTGCCTGACCCCTCCCTAACCTCAAACCCCAGGAGTCCATAGGATGTTGAAAGTGGAATAGTAGCACTAATAGTGGGGAAGTGGCCTTAGTTAAGTCAATTAGTTAAGATTTAGATGAATTACTTAAGGTCAGTTTGAGTAAGTTTAGATAGTGGGAAAGCAGTACTAACAGCCATCTTTTTAGTCACCTTAATTTTAGTTATAAAGAAGAATGATGTGGTGTATGATTGATTTAGATTAATAGTTAAACAATAGTAATGATTGTAACAACTAAGCCATTGAACCCGGTACCCATATGCTTCAGCACACACAGCAATCTTCATCTGCTTATCTTCTATTGAGTAAAACATTTGTAAATATACACTCATGTCTCTTGGAACTTTACAACTATGTTATTAGAGTGGTTAGAAGGTCAAATTCACAACATCTATGGTGGCAGAAGTTGTTCACTGGTGCTAGTTAACTGTCTTTGACTGGTAATGGGTTGGAAGTGAAAAAAATCCATGCACAAAGAATCACAGAGTTACACGCCACAGAGTGGGGCAATATCAAGTATGCCCATAGGTTGTGCCCAGTGATGAGATTACAGGAGTAAGTCTCCTACACAGGAGGCCATTTAGAAGAGAGCTGCATAATTCGTGGTAGTGAGAGGGATGAAACAGAAAGATCCCCACAGCTGATGAAACAGCAGAGGGAATGAGGGAACGTATGAAGGAAAGGGAAGTTTATTTCTCTCATTTGATGCTGACTTCTGCCCTCAAGTAGGAGATGGGAATTCCCCCTTGCCCTTGGAAACCTTACTGCCATCACTTACTGATTTTAACCCCCTTTCTTGTGACTCAGTGGAAAGCCACTGGGGACAAGAATCTCTGAGCTTAGAGCCACCTCCCTCCACCACCCTCTATGGAAGAGAGGAATTCTACCTGCAGGCATAACTGGTAAAGGCACGTGGAGACAAAGAGTGAGCAAGGAGATCTTTAAGGAAAGACATTTTATTCTAAAACAGGCAATACAATGATAAAATGATATACTATTTATGGAACCTACTTCCTCCAGCATTACTTGTAGTTGCAAGGTTACAGACAAGCCTATGTCATTTCAGTCAGAGCTTTAAAAGAACAAAACCCACTAATGTGACTAGCTAAGAACATTCCTATCTACTCACATTGTTATCCAGATGCTGGGATGATTGGGGGGTGAGGAAGGAGGCCAGGAGACAGGGCTTAGCGTGCCCAGCCTACCATCATCTCTCATGGATAGTCCTTTCTTTCTCTCAGGCCTTTTTAAAACTTCTTAACCAAAGCATCCCAAAGCTTCTCCCCTTTTTTCCTATCTGGTCTTACTGATTGGGCAATTGACTCTCATGATCTCTGATGTCCTTCTTAAACCCAGCACCTCATTAACCCTTTGTTTACCTGGAGTGAGAACTATCCCCCTTCAGCTATGATGCCTAGATAATGGGAAGAGCCCATTATCACAGAAGATCTCTACAGTCATGCTGGCAAGGGTTTCCATAGGGTATATCAAAGAATACTAGGAACTAAGTACCCAGAAATCTCTCCCTCCTCCCCTGGGTCATTTTGCATACCCAGACCATGTGCATGTAAGAAATGTGCCTTTCTAATGAGCACAGGCTGATGCTTGGGTTTATTGTTTTGTAGAATTATGCAAACTAGAGTAGACAATGTTAATTGAATGACAAAACAACTCAGGCTTACTCTGGGAAATGTTTAATGCCAGATTACTCTAGTCCTTCAGAACCAGAGCTGCAAATAGAAAACATGTGACAAGAAAACAGTATAATTGCCAGATGGGCAGAGAGTTTCTGGCTCCTTTTGAAACTGTATTTCAAAGAATCTTATAAGGGCAAGCAAAAGGGATATTCATATATAACACCTTCAGCTTACATAGTTATACATTGATCTTTAATTGAGGCAGCAGTTGTGTGGTCTTCTAGAGCTTTCCAGACTGAAACTCCCAGCAGCCCTAGCTAGAAAAGCCAATGGTAAGGAATGCACAGAACTGAGGTTCAACAACATCTGGGAAACCTTATTATTTCCTCCTCAATTGTCACAAAGACATGGCTAAGCTCAGTTCAGGCATTATTATTATTATTACTATTCCCAAGCATGTACAAGGGGCCAGTGGTGCACGCGCCAGCTCTGCTTTCCACACTCCTGGCTTCCCTGGGTTTACAGTAGAAGTGTGATAGATTATGATGCTGTGATTGAGGAGCAACTGATTGTGCAGGGAGATGATCCAGTGATTGAGCAAGTCAACCTGCAAACATCCCCTGCACTGGAAGGTCAAACAGAGACTGAGTTGCCCCAGCCAGCTCATAACAGAGAGGGAACCAGCAGTGACGCAGAGGAGTTGCAGCCAGCTGTGCCCATCAGCCCTCAATCAAGCAGAAGGCTGAAACAGGCTGCTCAGAGGGAGGCTGCATGGACTAGGTTGAGGAAACAATAACAAGCAGCACCTGCTCACAGTGGCTCACAGTGGCTGCTCCTTGCTTGCAGCAAATTATTAGCAAGCCCTCATGACTTTCGTGTCTCCTGCTCCCTGAAACCCTCTGGACAGATCTCTGCCTCCTGAACCCTTGAACTGGACCTTGACCTGGCTTGGGTTTTCCTGGTGTTTGGTATATTCTGACCCCCAAGTGTTCCTGGTCTCTCTCCTCCCTTGCTGGCTGTGGTCCAGCAGGGAGGAATTCCTGACAAGAGGTCTGCAAAGCATCTTTAACTGTATGCTGCTGAACATGCCAACAGAACCCCACAAAGAAGATCCATCAGATTCCAAGTGGAGCATTGCAAATATATTTGCAACCACATGGAAAGGGTAAGGGGAAAGTGAAGCTGGGCACATTCAGCTGGCACTCCAAGAGCTCACTAAGTGTACTTTGCTCACTCCTCTTGCCTTTCCTGGGTAGGGGCACAAAGCTTGATCCCCAGCCTATGTACTAGCTAGTGTCTCCAATGGGGACTCAAATGATATGAGGGGACAGTCCCTGTTGATGTTATTGAGCCCAGAGGGGATTAGAAATGGAATCCACACCACCACAAATTTGCTTTTGTACCCTTGGTTTGTACAGTAAGGTATTCAAAACCATCTTGATCCAATACAAGTAAAAGGACAGAAATTTCTGATGTTGCCTATAGCATCAATATTCATAAGACAAGGAGCAGGTTAGCAATCAAACTAACTAAATAGATGGATTCTAAGATAGAATTCTTCCTTGTAATCCATCAAACCACTGCATTATTGGGACATGTGGTCTCTAGGAGCTACATCGGTATGTTCAAGATAGATGTGCCATCTGCTTTATCTTTTAGTTTTTCATTTTATAAATGAAAAATGAAGCAGCAGATGTACTATGTGCAATTTTGTGAAACAGCACCCTACACATGGAGCACTGACAAGCTCTTTCACAAGGCATCACACACACATTCTATGTACACATGCATAAAAATGCAGGACTGTAGAGCTCATTTTTAAGGGCCATCTTTTATGATTACCATGGAAAGAGTCAGGGCTGTTCCTATTGAACAGGCAGGTTAAAGGATTTTCAGAAGGTTTGCACAATGGATTACAGCTATTTATCTCTAATGGATAATGAATATGACTACAACTTAAAAAAATGAGGTTGTCAAATAAGAAATGAGTTCGGGGGGGGAAGCATCTTTATTTCCTCCAGAACAGCATGAAGCCTGTATAGGAGCCAAGAAGGACCTGGTGCAAGTTAAAGGTACAAGGCATTCAGGACTGGGAAGTGAAGCCATGAAAGCAGACAAAGAAAGTAGACAGGGAGTAGTCAGGAGGGCAGAAGTAGGGGGAAAGAGGAAACATCTGGACACAATTCAGGCAGCTTCAAAGATAGGAAAAATTTTTGTTTTAGTTGGTATTTGACAAAAATGCACAAAAATGCACAAATTTCTTCCTATTTAGGGTAGAAAGGAAATTGAGATTTTAGGAATTTGACAATGTGGGGCAAACTGAAACAGACATTCATTCATTCATTCAGGTCAAGAGCTCTGAGTGCTTGACTCTTAAACATCTGTGTCTAAATCAATGGGATTCAATGTTCAACCATGGTGCTAAATCTGTTTTTTTTTTTAGACCCAGATGTTTAAGAGTCACACACTTAGAGCTCTTGACCTGAATGAATGAATGAATGAATGGATGAATGTGCCAGTTTCAGATTTTTTTAAGAAGAAAAGGAAGAAGCAGCAGCAGCAGCTCCTTGTGTTTAACCCCTATATGGGAGGCAGGTACACAGTGGCTTTGCTTATTGAATTAGGAGAGTACAAATGGGAAAAATATCAGTGAATTTAGTTTGTGGATCATTTTCCAGAGTTCACCACAGAACTGCACACAAGGACACGTGCACACACACAGAGACCATGGAAAGAACTCAAAGTCTGAACAATTCTGATATATTTCCCCAACCCTAGTTCAGAGAAATAGAGCTTCTTCCAAGGCACAGTGGTATTACTGATAACAGTGGTCAAGCAGCTTGTCAACATCTCCTTCGAGCTTGCAGAGGTTACTGGAAAACTAGATCCATGAAGCAAAAACCGGTGTTATCTTTATCTCACTGTATTACCCTGATTTCTGGGGGTCCCAGGAGGGACACCTAAATGCGCCTGAATGCCAAATTATACAAGTTGGGGAAATTAGTCAAAAAGCACAAGACAGCAATATGAGAGGCAGGGCAACGGAGCGAGATCTTTTACCCAATGTCTACGGGATCAGGTCGAGTCAAGGAGCAAACAGAAGTGAAATAATAATTGTGGTTCTTATTAAAATACAATCAAACAGTGTATGCAGCACACTCACACAGATAACTAGAGAAATAAAGGTTGGAGTGGGATAGAGGGATTTTTAGAGGAGTTGTTGGTTTGGGTAACACTACACCTGTCCTGAAGCCCGGGTAGTCTGAAGATTGAGTTCATAAGTATGAAGTTCTCAGTAGGTGGGACTGAGGGGAAGGCTCGCCAAGCAAAGCAGCAGCAAGGTGGGATGGAAGTCGGGAGCGATCCGAAGAAGCTCTCAAAGTCAGAGGTTTTTATAGGGGAAAATGTGGCCATAGGCTAGTCCGTACTTGGGGAAAACAATGAGTTTCGGGCTGGAGACAAAGCCTCCGAAAGGTCAGAATTTAGCATGATTGAGTTAGGTCTGAATTGACAATAGAATAGACAGTATGCAAACGCAGAGTGCTTAACAGATGAGGATTCTTCTAATCAAGCTGCCTGCTCAGGGCAGGGAGTTCTTTGTAAGTAGTGTGCATACATAATAGAGTACTTGCCTTTGAGGTCTCCTGAAGCAGGGGGACAGCTATTTCTGGCCTGCCTGTATTGTGTGGAATATTACAGCGATTAGCTGCCGTGCCTGTCTGTGAGCTTGTCCGGGGGACCTCGCAGACACGTGGAGAGGAATGGGTAAAGAAGGCCAAATTACTGATATCTAATATCCCTCAAGTCCAGCCTAGAAACTGCAGTAACAACTGTAAACTAATAAGACTGAACTGAGGAAAGAGCTCTGCTACAGCTTCTCTGAACATTGCTGCATTTTCCCCACATACTGTACCAAAAGAGAAGCCAAATAGTCCTGAGATGAGAACACTCCTGGCATCCTCACTCTCTTCTCTGAAGATACTGAGAAAGCTATGCAACTCTCCCTTCCTTTCAAAAGGTAGAGGTGGTAGAATGAGGTTTAACACAGTGGAGCACAGCAGCAACAGTTCACAGCTTATAGTGGGGCATAAAACTAGCTTGGGAGATGTGTGATATTTATTACTGTGTTACATGGCAGTACAGATAGATGGTATTTTATATGCTATTTGATCTAGCAGAATTTTATTTTATCTAAATTTATGCATGGCATAACAATTGACAGGCTGAAGTGGTATGTGGCACTACAGACCTTGAAGTCGTCAATGGTACAGTTTAATACCCAGTCCTCAGTGAATGTCTGATAACAGATTACAAGAAGCCTCACACAAGCTGTTTTAGAAAGGAGAATATATGTATGTGAAGCAAACACATTCTAGAGGAAAAGCCACGTTGGCCACTAGCTGCACAAACAAGGAGCTTTGAGTCATCATAAGCACTAATGCATATATTGCAGCACAGGACTCTATATAAAGACCTCATCTGGTCATGGACATAAAAAAGTGTATGCCATATTCTATTTGGCTACAAAAGTGTGTGCCACAATATCCTAGTCATTAAGCTGACACAGAAACCATTGCTGCGAGAAGTAAGTTTTAAAAGTCAGTGGAATCAACAAGGGAACAAACCCCTATCAATCCCAGCAGCTGCTTGCTTGTAAGTGGGGTTTGGGGGATTATCACAGCCTCTAAACTAGGAGTTATTAGGAATCGTGAATACATAGCAGTTACGAATATGTAATTGTAGGCTAACTATTTGTAACATCTTTAGAAAAATAGCCCATCTGTCCTTCCTCAAAACATGTTGCAGTTGTGTTTCTACCAACTCCTAGGGAACAAAAGTAAAAAGGAAAGACCAATATGGTCACATAACCCATATGGGACATTTATAAACTGTATTTCCATACAAAGGATATTTAAAGTGCAGAGCTCAGAAAGTTCTTTTAAGACAATTTCAGTTCTAGTATCTAAAAATAATTAACATTGTCATTACAGATTTAAAGCAACTCTGCTTTCTTGCTATTAAAAAAAATTAATTGTAAAATGTTTTTGTTGTTGCGTGTCTTCAAGTCATTTCTGACTTATGGCAATTCTAAAGTGAAACTATCACAGGGGTTTCGGGGGCCGTGTGTGTGCGTGTGTGTGTGAGAGACTCAACCGAGGTCACCAAATAGCTATCCATGGCTGAGCCATGAATCAAACCTAGTCTCTCTGACACTCAAACCACTACACCATGCTGGCTCAAAAATCTTTTACTTACTTTAAAAAACAGAATACCACAAACTGCTGGTCTGTGGTACAAAATTCACTTAAATAGTGAGGTCCTGAGGATGGCACAACTTGTAACATAAGCGTGTTTAAACCAGTTTAAGCACAGAAGTAATATTACTAAGTTGTAATCATAATGTGAGCTAGTTATGCCTTCATTATTGCCAAAAAAAAGTTATTTACAAATAATGTGGTATTCATAACAGATTATTTTCAAGCTCTGTTAAAGTGAACAGATACTCCTTTGAAACAAAGGAAGGGTATTCCAAGACAAAGGCCCCTTCCTAAACTGCAAACCCCAGGATTCCATAGGATGCTGAAAGTGAAATAATAGCACTATAACCGTCTAGTGTGGAAATGGCCTTAGAATCTCATTTTTAAGCAATTTGTAATAAAATAAAGCAAAAATGGAGATCTTGAGTAGGAAAAATAAATCAACTGTTTGTAATATATATATATATATATATATATATATATATCTCAAAGGAAACAAGTCTTCATTTCCTCCACCACCACCCCAAAAGTGTGCAGAAAGCTGGTCTCAAGAACAGAAGAGTGGTTTTAAAATCCCTATTGTGCCTCTTCACAAACACTTTGTGTGTGTGTGTGTGTGTGTGTATCATCAAATCATCTCTTGACTTAGGGTGACCCCATGAATCTCATAGAGTTTTCTTAGGCAAGGAATGCACAGAGGCGGTTTTGCCAGTTCCTTCCTCTGAAATATAGCTTACAGCACTTTGGCATTTACTGGCGGTCTCCCATCCAAGTACTAACCAGGGTACATGAACTCAAATGCAGAGGGAACAGAAGCTCCCTCTCCCCTGGGAGAGCTGCAGCCCCCTTGCCCAAAGGTATGTGACTCAGACAAAGCAAAAGTACAACAGGGAGCTCTGGCTTTTTCAGCACATCTTCAGAGAAAAACAGCACTATAAGAACACAAGACGCCCAGACAGATAGGGAGAGTGAGAGACATTAAGGGAGGAAGGAATGCCAACTTAACAATGATAAATGTGCCCCCTCCCCAAAAAAACACTTAGATGTTCTCTGTGTCTGAGCTGCACCTCATAATGTTTTTCAATGCCTCAGCAACCCAAGCAAACTGCTTTTATTCTTTCTCCCAAAGAAACTGTCAGTTGCTGGAGGGTAAGTGTGAAGACCGTGACATGCTCTTTGTTTCCTTTTGTGATTTGGGCTAAATCTTGAAAACATTCCTCCAGCACCAGTGTTCAGCTTCCAGGCTGTCATTGATGGCTGTTGTGCCTCCAAGCCTCCTCTCATCACTAATCAATAAGAAAACACAGCGAACATACATGAGGAACAAAAGTAAAATAAAAATATCCAGGTAATTATTATTTTACACTTACACTGGGAGTCTTTTAAGAAAGTATAAATGGTACAGATTGTTGAGATACACAGGAGATTAATTAAAGATTTAGGAAGCGAGTGTTAAGGCTCCCAGGTTTGTTTGTTTGTTTTAAACCCTTTAAGATCCCTGGTTCTTCTCTGAAGATATTCATTGATTAATTAATAAATAGCATGAATTAATTATTAATAATAATTGATTGAAGATAATAAATAATGCAAGAGTTGCACAGGTAAATTAATGTTCAACATTTGTGAGCATTGAACTACCAAGACAACTAGTTTTTAATGTTTTTTAAATTCATGTCCAGTTTTTTCTTCAATGAGTTCACTGTGACATACACAGCTCTACACTCGGATTGCCAGTCCAGGATCATCCCAGACTCTGAGTCTTACAAGCTAAAACTTGAGATCTAGGGATGGTTCTTGATGATGTCATTAAGCACTGAGCATTAAGTACCAACCACAGTTGCTCACAGTTTTATCATTCACACACAGAGAGAGAGAGAGAGAGAGAGAGAGAGAGAGAGAGAAATATTATGTTCCTGTTTGCAAATTAAGACAGAAATCATAAAGTGAGATGAGGGGATTTCTTTTTCTTATTTACTTGGAGATGGGATAAGGAATCTTTAATCTACCTCGTTTGCTCCTGGTTAGAAAGTGGATATAGAGCAGAGCAGGAGGTGAGCCCTGACATCACTGAAACTAGAAGGAAAGGAAGAAGCTAACTAAAGTCCTTATCACACTACTACATTGTTATAGCACTATTATTCCACTTTAACTGCTCTGGCAACATTGTACGGAATCCTGGGATTTGTAGTTTAGGGAAGCGCATTTAGAATTTTCAGCCAGAGAGTTCCTGTGCTTCACTAAACTACAAACCCCAGAATTCAACAGAATGTTACCATAGTAGCTAAAGTGGAATAATAGCATAAGAACAGTGCAGTGCAATAGGGTGCTTAGCAAATAAACAGAAACCACCACCACCCCAGAGTCTTTTGCAACAATGAATGAATTAAGCCTTGCAAATTTTAGCAAACTGCTGCTTTGACCTGGAGATTTCCACACGAACCTTTCCTCTTGCCTGGAGCTAAGCCCACCAAACCAGGAAAATTTACACCCTCACCTCCTGCATGGAGATCTCATCTCATCTCCTGCCTGGAGATGATCCATGAAAACTGTAGGTTCAAGGCGAGGCCTTGAGATCTGGCAACTTTACTCCTCACAACAAACCTGTGAGATTAAACAGGTTGAGAATATGCACCTGACTCGAGGTCATCTAATGAGTGCCATGGTTCAATTGGGACTTGAACCAGGATCTTCCAAGTCCAACAATCTAAAGACCCAGACCATATTATTAGACAAATCATGGTTACATTATCATGTTACTTGTCAAATAATGCAGATATTACCCAGAATCTCCTCCTCCCTGCTACAAAACATCTGTCCAGTTTAAAATATACTCAAATTTGGAGAAGCAATTGTCACCTGAATGTTAATTGTTTTTTCCTCCTGTCTGAAAAACAAAATCAGAATAGTTAAAATTATGGAAGGATGGTACACACCAGTTCTTCTTATCTCAAGCCACTGATATGCACACAACAGCTCATGCAAGTGGTCTGTTCACATAAGCCATGTGAAATATGAAAGAAAAAGGGAGATAAGAAACATATTGAGCCCCTTGTGCTCTGCCTTGGAGCTCTGCCTTAGAGTTTTTCAGAATGTGCTTAGTAAGGCTAAGACTGATAAAGCAATCGCATGCTGACCAAGTGCCTTGAGCTTAATCAGCAAAACACAAGCAAGGGGGTGCGATAGTGAGGCAGTCGCCTCACCGCCTTATCCTCTGCCTATGTAGCTCCTCTAGGTCATAATTAAATCCCTGTTGGCTATAGGATGTGGGAGAGAAGCTAATCAGTTGTAGAAAATACATGGTTTCTGAAAGTACAAAAGCTTTGTTTCTTTGTTACTCAGGGTCTGCCATCTTATCTTTAGTGCACCCAACAGCGTTGTTGCTTTAAATAAATGCCCTTGCTCTTGAGGTTTGTTGTCCATCAATTTTCTCATGTCAGGAAGGAAATTCCCACTACAGAAAGAGCATTCCAGAATAAATTTCTTGAGCAGAAACCTCCTGCTCTAGAGCATAACCTGTCCTGCTCTAAAAAACTGATCCTGCAGTATGAAGGTTTTCCAAATGTTTGGGAGGAGCACTGTCCCTTCAAAAGAATTTTGACTGCCAGGATGAAATTTTCCTTCACTCCCCATATGTTTAGCATTGCAGTAATTTAAAACATCAGCATTTCAAAATAAAGTTTATGCATCCAAAGTAAAGGAACAGGCAAAGTTACCAAGGGAATGCAACAAAGAGAAGAGTTCCAGGTACGGATGGCTTTCATTGACTCACTCTCTTCTTCTAGCATGCCTTCAAGGTCGAGAGCATCTGGGTAAGAATTAAGGCAGCGAGAAACAATAGGGATATTCTGGTGGGGGTTTACTACAGACCTCCAACCCAGACTGAGGACTTTGATGACGCCTTCCTCAATCAAATGACTGCACATTCAAAAAGGAGAGATACAGTAATAATAGGAGATTTCAATTACGGTACCCAGATATATGTTGGCAGTCAAACTCTGCCAAGACAGCAAGGTCCAGCAAGTTTCTTGCTTGCCTTGCAGACAATTTCATGGTCCAGAAGGTAGAAGAGGCGACAAGGGGATCAAATATTCTAGATCTGATCCTGACCAACAGGGATGACCTTGTTAATGAGGTAGAAGTGGTTGGATCTTTAGGGGGAAGTGACCATGCCTTATTGGAATTTGGAATAATTACTGGAATAATAGTAATATAACAGTGTAGTGCAGAAATGGCCATAATCCAATGCTCAAACCACTACACCATGCTTGCTTTCTCACTCTTTGCAGTACTAGGAATTTGGGGACTGAAGGAAAATTTCATGAGGGGAATAGAATTCTCATTTGGAGGGGCAATGCCCTGCTCCTCCTCCTCCTCCTCTTCTCCCCATAGTTATAACCCCAGACTGCACACACTTATGCATAAAGACCCTGAGAGCCTGGAGAAAGGGTGCATCTACTATGACTCCATCAACTGTCCTTCACTCTTCTGTTTGCCATGTAACAGCAGAATTTTTGTAGGAACATGAGACCCTATAGAGTGATTGGTGAAGAATGGTACCAGCAGAAGTCAGTTGGAATGGGAATTGACAGCTATTTGGTAGAGGTCAGAGAAAGTCAGTTGAATTCAGATGCAATGAGGTTCCTAGTGGAATTAGGAGCCAGAGCTGGAGTTAAGTCTGTGACAGAACAGCCTACAGGACCAGATGGGATCCAAAGACTTGTTTGTGGTAAGGAAGACACTTTTTAGAAAGGGAGTCAGTCACATTGTTCATCCTTCTTTATCACATGACTATTTATTCTGATGTTATGTTCCATAAAGAGACATATTTTTACTGAGTTAACTACCTATGTTCTGATTTTAAGGGTGGCATCTCTCACTTTACATGCTGGCTTTGAAGTACACAGTCTTATTTTATAAAAGGGAAGAGTCCATTTTGTCTCCACAAATCAATAGGTGAAGCCAAAAAGGAGTACACGGAGGCATTGTAGACTCAGTAGAATAGCTATGAGACTTATGTGAGGCCTTGTAGGGAATCCCGAGGTACATCACAGCTCCCATTTTTCTCTTTTGGCTACTCTAGGTCATAATTAAATCCCTGCTGCCTATAGGATGTGGGAGAAAAGAACAGACTGATAAAGAAGTGGACCAGCAAACCTAGCAACCTCATCAACTCCTGCTTGCTTTGAAGGATCTGGAAATATGCAATGACACTTCAAGATAACACCTGGCAACTGAACAACGCTGCAGATGCCTTTCTCATACATCACACTGCTTGCACAAGTAGACTACTTGAATGCACTCTTAAAGGAGCATAATTGGCAGCCCAAGTTCTCATGAACAGGCCCTGAAACAGCACCTGATATATCTCAAAGAACAAATAGTATGTTTCCCTTTATTTCTCTGAAGAGTTTCTCCCACACCTCAATTTTGCACAGCTGCACCATTTTGCTGTAATAGGCTGGAAAATCTCCATTGGCTGACAGTCTTACAGAAAAAGAGAAATCTCTACAGAGTCTCTTTTTCCCTCCATGGGAAAACTTGGAAAAGTTATCTTTTCTCACTCTGAAAAGATGGGAGTCATATGATTGTCAGATTTTTTTAAAAAAAACACTGATTCTTCTCTCCCTTCTTCAGTTTTATTCTAGTGCCTTGGCAAAGAAATAGTTTAGTGTAGGAAAAGTTAGACAGTAGTGATAAAGTAGAAATGGAGTCAGACTGCATCTTGCCCTGACTTTATTTACCTCTACAGCCAGGTGGATTGCCTCAATCTTCACCGAGTACTTTTGTTCCTCTGTATGAGAATCAAAGAATCGTAGAGATGAAAGAGACCACAAGGGCCCTCCAGTTCAACCCCCTGCCATACAGGAATCCACAATCAATCATTCCCAAAAGATGGTCATCTGGCTTCTGTTTAAAACCCTCCAAGGGAGACACAATCCCAATCCCAGGCAGCATATTCCACTGTCAGATCGCTCTTACAATCAGGAAGTTCTTCCTAATGTTTAGGTAGAATCTCTTTTCCTGTAGTTTGAAGCCATTGCTCCATGTCCTAGTCTCTGGAACATGAGAAAACAAGCTTGTTTCATCTTCCATAAGGCATCCCTTCAAATATTTAAACACAGTTATCACATCACCTCTTAACTTTCTCTTTTCCAAGCTAAATATACCCAGCTCCCTAAGCTGCTCCTCATAAGGCATGGTTTCCAGGCATTTTACCATTGTACCTTCCTCTGGGCATGTTCCAGCTTGTCAACATCCTTCTTGAATTGCGCTGCCCAGAACTGGACACAGTATTCCACAATATGAGAGTCTAGAAATGGGGGGGGGCTTTAGATGTTGGCTCTTCTGAAAGCCATAGCTCAAAAAGCTAACATTTCCAGGCTCTGTTCTGCATGGGAATTCCAACAGAGATCAACAGGAAAGGACTGTTCACCCTCCTTCCTCTTTTTTGGGGGGGGATGGGGTGGGGAAGTTTGCTAGCTGCTCTTTTCATATATGGCTTGATCTGAAAAATCAGGGATTTAGACAGTGTGAATAGACTCCGAATACAAAAGTCTCTGGTACAGATAGTCACCCTCTACATGTACAGGTTGCTGGAAACAAGGTCAGGAGAGGATGGAACTAGCATGTACTTCCCTCCTCATGCACAGCTCATATAATACAGTAGGACCCCTGTATCCATGGGGGATTGGTTCCAGGGCCCCCTGCAGATACTGAAATCCACAGATAGTACTGAATGCCCTGTTCTGCCACCCACCCTGGGCCCAACTGCAGCAGCGGCAGGCAGGAAAACAATGGGGAGCATGGGATCCCGTGCTTCCCGCTGTTTTCCCACTGGCCACCACTGCAATCAGACCCCAGGCCAGTGTCAGGAGGTGGGAAAACAGCAAGGAACGTGATTCAATGCTTCCCGCTGTTTTCCTGCTGGCCACCACCACAAGCAGGCCCGGGGCTGGCAGCTGGAGGTCGGAAAACAGCAAGCAGTGCGATGTGGTGATCCCCACCATTTTCCCGCAGGCTACCGCTGTGATCGGGCCCGGGGCTGGTGGCTAGAGGTGGGAAAACAGTGAGGAGCGTGATCCCATGA
Source organism: Ctenosaura bakeri (assembly GCA_948474755.1). NCBI lineage: Eukaryota > Metazoa > Chordata > Lepidosauria > Squamata > Iguanidae > Ctenosaura > Ctenosaura bakeri. The sequence continues at coordinate 697,108 of CAOLHI010000937.1, forward strand.
TCCCCGCTGTTTCCCACCTCCAGGCAGTGACCAGCGGGAAAACAGTGGGGAGTGCAGAATTGTACTCCTCACCACCTCTTGCTGCCCACCCTGGTCAATCCCAGCCAACCACAGATAACTGAATCCTCAGATCAAGAATCGGCAGACATGGGAGTCCTACTGTACAGGGATGGGCAAGTGCAGGTGGGGGGGGCAATTTTTGCTCCTGAAACCATATCCTCCAACATTTCACACTGGGGCATGCACGGCCAAGCAACATCTGAGCATGGTCAAAGCACGATATCTTATTAATGAGGAAGAAAATACAAGCTAGGAGAGACTGCAGCAGTTTCCTTTTGTCTGAGGCTGAAGGGAAGGGCAAAAATTCACCTCTCCTCTCACCGCCCCCCAAAATAAATTGAGTACAAATTACTTTTGCAGTTGGAACTCAGTTTACAGCAATTGAAGGCCCTTTCTGCACTGCATGGCTGCCCTGCCATGGAGACATGATCATAGCACTCCATGGGTCATGCTTCCACACAACGTCGTTGCAGTCCCACTGTCATCTTGTCCCCACGAACTGCATGAGCGCAGTATTTGTAAAATGAAAAAAATCTGTTTCACACTCACTGTTGCATCACACCTGTTGCTTTTTTCTGCCATGCAGAAGAGCGGAAGCGCGCTGGCGACGCCGCCCTCCCTAGCACAGTAATGGCAAATGCCTGGTTGTGCTGAAGAAGGGAAGAGGCGGGGCCAGAGCACTCCCCTCCACAGCAACCAGTCAAGATGCAGAGGGGAGCGTTCCTGGCACGCTTTCCCTCTCAACGGGGCTGCAGTGAAAGGATGTCGCTGCACCCCATCATGAGGAAAGTGCCAAAGTAAGCTGAGTGGAAAGAGGAAAAGTAGGAAGAAGAAAGTGGAATCCATACAAGGGGGAAGGGGAAAAACTGAAGTGTTTCTCTTATGGGCGCTACCTCATAATTTCCTATTTGCAACTTTATCATGCTTTGTTGCGAAGTTGCAACAGGAAGGGAAAAAAATTGCCGGATCAGTCAAGGGGCTGGAAGGGTTCTGAGGCCACACTCTGGAGGCACTGAGTGCCACATGCACCCCACTGGCCACACTTTTTGCCCACCTCTGCTGCAGTAGGACTGAGACTTGCTCATGTTCTAAGATCCAGCTGCTGTTACAACTATACAACCAGGCTAGGACAGTTTTTACCAGGCCTACATGGACAGAAAGACAGCAAGAAGTTTGCACCATATTAGGGATTAATCGTAGCTAGTGATAGCCTACCTACCCTAGAAGAATTGTGTTAAAATGACTTTTCCTGGGAGTTTTATGTTCTTTCTCTGGATTTTTCTCTTCTTCTGGTCACCTCCAAAGATGGGATGGTTGTCAAATATGACAATCCTACTACAGAGTGGTGCTTCTATCAGTGTGCTGAGGGCTCAGCAAATCATTTTGATCTTGGCATCTTTGACAGGCTGAATCCAAGTAAAAGCACAAATAAATAATAAAACATTGGCTGGAATCCTGTTGGTTACATCCAGCTAGATGAGACCCATTGAATCAATTGTTGAATGTTGAGTCAATCTGGAGGTAAATCCAAGTGATTTAATGAGTCTACTGTAGTGAAGACTAGAAGTAGGATTTAGGCCACTGTTTTGTGTGTGTGTGTGTCTGTATACCCTTCCCCTTCCATTCTTTAAGTGTTAAAAATGGATATAAGATAGATTGGGTATATTTGAAAGCTTTGATGAATGTTCATATCAAAACAACTTTGTCCCCTTTTCATATATTTTTTCATTTTTATAACTTCCTATTTGCGTAATAATGGAATTTTAATTTCTTATAGGCCTACCTCATAGTTTACTTTTTGTAATTTTATCATGCTTTGTTGTGAAGTTGCAACAAGAGTGGAACATCAGGCATAAGATGATTCTGATAATAGAGAGCAGAGAAACAAACAATGAACACCAAGTCTATTTTGTGAGTCTGCAAAATCATAGAATCATAGAATCATAGAAATTCAGAGTTGGAAGAGACCACACAGGTCATCCAGTCCAACCCCCTGCCATGCAGGAACACCCTCAAATCAATCCCGACAGATGGCCATCAAGCCTCTGCTTAAAAACCTCCAAGGAAGGAGACTCCAATGTATGGCCCACCTAGGTAAATACTGCCCCCTGCACCTGTTATAGCTCACTTCCATGGTTTTTGCAGTCTCAGTTAAGGTTTCCAACGTTCTCCATGCCTAGAATAAAAGATGTCTTCAAGAAGAGGATTACCATCCGTGCAATAGATATAAATGTCTACATCAGGTATGGGTGACCAACTGGCAGAGGGAGGGGGTCAAGTGGACTGTCCATTTCATCCTAGGTACTCACGATATTCCTGAACTTACATTTGCTTGGGCAACATTACAGAAGTTCTGCTTATCAAAAAAATGTGGCTAGACCAAGTAAAATGGAAATAAGATTATGAGATGTCCCAAAAGCAAGCAAAGTAACTTCCAGGTTATTAGAAGAAAATTAAAAAACCATTGTTACATTGGAAAAACATAGATAAATGAGTTAATTCTTTTAAACAACTTACATTTCCAAGGTGACTTGTCTGTTCCTTAAAAGGAGCTTTATATGGTAATGTGACATTTTGCAGCCTACGTGCAGCCAATTATCTTTCAGAAAAGGGGGGAAATGACCAACTTGGTTTACTAAAAAGAGATTTGGATTGAAATACTCACTTCTGGGAGAACAGAAAGATCTGAGGACATAATACGAGACTGGGCAGGGAAGCTGCAAAAGCGTATATTGTTGCCAATCTTGCCAGCCTTTTGACACAAGTCTATATGTGCGTGAGTGCCTGCGTGCATCCATACTATGCCTTCTAGAGAAATGACTCACAGCGAACTTCCTTTTTTCCCCAAGCCTTGGGCTACTTCACCAAAAACCAATATTCTAAGGCTCGGACCTTAGATTCATTCTGTCCAGAGCGTGGAATATTACTGCTTTAAAGCAATTTTGTTAGGTAGTCATTTGATCTTCTCAAGGAAGCATTTGTTATATTATGGGTTCCAAGTCAGAGAAAGCAGTCCATTGAGTTGGTCATTATTTGAACATTAGAAGGTACTTCTTGACAGTAAGAGCAGTTCAGCAATGGAACCGGTGCCTAGAGAAGTGACAGGGTCTCCTTCTTTGGAAGACTTCCAAATAGAGGCTGGATAGCTACCTGCTGAGGGTGCTTTAGCTGGAGATCCTGAACTGAGCAGGAGAACAGGGGTTAGACTCAATGACCCATAACACCCCTTTCAACTCTATGATTCTCTAATTCTATTTGGGAAGTGTGGGGAGGACTGTTGCCTTGTAAGAGTCAGGTATGGTAGCTGCACTTTCTCCTCCACTGTACTTCACTGTGTATAGCAGGCATGGGCAACTCAATGGGAGCAATGGATCAGTCCCCCCAAACTCCTCTGCAGGCTGTACCCCTCTGTCTCCAGCAAGCCCAAATCCCTCTGTTTCCCTCTGCAGTTCCTCTCAAACGAATCCAAGGCAAATGCAGTTCTTTAGGGGTACTACAAGGTTATTGGGTTCCTTGTGACAAGTGGAGATAAATGTATGAGTTGGGGCAAAAATTGTCTAAAAATCACATCATTGTTCTTTAAAAGGTTGAGGTATGGGGGGCTTTAGGGGACTTGTAGGGGCTTCAGGGGCCATAAAAGTGGGGTCACAGCCTGTAGGGTGTACTATGCCTACCTGTAATTTATAGCAAGTGAGGGGGACAAAGAGTAACCCTCCAGATATTGTTGGACTTCAGCTCTCAGAACTCCTTGCCATGGGCTATGCTGATCAGAGCTGCTGGGAGTTGTAGCTAAAAACATGCAGAGGGGCAAGTATGTGCTACTTCCTCTCTGCACTACTATGCTGAACTGAATGGAGTGGAAGTGTGAAAGATCAAGGTCCTGTGCCGATCAGAATTTTTAAAAAGTAAGAAATAGATCCCCAGCCAGCTCATATAATTAAGATAAGATGATATAAGAACATGAGAATCAGCAGTCCCCTACCTGCCCCAAATACCACCTGAAAAGGTTACTTCCTCCATCTTCCAAAGTTATAACTTTGGTAATGGATGGTGATATTTTAGAAAAGATGCTATGGACTCACAGTTCTGAAAAACAACTTGTTGCAGGTAACAGCATTACTTGTAACTCCCAAATGCTGCTTCCACTACCCAGTAAGTAAATAGTAATTGATTTGAAAAATTAAGGAGCAGGTTTTAAACTGCTATTTCTCAAAGTAGTGTTTATAAGACCATGGATCCAGGCCTGGAAAATAAGTTTTTAAAAAGAATGAATATAATAACATACTCAAGTATCACACCACTGTGGGTATATGTGCATGACTTCAAGTTGCGTGCTGACTTATGGCAATTCAATGTATTTCATAGACTTTTCTCAGGCAAAGAATACCTGGGGGTGGTTTTGCTAGTTCATTCCTCTGAAATACAGCCTGCAGCACCCGGTATTCATCAGCAGTTTCCCATCCAAGTACTAATCAGAGGTGACCCTGCTTACCTACAAATACCAGATGAGATCTGATGCTTTAGAGGATTTAGGCCCTTTGTCATACTGTTACTGCTCCATTCTGGACAACACCACCATGTCATAACATTCATTCTTCTTCAAAGTAACTTTGAAAGCTCTTCAACAATGCAATATCACATCTCCAGGTAATGAAGGGCTGCCAACTTACATTTACTGCTGCTGCTCCTCTGTTGTTGACAGAAACCCAACATGTACAAATTTATTACATGAAGCTTTTCCTGGCATTAAAAAATGTGAATTGCCCAGTACATTTCTTTGTGCCAGGCTGCAGTTAAACACCCAAGAACAGGGAGAAGCAGAGCTCCATATCACTTATGTCAATTGCCTCTGAAAGTCACACAGTCTCATTCTGTATGCCAATTGCTGTCACCGTTGAAGTGCTAGGTGACAGGAAAAGGAGCTGCCTTCTTTTTGCCAGCACAAAGACATTCATGTTAAGGAGAAGGAAACAGTCTGCAAAAAGCCACAGAGAAATTCTTCAGTCGGTATTTAATACTCTTAAAGGGGCAGTTTAAGAAGCGAGTGGGGAGTAACAAGTTGCAATGCAACAACATCGAGTAGGCCATATCTTCATTGCAGAGATAGGAATCCAACAACCTCTGGGAGGCCATGCAGTTGGCAAAGACAGACTAGGTAGCAGTCCTGTGGTATCAACTCCAACACAGTTTTTTATCAACATTTTAAAATGATAACTGTGCTTGCACCTTAAAGCCATTGATCCAATTGATGGAAAGGCAGGCATTGGATGAAGTGTACAGGTAATTCCTTGAGGATATACATGTCAATTTATGGCTACCCTGTTATCATACACCCCACCTCTGCAGGATGTGCTATTTTCATAATTGGACGTATTTATGACTGAAACACATGTTTGAAAAAGTGCTGACTGGAAGTATACACCAAGTCAGGATGACCTCAGACATGAACAGTTTATAAGTTCAGAAAGGATTAGGTGGGAAAGCCCTGTTCTAATTGGCTTGTGATAATCCTTTCAAAAACTGCAAGCTGCAAGCACTCCCAAAAACAATAGAAGGTAAAACTGCCCCAGTAAAGCAATCAGGGATCCTTGCTGTGAGCATACAGAGACCTTCCCTATTCACACTACCTGACCAAAACAGTAAGAGATTGTCAGGACTTCCATCAACGTTTTGTCACCTAGAGTTAAGGCAATCAGCCCATTCCAGACTCATTTCATTTGTCTCATGAGAAAGCCATTACCGCTTTGTCCATGCACTCTTCTTCAGGGTAGAAAATAGGATATAAAAACCCAGCTCTAGCCTCAGTAAATTGTAATACTTAGACGCAATTCATTGTGCCCAGACCTTTGCTCATTCTTGCTACCCTCGGACATGCTGTCTAAGCCACTCTGCTTTGACCCTCTGCTTCAGAATTGGCAACTATCATCCTTTCCTCCTAATCTCTCTCTATCCAATCTCTCTTGCCTTATTTCCCGATAGCCTTGTATGGTTCTTAAAAGTGTTTGATTTCCTGTGTGTTAGTTAATTCCAAATAAAATACTTCATTTAAGTTTAACTAGAGTCCCCTCTACAGTTAGTACTAGCATACACAAGTGAAAAGATCCTGCCATTAGCCTCTTCTCTCAGGCTTCCTTTGAGCTATAATTCCCCAAATTCTAAGGAAATGCTGGCATTGCAGATAGACATCAAAGTCCCCCACTTCTTAGGCTAACAACCCGATGAACTTCATAGGTTTTTTTAAGGCAAGGAATACTCAGAGGTGGTTTTGACTGAAATATAGCCTACAGGATCTGGTATTTGTTGGTGGTCTCCCATCTAAGTACTAACCAGAAATGACTCTACTTTGCTTCCAAGATTAAATGGGATCTTGTTCCTTTAGGGTATTCAGGCTACTTTAAGGATGTATACTGGCCTATAATTCATGACAGCAAGGAGGATTCTGGTTTTGTCTCTTTCCAGACTATTATCTGCCAAATCTAAGGGATACATCTGCACTGAACAGTTATAATAATTTGGTACCACTTTAACTGTCACAGATCCATCATAAGTAATCATGATATTTGTAGTTTATTGTTATTTTTTAGAATTCTCTAGTGAATTTTCCAGAAACAACATCATTAGAGCTGACCAAAAAAAAAAAAAACACCCTATAAACCCCAGGATTCCACAGGATTAAGCTGTGGCAGTTATAGTGGTATTAAAGCACTTTAATTCTGCAGTAAATGTACTCTAAAGACTGGACTTGACTTACAATAGGCTTGCCCTGCTACAACTACAGCCTTCCTTCTCCTACCCAAACTTACCTAGCTAGTGGAAAGAACTTGTGACACAATCTCAGTCAGATCCAAGTTTAGCCTTTCCTAACTTAGATCACTTCAGATTTTTGGATTACAATAACCATCATCCCTGTGCATTGCCTAAACTGATATGGCAGCATCCTGTGTTCCAGGAGCCATCAGAAATGCAACAGTTCTATACTCTGTAGTAGAATAAGAACAGTAGCACATCTAGGTAAAATCAGGAAATCAAACCTGAAGGAAAGAAAACAAGTCAGATCCAAAGCAAAAACTAGGAACAAGCCATGTAAACAGTATGATTCTATTTTATATCCTCTGAGGTAGAGCAGTGAGATTGAGAGAAAGAAAAAGATTAGCCCAAGGTCAACCAGAGATTCAGTGAAGACTTAAAACGTCTCAGTTCGATACTCTAACATGGGGCAGGCAGCTGTGATGAGTCCAGGGTCCAATTTTCCAGTCATGGGACCCTGGAGAGACTGCTTTGACTGCCAGAAATGAGAAATGCCAGATGAGGAAAAGGAAGAGGAGGAGGAGGAAGACATAAGGCAAGTAGTCTACTTTTGGTTTTGAAAAACTATTTAAAAGTGAATTTAAGCCATTCTTAGAGATTGAGAGGAGAAAGTCACCTTTTTTTGCCAGAAAAAATGTTGGCCAGGGAGCCTGGCATAATCAAGAGCCATTACAACATCCTTAGGGGGCCACACACAACACCAGAGCCTCTCTCAGTTTACCCACCCTTGGTCTAATAGGTACCCCACTGTTACCATGCTGTACACCCCCACTCCATGATATGATTGGCAAAATACTTTATTTAATTGGCATAGAAAATATACACTGTTGTGGCCAAAAAGCCATGCTGGCAAAGAGGACTGGCTAAACACATGCAATGGGACCTCATGGCATGGCCAGATCCTAAGTGCAAGGGATCAATCAGGAAGCTCTGCTACTGATAACCTTGTGATAATCCCCTCAACAACTCAACCTTCAAATACAATGGCACACAAAATTATCTAAATAGAGCAACCAACAGTCATCAGTCTGTTCCCTCTTACCAAAATTCTCCTTTGTTTCCACACCTGCCCAGACATTAAGAAGCTATTGCAGTTCCAATCAATGGTTTGTCACCTAATGCTAAGACCATCAGACCATTCCAGACCCCATTGTTTGCTGTGCGAGAGAGCATTAATACCATCCCTTTCTACGCAAAAAAAAAAAGGGGGGGATCTTAAACCCTGGCTCTGAGCCAGACAACTTGTAGTACACTGGACATAGGCTGTCACTCTGCTGCTCAGATTTTCATTCTTGAATTACCCTCAGACCCCTTCTCTACAAGATAGGTAAATATTGCCCACTTTGCCCAAAATTCTCACTATCCAATTTTTCCTTTCTTTCCTTCAGATAGCCTTGTGGGGTTGGGAGACTGCTTGAATCTTGCATGTGTTTGTGATTTCCCTCAATAAAACGTTCTTTTAATCTCCAACTGGTGTCCCTGCATTAGTACTCGTAAACAAAGGTGGAAAGATCCTGTAAGGTTACCACTTCTCACAGGCTTCCCTTTTTGAGCTATAATTCTCCACCATTCCACAGATTGCACTGGCACCACAGATGAACCTCTGAGGAACCACTTTTTGGGGTAATTTCACACTGATGTTATTTAGTACCAGGGGAAGCACAAAGGAGGATGTTTTTGACATTGTATTTCAAAGAAAGCAGACAAAAGAAGCATTTATCAGACCACAAATGTATGTAAATGAACATTCACATATCTGTCCATCACATACTCTTCAACTGTGCCAATTTGGCAGGGACAGTCCCAATTAATGCCATCAGTATTTCCATTAGAGAGGAAATTAAATCTAGTCCTCATACCTAACACAAAACTTTAAAACAAAAACAGAGGCAGCTAAATTTTTTTCTCACCATCCCATCTACTTTGCACATTCAAGTCAACATTACCTGGACTACCTGATAAGATTACAGAACAACAGTTGTTCCCAGGACACAATCCAAACCCATCTCGCTCCCAGAACGGCATGGGTTGGATCTGGCGGTACTCTGTAATCTCTGTAAAACGTGGAGGAGTGTATGATTAATATTTTACAGTTTTATTGCATTTGGGGGTTAATTATTTAAAAACAGAACATTACCACTCTCCTAAGAAGTCCAAAGTGTCAGGTCCATTAGTAGTATTAGTAGCAGGTTGGCTTGGAAACATTTGTTCAGCTCCTGTTATGTGGGATGATGAAACATTGCAGGAACAGAATATACTGTTCAGAGAAGGCTAGAAAAGTTGGTGAAGGACAGATTAGGTTGCTGAAGGAAGATATGCATTCCTCAAAGGGTTATGCCAGGCCAGACAGACCTGCTATAATAAGCAAACCAGCTGTCACTGAAAGTAACTACCAACAACAACCCAGGTGGAACCCATTCAGTGTGTATTGCCACAGAGATTCTCCCATAAGGACAGCAGACTGTGCTTCTGCCTTCCACAGTAGCCTGGCCTGCAGAAATTATGCTGGTAAACATTTTTCACATTTACACCAGGAAAAAGCCTCACTTATTCAATTTCTATACATCAGGCTGCTGTTAAAGGCATAGGATCTGAGTCTCGGTTGGGTGGTTTGATAACAGTAGTTGCCACTTTTTTCCCCTTTTAACTCATAGTTTTACCTATGCCTTTAACAGCAGGATTGATTGACTTCATGTGGCAAAAACCTTCACTGCCAATTTCTGGATTACCTTCTGCAATTTAGGCACAAGAATTTGAAAAAGGTTGACAACTTTAATGGGTACTTTCTAAAAGCTGTAATAGTCCTAGTTCTGTACCTTTAACAGAAGGCTAATACATATATTTCTGCATGTCAGGCTACTACTGCTAAAAGCAAAGGAGCAGACTAGTGAAGCTCTTTCACATCAGTTGGCAACTCTGATTTGCCATTTGCCTTTGTCATCCAATGTGTGGTCCCTTGTATGTATTTTTCTAAGGTTTTAGTTCTTTCTCTTTTACCACAATTTAATCAAGAGCAAACTTCTCTTCTGGATAAGCTCCTCCACATTTTAACGCTAACAAACAGGTTAGTCAGTTCACTGTCTCTCCTTCTGTACCTTTAAGTGGCATCTGACTCTAACCCTTCTTTCTCACTGCTGTGTTTTTTAATTGAAAGTGCAAAAAACAGAGTGAACCTACATACAGAACAGACATGTCTATTGATGCTAGGAAGTGAGGTTATCTTATTAAAAAGCCCAATACATTTTGAGTGTCAGTCCTTCCAGGCCTTTTTCAGATGGCTAGGAAAATATAAAGTACCACGCGCATATGCACATATATGACTATACTGAGGTGTAAAATTATTTGAATGATTTTACTGCTGGTTACAGACATGCATTTATGTGTCATTCTTTATATGTCTTTAGCCCCCTGAACAATGTTTTAAAATGATGAAGCATATTGGGCTTTTTAATAATAAAGATCAATGTGTAGCATCTTGAGATGCATTTTTTGACTGCGGTCACAAATCTTCCCATTAGGGTTGGCATCTCTTACCTTGGACATCACACAGATACTTTTGAAGTACATCATACAATGAAAGGGAAAGCATCTGTCAATGTTTTTCAAAGGCTGACAACTTTTCGGCTGGCCTCTGTAACTATGATTTGATCTGTAGTAATTAACAGGTGATGATCTTTAGCTCCATGCCGTAAAACGCTTCACCTGCCAACAGCTGTACATCAAAACCCCTGAAAAAGCATAGAAGTGTGCCAGCCTGACATTCCTGCTCTTCTTCCACAGCTCCACTACCTGCTAGCTTCCACCCAAGCCTTATGTAAATCTGGAGGATTAAAGGAAGTGGTCTGCCATCTGGGAAGGAATAAAAATGAATATATGAGTGAGAACAGCAACCCTGCCAAGTGGGAGCTGCAGAAGATTTGCAGTGACTGGGAACCAGTTTTCTTGACCCAACAAATGATTCCTCCTTAATCATCTAATAGCTGGTCAGGAAGCATCCTTGATTTAATACTGAAAGAGAACAGAGTTTTTAAAGGTTACTTCCATGGACTACAGCTCCCAGAAGTGTCTAGCCAGCATGGCACTGGCCATGGAGTGTTGATAGAGGTGGGAGTGGGTCTGAAAGCGGTCATCACACAAAATAATGCTTCCAAGCTCTGTGAGAAAAGATGAAGAACATGCAGTTGCTTTTCTCATATTTTCTTTCAGATACAGGATGGACTGCCATTTCCATCTCCCCATCCCCACCCTACATGCTGAAGTCTTGATGAAAACTGTCCCCAAATTGCTATTTGTCGCAAGAGGGGAACCACCATTTTTACCTATATGCAGTCAGCATTTGCAGGTTTAACTTTCACAGATTTTATTATTTGTGAGTTTCTCCAACCCCTTCCCCTCCCCATCTAAGGTGCTTCTCCTCTGGAGGAACCTTCCCCTCTCTGCAACTCTAATCAGGCCATGCAGCCCTTTAAAAACCTGTCTCTGGTCCACATCAACCACCACCAGCCACTACCTGGCCAGCTAAGGATGGTTTACAGCCAAATTTCTCAGTGCCACAAGTCCTCTTCTGATGCTAAGGAGATGTCAAGGAAACAGATGGGTGAAAGAGAGAAAATATAGGGCCACTATGCTGACCACCCCACTTTCCCTCTCCTTTCCAGCCAGCCCCTCCCAAAACTGCAAACCCCAGGATTCCATAGGATGTTGCAAGTGGAATAATAGCGCTATAACAGTCTAGTGCAGAAATGGCCCTGGTTTAGATCCTCGGTGCCTACTCTCCCCACCATGCTTCAGCCACCTTCCCACAGATGCACACGCACATATTGATATTTGTGTCATTTCCATTTCTGTGGGGGTCCTGAAATCCTAACTGTAGCAAATGTGGAGGGTCGACTGTAAACCCTTTCCACTTGTCACTGGATTCTTCCAACCCTGCATCCCATCTGCTCTTTCTTTTTGAAAAGCAAAACCCATTAAAAGTTTTCATCCAGTTCTCACATTGTGATTTGCCTCAGTTCTGGTTAGAAATATAATTTCTTCTTTTGTACTCTTTATATTTTTAATCCAATGATATTCAGGGGACAATAATTAAAAATAACTGTAATGGTGACTGAACTTTTCATGAGTAGTAAAGATAATTCAGGTCACCAGTGATAGGGATAAAAAGAAGGGATATGGAGAAAAGGAAGACTTTTTCTCCCCAGATAAGAATTCTGTTGCCCTAAATGAAATTTCCTTTTAGTCTCCAAATTTCTAGAATTGCAGGGAATGAGATAGTAACAGTTGTTCCTACCTAAGTGTCTAATATTTGCTGAGATTGAGTTCCATTGGTAACTTTGTCTATCCTTTCTCTCAGAATGCCTAAGATCTTTTTCTAAATGCTCAAATGATAAGTTACTGTAATGCTACAAATTTGGTGACTAAAAGAAAATCTCACACTTATTTTGAGGGGCAATGCCCTCACTCTGCCCCCCCCCAGTACCTATACCCCCAAAAGTGTCCCATGATTTCTATAGATCTGGAGTGTGGAGAAATTTGGAGTTCAAGGGCCAAACTTGGAAATCAGACTGAAACACTGAGGGCAAGATGTCACTTTGCACAAAGTAGGTGGAGCCACTGTTGGCCTCCCCTTCCCTCACCCCAAGGCATTCATACATATTCACACACAGAGAGAGAAAAGATCTCATCCCATTAATGCAGATTCACATGAAATGGCTTTCCTCCAGGGTCACTCTTCCCTGTTGGACAATGGAAGTGGCAAAAGAAGTCCCAGAGAAGTGTTGTTTTAAGGCATTAAGAGTATCTCGAAGTGGTGGCTCCCAAGTAAACTATCCTTATTCCAACTTCAGTTTCCACACAGGAAAGGAGGGAGAGTGAAGAAGATTGAACCTGCAGCTCTTTCAAGACTTGCAAGTTATTTTCTCTAAATGAGTGAGGAAGAACTTGATGGGCCACATATGAAGCTTTAGTGGGCCAAGTACATCCCCTGATCCAAAAGCTCTCCATCCATGTTATAAATTATGGCTGAAATCTTCTTGGTGACTGATGCTACTATAACCAGTATTTGCTCTGTTCTTGTGTGCCTTTAAGTCATTTCCAATTTATGGTGACCATAAAGTGAACCTATCATAGGGTTTTCTGGGGCCGAGAGTGTGTGACATATCCAAGGTCGCCCAGTGGGTTTCCATAGATAAGCAGGGAATCAAATCCTAGTCACCAGGATTGTAGTTCAATGCTCATACCACTGCACCATGCAGGCTTTCAAGCAGTGTTATATTAGCATTAGTCCTTTTCCAGACTCAAGTACATTTCTAGAGTGGGGGACACTGTTGTACAAGCAAGTATCCAATGCTTTCTTGCATAATGGTTTCCCCCAGCCTTCATAACTCAATGACATTTAGGTATAGCTCCACCCTCACAACCCAAATGGCCTGATTGCTCATGGGTATAGAAGAGGGTCTGCTTTGTGCCAATACCCAGCTGGTAAACATTGCCCTCCCGAACCTCTATATAAATACACTGGCAGATAGGTTTCCAGAGTGAAGACTGGAGAGGTCTCCTATATCTTCAATGGTTGCACAGAAGAGGGCATTTCAGCAGGTATTGCTTATTACCCAGCCATGTGACAAGCAACACCTGCTGAAATTCTCTGTTCTACACAACCATTAAAGGTACAGGAGCCCTCTCCAATTTTCACTCCGGTAACCCTAATAGAGGGTTATGTTCCGCCAGCATCAAATAGAGTATCAGCCTTTATATTCAAGATTAACACTAGGCCAAAATGCTTCTGACACCCACACTATAGCTATTAAAGCTCTCTTCTAAGCTAGACACTCTAGCATACCTCCTTGGTTTTGCTCTTCTGCCATTAGCACTTAAAACATCAGTAGTGTGATGAGTTTGGATGATTTAGTCAGGAGAGGGTTAAAATGGCCAAGATGACAGGTAATGTTCCTTAACTATCAGCAGGCATAGTTGCCAAGCTCATCTTTTTATTTATTGGAGAAATTAAAGCTAAATAGCCCACTAAGGCTACAACATGATTGGAAAAGATGAGTCATTCTTCTCACCTCCCACTTCCAGGGGGAAGGGGAAAGCTAGGAATGTGTACAAGGAAGAAAAGGATAGGAAGATAATGTTTTTGAGCATGACAACCCAAAAGGAAGAAGACAAGGGAAGGGAAGGGTCAAGGTCTCAGGTGAATTTTAGGGTTCTGGAAGTTTACAGAATCTGGAGACATGGGGTACATCCCTCCCAGGTTTTGATGTGAGATCAGTGAGTTTGCTATTCAGATTTTTAAATCTACTGTGCATACTGTTGTCTAGATCTTGCAACAGGGGGATTCCCTTTTTTCATGCTGTCCTGCTGATCACCACTCATTTATTTGTTTGTTCACTGACCCATTCATTTATGGAGTATTACTGTCTCCCTGCTGCTATGGGGAAATAGGAATCCATAACTGGGAGGCTGAAAAGATTTTAGCTGAAACAGGTCCCTACCCAGTATCTCTGTAGGCAGGAACAGGAGGCTTCTGCAAGTCTACATGCATGCATATATACCCTTCAGCCCACTAACTGGTACATTGTGTAGCCCTGGGGGACAGAAAAGATAACACATCCCTGCTTTAAACTCTCAACCCATGTATTTTAAATAAACTGAAATATTATGAAATCATTGAAGTCTCTGCCTTCTAAAAGAAACCAATTCCATGCCTGGAATTTTTCAGGAGAAAGTAAGAAGAGTTGTGTGGGATCCGACCAAAAGTCCATCTGTTAGTCTAGCATTCAGTTCACACAGCAGCCATCTGGTTTTAGACTGTAAGCAGCAATGGATAACCTTATCTGCCACTCATTTGCCTAATTCCCTTTTTATATTTGTTACCCAAGTTACATCTCGTGGTAGCGAACTCGAAAAGATAACTGTGTTGTGTCTCTTGACCTCTCACAAAAGTAGGAAGAAAAACTGTGAGAGGAAGGACTTTGGAGCTGGGTATATTTAGCTTGGAGAAGGGAAGACTGAAAGATGACACATTTTTAAATATTTGAAGGGATGTCATGTAAAAGACGGAGCAACCTTGTTTTCTGCTGCTCCAGAGACTAGAATGCGAATCAATGGATTCAAATTGCAGAAACATTAGGAAATTCTTTTTTTTTTTTTTTACTGTAAGAGCTGTTCAATAGTTGAATAAATTGCCTCAGAGGGTAGTGGACTCTCCATTTTTGGAGGTCTTTAAAAAAAATGACCAGATGGGCATCTTTCAAGAGTGCTTTAGTTGTGTATTCTTGCATAGCAGGGGATTGGGCTAGATGGCTCTTAGGTGACCCCTTCCAACTCTCAGATTCTATGATTCTGTTAGTCAGTGATGGCTGGTAACTCCCATGTCAGTGGGGTGATGAACTGACGTATTTTGGGAATAGGGTTCAGCACCTTGGATAGCTCCTGTGGAAACCACCATGTGGAGCTGGTAGCTCACCAAAGAAGGGCAAGATAATATTTTAACAGCTGACTATCCAGAAGGCCCTTCCCTCTATACTGCCACACTGCTATAACCCATCCTCACATGTTTATGAACAAGGGAAATGTTAAAATGACTGAACAAGTAGAGCTACTGAGGCAGTCCAGAATATGAATTGGGAGCTAAAAGAAGAGGCGTGGGGGATGAGGTCAGGCACATTCCCAAGCACTGTCCATGGTAAGCACAGCAGTCGAAAAAGATGTCCACCCTTGATATAGATAAATGGGTGCAAGAAGATGAACATGGAAAGAAAATAACCAGGTGATATCTTAAGCACTTTGGTTGTGAGAAGAACTATATCACTCACCAACACACATTCAGGAGTGGCCAATGAGTCCATTGCTACAGGGGCAGCAAATCCAGTGTCAGATTTACAGTTGCTGCTCCTCCATCCAGGTAATGGATCCTATTCCCAGAGGTTTGATGCCAAAGAGATCCCATACAAACCCTTAAAACTGAGAGTAAATTTGCCATTCCCACAGCAAGGGAGCTGCCAGCTGCCCCTGTATACATTCCCCATGTGTGTGTGAAAGCTTCACTTGACAATCAAAACCTTAACATTTCAAAAATTCAGTCTTTTTAACAAATTGTGAAAAAATATATATTTTCAAAATAATTATCACATATTCCTAAGACATAGGCTGCAAATTATTTTGAGATGTTCTTTCTCATGAGGTGTGCTAGTAGTTTTCAGTGTAATTTTCTAAAAAGAGCTAACTTGAATTTAGGCAGAGGAAATTGTTCTGTAAATTAAAGCCTCTAGGAACATGAATTAATTATGCAATTAAATTCTCACCCCCTCAGGAAAGCAGGGTGAGCATGGCAATACATCTTCCTGCATTGCCAGGCCCAGTACATTTGTGTCAGGGAATGACATCATCCCTCTTCAGTTATTGTTCTGGCTGCCTCCATGAGGGGAAGTGTGGTGACAGGTCTGTTGATGCTGCCACTTCTACCACCACAGCCCTGGCATGCCCTGCATTACCAGGACTGTGAGTTAGAAGTGAAATGAGAGGCCCTTTCATACTGTTTATTTATTTAGAGCATTTATACTCCATCCTTCAACCGTAAAGATCGCCACAGCAGCTTACAATTAGTTACTCTGACAGTTCCATGCCTTCAGGGTTACAATCTAAGTGAGAATCAGCACAAAAGGAAAGCTTATTCTCCTCTCTTCTCCTCTCCTCTCCCCAGAAGCCACAGTTATGACAACTGGAATAGAGGGAAAGAAAGGGTTTCGCCAGCCACTGGGGCTCAGGTGTGATGGAGTTGTGCCTGACTGTTCTCCTTCAGAAGCCAGAGCAGTGTCAGTTAGAACACAGAGGGAGGAATTATAGCAATATGATTCCACTTTAACTGCCATTGCAACATCCTAGTGTCTGTACTTTGTTTGTAGTTTTCAGTCGCATTTAAAATGTTCCAGTTTCTCTCTCATCCTCCCACTTTCCCCCTTTGCCCTTGACTTATTTCCATTGGTACAAACTGAGTTCAGAGTGCAGGGAGAGGAGACAAGCAAGCAGAATCTTGCCCTTCCCTATAGATTTCGGCAAAAGCAAACTGCTGCAGTCTCTCCAAGCTTGTCTATTCTTCTTCATTAATAATTTCTGCCAGAATTGTATTTGTTAAATATGCTTGGGCAACAAAGAGAAATAAGATCTTATCAGAAGACACTGTTATATTGGATAACGGCTGCAAGGCTGATATATGAGCAATATTGGAAAGACAAGAAATATGTTGATATAGAAGAATGGAAATCAAAAGTCCTGGATATGGTAGAGACAGAAAAGTTAATATATTCTCTGAGAAACAAACCTATCCAGAACTTTGAAAGGGAATGGAGAGAGGTTTTGGATTGGATCGGATAAAGATATAGTACAAGAAAAGAAAAAAGAATAAAGTAAGTTTGTAAGTAATCTAATGTAACAATGTAGCAAGACAATGTAACAAAGTAATCTAATAAGGCAGCAAGGCAATGCAACCAAGCAACTGTGTAATGATGTAAGATGTAACAAATTCTTTGAGCAAGTAGTAATTATGTATGAATGGAATGAAAACATGCAGATTCAACTGGAAAATAAGCCTGGAAGTGGGGAGGGGGATTTTTTTTTTATTTAATTTTTTTAATAAAAATTTTTCAAAAAAAAATAATTTCTGCCATCTTGAGTACACTCTGATGTTGCTTGGCCACATGTGTCTCAGTTTTCATTTGTCGAATGTTCTTAGACTAGGGCCATTTCCGCACTAGCCTGTTATAGCACGATGATTCCACTTTCAACATCCTCTGGAATCCTGGGGTTTGCAGTTTCAGGAGGGGCCTAGGAGAAGGAACAAGAGGAGGAAGGAAAAGAAAACACCTTCCTTGAGCTAAAATGGCCCAAAGGGGACAAAAACATGTTCTACCATTGAGTTCAATGGGTATTGATGCAGAAGGTCCCATAGAGGGCCCATGTGCCTTCTAATCAGTTATCCACTCTTGCTTTTAAGTAACAAGAAGGGAGAAGTTGCTTTTAAAATACTGTAATATTATAAGATATGGTAACTAGCTATATTTGGGGCACTGGAATAGAAACTGTAACGAACTACTTTTTAAAAGTAACTGGATGGCTGGATTATTTTCTTATGTATTATTCTTTTAGTTGGTTATGGGGGGTATGCTTGTATAGAATTTTGTTTACCACCTTATGCATACTTGATCTGGCAAGACTGTTTATAGGGTTTTACATAAATAAACTTTCATTCATTACATTTTGGGAATGGTTGTAACTTAGTTGGATGAAAAAGCTCTCAGGTTGAATTATTCCCATGTAGGCTCTGAAGTCCTAGAAAAACACTGACAATAAGTATAAGTCAGGGCTGAAGAACATAAATCACTCTAGATATTGACTTTGAGTTCCACCATCCCTCATCATTGGCTGTCTTGGATATGTTGACAGGAGGTACAGTCTACCAACATACTGACTTAAATGATCCCATATCCTGATTCCACAAAAGACAGCTCCCTGCTTTCCTAGTTCCAGTTATAACTAGAGAGGTGAATGCCTGGGTAGGGAAACAGAAAAAAATGGGAGCAGGGGAGAAAGGGGTCTTTTCTCTCCTCCTAACCTGTTTTTCCCCAAAAAATTGTAACAATGGATTATGGAAAACTATCTTTTAGAATGAAGAATTAAACATTTAAGATAAAATATTACTGCCACACATTATTTCTTAAAGTAGACCTTTCCATACTTTTCATGTTGGTGACACACTTTTTAGACGCGCATTATTCTGTGACACAGTAATCCCAGTTTTATTAGCAAGCCATAGGTTAAACTAACGCCTTATAAGAGATACAGATACATACATAAATTGTAATAACAAAATGTATGGAGACACAGCATATCTCATGAAAACCTTTCATATATTTTTAAAAATATGATTTATAAATAATAACATACATTTCCAAGATTGTAGGCGACACACCTATACACTTCAGGGGACACACTAATGTGTCGTAGCACACCATTTGGAAAGTCTAGTCTTAAAGCTATGAATAGCAGACAAATGTTGTTGAGAGACTACTTATGGTATCTCACATTATTACAATTCTAGGTTGTAGTTTCCTTTTTTCAGTTCTTTTTATGGGAATGAAAGCTTTATGTCTGCTGTGGAGGACTAAAGGAGACAAAATAATTTGTCTTTGTTTTACTAATGTCAATGGTTTCTTCTATTTTTGTTGAGGATTTCTTTTACTGACAAAAGCAAAGAAGATCCTTATAGTTCAGGGGTTCTTTACAGTTTAGGGCCCTGTTTCAACATTTGTAACACAAAATTAAAAAAAAATCAATTTGTGATTATTTTATGGGAAAATGCACTTTTATTATATTAAACATGATATGTTTGTGCCAGAGAATCAATGCGGTGTAGTGCGTTGGGCTACAACCCAGGAGATCAGAATTCAATTCCCTGCCCACCCATGGAAACCCATTGGGTGACCTTGGGCTTGTCACACAGTGGCCCTTTTCGCACCTTACCTTCGTCATGGCAGTGGGGAGCGGCGCTCACGCAAGCAGCCATTTGCACGAGCTGCTCACAGCAGCCCTTTTGCCTCCCAAATCGGCTTGCCAGTTGGGTGACCATCACACTAGTGCCCTGCCCCTTCCTTTCACAGCGTAGTCTGGGAGCTGTAGGCTGCGCTGGGGGAAGGAAGCGCGGCTGCCCCGGCTCGCCAACGCACCGCATGCAGGTAAATGCACGAGGGCGCCGCGAGCATTGCGTGACCACACAGTATTTTCGGCTTAGAGCCGAAAATAAGAAAATGGGAGTGCGTCGCACGGACCGACGCTCCCATTCATGTGACACTCAAGGGGCACTCGCGCAAAAAAAAAATGCGTGCAAAAAGGGCCAGTGTCAGCCCCCCAAAACTCCATTATAGGTTCACCATAGGGGCACTGTAAGTTGGAAATGACTTAAAGGTACATAGCAACAACAACATTTGTGCCAAGTCATATTATGCACAATGCATTTTATGTTCCTAAGATAATAAAGTGATTTTCAGTCTATAAAGGGCGCCAATACTGCATTTTTTTAACTTTTCCAAAAATATCTAGTTCTCCCCGTTCAAAAACAGCCAGAAAAAAAATCTTTTTATGCCTTCAAAATTTCCAGAATTTTTACATCTCAAGATGTAACCAAACCTAACAAATGTGATTAAATTAGTTTGCACTTAATCTCTTCCTATCCTACCATACTCTTTTTGTTCCCATTGTCAACATTTGTATTGCAAGCTCCCTTAGAGCAAGGATCTATCTCTTTTTTTCCTAGCAAAACTTGTTATTAGTCCCATCAGCAATCAGTCAGGCAATCCATCAGTACCACATTACTACACTGTAGTTCCTTCAGCTGAGGTGAGCAAGCATTTTCAAGCTAACATTGTGTGTTGTTCCATTCTAAGGCTTTTTCTGGCTTTGTCTTTTGTGTTCTTTCAGATAGAATGGTAAAGTTGCTGGCATTCCTCTAGTAATCACTCCAAAGTAATGAAAGGTTTTCATTCATAGCAGGCATCTCCCTGTTCGTCTGCCTCCATATCAGATAATTATGTTCTGAACTGTTGACTTATCCAGGGTGAAGCCTCAATGCTAAATTTGCCAAAGGACAACACTTCAAAAAGATGGTTATCCTTTGTCCATGATCTTTGGTGCACAACTTCAAGGACAGTCACGCACAATGGCACATTGTTTCTGATGCTTGCAGCACAGGCAGTGTCATGTCATATCTTTCAAAATATACAGAGGCTGTGTCCTTGAGCAGATGAGTGGAAGTCGGATCCTCCTTGATCTCCAATGAACGCATTTTCTTCTCCAGCCTGAGCTTTTTGATGTGGATCTTCTGCAATTAAACCCACCCTCATTTATTATGTGTGTTTGCACTGGCATGAGATCTTGCATTGGCAGTAAATCTTAGTAGTCATACTTCCAAGTTGCCAAACATTTCAGTAAAGAAGAAAACAAGTGTGTGTGTGTTTGTGTGTGTGCGTGCGTGCGCACATGCACAATTTAGGAATATCTTCAGGAATATAGGAATTTCTTCAGGAATATAAATTAGACTAGATTACTAATATAATATAATATATTCCTGAATATATTCCTGTATTATTCCCAAACTATATGCATGGCTAAGGTTCAAACCATATGTTACACACAGAAAATCATGAAAGCACATTTGTGTTCTAGGGATGTGATTTTGGCAGAGCTTCATTTCTGAGCAATCAGACTTGCAAACAAAGTTCCTGTTTACCTCCCCATGACCAATCACAAAAGAAAGAAAGCTAATTCTCAAGCAGTAGGAAGTGCGAAGAGCTCCTACTGTGGCAATCTGTGACAATCAGAGATGTCTTTCAGCACTTAAGGAATTCCGACTTCTAATGCCATGCTATTTGCAAGGTATAGTTTCACCCCTACTTTGTTCTTTCTCTCTCAGCCTAAGAGCTTGAAAGAGAACTGATAGCGATGTCTGAAGATGGGATGGCCAGCATCAAGGGGCATGCAGTTTCTGGCACTCACCAGATGTTTTAGATTACACCTCCTATCAGGGCCAGCCAACATTTTTACCCTTCCTGGCTTATCAAAAGGGCCAGAGGGGACTGGCTGGATAAAAGAAATGATTAGTGCTTTTTCCAGCAAGACTACTGCCAGCATATCTAATGGAGGCAGTTGTAAGACCATAAAAAGACCTCTCTGAGTCACATTCTAATAGCTGTGCTCCAACACTCCACTTCTGGGGTGTGGGGTAGCTTCCTAGCTCTAGAGGTTCCTGAATTAGATGGATAATCTAGATCCCTTTCAACTTGACTTCAGGGCTTGTTCTGACATAAAATACTGAGACAGATTTGGTTGCCTTGGTGGATTATCAATACCAGGAATTGGACAGGAGGAGTATGTCCTTGTTGGCTTTGCTGGAACTCTTAGTGTATTTTGATACCATTGGCCATGATATTCTTTGAGCCACCTTGCTGAAATGGGAATCAGACGTACTGTTTTACAATATCTCATTCCTGCCTGCAGGGGATGAACCCAGAAGAATGCCTGTTCAACTTCTTGGCCACTGGCCTGTGAGCCCTACAGGGTTCTGTTTTGTTCCCCATGCTATTTAGCATAAACATAAAACTGCTGCAATATGACATCTGGAGTTTTGGAATTCAGTGCCCACAATATGCCCACAACTCTATCTCACATTTCCATTTAACTCCAAGGAAGCTGTCTTGATGTTAAATCAGTGTTTGTTGTCAGTAATGGATTGGATGAGGACAAACAGCTTGAAGCTTACCCCAGGCAAGACAGAGCTACTTCTGGTCAGTCAGAAGGCAGACCAAGAAATAAGGATTCAGCCTGTGCCTCCTGGGCTTACACTCTCCCTGAAATCTCAGACTTTCAGTTTGGGCATAATTCTGAAGTCAGATTTGAGCCTAGATGCCCAGGTTTCATCAGTGGCCAGGAGTGTTTTTGCACAAATATGTCTAGTCCACTAACTGTGTTCCTTTCTTGAGATGTCACATCCAGCCACACACACACACTTGCCTTAATTATATACTACCTGGATTACTGTAACATACTCTATGTGGAGCTGCCTATGGAAACTGTTCAGAAACTTCAGGGGTCCAAAATGCTGCAGCCAGATTGCTAACTGGGGATGCAGCAATTTGAACCAGTCGAAGTACACAGTTCCTTTGATGCAACAGCTCCACTGGCTGCCAGTCTATTTCCAAGCACAATTCTGATTTTGAGCTATAAAGCCCCATATGGCTCAGGTCCAGTCTGTCTGAAGAACCTTACCTTCCCAAATGAGCCAGCTTGAACTCTTCCAGTTCAACTCTATCTTCCAGGCAGGCATTTGTTTCAATTCCACCACCTTTACAGGCACATTTAATGGGAACACAAAAGAGGGCCTTCTCCCACACTCTGGGACTCCCTAGGAAAGTTGGCCTGATTTTCAGAAGACCTTCTCACCTGCCACCCCAGACTGTAGAATGACCTGCTGGAAGAGATTTGACAGCAAAATATGCTGGCTGAACTTAAAAAAATAGTAGAGACTTATTTCTTCCAGTAGGCCTAACCAGTCCAGTTTTAACTGTGATTTTAATTGTATTTTAATCATACTTTTAACTGTACTTTAATTGTACTTTTAATTATAATATATTTTAATTATAGTATATTTGTAATTAATTGTTCTATGTCTATTTTAAATATGCCTTTTAGCTCTATCTATTCTGTACCCCCCCCCCGCGAGCCTTGGGTAGGTAATAAATAAAAATGATGATGACGACGACGATGATGATGATTTCTTTTTCTTGTCCTTTTGTCAGAAACCGAAGGCCTTTTTATTCCAGCAGTCTTTTGGGGGGTGGAGAGAATGGCCGTTTCATTCCACCCCCAAAATGCTCTTTTAGTGCAATGTTCTACTTTTATTCTTTGCTTTCAAATCAATGTTTTAAACATTGTGGTCTCTTCCAACTCTATGATTTTATGATTCTAACCATTTAAGTTCTATTGATAGTTTAATACTATTTCAATCATGACTTTTTGTAAATTTTAGCAACTGGGGTGCTCATCTGTAATTGTTTGATAAGCCTCCTTGAGTCCCATTTTAGGGGAAATGGGGGGAATATAATGGAAACCCAAAAAATATAATGTTTGTTGATGGTTCGTTTACACTGAGAATCATGAAAGGCAAAAGTTAGGGACTTCAAGACCCCTGCGCCCAGCAGAAGTTGATGTCTGGCTGCCCCCAGTGAAAAGCTGAGAAGGGAACAACTTTAAGCAGCAGGGAACCTTGCGAAATAAGAGGAAGTACTGTACTTCATGGTCAAACAAAACATTAAGGGGAATATAGATTTTCTCAAAATTAACATGTTTTCCTTCCCAAAATGGCATTTCCTTAGAGTTATATGCCTCAGCAATCAGACTTGCAAATGAAGTCCACACTCCTTTCCGGTGACCAATCACAAGACAAAGCATGGTAAATTCAACATACAAAAGAGAGGAAAATAATGTGCTTTTAACACTTGAGAAAGTACCTCTGACAAAATGTGCTAAACATATTGGCTGGCATCTGGTGGATTAGTCCCAGCTAGAGCATACTCATCAATCAATCATTGAATTGTGAGTTAACACATAAATACACTCAACTGATTCAATGGTCCATTCTACTCATGACTAACAGCAGCATTTGGGCCACTGTGTATTCTGAACTTCACAGACAAAGTTACATATTAAAAGTCCGAAGTTCTGCCCTTGGCATTTCCAGGTAGGACTGGGAAAAGCCTCTACCCCAAAGCTGGGAGATCTGCTGTTCACTTCAGTGTAGACGACTGGTAGGCAACTTCAGTGGGTCTGGGAAGCAAGCAAGCAACTGAGGCTTCTGGGTTTCAAAAATGTGGTCCTATAGACTTCCTATTGAGACAAGTCATCCTTTTTCACCAGAAAAAAGGCAGCATGAGAGAAGTCTGGAGCAGCATCAGGGCCATTTTGTCCTTCCATGTGTAGTCAATGCAGAACTTAGATAGTCCAATAGACTCAGTATAAGGCAGCTTCCTCTGACAGATAGGCCTAAGAGAGCGTCACCTGGACCTCCACAAGTGCTGACTTTGATCTGGCTCCTCAGTGTAAACCACTTAGGCAAAGGGGAAACTATTATATTTGAGCACGCATAACAAAGTCCCAATGCCAGTATGGTTACAGGAAAGCCACTTCAGAACAGCACGATTTTTTTGCAGGAAAATGAATGCAGAATTTAGGGATGTAAATCAATATAAATGTCATTCAAAAATTCAAAGATTTTTATCCTCATGATGAGAAAATTGTTGAAGACAGTATCATTTTGGAAATCTATTCACACTTTGGAACTTATTCTGTGCAAAATCTTTTTTAAAAACTGTTAAAACACATACAACAGGAAGTTCTAGAGCCTCAGTGTGACAACCAAGAAAGCTCCCTCTCACACTCCCACCAAACGTGCTTCCAGTGGTGATGGGACTTAGAAAAGGGTCTCTCCTAAAAATCTCAACACCCAAGCAGACATGTTTGCAAACACATACCCTCCAAATAATCTGTTCCCAAATCATCCAAAACTGTTACCTCATACTTGCTTTACATTCCACTTTGAATGGTGCTCAGAGACAAACCAGTAGTCAGTGAAGTTCTTTTAGCAAGGGAAACACACATGTTCCTGTAAACCAGTCCTAAATACCAGTCCTAAATACCAGTCTAGCACAGCATCATAGCCCTGCTGAAGTTTTCAGATAAGTTTCAAATATCACCAAATATCAAATGGGAAGTAACTAAGACCCTTTCTGCAACTCACCCATTTTCAGGGCTGGGGTGCAGTGCTTGAGTGAGCAGCCTCCAGAGAGGCTCTTGCTTCCCTTCTCCTTTGGCTCCACACAAGCTTCCTGCTCGCGTGAGAGCCCTGCCTCTTCCTTTTGCAGTGCAGCCTGGAACCTTCCCAGGCTGCACTGAGACAGGAAGTGTGACCGGCTCAGCTCCCAAGGCTCAGCACACAAGGTAAGTACACGCAGGGCCCCAGAGTGATGCACAACCGTGCAGCATTTTCAGCTTCAAGCCGAAAATGAAAAAATGCATGCACGGTCCATGTCAGGCCCTGGAGCATCGCACAAATGTGAGTGTGTCATGTGGACTGCTCCTCACATTTGCACGACGCTCAAGGGGCCCTTTCACATCGGAAATGCCGTGCGAAAAGGGCTTAAGATGAGGTACTGCCTGGAAGTAACCATGGTCAGATCAGACATTGCCAGGACCAGAGAGTGTTGCGACACTAGCCTTAGTGTATAAATATATTCCTGGCCATCATCAGAACTTAACTATCCACCTTCAGACTGAATCCAGGAGTATATCCAAAAACCGAAGTGAGTCTTCAAGGGAAGTGTGACTCCCACCCCCACATCTAGGATAGACTGAACTCCAGTTCCCTGACCTGTCTTTTGACTGACCAGGAGCACACTTCAGTTTATTCACCCTCATCCAATGTATGGCTAACATCAAACACTGCTTTAGAACCAGAACCAGTTCCTTGGATTTAGACAGAAAGGGAGACATATGACTTCAGCATGGACCTCAGAACAGGGACCTGTTGCCCCTGCCAACACTACTCTAGGGAGAGCTGTTTCCCCACTCCCAGTGATCAGGCACCAAGGGTCAGAAGCATCAAGACAACAATCAACATTGTGCATTTGCTTAACAGGTACTTGTGTAGTTTCCCTTTTTCCTGCTATACCAATTTCATGCCTTAAAGCATTTTATACTATTTCATACATTGTTTAATTGTTGTTGTCATAGAAGTCACATTGTCAACTGATATAGTTGGTGGTATTAATATTATTATTCACTGTATTCTGTGTTTTTACTGTTTTGCAAAAACATGCATTCAAGTACACAAAATTCACAATGATCTGGCTGCCAATCTTAAGTGCCCTCCTCACCTTTAAAAATAGTTCAAGATTCCCTGTCTTCCACTTCTTCCCAGAACTCTGATGCCAAACAGATACGATGCCAAATAGAAAGAAAACAGTAAGGATTTGAAGTGATAGCTTGTTCCAAAGCCTGTATGTGGAAAGAAACAAATGCAGAAGTTACAGGAGGAGAGCAAGAGAATGAAAGAGCCTGCAGGGCAAGAAGCATAAACATGCAGGTAAGTTGAGCAGAGCACAAGGAATATAGACAATAAATACACCATGGAAGTGTTTTGATCGTTGCTTTGCCAGTATTTGTGGTCTTTGCCCACTTTTAAGCCTTTTTTATAATAAATAAACTTCTGATGTCTTGATCTTGCCAAAGCCAATGCTACACACAAGAAGCCAATCCAATGGTATGTTCC
The DNA here is from genome assembly GCA_948474755.1 of Ctenosaura bakeri. NCBI lineage: Eukaryota > Metazoa > Chordata > Lepidosauria > Squamata > Iguanidae > Ctenosaura > Ctenosaura bakeri. The sequence continues at coordinate 723,851 of CAOLHI010000937.1, forward strand.
AGTAGATACAGAGGTACTCCTTCTCTGACTCAAATCTCTGGAGCCAACCGATACTTCCTTGCTATTTTAAGTCTTCTGCATGATTCATAATCACCTTCCAAAGCTGTGGGTTTCAATCAGGATGCAGTAATGCGAGTATAATATTACACTAAGGTAAGGTGGAAGGTAGTAAGGAAAGAGGAACACTGTATTACAGGTGGATGGACACAATCAGCCCTGAGTTTGCAGGAGCTGCAAAGGGCTTTTGATAACAGGGTGACGGAAATCTTTCATACACAGGGTTGCCGTAAATCGAAGTCAACTTCATGGCAATTGAAGGTGTTCTTATTGTAATTTTCTGCCTTTTTGTAAACTACGATGAGCCCCAATTGGAGAGAAAACAGGATAGAAATAAAGTGATGGCTGGCTGGATGGGTGGCAATTAACAACAAATTACACGAAATAGAGATTCCACCTTTTTTCCCCCAGGCCTGGATTCTTTCTTTCTACACTCAGGGCACTTTGCCCTGCCCACACCAAATTTCTAGCCCTTATACCAAAGGAAAAGAACTTTGGGCCTATTGCCCTAATGTGCCCCCCAGAACATTCTCATTGGGGCATACGGTCTCCAGGAAAGCTCCTTCCCAAGCATTTTGGGATATAACTCTCAGAATTCCCCAGCCAGCTGGCTAAAGAAAGGAAATGGCTAAAGAAGGAGCCCTGATGGTGCAGTGGTTAAATGCCAGTACTGCAAGCCACAAGGTTGTGAGTTCGATCCTGCCGGGCTCCAAGGTTGACTCAGCCTTCCATCCTTCCGCAGGTCAGTAAAATGAGTACTCAGCTTGTTGGGGGCATGTATAGAAATGTATCAAAATACATGCTATTTGTAAGTTGTTTGCCGCCTCGATCCATATGGAGAGGCGGGATACAAATAAATAATTTTTTAAAAAAGACACCTGAGAGCCACAATCTTAGAGAGTCAATTTTCCAAGCTCTGTCCCTGCAAAGCATTCCCACATGTCTTTCAACAGAAAACAACCACTGTCTGTTATTACTGAAGCTGAGGAAAGGGCAGAGGGCCCAATCTAGTCAATGTTTAGCACTCAGAGATCTTTCTAAGATCAATGAGAGAGTTAAGAACAGCTAATTGAAGCCAGCATTGCTTCAAATGCTAGATATTTTGTACACAGCCATGCACCTTCACTTAAAAGTATGCTCTCTGTGTATATGAAAACAAAGCCAGAGTTGACTTCCAGGAGCTGGGAGGCATGATCTTTGAAATGTCATTCTGAAGACCGCCACTGTTGTGGGCTACTGGTGGAACTTCTGTTCGGAAACTGGTTTATCTGGTACCCCAGAAGAGTGGGGTCTGGCTAGAGACGAACAGGCGACAATAACCTAGACTGACTTCTCCCCACCAACCACAGAAGTTTGAAGCTAAATTTACTAAATATACTAGTATACTAGCTAAATATATTAAAATTTGTACCATGGGTAATGACTGAGGGGTTTAAAAACAAATGGGAAATGAAGATTAACTTCTAAAGTACAGTCATTTTGGGAATAGAATAACTTCCTATGTTACTAATATATTTAATCTTAATAGTTATACCATCCTTTTTTCTAATTAAGGAAGGCAGATAAGATATAACACTCGGGGAAAAAACCTGCGACCTTTTTGTAAGGAGAAGTACATACTCTCTTTCTTTTCTTTTTCTTCTTTCTAACCTGGAATAGCTTAACTAATTTACTGAATTATATATGGAATCATAACCAGTTTGAATTCAGTTTTTTATTCTTTCTATTTATTCTACGTTTAGTAATTCTTTATGTTTTCTAATTCAACATATGTATTTACAACTGCAAATGTGGATTTTTTTCTGTCTCCTTGTTTAGTTATTGCTCAGATTACGTATTTATATCTAATTAATATTATTTGATGATACTTTTTTCCATTAGTATGGGTAACTCTGTATAAAAAGAAAATTCAAAACAAACAAACAAATCCGACAATTGGACATATGTCTATGTAGGCTGCATGTTTGTGCCAGTGTGTGTGTGTTTTTACCACGTCAAGCTGCTTACTATAAAAAGTGTGTGCTTTCAGGTCAAGCGTCAAATTATGGCAACCCCATGAATTTCATAAGGTGTTGTTGTTGTTGTTGTCATTGTTGTTGTGTGCCTTCAAGCCACTTCTGACTTATGGCAACCCTAAGAGAGTCAACGTAGTGTAGTAGTTTGAACATTGGACTACAGCTCTGGAGGCCAGGGGTCTATTCCTTGCTCTTGGACTCACAGAAGTTTTGCCTTAGGACCACCATAAGTCAAAGTGACTTAAAGGCACACAACAACAACAACAACAAGAACAACAACATGAAACTATTACAGGATTTTCTGGGGTCTGAGAGTGTGTGACATACCCAAGGTCACCCGGTAGGCTTCCACGGCTGAGCAGGGAATTGAACCCTGGTCTCCAATGTGAAAGCCCAGTGCTCAAACCACTACACCACACTGGCTCTCAACGAATATTTAGGGGCAGTTTGCCACTGCCATCCTCTGAAACACAACCTATAGCACTTGGCTTTCCCTGGCTGTCTTCTTTCCAAGTACTAACCAGGCCTGGCCCTGCTTAGCTTCCACGATTACAGATGATCTGGTGCCTTCAGGGTATTTAAGCAACTGCTGACTATATAGGAGGCTGTTAATGTTTGAAATGGCCCTAATAGCTGGAAAGGGGTCTTTATCAGGACTGCAATGCAGAGTAAAACCATGGGCTCAGGCCTTTCAAGACTTCCACACTCGAGTGTTATAGCGCTCTGATTCCACTTTCAACATCCTATGGAATCCTGGGGTTTGCAATTTCAGGAGGGGCCAACTGGCCCCTCTTGAAACTGCAAACCCCAGGATTCCGTAGGATGTTGAAAGTGAAATCAGAGCGCTATAACACTCAAGTGCAGAAAGGGCCTTCTTCTCACCTTTGTTCAAGAAACAACCTATCATGCTAACTGCATCTGAAATGTGCATTTCCTTCATTGATCATCTGAATGTGAACCGCTCAATCCACCAGCTCAAGCTGAATATGTTTGCAAATACACAATAGCAAAAACAATCACTCTAAAGCAAAATACACGTTTCCTGTGTTTCAAGGTGATGCTGATATGTGTTATAGCAAGAATCCTCATAGAAGAAGTGTCCTTTTACACTACACAGTTTGATAACCATTTTTAACTGCTGTAGCTGCATCCTGCAGATTCCTGGATTTGTAGCCGGGAAGGGGCACTACAGCTTTCTGGAATTCTAAATATCTCATGAAACTATAGAACACCGGGATTCCATAAACTGGAGCCATGGCAGTTAAACTGGAATCAAAGGTCTTTTCCACCTTACATTGTATTGTGCTATTATTCTATTTTCAACATCCTGTGGAATCCTGGGGTTTGTAGTTTCCTGAGGCCAAAGAGCTCTCTGGCTGAGAATTCTAAAGGCCCGTTCCTAAAGTGCAAACCCCAGGATTCTATAGGATGTTGAAAGTGGAATATTAGCACTATAACAGTGTAGTGCAGAAATGGCCAAAGTGCTATAATTGTGTAGTGTGAAAAGTGCAAATTATTCCCTTCACCAGGTATTCTAGCTAGGGAGCCTTAGATATTTCATCTGGTTTCCCTTCCCAGTCCCTCACTTCCTATGGTACATATAACAACCAGAGCATGGAAAAGTTACCTTTATGAACTACAGCTCTCAGAATCTTCCAGCCACCATCATAGCCAGTGGTCATGCTGGCTCTTAGATTCTGGGAGCTGTAGTTCAAAAAAAATTTTCCAAGCTCAGAGCAGATTTCAGATTTTGCAGTTCTCTAAATTACACGATATATTTCTCAGTTCAATAAAGTACAAAACATCATATGAAAATGTGTATCTTAGAGTAAAATGGGGTAGCTGGAGGCACTGAATTGGTGCCTGTAAGCAGTGGTTTGTGGCTTAATGCAACTATAGGGCAGGCTTTACAACAAATCCTCTTCCTTATTAATTGTTGGCAGCTTTTAAATCAATTCATTTACCCAGCAAGCTGCTTCTAATCAAATAGTCTTTAAATGTAATCTATTTTATGTACAGTCTCTTGTACCTGTATCTGGCAGGAATAAGAAAAAATCATTCAGAGAGGCACAGTGGGCTCAAGATAATATTCTCGGACTATAATTTTGCAACAAGAAAACGCTAAACTAATTTCTTAGACAATGAGAACTCTCAGGCACCAAAAGAGTTTTACGTCTATCGCAGGGCGGAAGCAAAATTCAAGCAAATAGCCAAGCAAAAGACACTTGTGATATCTCTTGTGTATTAGAGCATTTCAAATACATGATTGCCCTCTATTGGTAGGACTTTTTAAGACCATTTCACATGCATCCATTAATGGGAGAGGAGGGGAGGAATAACAGGTGCACTTGAGTGTTCTGTTACTTGTGAAAAGTTCAGGAAATGATAGCTATGACTGCATGTCCCTGGAAGCCACAAATTTCACCTATGATCATAGCTTAATCTTAGCCTCCACAACAAAGAGTCAGGTAGAAGCATGTTCTAAAAATCAGTTATGCAAGAAGCTTCAGCTGGCAATCCCAGGTATGCCACTAAAATTAAAGTCAGGTGTGCTACAGGCTACCTATATATCCTTTGGAAAACTTTCCTTCTATATCCAACACTCTATTTGGGAAAATGTTCAATGAAGGATCCCAGAATTAGTTGGCCCAATGTGTCCAAGAGAGAAAAAAGGGGTGTTCTAAATATCCTATTTTCATTTAGGTCAGGGTGGATAAAATGTGCTGCCCCCCCAAGGCTGGTTTTGTGATCCCCATTCCCTCAACTGCTTTTTGAAGGGACAGGAAGTGTGAACTGTGTCTCCTGCTAGTCTCCAAGAACAAGAATTCACCTTTTAAATAATGAGGAATGTCAAAGGGAGTAGTATAGTTCACAAGTAGTATAATCAGTATTTGGAAAAAGAAGAGGAGCAACAATCAGTCCCACTGTGTCATCTCACTCAGAGGGTCTGGCAGAGAAATAAACTAGACTTAGACTTCTTTTATAAAAATATATAAAATAGTTTTAAGTACAAATACTAAAAGTTTTATAACATGACATGACAAGATGCTCTGTAACATGCACTCTTCTAATATGGATGAGACAGAACTGCAGACTACAAAATGGAGGATAAACAAATTTCACACTGATTGCATACTGAATGCAGGTTAAGTGATGCAGGAAAAGAGAGGAATTAGCTAAGACCAGCAGACAGGAAACACATGAATACATGCTGTGCCTAAACCCTTAAGAGAGACACACATGTTAACGACTACTGAATATAGGCATGCTAAGGTTGCTACCTCTAACATGAAATAGATTGTGTGCACACATGCACACACATACACACTGCTTAACATAAAGCAAATAACTTCTGCAAACCCAGAAATGGGCATCTAGTTTTGGGGTTCTGGACAGTCTACAAGTCTCAGATACAAAGGCCATTTCTGTGCTACCCTGTTATAGTGCTATTATTCCACTTTCAACATCCTATGGAATCCTGGGGTCTGCAGCTTAGGGAGGGACATTTAGAATTCTCAGCCAGAGAGCTCTTTGGCCTCAGTAAACTACAAAGCCCAGAATTCTGCAGGATGTTGAAAGTGGGATAATGGCACTATAACAGTGTAGTGTGGAAATGGCTAAAAATAGGCATTGCACCTGTCAAAGGTACCCACCCTCATCTAAGTCTAGACGGGTGGGAGGAGAAACCTGTGGTCCTTGAGATGTTGAACCACTCATGAATTACTGCTCCCATCCTCTCCCACCATTAACCATACTGGTGTTGGTTCATGGGAACAGGAGCCAAAAATCAGAAGGGCCATCAGCTTCCCCTCTCATGAGTTAAAGATAATATAAACTGTCAGGCATGGTTCATTCTCAGTCATTATTTCCTATTAATTATACCCAGCTCCAAACAAGAATCAGGATATCAGAAGGCCATGGGACTTCTTTATTCATTCTTTCAGACCCATAGGAAAGGGCTCTATAATCGTCCAGAAAATAAGGTTTGGTCATGTGTGATAAACAGGACTCAGCTGACAACTTTTTCCAGACCACCATAAGCAAATTTGGAAAGGCGTGGGACAAAAAAAGCAAAGACAATTAAGGTTTTTCTGCATGATCTAATGAGGAATATCCCAACAGCATTTTGCCCTTGTTGCAGGCATATTCCTACATGGTCCTAAAGCACAGGAGTTTAGGAATGCTCCATACATGGGATTTCAGACCACCCATGTTTCTTTGGTAGAGTAATTGTTTCCACATTGTCTCCCCACACTGGAAAAGAGGAACCACATCACACAAAGAAGAGGGCAAGAAATACAAATTGATATAAAATTTGCACATTAATTTTGTAGAAAATTTTTATTCTAAAAAAAATAAATGAAATTCTTATCCACCAACACTGGCCACGTCCAGTTTATACATGTATTCCCAGCATGAAGAGGAGCATGTTTCTATCTGTTTGCCATACAGGTGCTAAAGGTAAAGGAGCTCTCAGAAAAGAGGTGGACAGCATCAGTATGCTTCAACACACAATGATTCAGTCTCAAGGCTCACCACTCAGTGTTCTCTATCTACATTGATATATGTCTTGATTGTACTTTTCTAACATTTCATTCTCCTCTTTTTTAATTTCAAAGGTTTTTCCCCTGTTCTGTTTGTAAAATTTGTACAAATCTGTGAATTTTGTAACTTATCATTTTAAAAATATATAACACAAATAAAATTCTCATGTGTCCCTCACCAAGATATGGTATAAACAAGTATCATCTGGAAGTGTCTGGTCTGCTAGTTACCAGTCACATCACAAACAGTATCACAAACTACACAGAAGAAGAGAGAAACTTCTGAAGACCTTCTAAAATTTTGCTTTTCTTGGTTAGTTAGTTGCCTCCAACTCCCATCAGCCTTTTAATGGGAATCACAATCCAAAAAGCCCACACTTGCAACAGAGAGCAGTGACATAATAGTAAAACCAACAAGCAAACAGTCAAAAGCTCACATCACAAAATATGATGAATCATGTACTTTGAAAGTGAAATATCCTCAAAATTACAGAAATAACCCCAAGGTAAGGTATTTGAACAGCAGCAGAAAAAAAAGGGATACACTTTTGCAGTGTAATCTAGAAAAACACACAATCCAGTCCTATGTTTATTCGAAGGACAATCATATTGATTCCTATGCAGTTTACTCTCAAGCAGATGTGTTTACAATCGAGGTCTTAAGAACAAAGACAAACATTTAGGCAACCAATATAACATGCTGTCTAGTTACTCACTGCTCAAAATTCACCACCACTAAATCTTCACATACCCCTAGCCCAAGACAAGATGTCTCATTTTATTTCTGTTCAGCACAATTAAGTTCTAAAACTCTTGGAGGGTACATTCTTTAAAAAAAAGAAAAGAAAAGAAAAGAATGCCCAGTTACTCAAGCAAGAACATGCAAATTTGTTCTTAATGCGTATTTGTAATTATTGTGATTGTAGACAAAGCCATGTAATTCTGAGTGCAAATGACCAATTAAGTCTGGAATTGGCCCTTTGCATGTGAACTGCTTAATTGGAGTGCAAAGCAAGCGTAACTGTGCATGCAAATCAAGCAGTACACTGTCAATGGCTACATTTTAGATCTCCAGTGATGGGAAACAGCAAAGCAATCATATTTACACAAGTAAACTTTATATAGCTCGTACATAGGTATTGTTGCTTTGCCCCTTCAAGTTGTTTCCATGGTAGCCCTAAGCCAAATCTATCACAGGGTTTTCTGGGGCTGAGAGTGTAGGGCCCTTTTCACACGGCATTTTCCATGTGAAAGGGCACCTGGAGTGCCGCGCGATTGTGAGGAGACGAGAGTCTCTCGCCAGAGGCTGCTTGCACGATCCCTGCACCCCAGCGCTGGAAGAAGGTAAGGTGTGGAAGGGGCTTATGATGTGCCCAAGATCACCCAGTGGGTTTCCATGTCCAAGCAGGGGTTCGAACCCTGGTCTCCAAGGTCATAGCCCAATGCTCAAATCACTACACCATGCCAGTTCTCTGATATGCTTGTATATAAAAGCCAATTTCCACCCAGGAAGCAGAGCCCAGAGTAGAGCTCACCAGAAAATATTCTCCATGGATTCTCTTGCCCAACCCAATAACGTTCCCCAAAGGAACTAATTGGTTTTCATTCTTTCTATTATGGAGTTTGGGAAATGATGCAAAACATTGCTCTGGGTAGGTATAAATTTGCCTGCCATCCCAGGTTTTGTTGTTGTTGTTGTTGTTTTAAATAACCTGCTGTCTTGACTCTTCCAATCACTCTACCATTCAAGAGAACATTTTTCAGTGGCCACCTGCAGGCTCTGGACCTCTCTGCCAAGGAAGGCTAAGCTGATCTCCTCCATAGGCTTCAACATTTCACAGATGAAAACTGAACACATATCGCCAAGAAACATCAGAGTATGTCCAAGATGGTAAAAGTTATTTATGAGGAGGAACATACATGGTAGGAGAAGATGCAGCCTTTTGCTTTGCCTCAGCTACTGGGAAGGGCAATTCCACTCCTTCCTCTACTCTACCCTTACTGAGCTAATTGAGTGTAAACTACTTTTCCACTTTGAACTCAGGCCAGTTCCTCACTACACTGTTATAGTGTTATTATTCCACTTTCAACATCTTATGAAATTTTGGGGTATGCAGTTTAGGGGGGGCATTTAGAATTCTCAGCCAGAGAGCTCTCTGGCCTCAGTAAATTACAAACTCCACAATTCCATAGGATGTTCCAAGTAGAATAATAGCACTATAACAATGTTGGTTGGAAATGCCCTCAGTTTGCAGCAACCGACTATGCTGAGAACAAAGGGAGAAAGTGGGAAGAGGAGAGAGCAACTGGGACATTTTAAAAGCAGGTGAAACAGTGGGATGACAGAGGATTAACTGGGACTGTCCCTGCCAGATTTGGAAAGTTAGAGAGTATGACCCTCTCTGTTATCCTCCCACTAGTGAATATGTTTTTATGCGGACAGGACTTTGGCATTTAAGATAGGTTGTAATTAGACAGGGCTTATTCTTCTTCTGATACCATTACCTGGGAGGGTAAATCAGATGACCACTCTCATCTGTAAGCTTTTAAAGCTTGCTTCAGACTTCTGTTTGTTGAGGTTCAACCAATGAGGAGGAGAAAGGTGCACCTCGCAAACTAATTAATTTCATGAGGTCCTAAATCACCTCTTGTTGACCATTCTAGCTGAATACACTGAAGCCTCTTTTCTCAAGTGGTCTACTTTAAATACCATGTGCAGGGGACAAATGCTTAGGAAATGATCCCTAGAGGAACATGACTGCCCTCTCAGGCCACTGACTGCCAGGAGAAGGGCCCTGTCCAAGATCACAAACCGTGCACAAGACAGATTTGGGATCTGAGACCCCAATCCTTTCTTTTCCCAATATTGTAAATGTTGCCCCAACCCTGGCTTGTAATTCCAGGATATGTCACTTTCTGGAGCCAGCATGGTGTAGTGGTTTGAGCATTGGACTATAATCCTGGAGACCAGCCATGACTCAGCCATAGAAAACGACTGGGTGACCTTGGGCATGCCACACTCTCTGAGCCCCAGAAAGCCATGTAAGAGATTTGCCTTAGGTTCCCCAAAAGTCAGAAATAACTTGAAAGCATAAGTCAGAAAAAACTTGAAAGCATAAGTCAGAAATAACTTGAAAGCACACAACAACAGCATACTGCTACTACACTATGATCTCTAGAAATGTTTATTTTGGGGATTATAACCATCAAAATCCATCAACCAGTATGATCACTAGTGGGAGGATTCTGAGAATTTTATTTCCCAAAAAAGTAGCTTTCCCAAGCTCTCCTGTGCACCAATATACAAATGCTACTGTTAACTCCAGTTTGGAGCCTCAAACATGGGGGTATTGTTATAATTTGGTTGGATACATGCACATATATTTCTAAAGATTTCTTTACATGATTGTTTTTAAAGATTGTGCGTGAGTGTGTGCCTTCAAGTCACCTGCTGACTTATAGCGACCCCATGAATTTTCTTAGGGGTTTCTTAAGCAAGGAATATTCAGAGATGGTTTTGCCATTTCCCTTCTCTGAAATATAGCCAACAGCACCTGGTATTTGTCAGCAGTCTGCCATCCAAGTATTAACCAGAGCTGCCCCTGTTTAACTTCCAAGATCACTTTTTCCTTTCGTGAAATGATGGGACCTAGTGAGCTACACAGCTGCCTAGATACCCAAAAAGCACCAGATCCTGTCTGAACTCAGAAACTAAGCAGTGTCAGTCCTGGTTACACTTGAGGAAGACCACCAGGGAACTCCAAATGCTACAGACAGAGTTGCCAGTTCAGGATTGTCCCAGTCCCTGAGGCTTCCAGGCTAAAATCTGAGACCTACTTGGGGCCCCTGGCTATGGCCCTTTCTGCAACTTGCCTTTTTGCAGAGCTGGGGGGCGGGGATCGCGTGAGCAGCCTCTAGTGAGAGGCTCTTCCGTCCCGGTTCCTTCAGCTCCACAGCTGCTGCCTGCTTACGTGAGAACCTCTCTGCTGTCTTCCGCAGTGCAGCCTGGGATTTTCTCAGGCTGCGCTGGGGCAGGAAGCGCGACCAGCGCAGTTCCGGAGGCTCCACACACCAGGTAAGTGCGTGTGGGGCCCAGGAGCAATGCGGCATCATGCACCATTTTCGGCTTCTAGCTGAAAATGAAAAGGTGCATGATTGGCGCCTGCCAGGCCCTGGAGCGTTGCGCGATTGTGAGTGTGTCGTGTGGACTGCTCCTCGTAGTCATGCGACGCTCCGGGGGCCCTTTCGCATGGCAAATGCCATGCAAAAAGGGTGTATGTCATGAAGTGTTATGCATTAAGTAGCAACCACAGTTGCTCACCACTGTTCAGACACACATGCATAGGGGGAGGGGGAACATATTTTCCTGTTGGGAAAGTAAAATAGAAACCTTAGTTAAAGGGAATGTTCCCAGATCAAGGTGAAATGAGGGGATTATTCTTTCTCACATACTTAGAGATACAAGATAATAGAACCTTTAATCTAGCCTACTTGATTCTATCCAGAAGGCAGATTGACAGCATAGTGGACGGTGAATCTTGGAACCACAATAAGTGGAAGGGAGGAAGAAAACTTAAGTAAATACACAGAGCTCCTGGAGAGTGTCTGCAAACTGCAGCAAGAACTCAGTCCTTGCAGATCATAGCAAACAGGTGTTCTGCTAGCTGAGCTGGAGATTTGCACACAGCCCTTTCTTTTTACCTGAGGCTGAGCCCCAAAAACTGGATAATTTGTGCTCTTGTTTCCTTCCTGGAGACTCAGGGCCAGGCCCCGAGATCTGACAACCCTCATTTTAGGCTATATTCAGAAGTAAGCAATGGTAAAACTCCTCTGACTAAATCTTGCCAAGAAAATCCTAGGATAGGGTTGCCATAAATTGGAGTTGCCTTCAAGGTACAGAACAACAACGTGTGCTGTATGTGCTGAATAAGAATCCATAAAGGGACATGCTATACTTTCCCCCAAAGATAACTGAACTACAAAAAAAATCCTTCCCCCCGCCCAATACTTATTTGAATCATAACAATGGATGCTTTACCAGTCAGCAAATTAGCAGGACTCAAAAATACACCCTATAGTAGGAATCAAAAGGAAAGAGAAGTAGCAATGTAATTAAGACACATGTTCTGAACTGTGCTAAGACCAGAAGCACATAATACTAACTGAGGTGTTTTTTCTTATGTGACTCTTTTGAGATGTTTTACTGTGAAACGTGTAAAGATGTTATTCTGCCATCCAAGAGGCCAGGACCTAAAATGGTATCCAGTCAATGGTCAGTTATACCAAAGCTACATTATGCCCTTCTGGTAAGATGGAGAGAAGTCGTTCATCTCCCATCCCATGAGTATTCCCTGAACAGATGTTGTCAATATTTGCTATGGCACCAGGCCTAGACATGTCAGATACCCAAGTCTGACTTGGACAGTTCAGGTTTGTCCCATTTTCTACCTGCCGTGAAACTCTAAACCAGTGACAAATGGCAGGGTTGTGAATTTTGACTCTACTGGAGAAATGTGCCACACCTTAGGCCCTGCTGCCAAAGCTAAAGCTAATGACCAACCTGGGAAAACTTGCTGACTATACTGGGGATTGAGTTTAAGTGCAAAAAAGTAACTTTTTAAACTCTGGCTAATGTTCAAAATGTTCTTGAAACTACCAAGTAATTGTTAGTCTCTACTGTTGTGGGATACATTTATTGGAATGCAGGGGTATCTGATATCCCCCAGCTTTTCGGCTCTTCTGAAATACCATCACATTTTCATGCACAGATGTCCTAGATTCTAAAAAAATCAAAACTATTATGATAATCAGAAAAGGTCAACATATTGTTTGGCTCCTGTTTGTGGATTTTCCAGGAAAGTTCATCAGAAATTCTTTACTCCTCCCAGAACTCTCCCAGACTTGGGTAAATAGTTATTTTCAATTTACATAAAGCTTCTTTTAAAAGGGGGCAGAGGCAATGTCATAGACTGTACACTTTAGCTTTCCTAGCTAATTTTTAATACTATGGTGTGAATTACCAGGGGAAAAAAGGTTACTTTAATTTTCATCTCAACCAAACTGTTAAAAGTTTTCTGGAGATTTTGTTATTTGGAAGGATTCCCACCTGTTAAGTCCTTGGTCCTTTCACAGTACACAATTATAGCACTATGATTCCACTATAACCGGTGTGGCTACATTTGGAATCATTATACTTCTAGTTTAGGGAGGGGTATTTGGATTTTTTGACAAGAGAGCTCCTCTTGTCCCACACCAGACTACAAACTCCAGGATCCCACAGGATGTTACCATGGCAGTTATAGTGGAATCATAGCACTATGACTGTGTAGTGTGAATGGGCACTTTCCTAAATGTATTGTTACACAAAAACATGAATCAGTGGAATATTGGACATGAGGAATGCCCGTCAAGGATTTGAAAGGAAATGTTATTTCAGAGGGTTATTTCATTTCTGTAAAACCATAGATATCCAGCACACTATAGGAATTTTTTGAGTATCCATGTCTTACGCTAGAATAGTACACATAATGTTATGGACTTCATTCTTTCCTCTACATCTTGAATATAATAAAATGTATACAATGGCTTTCTCTCCTGTCCTCAATTTGCAGTCCAGACTGTTTGTTCCTGGTAAAAGAAGAGGCTGGCTTTTGCTCCTTGTCTTTTCAGAACAGTGATCTTACATTTTCTGTTGAGTGAAATCCAGTGATGTACCAACACAGAAATGTTTACTGCTTTTCAAAAATAAGATTCTCCTCACAGGGTAGATAAGGAAAACATATGCCAGCTGTATCAAATGTGCTAAGGAGACATTTCCCAATAAAACCACTAACACTGGCACCAGCTTTCCAAGTCTTTCAGAATCTGAAAGAGATATTAAGAGTAACAGAATTCTTGCTTACATGAACTGCATGTATAATTCATTCCTTATCTCTGTTCTGTCAAGTAGTTTTAATGGCAGTAAATACTTCTTATTTACAGACAGAATCAAGTACTTACCTAAGAAAACCATGTAGCAGAAACTTAGCTGGTGGCTTAAACAGAGATCAGCTAAAGAGCCAGTTCTTGGTACAGACAAAATAAGGTTTCCCACATTTGAAACAGTTCCTCTATCTGTCCCTTTACCGCAGTTTAATCTACAGCAATTGACAGGTCATTCCAGTTGCTTCTTCAAACCAAGGGCTAGATCTTCTATTGGCCAGGGTGAGATAGCCACTTCTATTGGCCAGGGTGAGATAGCCACTTCATGACATTGGGTGTCATGAAAGGACAGCTAGATTGTGAATTATTTTATTTTTTACAACAATATTGTTAGTATTACAAGAGGGAAAGAGGTGTTTTTGTGATTTTTCTACCTTATGAGCCAAAATAACATGGCCAATCTAAGGTACTATCTGCCTTCTTGGCAGTAAGGTATAGTTTGCTGCTCTATCTCAGGCAGCAAATGCCTTGGCTTTGGGCATTTTCTCTGGAATTTCCAACCTTTGATCACTGTTACTATCAAGAATCTGGTTGCTGACACTGCCAAACAGTGCTGTTCCAATGTTTGTTGTTTGTTCATCCTTTTTCTGGTTCAAAGGCAACTGCAGTGCCAGCCTCACTAGGATGGACTGGCAAATCACTCTAGAGGTGTCTGGCACAGAGGACTGGTTGATAAAGCTCTGCATTTTAAGGATTATTTTTGCCCTGCTTGTACCTTTGGCATTATCACCTGCAAGACCTCTTTCTCAGACACAGCATGTTCTTTTTAAGTTCTGTCTCTCTCAAAAAAATATTTTTTGTTGTTGTTGTGCCCTCTGCATCTTTAAAAATATAATAAAAATAAAACTTACTAAGTAGATCCCTTTTCAGAAACCCTAGCAGAATTGACATATTTCCTTTCCTTCCACCATGAAGAAACTCGCAATGTTACAGAAAGGGTATTGTAGCTACTACATGGAAATATTTTTTTTTTTTTTGGCATATAGCTCCCACCATTCTCTGGGTAGTATGGTCAAGACAGCTCTGGCATCCACATGAACTGCTACTGACAGTACTTTATAAAGCTCCTTCTTTTTTCCCTACCTCCCACCATTCTGCAGACAGCTGGTGGGAGGGGGAGTTTTGTAAATTGCTGTGGCAATGGTGCTCTGCCCTCCAGACATTGCTGAGCTGCAGCTCCCATCTTCTCCAATTAGCACGGCCAATGGTCAAGCCTAAAGAGAGCCGTAGTCCAAAAGTATGAGGGAGACCACAGGTTTCCCTCCTCTTGTCTTGAGGAACAGGAAGCTATGCTTTAGAAGAGAGGGCTGAAATATTAAACATTTCAGTCATTAGGTCATGTAGAACTTCAAACAACCTTGTTTTCTGCTGCTCCAGAGATTAAAACATAAACCAGTGGATCTGCATGACAGGAGATTCCATTTAAATTTTGAGAAAAACTTCATGATGGTAAGAGTTGGTCAACATTGTAATGGCCTGCTTGGGATGATAGTGGAATTTCCTTTAAAAAGGGGGTACTGGAGGTCTTTAAACAGAGGTTAGATGGCTGTCTCTCAGGAATGTGTTAGTATGTTATTCCTGCACAACAGGAGGTTGGATTATATGGCCCTTCTGGCTTCTTCCAACTCCAAGGCCATTTCTGCACGGGGCGAGGGAATTGCCCCGTGCCGGTACTTACCGGACCTTTGGGCTCAACGCTTGGGTCCAGGCTGGTCTGGGGCAGTGCGTGGCCACCGCTCCGCACTGCTCTGTGGACAAAAATGGCAGCTTCCAGTTGGTGGAGGCTCTCCACCAACCGCTGAAGCTTGCCAGCCTAAAGTCTGCCCCTGGCAGATTGCAGGCTCGCATTGGTGTGAGCCTGCAAATCTGCACCAGAGCATGGGAATGGAGTGGCACGCTCCGTGCTTTTGAAAGACCTCTTTCAAGCGATCTTTCAAAAGCACACTGGACGACCACTTCAGGTTGTTCAAGAGTGGGCTGAGGTGCGGATCTACAGTAAGTAAGCCCGACCCAGTCTGCTCCCAGGTGCAGACGTCCTCTCTGGAGGACGCTCTGCACCGTTTCTTTAAGTCTGTGCGGAAATGGCCTAAAATTCTATGACAGTAGGGATGCTGTCTTCTAGCAGAGCCCAGGGCAGCACAAAGCAAGGACTGGGGAAGAAGAAAACAGCTTCTCCTGCACTTAGACCAAGGGAGCTAATTCTCATCCTCCTGGCCTCACAACAATTATCCTTGTTCACTTCAACCTCTGCTTAAAGATTTTAGTACACATTAACTAGTGCTCATAAACACTCACTCATTCCTCTATTAAACAGATTGATGTTTAGTAGAGAAACACCGAGATCCTGAATCCAGCATTCAGTTCCATGTCTGTGGAACTCAGGTCTCAGCTCCATGCTTTGGAAAACAATATCAACAGCCCCCTTACTATCTGATTCCCTCTCCCAATAGCAAGTCTATTAGGTTTACCAGGTTGAGCTGGCATTTAAATTTACCCTTGATGCCTCAGAGCAAGACTATGACAGATATTCTGTGAGACAGTGTGAAATTTTCCATTTTTTCCCCCTCTAGCTGCCCATTGTATGATGGGGGGGCACCAGGCCAGATATCAGTACCAGTGAGGCTCCCCAGCAGGCAGAAGTGCTGGCAGTTGCCCAAAGATGCTGGATGTTGATGCCAGGCCTGCTTGAACCTGATACTAAATTTGCTGGAAACAGCTATGTCCTTAATCTTCTTATGGCTCATCTTCCTAGTTCTGGTCATGCTGAGCTCATTCAGATCCTCATCTGCCCAATTATGCACCAGCATATTCCTAATTATGGAGCCCAGCTGGCCTCTGATTTCCATCTCTCCCAGACTGAAGATGGGGTCAGAATATCCCAGCAGCAGTCTATGAATTTAAAAGGAAGGATGCCTTGGAGACATACTAATAAAGCCAGTAAAAAGTGTAAATGCAAAGCACTCACATCAGAAACATCTTTCTTGAAGTTGTTCTTGTTGGAAGCAGCTCAAACTGAGCTCTGCCGAGTATTTAATAATGTTTCAAACAACGTGCAAAATTCTGCCTGTCTCCAAGCATTAACTAACACTCTGTTTTCTTGTGTTGTTTTTTTTTTTTCCTTTTATACAGAGATATATTTAAGATTCATAGCACAGCTTTTGGTTATAACAATGGAAAAGTGCATAGCTAGCCAGTTGTGAGAAGTTTCTCTATGGGAATTTTTGCTTCTTGTAGCTTTTCATGCGATTGCAGAAAGCCCCCACCTTTTGACACCCTGTTATCTGACAACTCAACTGTTTTGATGCTTCCAAATTAAGAAGAAGTTCTATTAATTCAAGGGGAGTTCTGCTCTTTCATCAGTTCTTCTTGCCTATGGAGGCTTGTTTGGAACTGTTCACACACATGCACTGCTCACAAAGCACACTCAGAAGGGGGAAAGGCACTATGTTGGCCGAGAGACTTAGCAAGCAGTGCATGCGGTCAGTCCCAAGTAAGATTCTGTAAATCCTTCATGCTCCGTGCAGTACAGTACATGGGTTCCATTTTTCAACCAATTCTGACAGCACTCCAGTGGCTATCCTGTCAGGTAAATGGGGGAAGCCTGTATGTAGGAATAACCCTATTTCCCTGACTGTGATAGCTGTATAGCTTTGGCAGTGGCATTTCAGAGACACATCTAGGAAAGCAGGCCAAAGTCATAACAGGCAGGGACACTGGACAGCAGTAACTAAAGAGCCTTCTACAAGGAGCACTATTGTCCCAGCAGTGGGGCTCAATCAACTCATGCTTTGTTGGGTGCTGATTGTAATTACAGTAGCCCCTCCACATTCAGAAGGGTTCTGCTCTCCAAACCCTTGTGAAAGTGGAAAAAACACAAATAACTCCCCCTCCCCCACAATCCCACTCTAATTCTCCTCTGAAGCTCCCCCCCATTCCTTTGCCTGATCCTGGAATTTCCAAGGGAATTTAAAAAAACAAGGTAAAGGGCTTACCAGTATTCCCCCGCAGACAGAGAAGAGCTGGCTGAGTTTAAGTACTTTCAGTCACCTTCTTCAGATTCCTCTCAGAGGGGAGGGGTAGGAACAAAGAACATCTGATCAATCAGCAGCCATTACACAGCAGAATGGGCAGCCAGTGGCAGAGAGGACACAACTTCAGCAGTCGGGGGGCTTTGCTCACCCAAAAGGAAAAAAATATATTTTAAAAGCAAGTCTGGCAAGCCTGGGGTGAGGAATGCAAGGGAATAGGAGGAGGAGAATGGCATGGGGAAGGCAAGCACATGCTTCACGAATAATCAAATTCCCAAAGGTCAAACCCATGAATATGGAGGGAAGATTGTATCAAAAGTCTATGACTATTTCTTCAGTTGCATGCACTTCCATTATTCAAGGAGTTATCCTCAAAAGCAGAGGTTGCTATGCTATATCATCAGACTGGGAGGCTTTAGAGACATTAGAGAGAAAGCTATGATCAGATCCTTCTCCCTGACATCTCAGTTTCTAAGCAAAAGTAAATGTATTATTCAAAGACATTAAGTTATATACAACAGGCATACCCCAGTTAACAAAACCTCTGAGAAAGAAGCTTCTTTTTACAAAGTCTTTTCATATCTTCCCAGCCATCCACTTTTCTCCTTCTCCCCTGTCTAGCAAAACTTTTTTAGCAGTACCTACATATGGAGGATGTTTAAGGAGGGCTGGAGAAAAAGATTCTTTTGGTGCTGGGTTGCAGAAACACACTTGTAGTAAGCAATGCAATGAAGCTTAAGCAGAGAAAGAGCAGAATTCTGTTCTAGTCGATCCAACTGTAGCCATGTGTGCCTCCTTACAATGGGCAGGGCAAACAGAGCTGCCTCTGGAATCGCTGACTGAACATGCATGAACTGCAAAACGGAGAGCCAAGCAGGGAAGCAAATAAGCCTCACCAGCTCTTCTCACCATGTTAAAAAAGCACAGATCTATAAGGATGGCCACTAGATTATTAGAAATATGGAAGCTGATGAAAGAAATAATATCAACCCAGAGATGCATTTTGGAAGAAGCCTAGAAGTGGTCCCTAGAAGATTCCATTTTTTTTAATTTACTCATGCAATGCTTACCTGATCTGATTGTTTCATTTCACATGTACATATCTTTGCTTCTGAATTAAAAAGTCCACTGAAATATGTTTAAGCAGCTCTTCGTTTTTGCAGTATAGGAACCTGTCCGTATTCTTTCCATGTTATTTCTGGCTCTGGTACCAAAATTTCTGTTAAAGAAGAAATATCCAGCAACACCTCCACTTCTTTAACTGAGGTATACCTGTACCTGGTCCAGTCTGAATGCTACCTCTGAGACATACATTTACCACCTCAGTTGCTGCTTGTGTGAACTACATCTGAGAAATTGTTAAAATATGTTTTAAGTCTGAGGTACCATGTCAAAACTGGGAAACTCTACATTTCAGACTACAGAGGATGTTCCTGTCTATGGCCATTTCTGCACTAGACTGTTAGAGTACTATTATTCCATTTTCAGCAAACAGGAAACAGCAAACCCCAGGATTCCATAGAATGTTGAAAGTGGAATAATAGCACTATAACAGTCCAGTGCAGAAATGGCTTAAATTTCAATGTTAACAAAGGCCATTTCCACACGGGGGTAAAACTCCGCTTCCAGACGATGGGAGACAGAGGTCGTTCACAACTCCGGGCGATCTAGTGCAGTTGGTAAAGGTGAGGCTCCACACCTCCAACCGCTCTAGTGCCGCTCGAGTGCCGCCGCAAAGGTGGCGCTGAGAGTTTTTTAAAAACCACCTTCCCAGGTGGTTTTTATGAAACTCGCCCCCACTAATCCGCAGCTGCTCCCCGTGTGAATCTGCAGAGACGCATTAGTGCGGGCTTCCGGCTGGCGCGCTGATTGGCGGAGCGCCGCCGGAAGCCGCCAGCCGCCATTTTGGGCACCGCCGAACGCCGCCGAAATTCGGCGGCGTGTGGAGTGGCGGAGCCGTGCTCCCCGCAGGGACGGAGCGGGGCGGAGAAAACCGCACGCAGTTAATCTCCGCCCCTGTGTGCGCCACCCCGTTTTGGCTCCCCGCGTGTGAAAAAGGCCAAAGCTAGATAGAGCACCCCAGCTTTGCCTGAGTCTGAAACCCTGTTAGTCATGCCTTTAACCCAGTGTATTTTCTCTTCTTTTCCCTCACTCTGAATCTTATTTACTTCTCCTTTTTTCTCTATCCTGACTTATTCAGCCTGTACCAGCTTTGTCCCAGATTAGAATCTCCTTTGCTCCCCACCTCTTTTCTTTAAAATTGGTTTTAATCTCTCACTTTCCCAGTTCTTGTTTAGCTTTTCTGTCATCTGTCGCTCTTCTCTTACCATCCACCCCTGCAGTCAGACTGTAGGTTTCTCTCTCAGAATTGCAACATTTTAGTTCCCAAAATCCTGCCAGCCCTATCCCCATATTATGCAAATTATTCATTCATTATGCAAATCATGTGGTGAGTCATCAAAGGATTGACCAGCATGCCCACAAACTGCTAATTTCTCTTCAGAATCACTTCTTTCAATTTTGCTTTATATAAAGAAAACAGGGGGTTGAGTTTTCTTAAATTCTTTGCATGTCATGCAAGGGTGCACAACCTGCAGCTCAAGCAGTTTTGTGCCCCCCTCTCCTTTTCATTAACACCTTTTTACAAGATTCTTAGATTCATTTTATTTGTCTACAGCTCAATGTCCCTTACAAAATACTACATTAGTACATGTATGGTGGCCCCTCCAACTTGTCAGCCTGCTCCTGTTGAGACAGTTCTACAAGGTGACAAACTCTTGATATGAATTTGACTTCCTTTTTTTTAATAGGGTAAGGAAATCCATGTTAAAATTTGGAGCTGCTTCTCCCTTAGTCCATGAGTTCATTTTTATTTTATAGCTTGTCTTTGCTGTTTACATTTCCATGAAAATTATCTTCACTGAATGCAGGAGATGTGGTGTGACAGGAGAGTTGCCATCTGCAAGACTGGGGCCAGTTGAGTTTCAGAAAGGTCGAGGAGAGCTGCAGGGCAAAGAGGACAATACTGTGCTAACCTAATAATGGAGTGGGGGGAACTAGTATTATCTTTGCCTCCTACCTACAGCTTTCTCTGTTGCTTTTCCCTTAGCAACTTATAGTGAGCAATGAACAGGGCTGTGAGATTGAGAGAGAGTATGTGTGTGTATGAGAGAGAGAGAGCACTCCAGGCACCATCTGACATAATTAATTTTAGATCAAACCCAACTCAGTGTCACAAACCTTTATCCCACTGTTTCCTTAACATCAAGGGAACTTTGCTGCAAACAACAGAGGTTTCAGGGGGAAAAATTATAATAGCCTGAAACACACATTGGGATGTTGGGATGGTAAGGCCTCCTTGTCAAGCCATGATGCCATTCTACAAAGCATGTCCTCTGGCTTGACATTTTGCAAAAAAGGCTGGGACCATAGCACATCATAAAAGGGAGGTGGGGCTGTTTTTTGAATAACAACATTTCCAGCTTGAGATCCAAGCTCAGTGTAGCCGTTATGGCTACATTATTATATTGTATTATATCATAGCTATTGGCATTTTATTTTCAATCATCCAAATTACCTAGTACGTCAACAACCAAGGCTTCAGTCCTACACACACTCATGTGAAAATAGGAGTAAATTGCTCATTGGGCAGAGATCCATTCCAGGGCAACTTTTATAGGATCTGAATGTTATGCAAGTTTACTCAGAAGTAAACTCAGCTGTGTTCAGTGGGACTTACCTGAAGTATATGTCGTTAGCATTTCAGTCTACATACTTTCAACAACTTCACCAATATAGCAATGCCTTTTCTGTTGCAGAATAAATTAAAATTGCCTTATTTTGAGTTCTGTTGACCCAAACAGTACACTCAGGGCAGATGAGTCTTTTTCTTTTTTGAACACAGATGGAAACTGGCTGACTGCGGGGCAGGCATCTGTTAGTGCTTGTTCAAGTCATGAGAGATGTCTGTCATGGGACATGCTTTTCCTCAGCTGTGTATATTGCATTTAGTATGATCACTTTTGTGATTGGTTATTATAAAATAAACAGGGTCTTACATTGCAACAGTGACAGCTAAAGTGCATATCTTTGAGAAAACACTATTGTGAGAAGCAACACATATTAATCACAGGCTGTATGCTTTCCACTTAACATGAACTCTAAGTAGCTAAGATGATCTTGCACTATAATAACCTGTTGCTTCATATTAATGACTTAATAACCAAGGTCCTTTCCGCACCTTACCTTTTTCCGGTGCTGGGATGCAGGGATCGTGTGAGCAGCCTCCAGCGCGAGGCTCTCACCGTCCCTGCTGCTTCAGCTCCACACAAGTTGCCTGCTCGCATGAGACCCCCGCCTCTTCCTTCTGCAGTGCAGCCTGGGAGTTTCCCAGGCTGCACTGAGGCAGGAAGCGTGACTGGCAGGCTCCGAAGGCTCCGCACACCAGGTAAGTGTGTGTGGGGCCCGGGTGCAATGCAAGATCACGCACCATTTTTGGCTTCTAGCCGAAAATGAAAAGGTGCACAATTGGCGCCTGCCGGCCTCTAGAGCATCACACAACTGCTCACAATCGCGTGACGCTCCAGGCGCCCTTTCACATGGCAAATGCCATGCAGAAAGGGCCCAAATCATGCCAAAACTAAAAAGAAAACTCTGAACAAGCCCTCAGCATCAAAAAAAGAAGTTCTTAAGTATCTTAAAGACTAATTTATTTATTTCAGTCCATAATCTTCCTCCACATGACCCTGGGTGTGTTATGAGAGAGGGAGAAAGAAAGAAGACCAAAGACAAATGATATGGAAAGTCACCTTCCATGAGCTTTCATTCACGGTTTTCCAAACCTCCGTTTTTGAGCAGATGTGAATAGACAGGGAAGTTCTAGCTGTGATATACCATTCACATATCCAATTCCTGAGTTGATTTCTAAGTATGAAAGTAATGAATATTCATGCATGTTCTTATGTTTTAAAGCTGCTCTGTATATTCTTGAAAAGTGTGTATGCACAAGCACACACAAAAAATAGCTTAAATTTTTTTTTTTGAAGTGTTATTCCGTGCTGCCATTATGGTACAATTGTTTGTTTACTGCTGTTATGTGCCTCCAAATCAACTTTGACTTATGGCAACCCTGTCCTAGGTTTGCTTGGCAAGATTTATTCAGACAAGGATTGCCTTTGCCTTCCTCTCAGGCCATTACTGCACTAGACTGTTACAGTGCTATTATTCCACTTTCAACATCTTATGGAATCCTAGGGTTTTCAGTTTAGGAAGGGGCCTCAGGCTGACAGGGTGATAGGTCACCATAAGTTAGAAATGACTTGAAGGCACACAACAACAACAACAACAACAACAACAGAAAAGGAATATGTAAGTAAATTAGGGAACAAAATAACAGAACAAATATTTGAAGCAACACTCACTAATGAATATATTGTGCTCTAAAATATGTAACCAGAGAAAAATATCCTAAATGCTTTACACAAATATTATTGAAAGGAGAAATGTACATTTAAAAAAAAAATTTTAAGTGGAGGAAAAAACAAGTTTAAAAGCTCACATTTTTTACTTTGTTTTTTTGACAAACATAAGTCTGACATGATTGCATTCTGGCTCAAAAGGGCTCAGCTTTGCACAGAATGGCTGGAACTGCCAAGAGCAGAGCAGACAGCTTCCCTAACACCTCCACTTCCATGACACTGAATATGAATGCAAATAAATTAAAGTAGTAACTGAAGTTTTTATCCTTGTGGCATATGAAACTGAAAATACCAGCTCTTTGTGAAATGCACATTATTATATCTGCCAGTAAAGGTGTGGCTGAACTCTCACACGGTGGTGTGGAGGGGAAGCAAAGATTTCTGCTGCTGCGAAAAATGTGAACAGAAAAGCCAGGGAATTGTGACATCTTAGTGATCATTTCAGAGTAACAGAACGTCCTTGCAGGAGACTGTCTTTCCCTTTGTTACCTTTCAATAGGAACAGCTGTCCACTATCCACCTCAAAACTGTCTAGGGTAGTTAGTCAGCATCTAGCATTTCACTTACAGTCTCTTGGGCAAGAATTCAGCTGCAGAGCAAACATTGTTATTTTGTCAAAATTGAAGGCAAGGGTCATTTTGAGTTTTCTGTCTCCCATAAACTCAAAGCTGCAATCTTACACATATTTACCTGGAACCCAGCTCCATTGCTCTCAGTAGGGCTTACTTCCGAGTAGACTTGTGTTGGATTGTAGTGTGAATCACTGAAGCAAGCTTCCTTCTCTCAACCTCGGGCCCTTTTTGCATGACATTTTCCATGCAAAAGGGCGCCTGAAGCATCACGCAATTGTGAGGAGCGATTTGCACAACGCACTGACAATCACGCAACGCTCCAGGGGCTGGCAGGCACCAATCGTGTACCTTTTCATTTTTGGCTGGAAGCTGAAAATGGTGCATGATCGTGCATTGCTCCTGGGGCCCATGCACACTTACCTGGCATGTGGAGCCTCCAGAGCCACACCAGTCATGCTTCCTGCCCCAGCGCAGCCTGGGAAACTCCCAGGCTGCACTGCGGAAGGAAGAGGCGGGGCTCTCATGTGAGCAGGCAGCTTGTGTGGAGCTGAAGCAGCAGGGATGTGAGAGTCTCTCGCCGGAGGCTGCTTGCGCAATCCCCGCACCCCAGCGCCGGAGAAAGGTAAGGTACAGAAAGGCTCTCAACTTGGGTTTTATCCTAAAAAGTGGGGCAGAAAGCAGCCTGATCCTCTCGTCTGCAATGTAAGCAATAACACTGACTTAGACTTTGCAAGGATTTGACTAGGAAATGAGAAGTGCTATGAACTTTTGGAAGCACTCCACAAATATCATAAATTAGTAGGTGTGTTTGTTATGCAGGTTTCCCACATGCCACACAAACTTCAGTCTACTGTGTGCATGCTTTCATGTACACACATGTTTTTAAAAATATTTTCTATGCTTCACACCTATCCTGTAATTCTACTTTTTCAGCTGCTTTTAAAATGTCTATGTTTTCCTCTTCTCCTCCCATTTTCCCCCCTTGTTCTCAGTTGCTGCAAAGCTGCTGGGTTCAAAGTACAAAAGCAGGTTGCAATTGAATAATTAGGGGAGGGAGCGGTGTTATCTCAAATGTAGCTGCCACAAGGGCCCACCAGTGATGCTAGTACCTCCATTCAAAAGTTGGGAATAATTAGTTCAAAGTCAAGAGGCCTATGAGAAGGGGATAACTTAACAAGACCTTTCCACCTATTTTTACAAGGTCACACAGGGAAGAACCAGCCAGAGATTCCAAAAACGAAATAAAAATGTGTTTTATTGAAAAGGTTGACAAAGCACACAAAGATCCAAACACTCACACAAGCACACAAGAGCTACCTGAAGGAAAAAGGAGGAAAGTGTGGATAGAAGACTTTCAGGTATGAGGCTATAAATTATTAATTTGGAGAGCAGCAAAGAAAGTAGCAACATGGCTCAGGTAGACACCTAAGGACGTTTCTTGTTTGGGAATCAAATGAAAAGTGGGGTGTTCAGGAAGATGAAAGACTGTGCTGGGCAGCTAGAAATCATGGGTTCTTATACCCAAAAAATATCCTGCAGGTATGAGTGTGAATCACTGTACCAGACAAGCAGACAATGGGAGCTGCAACACAAACAATGAAGTTGGGACAGAGCTAATGGTCTTAGCGTTTAGGTGACAAAAGGATAATGACTGTCATAATAGCTCTATATTGTGGAGTGGTGGGAAAAACAATAGGGAAACATCCAGATGTTCAGGTCAGAGTTGAGACAATCACAATTTGGTGGAGATTTCCCCTTTCAGCTCTGAGATGTCTGGCTCATTATCTTTAAGCCTATTGTCTCAAGAAGGTCCATGCTATTAATCTGAAAATGACTTGGTTTTTGCCTAAAAGGTGGGTGTGGCTGACCTGCCTTGCAATCTCACATTTACAGTCAGTAATATGGCTCTTCCAGCATGAACTTCCAATCACCTCAGGTATCCTTTATATCAACGCCAATTAATAGTGCCAATTAATTAAGTAATATTTACCAACTAAACCATGCCAACTGGAGAGAGGGGCACAGTGCCCTAACAGTAGAGAAGGCAGAATTTCACCCTTCCCAGTAGACTCAGGCAGGAGCAAATTGCCACAGCCTCTCCTAGCTTGGGTGTGCTTCTTCATTACTTGCCCATCTTGACCACACTCTGATCTTGGTTGGCTACATGTGTCCCACTTTTCATCTGGGAAATGTTGGAGAGTTTGACACAGTTATAAAAGCAAGAAGGTCTACATAGAAGGCAATTACACACAGCCTGCTTGCCATATTCAGCCATTTCAAGGAGGGACTGGAGCTGGAGATATAGTTTTTTAAAAAGTAATTTGTTCTTCTTGCAATCTGGGGATTATTTGATGCTGTTACTTACATTGTTCTTTGCTCCACAGCAACTTATCACACATCTCCTTTTTAAAAAAGCATTTCAAAGTCCATCAGTGGACAGAAGTCCTCCCCTCTACATGATCACAAACAAGTAAAGCACATTGTCTTTGATAGGAGAGGTAAACACCTAGCCCTCATGACCATAGATAATAGATAATAGATAGCCTTGCTATCTATTAATTTGTCTAGTGCTACCACCCCCTTTAAAGCCACACCAATTGGTGGCTATCACTACTTCTGTTAACTACGTGCTGTGAAAACAGGGAATTCCCCTTTATTTGTCCCAATTCTCCTTCCATTTAGCTTTATATGAGTGACACTGGATTTATATTGATGAGTGAAGGATTGCAAAGAAAACTTATCTCTTTCCATTTTTCCAGCTATTACTAATGTTATATATCTCTATTCTGTCTAGCCTTACAAGTTCTTTCTTGTAAACAAAACAGCCTGGAACATGATAACCTTTGTTCTTAGGGAAAGTGCTCATAGGTAGGAGGCTGCCCTCTTGTCCAGATGGCAGTCCAACATATAGGCCACCCTTAATTGGTTAATGCAGGAGTGGGTAACAGGTCAGGAGGCTTGGGGGGGGCGTTGGGGGGTTTTTTGCCCTGGGATTCCCAAGGGCCACATGGACTAAAAGCCTCATAGTGGCCAGAATTCCAATGCTGGTTTTCAACAACTTCTTTTTTAATGTCAGACAGTAGGGAGAAGCCTTTGAAAGATAAATTGTTGCACTTGGAGGTTTCCAGGAGATGCAACTCTCTTTTTGGCCAGAAAATGGTCAGTCTGTGGATTCTAGAGAAGTCAAGGGCCACAGTGACATCCTTGGGAAGCCACACCTTGCTCATGCCTGGGTTACTTAATAGCAATAACAGTACCCCATCTGCTCATAAGTGCATAAAAAAGAACCAGCCTAGACCAGAATAAAGGCCTATATAAACCAGCAGGGTATAGTGATTTGAGTGCTGGATCGATTATGTATCTGGAGACCAGAGTCTGAATCCCCACTCGGCCATGAAAATCCACTGGGCGACTTTGGGCACATCACCCACTCTCAACCCCATAAAACCTTTGATAGGGTCACCAGAAGTCAGAAAGAATTTGAAGGCACACAATAATAATCCAGAAGACTGGCCATACAGTAACCAACCAGTTTCCTATGAGAAGCCCACCAGCAGGATGTCAATTTGACTGCATCGTCTGCCTCATGTTCCCTAGCAGAAAGGAGTAAGCCAAAAAGCTGTGCTCAGATCTTTAGAACACATGGCTAATATTTCCATTCACAGTTGTGGCCTACAGAACAGAAAGAAGTCCTCTGAAAGAAAATGTACTTTTGCAGAGTGTAGAGGCAGTGAATAAAAGAGAAAAAAATCTGTAAATATTCAACTTCTTGTGGGGGGAAAATGCAAGACATACACTTCTATGAAAACTTTAACTTTCTTTCCTGATATGGAAAAGTTATTGTTTTGAATGCAGTTCCAAGAATCACTGAGTTATAACCAAAAAAGTAAATTTTCCAAAGTCTGCTCTTTGTAATACACTTTTTTGATCTTCCCAATATATTCTTTTTGATATTTTTAACAGAAACAATGTACTATGAGACTGAGACTCATCCTTATGGAGAGGCGGGATACAAATAAAGAAGAAGAAGAAGAAGAAGAAGAAGAAGAAGAAGAAGAAGAAGAAGAAGAAGAAGAAAGAAGAAGACGACTAAAATAGGTCAAACAGCTCACCATATGGCCAAAACTAAACAATAAAATAGGACTGTAAAGCATTTTTAATATGCTAAAGTATTCAGAGTTCTTGATTTGATTCTTCTTTATTTAAATTCTGTGATACCAGTTATTAGTATTCTCATTGTACAGATGGGAAACTAAAGTGGTATCCATTCTACAGATGGGAAATTGAAGTCCTGTTGAGCTCCCTGGGGCTATAGTTAAGCTAAACTACCACTCTCACATTTTAAAGTGTAATAATAGGATTTTAAAATGTGTGTGTGTGTGTATAAGTATAGGGTTTCCAATTAATTGTATTAAAATTGTACTAAAATAAGTAAATAGTGCATAACTGGAAATAGAGAAATAACAGTGACTTATAGATTCACGCAGTTCGCCATATTCACATATCTCTTTATTTTAAAACAAATTCATGATGTTGTTATAACTGTGTATGTATGCATGAATGCAACTATACATATGTATCTATGTATTATAACTGCACTTTGTTATTGCTAGATCATTAATAATGCTCATCTTCAATTCTTTGTTAACAAAAGCCATACCAAAATGACATATCAAAAGTTAGTTTTCATTTTATTTACTCAATAAAAATCTATTCATCATGGGATTTTTTTCCACTAAGAGCTTTTTCCCCCTTTTTTTGCAATACAGCTGAGAAGGCAGCAAAAAGTTGTTCCCTGGACACATTACCCTCCCTGTAGAAATGGTGGGGGAAAACTGCATTGTTAATCTATAACCATCACCAAATTTAGAATTCCTGTAGAATATTCTACTACACAACAAAATAAGCAACACTGAAGTAGAATAAAAGATTTGGCATACATTGTCTCCATCTTTTGGATATTCTAGGAAGTACATTGCAGAAAACTAAAGCATGCAAAATAATAGTATGAAACCTACTAAATTTATATTGTTTGGGGGTGTGAGTTTCCCCTCCCCCATTACTTTGCAGTGAAATTCATGTGGGAATTATGTGGATAAACACCTGTTTCCAATTGTTGCATCTCATACTAAATCAAAAGCTTAGTGTTCATCAAGCCCAATATTTCACACAATTGATGGGTCAGAAGAAACACTGAAAGCTGAAACACTGAAAGTCTTTGCCCCTATATAAGGATCCAAACCAGTATGCAAGATAATTCAGGAACCCAAGAAGTATTTGGATTTGTGGTCCTCAACAGCAACCCAGGTAGTATGACATGCCACATTTGGGGGAGTTTCAAAGGCTGATTGTGGCCATTTCCGCACGTGGCGATGGAATCGCCCTGGATCGGTACTTACCAGACTTCTTGGCTCGACACTTGGGTCCAGGCTGCTCCGGAGCAGTGCGTGGCTGCCGCTCTGCACTGCTCCGGAGACTAAAATAGTGGTTTCCGGTTGGTGGAGGCTCTCCACCAACCACTGAAGCTCACCAGCCTAAAGCCCACCCCTGGCAGATCTGCAGGCTCACACTGGTGCGAGCCTGCAAATCTGCACCGGAGCACAGGAACGGAGTGGCACGGAGTGGCGCACTCCATGCTTTTAAAAAACCCGAAGAAACAGGTTTTTAAAAAGCATGCTGCATGACCACTTCGGGTCATTCCGGAACGGATTGAGGTGCGGAACTATGTAAAGTAGTCCGACCCAGTCCACTCCCAGGTGCAGACGTCCTGTCTGGAGAATACTCTGCACTGGTTTTTTAAGCCCGTGTGGAAATGGCCTGTGATACCAACTGACAACTGCCTGTCAAAGTGAAGCCAACAATTTCATGGAGCATGTGGAAATGCAGAGAAAGACAGCCCTGAACAGCAGACCCATGCCTTACTTTTTCCAAGCTGCTTCCCAACTCTATGGCCATTTCCACACAACACTGTTATATCATTCCACTTTCAATATTCTGTGGAATCTTGGGGTTTGCAGTGTAGGGAGGGGTATTCACAATTCTCAATCAGAGAGGTCTTTGGCCTCAGCAAACTACAAATCCGAGAATTCCATAGGATGATGTAAGTAGAATAATAGTACTAGAACAGTGTAGTGGGGAAATGGCACATGTTGCATACATCTTTTTCTACATTTTGCTTTAACAGCATTCAGCATCAAGTGTCCAAAGCAGATTGTATTATTTCAGCCAGAGTCTCTTGCCCAAATTTTAGAATCTCATACATTTCATTTTAAAATTCTTTGAGCATTTCTTTAACAAGAGTTACTTAAAAAGGATACCTGTAGAAAATTAGAACTAGTCAGAGAGAAATTGAGAAAAAAATAATACACTGTGAGTTGACATTTTGTACATTTTTTCTGTCTTTCTGTGTCTAGCTCCCTTCCTCCCACCCTGTCCCTCTCACACAAACAGACAGCAAAGAGTAAGCAGTCTGTCAGTGCCGGGCGGTGGACAGGCGGAGGCAGGGGAGCTGGGTGGAGGAGCAGAGCTTTAATGCAGCCAGCAACCAGAAGTACAGCAAACTGTCCTTAACGCAGGCAGAGCTTACACAGTCTTTAACAGAAATAAAGTGTTGCGCCACCCAGGAAACAAACGGTTGCGAAGAAACAAAAGTCTGGTTACTTCACCAAAGCAGGGAGGCTGGACTCAGGCGTGGGCAGGAACAAGGCACGGACAGCAGGACCACGGTAGACTGACGGTTGTTGCTCCGTGCCTCCTCCCGCCTGGTGTCTGTCTCAAATAGCCCTCCGGGCCAGGAGCCGGCCAATCCGCACCGCTGAGGGCTCGCAGCTGTGAGCTCTCCGCCCGTCGCCTCCTCTCCAGAAGCCGCCGGGACCGGCGGACGGCCTCCTTGGCCTGCCGTTGCTGCTGGAAAGGAGGAGGCGAGGCGGAGACGTCAGCCTCCTCCGGATCGGGACCATGGGTGGAGGCCTCGGCCTCCCACGGATCGGGGCCTTGGGCAGGAGAGGCGGAGGCTTCAGCCTCCTGCGGATCGGGGCCACGGGTGGGCGGAGCCCCGGGAGCAGGCCCAGGCCCAGGACCCGCCCTCCCCGGCGAGCCGGCCTCCGCCTCCGTCCCCGCGCCCGTCAGCGAGGGATCCGATCCTGCGGCCTCCCGGTGAGTTGCTCCAGGCCCGGCGGCCTCCCCCACGGCCTCCGGGCCAGAACCGTCCGCTGCGGCGGCCTCCGCGGTGCCCGAACAAGCCCCGTCGGCCACGGCGGCCTCCCCTGCAGCCTCCAGGCAAGGCCCATCAGCCGCAGCAGCTTCCGCGGTGCCCGAGTAGGCCCCGTCGGCCGTGGCGGCCTCCAAGCAAGGCCCGTTGGCCACGGTGCCCTCCACAGCCCCTGCTGCGTCCGCCACCGCCTCCGAGGTGACTTCAGGGGCAGCTTCAGGGGCACCGGCGGGCCCAGCCCAGCCCGTGCCCCTGACACAGTCTTACAATGGAAGAGGACTTACTGCTGAGATAAGATAATGCTTGTAAGAGCACTTATAGGCCCTTTTCGCATGGCATTTGTCATGCAAAAGGGCCTCCGGAGCATCGTGTGATTGTGAGGACTGTTCCACATGACGTCCTCACAATCGCACGATGCTGCCAGGGCCAGCAGGTGCTGTTTGTGCAATATATCATTTTCAGCTTCTGGCCGAACATGATGTGCGATCACACATCACTCCAGGGCCCCACACACACTTACCATCTGTGCAGAGCCTCTGGAGACACGACGCTCATGCTTCCTCCCTCAGTGCAGCCTGAGAAAGTATCTGGCTGCACTGCAGAAGGAAGAAGTGGAGGCCTTACGCTGCCCGCTGGCCAGCTGGCAGCTGCTATGGAGCAGGAGCAGAGGGGCAAGTGCCTCTCGGAAGAGGCTGCTTGCTTGATCCCCGCACACCCACACTGGAAGCAGGTAAGCTCCAGAAAGGGCCATAGTCAAAGCCAATTAAATGCCAAGAGGGGGAGAGAGAATTAATTTCCTTGTGTTAGTCTGATTGAGCCCCGAAATCCTCAGCAGGGCTGTTCTTTCATCACCTTCAATGATATGGTTGGTGGGGACATGGGACAGAGATTTCACAGTGGCTGCCCTAGGGTCTAGGACTCCCAGCTTTGGAAGGCTACAATGGCCCTTATTGCAATCCTTTTATCAACAAAGTCTTAGAACTGCAAGTTTTTAAGGAAAGAATTTTTGAAAGGGTTGTTTTAATTGTACTGTTTTTTAAAATTGCTTGCTGTCCTCTAAGTGGATGAGTTACCCAATGGCATACCCTATCCCAGGGACTATAAATTTGATATCAGATATGCCCACCATGCCAGAGAGGTTGCCCAGATGGGCATGAAGGCAAAGAAGTCGAATGACTGAGAACTAAGTCAGGCCAGAAAAATCCCCAGTCACGTAGCTCAAGGAGATCTCAAGCTGTGCAAATCCACGAAGACAAAGGGTCCTCAGCCAAGAGGAGCAAACTTGAGGGGATTCACATGTTTTCCCCAGGTTGAACAACTGTGATTTCAGAAAAATCCTACAAGGCGAGGTCCATCTACATACATTTACACTGCAACCCTTTGCAACTGAAAACCCTGAAACATTTGCAACACAGCATAGACCATCATGAAAACCAAGTTGCCATTGTTTGGCATTCCTTCCTTTGCTGTTACCATTGCTCTCCCCGGGACAGAGTCTGCCCTTGAGGTACATTCTGCTCTACAAGTAGTCTTAGTTTTGAGGGTCTCTTAGGATAACTCCCCGCCATGCTAGCAGACTGGAACTCTGTTAGTTGAGTGATCCCCTCAGCCATCTTTTTGCTGAGCTCTGTTCGTCTGCTTCCCAGACCAAAGACTTCAGGATAAGCGCAGTATCACCGCCTCTACAATCCTTTGCTATATCCCCTATCAATTTTTCATCTCTTTCCCTTCTCAATAGGCCTTGTGTGCATGAGTGAGTGAGTGCACTGGTGTGTGAGAACATTTTCATTCAATAAAATCCATTTATTCAATATGTTAGTCTGGCTTTTTGGCTTGGCCTGACCCCGCAAAAGTTGGGTAAAAGATCCTGCTGACTTACCCTGTCCCTCATTCACTATAGCCAATGCTCCGCTAATTTCCCCAACCCTTATAACTTGCAGCAAATCAAGGTGTCCCGCACGGGACCCCCAGAAGTCAGGGTAACATATGTTTTAAATTGTCTTGATATTGTTAATAGTTTAATTCTGTTTTAATGTTGACCTTTTGTATGTTTTTAGCTATATTTTAGTCATTTTAATTTGTGGGCTGCCTTGAGTCCCAGTTTTGGGGAAAGGGCAGCTTATAAACAAAGATAATAATACTAGTACAAATAATAGTGGCAGTAGTAGTAGTAGTAGTAGTTGTTGTTGTTGCTGCTGCTACTGCTGCTGTTGTTATTTGTCTTCTATCTGTGCCCTGAGATATTATGATAGGTTTGTTATTAGAAGAGAAGCAGCATCCCTGGGAGGCTGTGTGTGTGTGTTTGCATGTGCATACATGCAAATTGCTCTCTATTTGCAATCTCCCTGGGCTTTGGATTGGGTTCAAAAGAAGCTTTTTTTTTTAAGAATCAGGAGATTACTTCCATACTGTCCAACATCTCACAGATGAAAACCAGGACACATGAGGCCAAGCAACATCAGAGGGTAGTCAAGAGGGCAAATTTTTTTAATGAGGAAGCACACACAAGCTGAAGCAATTAATATGTGCCTGAGTTACAAGAGAGGACAATGTTCTGACTGCCTCCCCGTTCCCCTGCTGAAGCAAATTGACAGCAAATTGTTTTCGTCCTTTTAACTCAGTTTGCAGCAGTTGAAGTAAGCCAAGAAAGTGGGAGGAGGAGAGAAAAACTGGGCCTTTTTAAAAGCAGCTGAAAAGGTGGGATGACAGAGGATTAATTGGGACCATCCATGCCATATTAGGATAGCTAGAACGTATGCAATTCCACTCTATTGTTAAAAAGGTCTTTTGGGGCCAAAAAAAAAAAGACCCAACAAAATGTTATCTAATAGGCAAATCATGCTCCTAGAAGCTTTTGGGGTGTGATTTGATATATTGGGGCAAACTGGAGGGGTTGGAGAGTTGTGGGGTTGTGCCCAGCTTACTTTACCCACCCCAACCCAGGTGGTTCAAAAACTTTGCAAAGGAAACTTTTTCTTTGAGCGTAGTTTCACTGAGTCAGTGGAGCATCTGCTTTCTGGAGCTGGGATAACTCGGGAAGGAGAGATTTCAGCAGCTATTTTTAACCTGAATTCTGAGGCCCCACGAGAGAATAAAGGCCTTCGGCACTGTGACTCAGAGGTATCCTTGAGCAAGCAGCATCCACAAAGAATTTTTGTTCTTTTTGTAGTTTTTGTTTCCACTCTGCCTATGTCCTAAAACTAATTTCTCTCAGTATTTTAAGGTTTTACACACTGCTCAGATTCAAGTAACCTTGTATAAGGCCCTTTCCGCACCTTACCTTTTTCCAGCACTGGGATGCAGGGATCGCATGAGCAGCCTCCAGCAAGAGGCTCTCGTGTCCCTGCTGCTTCAGCTCTGCACGAGTTGCCTGCTCACAAGAGAGCCCCGCCTCTTCCTTCCACAGTGCAGCCTGGGAGTTTCCCAGGCTGCACTGGGGCAGTAAGTGCGACCAGCGTGGCTCCGGAGGCTCCACATGCCAGGTAAGTGCACGTGGGACCCAGGAGCAATACAAGATTGCGCACCATTTTTGGCTTCTAGCTGAAAATGAAAAGGTGCGTGATTGGCGCCTGCTGACCCCTGGAGCATTGCATGATTGTGAGTGTGTCATGCAGATTGCTCCTCACAATTGCGCGATGCTCCAGGCGCCCTTTTGCATGGAAAATGCCATGTGAAAAGGGCCTTGGTATTATGTGCAGGCACCACGTCTGTGATCCCAGCCCTAACACATGGTTGGTTAAGCTCAACCTGTAAGTATCAAGGTAGCATATTTTATTTATTTATATAGTATATTTATTAGGTTATTACATCATGTTATTTATTTAGATATTTTGTCCACTTTATGTCATATGATCTTGGGGAACGCATGCAATAAATCAGTTTAACTGATTTAAAAGATATTGAGCAGTAAAGTTTATTACTGTTATTATTATTATTTCAACAGACTACGAGCACAATAAACAATCCAACAAGTGAAATGAAGACAGTTTAGATCAGTTCAACAGTTCAACTTAAACAATTCGTAACACATGTGGCAGCTTTGGGGAAAAAAACAATTAGGTCCCCTGAGCTTTAAAAAAAAAAGTCATGTTTTTACACGGCGTTGGAATGACCCCACTGTTGATGCCAGTTGGGTCTATAAGGAGAAGGTATTACACAGCTGGAGCACAACACAGAAGGCTTACATCCTGCTACAGACACAAAAGAAGGCTCCTGCAGCAGACCTCAATCCTAGAGAGAATTTAAAACTAAGGCCATTTCTGCACTAGACTGTTATAGTGTTTTTATTCCACTTTCAACATCCTCTGTTTTAATATCCAATTTAGGCCCCTCCCTAAACTGGAAACCCCAGGATTCCATTGGATATTGAAAGTGGAATAGCATTATAACAATCTAGTGTGGAAATGGCCTAAGAGTTTGGGGGTTTCACACTGGAAAGGCTGAAATCAGCTCTTGCAGCCACTAACATGAGGTACCCTGTTCAAATTAATACTATCCTGCTACAGGTACAAAGGGTTTTATCACCACTTCTTTACAGCAGATCAAAACCATGATGAGTCATGCGTTATGGCTTAAAAGGAACACCATGGCAAGATGATGCAAGATAAGTACCACAGGGGAACTTCCTTTTCAAAGCCAGGAGTGGAAAACTGCTCTGGGAGCAAGGATCAAGTTTTGCCTCAACCCTCCACCTCCAGTAAGCCAAGATCTCAGCATAGTGCAAAGGTCTACCGGGAGAGTTCCACTACACTAGCAGTACACAATCCCTGTACAAAATACCACCATAATGCAGTGCACAAGAAATGGTGAATGCATATAGCTGTTGCCTCGTTGAACAATGTCCAGAGGCACTGCGCAATGCACATTGACAAACTTCTCTAAGGGAGCACAGACCATGCTTTGTTGGAATGGGAAAGGCCACAGTTTTGTTGATTACTGCTGAATAGGCTTGACCCAGAGCATAGGTCGAGATCCAGGCACTGGTCATCCCATGTGCTAGCCAAAAGGAACCTATTCACCCAGCTTAGATGTTGGGTAGCACTGAGATGACAGATGCAGAGATCCACTCAGGCACAAGGCACTGTGTGGTTCCCCTGTCAACTGAGAGTGAGGTGGAACCATCTCCTCTTGACAGGTGAATTTTTTTAAAAAAAGATTGATTGATTGATTGATTGATTGATTGCCCCTGAGCTGGTCATGACTTGGTTGCCTAAATCCCTAGGATCACTTAAGAGTACCACCCTTATTGGGTATGATGGGCAAAGGTATCCCATGAACCTCAAACAGGATCTGGCCCTCACAAACCAAAACGACCAAGCTTGTGACAATCAATATTAGCATGTAACAAAACAATCATCTATACAAAAACCCAAACACCAAGGAAGGGTGGATGGAAACAACCATGAAAGTTGGTATGATGCAAGAAATAGCTTATATAGGTTGTGAGTTGACTGAGTTAAGCTTTCACTCGCTCCTGAGCCCTGCTCTGTGCCAGCCAATCAGGCTGCCTCTGAATGGCTGGCCTTTCCAGCTCCATATGATAAACCTGGGAGAAGTGTGTGGGGTTCTAGGAAAAAGAAACTGCCCCAGTCAGCGTTCATTAGTTTTCCACTCCAATATCTCCCAGATAAAACAACATCAGCATATGAAGAAGATGAAAAAAAGTATTGATGAGGAAGACCAGACATGCTGTGAGGGGCTGCAGCAGTTTGCTTTTGCCTGAGTCTACAGGGAAGGGCAAGATTCCGCTACCCCCTCTCCTCTTCCACTGCTGGGCTGAAGGCAAATTACTTTTACACTTTGAACTCAGTTTGCAGCAATTGAAGTAAGCCAAGAACAAAGGTGGTAAGTGGAAGGAGGAAAGAGAAACTGAGACATTTTAAAAACAGCTGAAAAAGTGGGACAACAGAGGATTAATCAGGACTGTCCATGCCAAACTGGGACAGTTGGAAGATATGTGAGTGTGAAATAATACCTATCTGAAGAGAAGATCAAGCCCAGATTTCAAGATGCATGAAATTTGCTTTCCTTTATAATACATGAAAACTAAATCCATTGTTAATTCTACTTCAGTGACAGGATAAGAGCTACTGGTATTGCCAGTGAGGTAGACAAGAAATATAAGCTGATCAAGACTTTGCAGGACAAATCTTCTTCTGCATTGTGTGTGCATTTTTGTGCATCCTTAATCATTTCTTTGTGTTAGCATCTATAAAATGACTGTACTGTTCTAAATTCAAAAGACAGCAAACCGCAAGCCAGGTTTCCCCTGTAGGGAAAGTGTGTAGATCTCATCCAAGCAGGGCTCTCTGCTTTAAAAGGTGTTCAACTGAAAATGTAAAAGCTCTGCTGAAATAAACTCCTGCTCAGTCCTTTACATTTTCTTCCTGGATAAATTATTTGTGCATGAGGATTGAGGTTATGTCATGCCCCTGAAAGAGCCAAGGCCTAGGGACAATCAGCAGGCATGCTGAGATTTAAAATTCACTTGTCCATATTGTGCAGTCTGTAGATCAAATCAAGCAAGAAAAAGACAGAAAATAAAATAGCTTCCTACCAATTGGGGTTGCTATGGCAATTGAACTACATTGTTAATTTTTAAGCAGAGCAGTTTTCCATGATTCACTGTATATTTTTAGCCTCCTACCACCATCAAATCTGCTGTTAACAACTGTTGGCTAGGTTGTGGCACACAGGAAAATTTAAAAAGAAAAAAAGTCACTCTGAGAATCAGGTTCATTCCTTCAAGCTGCTACCTCGAACAGAAACCAGGTGAAGATTTTTGTGTTCTTCCTCGCAAGTTTAATGGCAACACAATTCATGTTGCTTCCACAACTGTGATCTGGAGCATAGCTACAGAGAGGACACAAAATTAGGACACTGGCCCTTGAAATAAGGATTCTGCCTCCCAAATGAAATTTTCTTTCAGTTGTCAAATTTCTAGAATTGCAGAGAATGAGACATTGTCTTCAAGTTGGTATCTTCAACTGCCCATTTTCTTTTGCCTTCTCAGTGCTCAACTGAAGTTTTAAACTACTAGCGCAATACTTGAAATTGAGGAGCTGAAAGAAAATTTGGTAGGGGGCAGAATTCATTGGGGGGCAATGGCCTCACTCCCCCACACCCCCAGTTACATGTCTACCAGAGAGAATGTGCTGCTATTGTTGATCTGTTCTGCTTAGTGACCTCTCTCGCCACAGAAATATGCCCCGCCATCTCCTCACTGTGGTTTTTGCCCTCTTGCTCAATGCAACACCTCCCTCTACTCTCACCCTTCCTCTCCAAAGCAGAAAATGCTTTGTTCATTTATATCATGCAATATAATGTGTAGGATTTTGTTAACTCATGCTGTTTTATTAATTAAATTTAAACATAAAAATGTTTGTCTAAGCAAGTAGAAAGCCTCAGCATGATCATGTTCACTTCTGCTATTTTACTAGAGCAAGACGCTGCAGCACCAGAGCTTGGTATGGGGGGAGGAATTTCCCACATGGATCACATACTGTGGGCCCAATGTCAGTGCATTCATCATTAAACATTTTATTTACTGGTATTCTGAACCAAGATGAAACACCTTCATTTCAACACTTCATTCATGATGATCAAAACCCAGTTTTAATACTTTCCATTGTGTCTCCTGCTTTAAATATATTATGTATTATGTTCAGTGGATGGAAGAGCTACTGTCAGTTCCCAGAGGATGAAGAGACATGTGGTGGTAGTAGGTGCTTCTTTCTTGCAAGGAACAGAAGCAGTGGTATGTGGGCCTGATAAGATGTCTTGAAAGGTACGCTGTCTCCCCCTGGGGCAAAGATCAATGATGTAACAGAGAGGCTGACAAGACTCATCAAGCCGAGCAATCATTTCCCCTTACTTCTGATAACACATTGGAGCAAATCTGACTGCGAGATATAGCCTTCAACATATTGCAAGAAAGCATGAAGCACTGGTGGGGGGTGAGCTAAAGGGCCTAGTGGCACAGGTTGTTATTTCATCACTCCTTCCTGTTGAAGGACATGGCCCAGAAAGATGGGGATACAAGAGAAACAACTGGCTCTGCAGATGGTACCATCAAAAAAGATTTGGCTTTTTGGACCACAGTCTGGGCTTTCATGAAGAAAGACTTCTGGCTTGAGACAGGTTGCACTTCACAGCAGTTGGAAAGAAGAGTCTTGCAAACCTGATCAGGAGAGCCTCAAACTGAATTACTTGCGGGGGGGAGACAGTATTCCATAGGGCAGGGAGACACCAAGTACTGGGGACAATAGCCTCAACAATACAAGGGGAATTGGGACAATAGAGTTCCAAACAACAAGGAGTCAGCTGGAGAGAATGGTCAATGGTTTTAGATAAATAAGATGAAGTCTTAACACAGGAAGACAAATATGATTTACTAGGCCTCACTGAAACCTTGGTGGGATGAGTCTCGTGATTGGAACATAACAATGGAAACTTATGGCTTATTCCAAAGAAACAAACCAATATGAGTAGGAGCATTTTATGTCAAGGATGTGTGCTCCTATGAGGAGATTCATGACTCAGAGTATATAAAACGTGTTGACAGCATTTCAATAAATATTAAAGGGGAGAGAAACAACAGTGATCTTCTTGTAGGTATCTGTTATAGACCCTCAGTCAGACTGAATATCTGGATAAATCTTTCCTAAAAGAAATGACCAAATATGCAAAAAAGACAAAGTAGTTATGGGATACTTTAACCACCCTGATACTTTTTGGACGTCACATTTTGTCAAGAGTGTGAAGTCTAACAAATTTCTCACTTGCCTTGCAGACAATGTCATTGTACCAAAGGTGAAGGAAGCAACAAGAGGACCAGTTATTTTGGATCTGATCCACCCCAATAGGGATGAATTGGTCAATGGGGTGGAAATAGTGGAATCCTTTGGTGGAGGTGACAATGTCCTCTTGGCATTTATTATAAAGAGGAAAAGTGAAGCCAAACATAATCAGACACACACTCTGGATTTCAAGAAAGCTGATCTCACTAAACTAAGGGAAATACTGAGTGAGATCCCATGGTCAGGAAAGGTAAAAGGGACGAGAGTTTATGATGCATGGAAATTTCTTAAAAGTGACATATTGAAGGCACAGTTGCAAACAATTCCAAAGAGGAAGAAAAGTGGGAGTTCTCTAAAGAAACCAGGGTGAATGTAGAAAGAGCTTTCAGATGAGCTGAAATTTAAAAGAGACACGTATAAGAAAAGGAAAAAGAGTAAAACCACCAAAGGGGAATGCAAACAAATAGCCAATACTTGTAGGGTGAAAATTAGAAAAGCTAAACCTTAGAATCAGCTCAGGTTTGCTGGAGAGGTTGAAATAATAAAAAAGGGGAGGTGGCTAAATTTGGTGCAAGAGGAGGAAATGATAGGGTCTCTCCACAGTGAAGATGGTGAAATGCTAACTGGGCAGAGAGGAGGCTGAACTGTTTAATACTTTCTTTGACTTGGCCTTCTCCCAAAAGGAAAATAGTGCTCTGAC
Organism: Ctenosaura bakeri; assembly: GCA_948474755.1. Classification (NCBI taxonomy): domain Eukaryota; kingdom Metazoa; phylum Chordata; class Lepidosauria; order Squamata; family Iguanidae; genus Ctenosaura; species Ctenosaura bakeri. The sequence continues at coordinate 764,233 of CAOLHI010000937.1, forward strand.
TGGTGAAAACAGAACAAATCATGCAGTAAGAGAACTGGAGCCCAGTATAGGTAAAAAGGTAGTAAAGAAACAGCTTGCTTCTCTAGTTCAAGTCTTCAGGGCCAGACAGAGCTGCATCCAAGGAACTTGCAGGTGTAATTCCAGAGCTACTGGCAATCACCTTTGAGAATTCATGGAAGACAGAAGAAGTCACAGAAGTTTGGAGGAGGACAAATGTTTTCTATATCTTCAAAAAGGTCATCAGGTCAGAATATCACAAGGATTACACACAAACATCAACAGGAATTCACTGGTAATTCAAAGGGAAAAGACATTTTCTGGGTGGAATTGGAAAAGGCACAGAATAGAATTCTGATGATCGAGTTAAAATGAAAGGAATCACAGATTAGATTAAGAGCTGTTCCAGAAGAGCCAACTTACTTAAAACAAACACTTAAAAGCTTTGGTGGGCCTTATAAACAACTCTGGTGAAGAATTTGACAAGATAGAAGCAATATATAGCCAAAACTGTGCTTATGCACAGAAGGAAAAACTTTCAGGAGATGCGATTATTTGTTTCACACAAAAACACATCAGAGATGAAATATTAAAAGCACACTTTAAGAAAAGGCTTAAATAAATTAGAATGAAATAATTATGTTTAAAGAAATTATCAAAAGAATGATGAAAAAATGTAGAGAGTATATATTCTTGATGGAGGTGCTCAGAAAAAAATATATAACCTTTTGCTGGATAGTCCCAGAGGGTTATGCAAGTGAAAATTATATGGTACACTCTTTGGAGAAAGTGAGAGAGCTGTTCAAAATTCATCTTTGTCTCCTACATCTTTTTTGCGGGGGTGGGGGGGTGCTTCCAAGGCAAGAATTTCTGGGTCTAGAGAGCTTCATGAAGCAGTGGCTGCTCTCCAAGATGGCAAGGACTCTGCCAGGGAAAGACAAATTTGCCAGCTACAGTATCCTTCCACTTGAATCAGCCACCTCCCTCAAGTTTGCCATAGGGCCAGCCAGTGTTTGATTTCTTTTCAGAAAATCCCCTAAGTATCCAGTAGGTGGTGGGAAGGTATCACAAATACTTCTCATTCCACCCATGGAAGAGCTTTTAAAATACTTTCCTAAATCCACAAGGATGAATGAACTTCATCCAGTATTACAGTATCCTAAATTTCAGGCATACTTTTATGTAAGCAATTGTACTCTTTTCTTTTTCTTAATTTTAAAAATGTTAGTAAAATAATCATTTTGTTAAACTTCTTTAGAGTCCCTTGATGTTTCAGAATGCGTACTGTTGAACTATTACTCAATATCATCTGATTTCTTGGCATGTTATACACTGACTTGTTATGAACTTCCTATATGGATATACAAAAATATGGGGAGGGTGTTAGAGAGGACATTTGAAACCAGGAAAAACTATTTGCAGAACTGTTGAGCATTAAAAGAGGTGTCTTGGCATTAATTGTGTGGTGGACAAGAAGAAATGGGTTGTTTGATGAGGCATGGATAAATCTTCTTTCCAGTAATAACTCAGTTCAGTGCTGGAAACAACTTTCTTGGGTCTATAACAAAGATCTTTCCTATTGTCATACCAGACCTGAAGTACCAGAAATGAACTTGCCTTGCCATTTTATGTGACATTACACATTACATCAAGTGACATTACATCAAGTGAGATCAGGTGAAAGATACCATATGTTTGATTTAATTATCATTAACACTTTTTATCCTACAAAACCAGCACTTACCAATGCATGAAATTAACAAGAAAAATCCTCACTTTTTTCAATGTCTCAGTTACAACATTTATCAAGATATCTTCCTTTCCAGGAGTTTCCCTACAAGATGAACCAATGAACTGCTGATGTCAGGCTTCTCAATTAAGAACCTTGTTGTGCAGGACTAACTCCACCCTCCCAGGCTGGTCCATTCGACATTTCTAGACAATAAGGACTTTGCAAACTCTGACATGTCCCTGTATTTGATTATCCTTTCTTCTTGACTTCTGGCTTGCTCACTTGTCCTCCCTCCTGGTTTGTCCTTTGGTCTTGACTTGTTTTTCAATCCTCTCTACTGGCTTCTCTTACGATACTAGTTCCAACTTAAGGCTAACATCAGATTACTGCCCACAGCCAAGCCTGGACAACAGTGCAGTGGCAAAGCATTAAAATAAAGAAGAAGTACCCATCATAATGGCCCTCATCCCAATACCCTCCTTCCCAGCTATTTTTGTTCCCTAAAAACAACCAGCTTGCTGGGACCTTCAGTTACAGAACTTTATTACATCTACTATAGTCCGTAAAACCTACACTGGAATGAACTCAGTAAGTTCTGTATAAATTGGCTATATTTCAAAGAAGGATTTTCAACAAAACACTGGAGGAAATCAAATATGTCCATCACAAAAGCACAAATGAAAATATAATGAGATTATGCATTAAACTCAGCCATACAAATTCAAAGGTGCATGGATGTAGTCAAGCCAGCACAATAGTTTGAGTGCTGGGCTATTATTCTGGTAAACCATGGTTCAAATCCCTGCTCAACCATGGAAACCCACTGCATGATTTTGGGCAAGTCACACTCTCTTGGCCTCAGAAGAAGGCAATGGCAACACCCTTCAAAGAGTTCTTGTAGAGAAAATGCCACATAGGGTCACCTTAAGATCACCATAAGTCATATACAACTTGATGGCACAAAACAAAAACAAATCCACATATTCGGAGTGGAACCAAATCCCAGCTATATCCCAAACCAGAAGTCCTGTTTGGTCATTCTAAAAACACCAGTGGGCCAGGCTGAGTATCACTACCCTTAGTGTTTCCTTGAGCCCCTCCTTCTCATGTCCAAATATACAGTGTGACTATCTGCAGAAGGGGAAGTGTGCAGAGACTTCCATGTGATTCAGTACCCCAATATCACAGACTGATGTGGATGCCACCGAGCACACAACTCTATCTGCAAGGGCTGTGTCATTGCAGATATCTGTGCTATTTGCAGAGATGCCAGGGGAAGAGCTAATCTCTGTACATAGAATCACAGAGTTGGAAGAGATCACAAAGGCCATTGAGTCCTACCCCTTACCATGCAGGAACACACAATCAATATTTTCCCAACAGATGGCCATCCAGTCCCTGTATAAAAAACCTTCAAAGAAGGAGATTCCACCACATTCCAAGACAGCTTATTCCACATAATATTGAAGATGGAGCTACTCAGAGTGGTCCTGCCTGCATGTTGCTTTAATCACTTTTTAGAATGACTGAACAAGGCTAGCGTGTGATTTGGGTTACAAAGATGAAAATTATGTTCAAATGATTGTGAGAGACTGTGCACTGATGTGCATGCCCATATGAGATGGCAACTTTATGGGATGATGCACTGCTTGTGCTTCAATTATTGCTTTTTCAGACTATAACTGAGAGTTACAAGGAAATGGATGTAGGATGTAGAAAAGGATACAAAGTGAGGATGTAGAAGTGGATGCAGAGTGACATGTGCAAGCTGCAGACCTAGTTAACTGGAAAACTGGTAATACATCTGGAGTTTAACTTGCTACATGTAGCTCTATAATAAGAACACGACATCCCTGAACAATTTTCAGACCCATAGTATCTGGCAAAGTATTATTTCATGTGTTTGGGTTACCATAGGAAATCTGCCTGTCTCCTCTAGCTTTTAGCAAAGTATGATTCATATGAGAAAATTTGAGATAATGTGTATACAAAATCCATTATTGTAGGTAATGTTGAATATGGCATGAAGTCAAATCTTTGAGGAAATGTGTTTGGGATGATATGAAGAAAAATGTTTCATAATACTGGAATCTGGGAACATCCAATACAATTGAATAGTGGGACATTTAGGACAGAGAAGGAAGAACATCTTCATAATGGACATAGTAAACCTGTGGATTTCATTGCCACAGATGTGGGAAAGGCCACTAGCTTAGAAGGCTTTCGAGTGGAGTTGAACAATTTCATGAAAGATAAGGTTATCACTGGCTGCTAGTCATTTTGTCTATATGCCTCCTTCAGATTCAGGGACAACAAAAGGAGAGAGCTAATGTCCTCATGCCTTGCACGTGGGATATCCAAAGGAATCAGCTTAACCTTTGTGGAGAACAGGATGCTGGATTAGATGGTCCTTTGGCCTGATCCATTAAGGCTTTCATTATAATTTTTTATATTTCTTATGTGGTAGGAAAAATTATGATAGGGCCTTTGGCCACCAGTGGGAAACCTATGGCCCAACTCCAAGTCAGACCAATCTGGTCTCACCATCCAGTTCAGATCAACCCATCCAGGGCACACTTCATCTCAACTTCATCCCCATGTGCCACCTTTCCACAGTGTTTTGGTGGTGGTAGAAGAGACCCCAGAAGGCTTACATGGCTCTCTCTGTACAGACAGAAAAATGGAGAGAAGATGGGAAGAAAAGAAAAGGGGTTGAAGAATGTAAGGGGGAAGATATCTGAAAGCTGTCTAACAGCAGAGAAGGGAATATAGAAGGAGGGAAACAAAAAAGAGAAAGGGAAAGAAAGAGAAAAGGCATAGGGAAAGACAAGGTAAAAGAAATAATGTCTCTTGGGACACAGCCATTTTGGCTTTGTTCGCTAGAGTTGCCAGGCAAGGACTATTCCAAGTCCAGAGATTTCAATACCAAAATCAAAGACATGGGTTGATTCTTCGTAATGTCATGAAATAAGTTCTTGGTGATGTTCCAAGGGTAATGGTACAAGCAACAGCCCTTAGTGAAGTTGTTATGCATTAATTAATTAAATAAATAAATAAATAAATAAATAAATAAATAAATAAATATCAATAGAACAAATGCAAAATTCTACATTTAGGCCACAAAAACCAAATGCTCAGGTACAGGATGGGGAATATATGGGTCAGCAGTACTAAATGCAAAAAGAACCTTAGGGTTATTGTTGATCGTAAGTTGAACATGAGCCAGCAAAAAGGCAAATGCTATTTTAGCCTGTATTAATAGAAGCATAGTTTCCAAGTAATAGTCCCACTATATTCTGTGCTGGTCAGATCCCATCTGGAGTACTGTGCTCAGTTCAGGGCATTTCGTTTTAGGAAGGATATAGGCAAGTTGGAGTAGGTTCAGAAAAGGGCAACAAGAATGATAAGAGGTAGAGAGAACAAAAATGAGGGAAGGTTGAAAGACCTGGGCATGTTCAATTGGCAAAGAGAAGACTGAAAGGCACCTTGATCACACTTTTTAAACACCTCAGGGGCTGTCACAGAGAGGAGGGGGCAAGCCTGTTTCTGCTGCCCCAGAGGTCTAATGATTTGAAGTTACAAGACATTAGATTTTAATCAAACATTAGAAGGAACATCTTGACAGTAAGAATGGTTGAGTGGTGGAATCAATTGCCCAGAGAGATTATGGCGTCTCCTGCTTGAATGTCTTCTAAAAGAGGGTGGACAGCTTACCTGCTGGGGATGCTTTAGCTGGAGATCCTGCACTGAGCAGAGGCTGGATACATGGCCCATGAGGCCATAAACTAAAGCTGCACAGAGCATGTAATTCAAATCAGAGACACAAAGTCTGACAAATGAGGAACACACACACATACACACCATTCAAGGCAGATTCCTCACACTTGCCTTGACAACTGAAGATGAGGATCCAGACCCTCTTCCCTATCACACTGTGCAGTTATAGCATTATAATTCCTTTCTAACTACTATGACTGCCTCTTGTGGAATACTGGGCTTTATAGTCTGAGGCATTATAGGTCTCTGGCTGAGAATTCTAAATATCCCTGCCTAAACTGCAAATCCCAGGATTCCACAAGAATCAACCATGACGAAGTAGAATCATAACACCATAACTGTTTAGCATAGTATAGATCTGGGAACTCTAGTTCACACTGAGCTCTGCCATGTGGCCACCAGAGGGTTATGCCAAAAAGAATGCAACCACTGTTCATAAAAAGATTCTCTATCTCTGCCCCAAGCAAGGAAGGAATTGCTCTGAGGCTCAAAAACACTTGTCATGGTTTTAATATTTGAAGCATCACTACAAAGCTATAAGGAATCAGAGCACACTTTGGGCCTGGGGATCCTTACATAATCTTGAGCCTGTGTGTTCCAATAAAAAATCAGAAATCAGGGCTGGCCAATTTCTTTATTGGGGCATATAATGTAAGAATATGAGAGTGAGCTGTCCGCACATGAGAGCTCCTTGTGTCTCTCCATGTCACTGATTGGAAGAAAAGTTAGGGCAGCCATGGAAATGTGTGGGTAATTTTTCTGCCTTTGAAGTGATGGAAGGATCCAATCACAACCAATGCAAGGACACAGCAAAATTCTCCACTTCCACTAAAGGATGGTTGGAAGGAGGCAGAACAGAGCAGCGAATCATGCCTGTGACAACAAGAGACTTAAGCTAGTTCTTTTCTTCTTGGACATGCTTGCAGTTCTCTTTACAGCATACCAGTGAGCACATCAATTGGAAACTTAAGCCCCTTGAGACTGAGCACTGAACCATAAGATTGGACTTTTTGCTTTTCAGCAAAAGTGCATCCCATCTAAAGCCCTATCCAGGTGAAACTAGCTCTGTCGCCTCAATCTGCAGCTGACAGAGGAGGAAAAGTTTCCTTGTCTTGAAAACACTAGTCGAAAGGTACCCAATTCTTCTTTTTCTTCCACCTCAAATAAATGTTTTGGCACAAATTAAAAACTAAAGAGCTTTAGCCATATTTCTGAGTCCCATTTGTTTGTGCTTTACCATGCTTAACATTCACACTGGAAGCAAACAGAATGTAACATGCTTAGCTTCGATTGGATCGTTCCTTCATGACTGTCTTTACCACCTGAGCCCACAGGCTATGACTTTTTCACAATATTGTTAGTTAGAAGTGGAAGAATAGGATTCACCAGAGGGACCACCTTGCCTGTTCTCAGTTCCGTGGCCTTCAAAGTGAATGAAAGCCAGCTGCTGGCCTCAGTTATAGCCTTGAGAGGGAAGGGGGGACTGAACAAAAGACCACTGACCACCTCTGAAGGGGAGGAGCTGGATGGCAGAATTAAAGACCGCAGAAGGTGTACAGAAGCTGCAGTCTTCACCTTTGGACAGAAAGAGACTTGTGTAACATCCTGTCTAAGGCTTTTCCTGGCTGCCAGTGTTGAGCACATATATTCAGGAGAACCGTAAGCTAAAAAATCCTTAGAGGGAGCTGGCAGCCCCTCTAATGGCTCCCCCTTTTGAAAGCTAGGTTAGTTGGCAAGGTGAAGAGAGATCTAGGGATGATTGTTTCTCTTCTTCTCAGATACCTTTCTTTTTTGGCTTATTTGTATTTTGCTTGCTCTTTTGGACTTTCCCACTTTTTCCCTCCTCATCCTGCAACTATCTAACAGGTTTCTAACAAGGTCCTTATCCTGAGACCCTGTGTACCACAGAAACTCATTCTATTGCCCATTTACTTATCAGAGGTCTATCTAAACTTAAAGACTCTCCTCCCCATTTGAATGGCTCTGGGCTTGACAACAAGGGAGGTAACATCTCCCTTCTCTTGGAGGCTATGACTTCCACAACACAAAGCTATTGGTTAGAAACCGTTCCTTTGCATCTTTTGGGTGACACATTAGAACTCATTTGTATAATGAGATTTGAGAGTATACATGAACTTCTGGCACTGGGTACAACTACTGCTTTGTCAAGCTGGCTTCCCCACTCCACAGCCACTTCCCTTCTTTCCATTGTCCTAGTTGTAGAATTCCGTTTTTGTGACCTTGTTACAGCTGAGAGTTGAAATCCAGCGCTCATGTAACGATATCTGAGGTTGCAAAGAAAAGGGGGGGGGCAATTACCCAGCCACTCCAGCTTCTGTTTATTGTGAGGAAATGATTTCATATAAAGCAATAGAGAGAGTGTCAGTTTCTTGGTTGACTGAATGGAATTCAGTGTCTGCACCACACAATGCTTGCTTTAGCAATGAAAAGGAAGCACCATTCTCTGGAGAAGTGTAGCACAGAATACCTATAAAGCTGAATCAAGCAACAACAATAGCATCTCAGTCTGATGAAGATTGAAAGAGGCCACTATATTTCAAGGAAGCTAATACAAAAAGGAGTAGAATGTATGTAGCAAATCCACATATCTTCCTTTGTCAGGAAAACACTTGTAGCTTACCATTTGACATAAGCAATGGTGAAATGCCAGTGATCTTTTTTAAAGGAACTCTTTTAGACAAGGAGTTTTTAATCTGTCAAAATATCTCCCTCCTGACCAACTAAATAAAGCAATAATCATCATCTCCTGCCTATTGTTTCAAAGAATATTTCCAAACTATCATGGAAGTGAAGGAAGCACAGCAGAGTTAATTGCCTAGGTCTCATTTCCTTAGCTATTCATCTTCAGGAAGCTGGGCAATCTATGGTCTCCCAGCTGGCATATCTAGAGCACAGAGTTGTACTCTAGTCTAATTGTTTCCCAGTAAGTAATCAGGACTGGCTCAAGTCCCATCATTTGTTTTTAATTAGACCTTGAAAAATTGCTGGCATTGGCCAGCGTTGAATGAATACATAGTGCTGGCATTCGCAGAGTGTGGGAAGGTTTTGCATGAGTGGGCTGACCCCTCTAGTGAGGAAGGAAGCAATGCCCCTGGGAAGAGAACCTTCACATTTTTAGTGAAAACTATTCATCCTGAGGGTACAGACATGTAACTTTCAGGTATGAATGCTGGATTAGCTACGATGCATAGTGGACTTCTTGCATTTAACTGAGTACTGAGAAATGCCAAACATTTCTTCTGTTATTTTCAATCCTTTGCGCTGAATCTGATAAAAAGGAAATTACTTTTTTTCAGGAAAAAAATATATGAAAAGATAAGGAAAATGTCGGATAAACTCCCATGGGCCAGGTGAGATGTTCTTGACCTTACCATACTTATGATTAGAGTTATAAACCTTTATTTAGACCTCATCTGAAAGAAACACAGAATAAAAATTAAATTCATTCATTCATTTTAAATAATTTCCTTTGCATGTAGGCAACAAAATAAAATCACAAATATTTTCTCCCTTCTGGGTGAGTTTATGAGTTTTGATAATATTTATTTTATGTATTTATCTTATTTGCATTTTTCTTTATGATGTTTCATATTCTGGATTTTTTGTGGACATTTAGCAAAGATTTTGTGTATTAAAAACTTGGGCTTAGCACAAAACTTGGGTTTTCCACAAAATACAACATTTTTAGTGATTGTTGCTGGTGACACCCCCCCCCCTCAAAATAAACTGGCTTCTTTTCTTTTCTTGTCAACTTTCAAGCAGGAGTGAAACATCTTATAGCAAGTGAACATTTTTTTCATTAGGATGTCTGAAGATGTTAAGACATCTTTTCTTGCTGAGAATGAGAAGAATCATGGCTATTCTTTATTCCCTACGTGTGAGGTGCCTAACCTTTTAACATTTCTTGGAGGGAAAAACATGCTACATGATTCATTCCTTCCCCTTCTGCTGTTGTTGTTAAGGTACCAACCTACACAAATGCAACACATTGCATCATTGCATATTACTAATACATTACTGGCAACATTATTATTGCTGCCCCTTCTGGTCTTAGAAAGTCCCCTGAAGGCCCTCCAGCCTTTATCATAAAATCCAAGCTGTGTGGGACATGTGGCTAATAGTGCTCACATGACTAATAGTCCCCTAGAAAGCCTGGCAGAAGCCACATGCTGTAAGGAGCAGAGCACTCTAGAACTATGGATATAAAGCTTAAAAACATCCTCAAAAGAAATTCAAAGCACCTTCTAAAGCTTCCAACACAGTTGCTGCTGTTACCACTTTAAAATAGCCCCAAGAAAAGAAGAAAAAAGCTCATGCAACTGATAATGGCAAAGAAGGACTGCAATGGGGTGAGGGAAATTGCCTTCCCCACTTCTGTTAGCCAGAAGCCTTCTGCAAAGCCCTTTCATGAACAGAAGTCCTTCTTCCATTTGTGGATAAGAGAGCCAGCATGATGTAGTGGTTTGAGCCTTGAACTACAAGTCTGAAGACCAGGATTTGAAACCCCATTCAGCCATAAAAACCCAGTTGTTACCTCAAAATGTGGGTGACTCAGGAGTCCACCCATGATGCCAGTACCTCCATGTAAAGGTGGGGAATTATTAGCTCAATATTAGGAGGCCTGCAAGAGGGTGGTAACCTAGTGAGATCTTTTCAACTATGTTTACCCATACTTCTGCAGGAAAGAACCAACCAGAGATCCAAAAGTACGCTAAATTGTGTTTTATAATGGGTATTAATTGCACACACAAGAGCCAAACAGTCATACAATCACATAAGTCTAACTGAAGGAAAAGGGAGGAAAGTTTTTAGATAGCAAGATTTCATGGCATAGTTGGTAATATTTACCAGTTTAGAAGACTGGTGATATTTACTGATCTAGAAGAGCAGTGAAGAAGCAGCAATATGGATTAGACTCACATCTAAGGACAGTACACAATCAGGAATCAGAATAGCAGGCTGGCAACCAGCAATTGGTGTACTGCAAGTTGACTGACCAAAATGAGGAGTTTTTATACATGATTTCTGCCTAGAGGGCAAAGGTGTAAATGGCTCTCCAGCTGGGTAAACAATGCAGATTGCAGAATGGACAACGAGGTCCAGAATGGACTAATGGTCTTAACGTTAGGTGACAAAGGGCTAATGGTTGCCTTGATAGCTCAGTGCTTGTCATTCAGGTTTTAGGACAAAGGAAAGGTTGTTTGGCCAGAGGAAAAGGAGTTAAGACAATCAGTGGTTCAGTGGGAATCTCACAGTTGCTATTGTACAACAAGGTAGAGTGGTTATGGGTGTTTGCAAGCCTATTATCTCTGGAGTTACCTGGTAATTTCCTGACTATGACCTGGCTATGTCTAGAGGGGGTTTCTGACCTAATTCACAACACACATGTTCAGCCAGTTTTTTCCTCTTGTCCAGTTCAGTCGTACAACCATAGCAGAGCATGTTTTATATTTATGCCAATTAATATATATTGCCAATTAAATCATATCAGAGTGTGAGGGTGCACAGCCTGGTTAACATAATGGGTGACCCTGGGCAAGTCACACTTTCCAGACTCAGAGGAAGGCAAAGGAAGACCTTCTCTGAACAAATCATGGCAAGGAAACACCATGGTAGGTTTGCCTTCAGGTCACTATGAGCTGCAAATGACTTGAAGACACAGAACAACAACAAAGTTTTCACACAACTGTTGGGCACCATTTAGTGGAATGGTAAGCAAGGCACAAACTGAATGAATAAACAAATAGACTGATAAGCCCAATGATTCCTTTTATTTCAATGGAGCTGGTGGATATTACGCTTTTATTGACAGAAAATATTTTCTTTTGTGTTAGGTTTCTCAGGATGTTTTCGGCATTCTATCTAGCCATCCATAACTAAAACTGAAAACAAAAAAGAATGAGCCAGCATGGTACAGTGGTTTCAATGTTAAACTAGGACTCTGGGAGATTAGGGTTCAACTGCCTTTATACATCAAGTGGCAATTTTGCCAGTTAAAGCTATTTCACTTGCAGGTTGTAACACAACAAAATGTGGAAAAAAATTGAGAGAGCAGGAAGTGAATACTTCTGCAAGGTACTGTCTATCTACTGATAGCCCCATCCTCCACGGGTTTGTGCAATCCTTCTATAAAGCTGTCCAAGTTAGCAACCATTATTGGTTGCAATGCAGTTGCCTGTAGATACAGAAGTAAACCAAAGAGAGCTAGCAGATCCAAAGCACAGTACTCACATCCTTTGTCCTTTGGAGGTTTTGCAATATTCCTGAATTTGAAGTACTTCAACTGCCTGTGCTTTTTTTTTTAAGTAGTGTCACTTTTCAAGTGACAGACCCATCACCCTGATACAGTTTGAAGATGTGACTGTTGGGGTGTGTCAAGATAAAGTGAGGCTTCTATGCCTCTGGGGCACTGAAATCTTCATCCCAAGAAGCCTCTGAAGAAGATAAATTATTTTATTTTATTTTTTGCATTCTAAGATTGCTATAGATAGATCTATAGCCTAGATATGCTGGAAAGCCTAGAAAATGTTAAAAGCTAGGAATCTCATAAATAAATAGGATAGACTGTATAGCAAGGATACTATTAGTGAAGAGTATTGAATTGTTTTGTTTCTGACTGGGAGTCTCAAAGGAGCCACAGCAGGTGGTAGAATATTTAGTGTGCCAGACATGGATGGCTTGCAGTTCAACAGACCAAGAGGCAGGTGATCCTAAAGAGCAGGCAATGACAGTCCGGTTGTCAGGAGTGGGACAGTGGAAAACAGAGGCAACATTACAATTAGCCAGCAAGACTTGAATCAAAGAACAGGTAACCTGGAGCAGCTTCAGTGCTAGCATGAAACCTGCCCATTGAGTTGCATTTGGAAAACATTACGTGATCTTCTGAACAGTAGCACATTTTGTACATAGTTTCATACTCTCAGTATGTTAAGAATTCATAGAGATCAATTAAGAGACAATAAATGCAGCACAGGATTTTTATATAGAGAGTTCATGCAATGGAAGGTTTTTTAAAATGGTGAATCAACGAGCATGTCAGAGTTGCATCCCCGCTGAGAGATTACTAGAACAATGTAAGTGGGCAATGAATCATCCCCCAAGTTGTTTGGGTAGCAGAGAGAAATAAAGATGTAGATAAAGTTGTGACTCTTCAGCTAGAATTTCAGCAAGAATTGAGAGAAGACTCTCCTCATTACTCTCCTGCTCTGAAGTGCTGAGATTATAATTAGAACAGATGATAAGATTGCTGGAAATGTTATGTAGGACAGCTAATCCAAACATTTTCTGTTAGAAAACTGGGAGGCTGGCTGAAGATAAAACAAGGGCAGGATTTTCACAAACCTTAACATATTTAGTAAAAAAAATACTAAACAAAATTGGAGAGTCACTGTGATGCAGCAATCAGACTGTTAGACTGGGATCTGATAAATCGATTAAACACACTGACTGATCCTGAGCCTGTTACTCTCTATTCTTGCTTGATTTACCTCACAGGGTTGTTGTGAGGAGAAGTGATAGGACAGCTGGCTATGCCATCTTCAGGTCAGTGGAGGAAAAGAGGAGTCTTAGTTGTTATTGAGTGATGGACTGATTATTGATGTACAAATCTCCTTCCAAGATCTTTCAAGACATTTGTGGTTGTGCAGAAAAGGACAACATTCATTGAGTAATGGATGGATTCTGTGCATATGAAACACTGTTCCTTTTCGCAATAAACTAAGAAGGCAAGTCTTGAGAAAATAACAAGAAGGTTGTTTTTTCATACATCTTGTGATTATGAAAGATGCCCACTCACGCTCTGGAAATAAGAAGGAATAAACAAACATAAGAAAATATATTTAGTAGGGCACCTAGGTAGAAGATATTTTTATGACAGTCAGTGTTAGCAATCCTAACAACAGGTGACAGTCTTAGGGCTTTATCACACGAGGCAGGTACATCACACTTACAGCAGGATAATAGCGTCTTTGGCTAGGACTTACCACGTGAGCTCATTCCCCTTCTGTTGTTCTCCCTTGGAAACAATTTCTTTTACAAAGGAGTTCACTAATGGATTAATCAATTACTGACTTCCTTTTTAAAATAAATGCTTTCCAAGTGATCTCGCACCAGAGAAACAACAGAAGAGAAATGAGGTAATATGATAAGTCTCAGCCAAAAGCGTGATTATCCCGCTGTAAGTGGATTTGCTTGCCTTGGGTGATAAAGCTCTTAGAAATGCACCACTGCAACTGCCAAGAGCAGTTGTGTAGGGATGTGGGGACGGAGGGGAGCGATTCACCCCGGGCGGCAATGTTTTGGGGGGTGTCCCAGCCTGTAGCCACACCCCCTCATGTCCTGGCCACGCCCCACGCACTGCAGCCATGCTCCCATGCACAGTGGTCACACCCCCTCACGCTGTAGCCCCGCACCCATCCCACCACCCCTCTACACACTCCAAACTCCGCCACTGGCCAAAAGTGAGAGCTATTGCAGGAGTGAAATCATGTAAGGAAATTAGTGATAGCTGTGAAGATTGCTCAGGGGAAAAAAAGCAGAATATTTAGCACAATTCATGCATTACTTGGCAGAGCTGAAAAAAACAGAAGAGTTGACTGGGTAAAAGATGGAAAGAGAGCAGGTAGTATCAGAATTGTTACCCAATACCAAATATATAGGACTGTCAATTTCCTTTATCTGAAGTAATATAACTAAGTGCCAATTAGAAGGCTTGTATTACTCACAAGCTACCAACCCTCAGTTTCATATGTACTCCAATGTGGGTTCTATTTCTTTCCTCGGATTTTTTTTCTCAACTGGAGGAGTGAAATATAAATTTGTGCCATAGAGCAAAGTGTGACATCCAAATCTATAAGGACAACATATGCTTTCTCTGTGTGATTGCACTCGGAGTAACAGATGGCATAATGACTAACAGAATCACATTCTGAAAATGTTAAGAAGATTCTTAACTTATACTTTATTAATGGAATCCAGGACAGAAGATGGCAGAGACTAGATGACTTTGCAAAATTATGAGAATCCTATTTGGTAGGGTGGAGGAGGTTGATATCTGTATAATCATACTGCTGAATTAGATATGTCTGATCACAGAGAAATTCCAGAAGGGTAGTCACATTAGTCTGTGTAGAAAAACAGCAAAGACCTAAATCCAATTGCTAGCCCAAACTAGAGTAGTCCCACTGAATTGACTGCTGAACCAGTTGTAAATCCTATTAATTCAATACGTTTACCCCAAGTAAGCCTAGTAATTGAATTTAGGGCAAAGATTTCTCCGGTGCTGTAGAGACTTAACAAATCTATTATGACATAAGCTTAATAAAGTAGCAGATCCACTTCACTGGAAATATTAGGAGGGAATTTGGTTAACTCAATTATCAGCTTTGTTGTGGAAAGAAATAACAAATGGATTTCCAGTATTTTTGAACAAATGTCACCAAAAGCAAGTTTCTATAAAATAGTATTGTTGGGAAATCAAAATCCTGCAGACTTTTAAATCCACTGACTGGGGTTTTCTATCACTATAACTATACAATATTGTGTTTAATCCTTTATATGGTGCATATAGCACTCCTTAGGGTATATCATTCTTCCTTCTCAGGACACCCTGGTAACTGTAGTTCTCTGAGAACTGTTAGAGACCTCAATCAGAGAACTCTCAGCACCACAACAAAACCACAGTTCAAAGTATGCTTCAGGGGAAACTATGGCAGCAGATAAAAAGATATAAAAGTGATGTGTGCTTGACAACCAGAGATACAGTTAGAGTCTTTGACTTCAGCCCAAACAAGACATCTCAGGAAGAAAAACACATATATACAGAGCTCTTTGCCATTCTGTATCCAACATCCTCATCCAAGCCATTGATAAAGACACTGAATAGCACTGGGCCCATGACAGATCCCTGACACCACTCTAATCACTTCTCTCAAGGAGCCATTGGTGAGCACCCTTCGGCCTGATCAACCAAACCCAAGAGTGCTCAACAATGGCTCCTCTTCATCCTGGAAAGAAGTGAGTAGTGGGGTGCCGCAAAGTTCTGACCTGGGCCCAGTGCTATTCTATGTCTTTTTCAATGACTCAGATGAGAGAATGGAGGACTTTCTTAACAAATTTGCAGATGACACCAAATTAGGAGGCATAGCTAATACCCTAGAGGATAGGATCAGAATTCAAAATGACCTTAACATATTACAGAGTTGGGCCAAAAGTAACAAAATGATTTCAACAGTGAGAAATGTAAGATACAATATTTCTTCAGAAAAAATGAAATCCACAGATATCGGATGGATAACGCCTGGCTTGACCACAGTACATGTGAAAGGGATCCAGGAGTCTTAGTAGACCACAAGCTGAACATGAGTCAGCACTGTGATGTGGCAGTTAAAAAACCCAATGCAATTCTAAGCTGCAGCAATAGGAGCATAGTGTCTAGGTCAAGGGAAGTAATAGTACCACTCTATTCTGCTTTGGTCAGACTGCACCTGGAATGCGGTGTCCAGTTCTAGACACCACAATTCATGAAGGATATTGGCAAGCTGGAACATATCCAGAGGAAGAGAACCAAAATGGCAAAAGGTCTGGAAACCATGCCCTATGAGAAGAGACCTAGGGAACTAGGTATGTTGGGCCTGATGAAAAGAAAGTTAAGAGGAGACATGATAGCTATGATTAAATATTTGAAGGGAAGCCATACGGAACAGAAAGCAAGTCTGTTTTCTGCTGCTCCAGAGACTAGGACACGGAGCAATGACTTCAAACTTCAGGAAAGGAGATACCACCTAAATGTAGGAAGAACTTCCTGGTGGCAAGAGCAGTTTGATAATAGAATACGCTGCCTCGGAGTGTGGTGGAGTCTCCTTCTTTGGAGGCATGGAGGCAGTTAGACTGGATAGTCCCTGTGGTCTCTTTCAGTTCTGTCATTCTAACGATCTTCCGAACATTCTTGGTGAGAGTAAACAGAGTGTTTATCCAGACTTTCCCATCTCTGCTGAAAAACTGAGGAAAGATCCTGGATGGGGCCCCACAACACTGTTATACTGCAATTGTACTATGTTAGTCCTATCTTTACCTGGAGTTTATTGCACAGTGTTGTGACTCTCCCAATGTTGTACCTCTGTTGTGTCATTTGGAAGTCAATTATTTTCCCACTTGAAATAATAATGACCCTGTATCCCACTATTGCTTAGTTGTTATCACAGTTATGATATGTCTGGTGAGAGCACTAGATATCTTTTTGATATCAAATAATTTGGCCTTGCTTGACCTCTCTTTGCCATCTCACGCCATGTGTTTGCAGAGGCCTCCTGGACAAGCACATCCGGGTGCAGCCGTTAATGACTGTACATTCCAAAACCCCATTCAGGCTAGCAACTTAAGCCTCTCCATTGCTTCAGGGAAAAACCTCCCTGCAAACCAGCTCTGCTCGGCTCGGAGTTACACAAAGCCTTGCGGACAAGAGCCAAGCCATTCCTTTATCTTGGGCCATCAATGTACCGGCCACGCTATTGTCATCAAGAGCTAAGCCAATCATGCTAAACTTGACCTTTTCCAACTCCTTTGTCCAACTCCAAATTTCCTTTGTTCTCACCGAGCATAACATAGCCTGTAGGTAAAATCCACCCTATAAAAGGTCCCCACTTTTGGGACCTCCTCGGACTACTTTGGACTTCCATCCTGCCTTGCTGCCGGTAGTCTAAGGGAACTCCCCTCAGCAAGTCCCGCTGAGCTTTCTTTCCGGAACCCCGCTTCTCTCCAGGACTACGAGACCAGGTGTCATATTGCCTTTCCCCAAAAAGCTCTCCATTTCTATTTCTCAGTTAGTGTATGTCTTGTCTTGCGTGTTTCTTGTCTTTAATAAAATATTGTTTGTTACTTTGAAAACCTTGTCTAGCCACTCTCTGACCCGACGCTGCATACATAGGGTTAAAGATCCTTGCTAAAGTTACTCTGCCTCTCGTTTAGCCGAGATATTCCCCCAACTTGTGTTTTTGTCCGGTTATTTGGGCGCCCCTCCCGGGACCCCCAACGTACAGGGTAACATAGTAACCATTTTGGGTGCAAATGTCTTATTTCACTTTCTTGAGATAATAGGGAATATTGTGGGTGTGGTTTCATTGCTGCTCCTTTGGAAATTCCCTGGGATCTCCAGCAGGGAACCCCAGACTATTTTCAGTGGTTGACATGGGAGGACACTGGGATTCCCAAGAATATTTTTGCTCTCCTTTCTCTGGCATGCTTTCCCCCCATTATTTTAGATTAAGAAAGAAAGAAAGAAAGAAAGAAAGAAAGAAAGAAAGAAAGAAAGAAAGAAAGAAAGAAAGAAAGAAAGAAAGAGAAAAGACAGAGAGAAAGAGGAATAGCACAATAGTACAATTCTCATGTAACTTTACTATGGATTAATGCCCAGAGAAAACATAGGGGTTCAGGAAAAGTTTAAAGAGTAAATAAAGGGCAAATATGCAAAAGCAGAACTGGGCAAATGTTGGTTCAAAGGGAAAAAGCATAGAAACAAATGATGGAAGTGTCATGGAGTTGTTCTCCTTGGTTCAGGGAGAGAGTAGGGGTGGCTCCATATTAGTATCAAGGTTTAATTGCACAATTACAGATTCCCTTGTTTTGTTTTCCTTTTTTCAATATGCCAATTATGGAGCGGGAGGCAGAGCAAAAACAGTAATGTAAATGCCACTGTCGTATTTCAAGCATGAGAAAGCAAACACAGGAACTAACACCACTGAAGTGAAATTTAGTGACAGTCCAAAAGAGTGCACTGCCATTCCACTACCTTTCTGAGAACAGAAGTGGTTTTCAAGTGGAATGACTCAAAATAACCAATGTGATAAGCACCTGACTTTTCATTCCCTGGAGGGTTGGTTTCACAAGGAAAGAAAGCCCCTTAGCCAAGTCCTCTGGCTGTGAATAGATTAAGTCACTCTCCTTTTGATACCTTGAAAGAAAGTGGGGGCTTCTGATTTGACTAGAAAACTTCTATTGAAATGTAATGCAAAAACTTTATATGGTTTTTTAACTATCATTTTGGAGATGCTTTCATTTCTGCTATAGAGAAAAACAGAAAAGTTGCTGTGGCACCCCTATTGGGAAATACCCTTCTCTTAGAGGCCTGATTGTCATCAGAACTACTGTCATGCCAGAGCCAAGTAAAAACACAGCTTTTTACTAAGGCCATTGGAATTTAACTGATTTATACAATCTGCACAAATGTCTGTTTTAAAACAGTTTCAGATTGTTTTATCTAGCTTTAAACTGTCTACTTGTAACTTTATAAATTGTTTGATATGCTTTTAGCTTGTTTAATTTTTTTCCTACAGTTTGGACACGTTTTAAATTGACTGAGTTGATTTTATTATATGGTGCCCTGAGATCTGTCTATACAGGGCAGCACCTAAATATTTTAATAAATAATTGAGACGAGCTCTTCCTTTATACTTATTAATGGCATTTGCTATGCGCTGTAAAGTACTGCAAGCCATGCAGTTGTGCAGCTTAACAAAAGAAGGCAAATAGATAAGTCTACGTGGTCACAATGGGACTGTATTACCTCCAGTATGGTGGCAATATGCCTCTGCCATGTCTGTTGCAAGTAGGAGGGTACAGTTGCGCTCATGTCCTCCTTGTGGGCTTGCCACAGGCAACTGGCTGGCAAGTTTGGAAATGCTCAATTAGATTAGACTCTCTTCTGATCCAGTACAGGTTTCCTCATAGTCTTAGAGGAGAGACAAAAATACTGTGTTCTGTACATTACCGAATGTGAACTACAAGTGCTTCGCATTTCTTCAGGGATTTGTCCTGCTACCTCTTGCAACAAGCTGAGCATTTGGTAATGAAGGATGGGGATTTTATTTGCATGAAGCCTTTCTGTGTTTGAACAATAACTGCTTCACTCCTCTGTATTCTACCCTCAGCAACTTTATCAGATTATCATGTGGATGTCATTGTTTTAAATCATTTGTTATAGTTGATAGGAAATCATCAAAACTATGTGGACAGCCACTTATGACCAAGATCAAGGACTAACAAGATGTAGTATAAGGTTCATAATATAAGGTAATATAAGGGACGTGATAGCCATGTTTAAATATTTGAAGGGATGACATGTTGAGGAGGGAGCGGCCTTGTTTTCCGCTGCTTCAGAGACTAGGACAAGGAGTAATGGATTCAAGCTGTAGGGAAGGAGATTCCGCCTGAACCTCAGGAAGAACTTCCTGACAGTCAGAGCTGTCCAGCAGTGGAATGTGCTGCCTTGGAGTGTGGTGGAGTCTCCTTCTTTGGAGGTTTTTAAGCAGAGGTAGGATGGCCATCTGTTGGGAGTGCTTTGATGTGGGTTCCTGCATGGCAGGAGGCTGGACTGGATGGCCCCTGTGATTGTTTCCAACTCTGTGATTATATAATTCTGCCAGGTAAAACTATGACATGCTTAGTTTCACCTGGCAGAATCCATCTTTTTCATGCTGCTTTGCCCCTGATATGGCCACTTAGAGGACTGTGGAAAGTGGAGGGTATCTGAGAAATATCTGGCTATAAGTCTATAACCAGAAACACAACAGCACATAGCCAGATGTTTCTCAGCTGTTCTCCACTCTTCACTGGCAATGAAGGTGGTGGAAAGACAGCATGAAAATGGGGGACTTTCATGGACCTGGAGGAGAAAGAGAATTCCAACCTCTGCAACAGCCAAAAGGAAGGAAGGAAGGAAGGAAGGAAGGAAGGAAGGAAGGTAGGAAGGAAGGAAGGAAGGAAGGAAGGAAGGAAGGAAGGAAGGAAGGAAGGAAGGAAGGAAGGAAGGAAGGACAGACGGACACAGGCAGAAATTGGACTTCTGTGTATATCATTAGCATTATGCCAGCCTTTACAGTCAGCCCACCACATTTGTGGGTTTGACTTTCACAGATTTGATTATTTGTGAATTTCTCCTGCCCCTGCACCACAAACCCTCTCGTGGTGCACCCCCCACACCCAAGGAAGGAGATGAACAAGAGAGGAAGTATAGGGCCACCATGCCAACTCTCCTTTCCCTAACCTGGTTTGGGCTCTGGGTGCCCGTTCTCCCCACCATGCTTTGACCCCCTTCTCACAGACAGACACACACATTTTGATATCTGCAATTTTTCCACTTTTTTGGGAGACCTGCATCCCTAATCCTAGTAAATGTGGAGGGCTGACTGAATTTTATTATAAGTTACAGCTTCTCAGAATAGTGGTTCTGGGACTGGTGTTGGTCTGTGAGCCATCAGCTGCCAGTTCACTGTGAGTTTCCAGGAAAGAAAGAAGCTCTGGTACCTAATGGGAACAAATAGGAGGGTGACCAAAATGGTGAGAGGCCTGGAAGCCATGCCCTATGAGGACAGACTTAGAGAGCTGGATATGTTTAGTCTGCAGAAGAGAAGGTTAAGAGGGGACATGATAGCCATGTTTAAATATTTGAAGGGATCCCATGTAGAGAAAGGAGAGGGCTTGTTTTCTGCCGCTCCAGAGATCAGGACAAGGAGCAATGGATTCAAGCTGCAGGAAAGGAGATTCCACCTGAACCTCAGGAAGAACTTCCTGACAGTCAGGGCTGTCCGGCAGTGGAATATGCTGCCTCGGAGTGTAGTGGAGTCTCCTTCCTTGGAGGTTTTTAAGCAGAGGCTAGATGGCCATCTGTCGGGAGTGCTTTGAGGGTGTTCCTGCATGGCGGGGGGTTGGACTGGATGGCCCATGTGGTCTCTTCCAACTCTAAATTTCTATGATTC
The DNA here is from genome assembly GCA_948474755.1 of Ctenosaura bakeri. Lineage (NCBI taxonomy): Eukaryota > Metazoa > Chordata > Lepidosauria > Squamata > Iguanidae > Ctenosaura > Ctenosaura bakeri. The sequence goes on from CAOLHI010000937.1 coordinate 785,509, forward strand.
TATATGGTACCAATCCCTGGCACATTAAAAAAATATGCCGCTTCCCCACATTAGATAGCCTAGCAGGCACTATATATGTAATCATAATATGAGTTTCCAATAAGCAGTAGCAAAAATAAAACTTGGTAAGCAGGCAAGAGGGAAAAATCAAATCACTCTTCAAAAAAAAAAAAAGACAACAGAATCCAATGTTGCATATGTAGACAAGTGTTCATGCAATGTGATTTTCACATTCTCCTTCCTCCTACACCCTCCCCCCATGTGCTCAAGAGGGCTCCCTAACCCTCCGAAACAAATTTGGAGAGAAGCACTTCAGAGTTGGAGGGCTTCACTTGGTCATTCTGTCAGTGGGAGAGCTTTATCCTTGTTGGCCTCTAATTTCCATTGTTCTCAGACAGTGTCGCCTATCAGTGGTGGCTACGATGTCAATAAGGCTAGCAAATCCATTCCAGATTTCAATCCAGAATTTTAAGGAGCTCTCCAAAGTACTGAACCCCGTTCCTAAATAGGTCCAGTGCCTTAAAGCTAGTCAGACCTGGAATTGATTCAATCACTGATATGGGAGCCACAAGCTAGCTGCTAAATGTTCCAGGATGGAACAATGTTATGGAATGATGGGAACTGTATGCCAGTAATATCTGAAGAGCCAAAGGTTCCCCACCCTGATCTGAAGGAGCCAAAAGAACAGGCAAAGAGAGGAAAGTGGTCCGTTTAAAACTATAAATGCTTATAGTAGGTATTTGAAAGAGGGAGTCAACGTTATGGACACATACCATGAAGCCAAATCAGAGCCTGGAAAAGTTATTTTTTTACTAAAACTCCCAAATCTCTATTTCTGAGAATGCTATTCCAAAAAAGTAACTTTTCCAAGTTCTGCTTAAAATAATCCAGTTTAGGAATGTATGGCTTCTGTATTACATGTTCAGCTTAAAACTAACATAACATAGGCCCTTTCCACATGGGAGTTTAAAAACAGTGTAGAGCGACCTCTGACGGAGGTCATCTACACCATAAAGTGGATTGGGGCGGACTACTTTTGCGTAGTTCCACATCCCAATCCGTGCTAGGGCACCTGGAAGTGGCGGCGCCGCGTGCCTTTTGAAAACCACTTTTCAAGTGATTTTTAAAAAGCACGATCATGCAGCTGCGTGCAGCCCCGTCGCAGCACCTGCTGTGGATTTGCAGGCGCGCACAAGGGCGTGCCTGCAGATCTGCCGGGGGCGGGCTTTCTGGCTGGCGAGCTTCTCCAGTCGGTGGAGAGCCTCTGCCAGTCATAAGCCGCCATTTTGGGCCCCACAGGACGCTGCAGGATGCGAAAACACGCTGCTCCACATGGCGACGGACTCAGGTAAGCTCCATTTCAGCATGGTTTCCCCTGTTTCTTCACCCACGTGTGGAAAGGGCCATAGTAGATTTACTTGTCCATTTTCTCCCCTGACTCCCCTCAGTGTGAACTCAAGGGTCCATTTTCTTTCCTGATTCCCTGTAAGTCAGATATCTAAAACTAAAAACAGATTCTGGTGGTTCACCATGGATACCTCAAGACTGAACAGTCTCCATCATAGAAGAATATCTGAGAAAGCACTGTGAATAGCTTTTCCAGCTGTGGAACTCTAACTAGGCTCTGGAGACTAGGAAAAACCTTTTAAAACAGTTGCAAACAGTTATTTTCCCCATTGTTTAGGAGTACAGTGAAGCCAATAGAAGGAGTAGCTTTATAGCCCTTGTTCAGGTAGGTGGTTCATATTAATAGAAGGAACTGGACTATACAGGGAAAGACTGATCCTTCCACTGAAATAAAAGGAAGAAGAATCTCTGAAAAATGGTTTTGTTGTTATCAGGGCCAGCCAAAGATACCTTCCTGAAAAAGGTGATAAACAGGATCTTTATTCCCATTTTACCATATTCCAGTGAGCCTGTTTAGAGTCAGAAAAACACCAAAAATAAAATCAATTTAAAATTTATTGAAATAAGAGATAAAAGAGTAAAAACTCACTGCTGTTGGCAAAAACAGTGAAAAAAAATATTTTAATGATTATCATTAAAGCAAAGCAATGGAATACCCCATGTACTCCGTCAGTCTCGTTCCACTCTTTTTTTCTTTTTTTCCCTTCTTTACTTCCCCTCCCCTCCCCATTTTTTTCTGCTCCCCCCGTCCTCCTGGTAATCATACATTAGAAATCTGTTTCTTTAAAAAAAAAAAAAAGTATAGCAGTTGAAGCTGTAATAAAGTGACTATCATACAGGCAATGACAAAATAATACATTAAATATTAAAGCTAATTATATTAACTAGTGAAGGCATTGCAGATGTAAAATTACATATAAGAAAAATTATATTAAATATTAAAGCCTGATCTAGCCTAGCTAACTTAAGCATTTTGGACTCCCAGTTATAAAAGAAATGCATAACTTCCACTGCATTGGAGGGTTCAGTTTTGAATAGTTTAACAAAAAGTTCCAAAAGTCTAAAAACATTTAAAAGGCTTTCCAAGTAAAATTCCAAAAAAGCTTTCAAGAGTAATCTGTAGAGGTTGAAGGAAATTGCATAATCAAGTTGTCTCATGACCCATTGTCCATACAGAGTAGTCAGGTTCAGTCTAGTTGGACAGTGGACCTCCTGTCCGTGGTTAGATCAGTGTTTCCATAAAGAAATTACACCTTACTGAATGTATATTAAACAAAATATTATGATATCTTCGGCAGCCCTTCTGTCCCTCATACTAGATGTACTGCTGAAATCTTGAGGGAAACAGGCTATAGAATACTGACATATACAATTAAAAATAATAACAATGTTCCTTAAAAACTAACAAATTTTAAACATGTGGCTTTATGATACTAATGTTTTCCCATGTTAAGAATCGGTTCTGCTTCCTGATTGAAATAATCCTTTGCTTACCTCCTTCTCACACCAGGAAAATTAGTTGCACATACCTGTAATAATTGAGAACAGGCTTACAGTCATTGCCTAAGCCAGGTTTGACTGCTCTGCCAGCTGAAGCCTTTCCTGGACAAAGATAATTTAGCCACAATAGTCCATGCACTGGTAATTTCCCAGTTAGACTACTGCAAGGCACTCTGCATGGAGCTGCCCTTGAAGACAACTCAAAAACTGCAGTTGGTAGAAAATGTAGCAGCTAGACTGCTCACCAAATCTCCATTCACAAACCATGTAACACCAGTTCTGAAGGAACTGCACTGGCTGCCAATACACTTCTGGTCTGAATTCAAGGTGCTGGTAATAACACGTCAAGTCCTAAATGGCTGGGGCCCTCAATACTTGAAGGAGTGGCTCTCTTTATATGTACCTGCCTGAGAAGTGAGGTCTGTTGGACAGGCCCTCCTCTTTGTCCCACTGATGGGAAGATACATTGTAGGAGAACATGGAAGAGGGCCTCCTCTGAACTGTCATCCCAGTTGTGGAAATTCCTACTTTTCAAGGCTCAATTAATGCCAAAGTTGGTATCATTTTGGCATCAAGTCAAAATTTGGGTTTTTTAAAAAAATATTTTGCACCTAATTGGTTTACTGAGGCTATACTATGGTTGCACAATTGTCTGGGTTATATGTGACAAACTATTTAATATATTCTTACATTTTTAAAATTATTGCAATTTCTAGTTTTAAATTGATATTATTATAAACCTCCCTGAGATCTTTGGCTATAGGCAGGATTGTTATTGTGTACCTTCAAGTCATTTCTGACTTACAGCAACCCTAAGGCAAATGTGCCATGGGGTTTTCTTGGCAGAACTTGTTCAGAAGGGGTTTGCCCTTTCCTTCTTCTGAGGCTGAGATAGTGTGGCTTGCCCAAGTGGGCTTCCATGGCTGAGGGGGAATTCGAACCCTGGTCTCCCAGTGTCCTAGTCGAATACTCAAACAACTACACCACATTGGCTCTGCAGTATACAAAAATATTCTACTAAAATAAATAAATAGGACTCCTCTAATGCTCCCTAGAGCAATCTTTCTGTCCCTCATGCCAGACCTAATGCTGGAATCTTCTGAGTGGAATAGTCTACCACCAAACAAATTTTGGAGAGAAAAGGATGGATCAATTTACAACCCCTCTGTTGGGTATATCACTTGTTGTTTTACAACCTGTTCCTCCAGCACCTAGTAATGAATCATAGAATCATAGAAATGTAGAGTTGGAAGAGACCACCATCTCTGGGGTATATGAATAAATGTCAAGAAATAAAGAAAATACTAAAATATATAATTAGATCCATTCTTTAAGAAAAAAACACCAAAACATTTTTAAAAAATATTTCTTGATTCTGTCTTGATTCTGTCTTGCTTCTGTATTACTTCGTAAATAGATGATGACATTTGAAATAAGCCCTTATTATCAAATTGTATTTGTGACTGAGGGAACTTCCAAACTTGGATAATGCAGATGCTGTGTTACCTTCAAATGTTCCTCGTTTGTTCCAGCCAAAAGAACATTTGTTATTATGTTTCCCCAAAGACACATCTGCTGCTTCTCCTTTATGTCCAATAAAGTTGAAGAAGCCCATCAAGGTATTCATGAACCACAGTTCCACCTCAGCACAGGTCCATGCTTTGGAGGATGTTTTCCTTTTTCACAGCACACCATCTAGAAGATAGAGTAGAGAGGCTAGAATTGTACTGTCCTTCTGGCCAGCTTCCAATAAGGAATGAGTTGATTATTATATGAACAAAATGTTGAACTGAAGAGACCCTTAGTCTAATCCAGCAAAGCTCTTCTTAACTCTTTAGGAAATACATCCAAATAGAACCTGAGCAACCAAGGCTAAGATGATATCTCTCCCTCCCATTCTGTGTACACAACCTGAGAAAACTACAGTAGCTGGTGAATCTTACTTCACTTCCAGTGCTGAGATAACATTCCATAGCTTCTATGGGCAGCAGGGTAACACAGGGAACACAGAGCTCTGGCTTCTAGTACCTTGCTGTTGTACTCTTCAGTATCCAATATGTGAGAGGGCTGCATCACACTGAATAATGGTAGGGCTGGCCCCAATTGCTATCCACATGAAAAGGCTGAGTTGTGGGGCAGAACTAAAAATGTAAATCATTCAAGAAAATATGGGTTTTCACCCAAGATACCCTTTTTTCACATCATCCATTATTCTATGTGACTCATTTAGAATCTTAATGTCACTAACTACCTTTTTAAATCCTACAAATAAATTAGTAATAAATAACAACGATAGACCTATTATCGTAATAACCATAATTTGCCTACTGTCAGCGTATATGTCCATTGAATATTATACCTCTTCTGTTGCTGCTTATGGGTTACCTGGTAAAGTTGTACTCCAGAGAAGTGAACACACTGCCTTTTGGCACCATTGAAACACCAGCGATACTACACAGCAGGTGAACCTGTCAAATGCAGTCAGCTCAATTGACCAGAAAGATTGCTCTTAACTAGAAAATAAAAAGGCAAGCTCAAACAATACTGCTCAGGTATACCCACAGGACAGGCAAAGGGCATGTCCAGTTCAGCTGTGTTCTTGGTGGACAGCAGGAGCTATTCATAAGGGAAAGGACAGAAAGCATCAAAGGCAGAGAGATACTGCTTCTGATGTGCCATTTGATAAGTGTTAAGAACATGATCCTCACCTCTCTCTTGTTCTCCAAATCTGTAAAGACATGCAAGGATTTCAGCAAGATAAGTTGATTTCTTAAGCATCATCTACATTAACTGCATTTCCAGCCTCTTGCAACCTTGCTTGTAATGAACCTGGAACAAGAAATCTTCTTGAGTAGGAACAGTTTCACAGCGGGCAATGTGTGATGTCAACAGAAGCAGTGCAGCCTTGTGGCATAATGCAGATAAGAACTGTTGGATGAGTCTTGGACTGACTCCAGCCCTCTGTTTGATCAGTGCAGGCACACCCTTGGTTTCAAATATTATTTAAATGGGTCCTAGTGAATCTTTCAGTTGACCCTTGCTTCTTTTACAGAATTCATGCAATCAGTGAATGCATTGATCAGATTTTTCCATTGAAATGTTCTTCACATCTATAAATTTAGAAGATGAAATGTGGTTCCATAATAATTTTATGACTACAAGATGGAGGCAGTTAAAACAAAATTTTTGTGTATAATTTATGCAAGTATGCATACCATTTTATTGTTATATATTGTTATATCATTTCATGTTCATGTAAATGTTCTCTTGCTAGACGTAGGGAAATTCTGGAGTGTAATATTTTTCTAGTCTTAAGTAGAAATCGGAAAAATTAACTTTTTGGACTACAGCTCACAGAATCCTCTAACCAATATGGTCAGTGAAGGGAATTGGGTTCAATTTTTTTTTTCCAGGCACAGGACTTGGAAAAAGGGTGATGCTTGCTTGATAGGATGGTGCTTGGTACTCAGATGGTGCTTGCTTGACAGTTTCTATAACCCAAAAAGACCCCATCTTCATCACTGTGCAAGCAGTGTTCCTCAGCTAAACAACAGTCTTGCCAAGAGGTTTCACATAAGCCCAACTAAATGACCCAGTACTGATCATAAGGCAACATACATATATAATTGTGTTATGAGGGCACTGCGAGAAAGCTTTGTACCACTGATCTCTTGCTAGCCCTGTCCCAATTTTCCCAGGCTATACTCCATTACTGGGACCACTCTGGGTTGGTGTATTTATTCACTGGTATCTCACCTTTTCCCCAGAATGACAACTCATGACATTTTACAAAAATTAAAGCAGATCTAGATGGAGTTACTTAATAGGTAAAAACATTATTGGGAAACAGTAAATATACTATGTACAGCATTACAAACAATTTAAAACATAACCGTTCCACTCTAATATTTAAACAATCATGAATTTTCAACTAGGACCCTCTAATATACCCTTTAATTTGTATTCTAATTTAATAAAGTTCTACCCTCTGTTAAATTTCTTATAACCAAGTATAATTCAGTATATGCTCTATAGCTTAACGTATAAAGAAATGTTTAGAAAACTTCTAATTAGAACCACTAATCAAGTAAGAGATGGGGAGTAATGTAGACAATAAAATAACATGAAAAGGTAGCTTAATTACCTTGATTGTCCTAAATCACTGATTATTAAATACTTATATAAAACCAAGAGGGGATAGAGGGAAAGAGAAAAAAAAAAAAAGAATAGGCAGTTTAATAAATATTATTGCCCAACACTTTAGATAAATTCACTTCCCCAAACTCCCTTCGTTCCTCCTTCGGTCACTCACAGTCCATCTCAGTCTATTTCTTTCGTTCTGTCTCAGCACATTCCTTCACCCCCTTTCTCTCAATCACAGTCCGTCTCAGTCTCTTCCCTTCTCACCTCCTTCAAACCTTCGCTCACTTTCAGTCCATCTCAGTCAATCAGTTCCTTTCAATTCAATTCAAATCTCCTACAGTCAGTCCGTCACGCCTTCTTCTCTCAGTCACAGTCCATCTCAGCCAGTTTCCTTTGTTCCTTCGTGCCCCTTAAACTCAGTCCTGCTCTCCTGTTCAGCAAATGGTGCCCGTCTCCGTCAGTTCCCTTCGCTCCACCTTCGTTCAGTCCTTCAATCCACCTCCGCTCACTCACAAACTGCCTCAGTCAGTTTCTTTTATCCCTCCTTCTTACGCGCCTTCACTCCGCTTTCAGCCAGCCAAAATCCTTCTCAGTCGATGTCAGATCAGTTTCAGATCAAAACCAATTTCTTTATTCCTCCTCCTCCATGAGAAAATTATGGCACAGAGGGAGAGAGGGGAAAAGAATAAGTCAAAAAACAAAACAAAAAATAGCGCACTAACTTTAAACCAGGTCTGTCTGTTTATTATGGCTTCCCAGTGAAAAAGAAAAGTCTTTCTCTCACATCAGAATGGAATTCAAAAAACAAAACATAACAAAAAACAAAACAAAACAAAAAGAAAAAACTCCATAAATTGGAAAACAACTTTGCTAGCTTGAAATATGGTTCCACAATATTATTTCACCAAGTCCACTCAAAAAAAAAAGGGGGGAAAGTGTTAACTTTAGAAACAAGCCCCCTGTGCGTCCTCCATTTTCTTATCTTCTTAGCTTGAAGATCTTAGAAAGCCTTAATGTCGCCTTAAAGTCAGTCACTTATGCCCTCCCACAGATTTCTTCTTGGGCTCTTAAATGTCTCCATAAATTTATAAGTTTTGAATTTATATCCACACGTAGCCCGCAGAAATCAAATGTAACAAGTTCAGTCAAAAGTTAAATAGATTGTTTCAAACGGGCTGAAAGAAAAGAGGAAAAAAAAAATACGGCTGGTGTGTCCTTTTACGTGCGGCTACTTACCGCCCCCTTTCAGCTGTGAATTAAGCTCTTTCTTAGATGGAGCTAACAATCAAAACTCCACCAAAAGGCAAAATAGAAGCTTAAATCGTCCGCTTCAGTAGAGTTGTAGAATTAAAAAGGTCTAGGCGTTGCTTACAGGTAAATCCCGGCAAAACAACGAGCGGCCGTGGTGGCCCTGCGATCCTCTGCTGTCTGGTTGTCTTCTTTCCACCCCACTACTTCGACGCGCAGACTGCAGGTACGGATCCCCTTCGGACCCCCTCGGGACTCTTCCTCCCCGAAGAGTAACTCGCCAGGGTCGGGAGAGGAGCCGCTAAATCCCGGCGCTTCTCCCTCTGTGTTAATCCCCTGGTTAAGCCGCTCGCGGCGACATCTTAGAGACAGCTGTCTCTCTAAGGTGTCAGTCGCTCCGCCATTAGACCGGAAGTCTCTCCGCCATTAGACCGGAAGTCCCGCCATTAGACCGGAAGCTTGATTAGACTATAGGAAAATAGTGTCTTTTCTATTTACTGTAGTACTCCAATAATATTGTGGTGCTATAATTTCGAAGTTATCAGTTTTGTTTTGTTTTTCTATTGGAGTAACTTTATAAATAGTCTCCATGGCAACTGGTACCAGAAGGGCCCAGTCTCAGGCCCAATCTAAGCTCTCAATGCAGCAGACTAGGAGAGCTTCAACAGATTCCAATACAATGTCAACTGACACTACTTTAATCTTGGAGGCTTTGAATAAATCCAGGCAAGAATTAAGACAAGAAATAAAACAAGATGTCAAAGATTCTAGAAATGAAATTAAGGCAGAAATAAAAAAAGAAATAGAAGGTCTGAGTAAAAAAATGGACACAATATCTAAAGAAGTTTCTAAAATTAAATCGGATATGGAATTGATTCAGGACAAGACAAAAAAAATTGAGGAAAAACGCAAAAGTTATCTGAAAAGCAACTGCAAGAGGAAATTACACTGAATAGACTAGAGATGAGATATCGAGAGCGTTGTTTAAAAATTAGAGGCCTGGATGAACAGCGACAGGAAGTTATCTATGATAGAATTATCCATGCGCTTGTAGAATATCTCCAGATTTCGGAGGACAGATTACACGCCTCTATTGAGAGAATATTTAGAATAAATTCACGTCTGGCGAGAGAAAGAAATCTGCCTAGGGATGTTGTAATTGTTTTCTCTAATCTCAGGACGAGAGATATTATTCTTCAGAGAAATTATCATGATAAATTACGCATAGATTCGAAAGAAGTTAATATCTATAAAGATATACCACTCAAGTCCTGAGAAAAAGGCAGGATTACAAATTCCTGACGCAATTCCTGAGTAAGCAGAATATAAATTACACATGGAATAGAACAGAAGGAGTTTTTTTTAAATATAATCAAAAAAATTACAGGATTAACAACATCGATAAGGCGAAAGAAATCTACGGGAAATTGAAGAAGGAATTTGAAAGGAAGATCAAATTGGGACATTCTGCAAGACAATCTGAAAGGCAGGAACACATCGAGTTGGGAGCATCATCAACGGAAGTGAAAGAGGACGATGATGAATTAACAGAAGACATTGTGGTGTCAGCAGAAGAGCAAGAGAAGGACGAAGAAGGGGAACTACAAACAGGAAGTGAACCTGAAGACCTTGAGGAAATATAGGAATATCTACACTTTACAATGAAGATGGTGACTAACGATCTAAGGATATTGTCTTGGAACGTTAGAGGTTTAAACTCGCAATATAAACAACGTAATGTGTTCCATTATTTGGAGAAGACAGATTATGATATTATCTCTTTGCAGGAAGTCCGTATAGCCCATAAAGATCTTAGGTTCCTTAGGAATCCTCGGCTGGGGCAATGTTTCACGGCAACATACTCAAAAAAAAAAGAGGAGTAGTGATCTATATAAAGAATAAGTACAATGTAACGGAAATTTATTCAGATCCAGAAGGTCACTATTTGATGCTGGAATTAAAGATTCAGGATTTTGCTATCTTGATTGTGGCGATATATGCACCTTTGGACAATAAAGGAAAATTTTATAGCGTAATTAAGAAAAAGATTGATGACTATGTCCAAGAAAAATCTCAAGAAAATATTTTGCTTTTAGGAGATCTTAATGGTGTCCTCAATCCTGTAGAGGACAGATCAAACATGGGAAAATCGAATAGGACACAGGGTAAACTCCCAAGAAATTTCTTTCATTTAATGGATGAACACAGTTTAATAGATGTATGGACGTTTAAACATGGAGCAGAAAAAGGTTTCACTTTTTTTTCAGATAGACATAAAACTTCGTCAAGAATAGATTACTTTTTAATCTCCAAATTGCTACACAATATGGTGAACAAGATGGAAATATTACCCAAAATAACCTCGGATCATAATCCAATTCTTCTTTGTCTAAAATTTCGACAACACAAACAATCTAATTGGAAACTTAATGAAAATCTAATTAGAGATGATGTTACGGTTGCTAAATTGAAATACATCTTACAAAGGTTTTTTGACGAAAATATTAACGAGGACATCCAGCTGAAGACTGTATGGGATGCTGCTAAGGCAGTTATCCGTGGACATTTGATAAGTATGGGAGCATACAAGAAGAAAACCGATAACCAACAACTCTTTAACCTATTGGATAGATTAAAAGAAAAGGAAAAGGAATTCAGAGTTGATACTTCAAATAATGATCTAAGGCTTGAGATTAAAACATTGCAGAATCAGATCGCCACGAAGAATATTGATGAGGTCGAAAGAAAATTAAGATATTGCCGACTAAATCATATTGAGCACGCTAATAAAACGGGGAGATGGCTAGCCCATAAGCTGCAGAAAGAAAGGGAAAAAAGAAGAATTCTTAAGATACAGAAAGACCAGAAGGAGACAACTGTGCTTAGAGAGATAAAACAAGTTTTTCAGAAATATTATGCTCAGCTTTATGGAAGAGATAAGAGTCATGAAGCAGAACTTCGAAATGCTAAACTTTATTTAGATCAGCATAAGACTGTACAGATATCAGAGGATCAAAGAACCCTGTTGAACAAGGAAATTACAATTAACGAAGTGAAAGAGGCTATTCGTAAAATGAAAGTTTCTAAAGCTCCTGGCCCAGATGGCTATACTGCCCAATTTTACAAAACGTTTGAGGATGATATTGCACCTGTACTAACAAAAGTTTTTAATGAGATTAAAGTAAAAGGCATTCCTGAAACATGGGAAAAAGCAAATATTGTGCTGATTCCCAAGGAAGATAGAGACCTTACCTTACCGGAGAATTATAGACCTATCTCACTTCTTAACGTAGATTATAAGATCTTTACAATGGCACTTGCAGAGAGGTTTAAGAAAGTACTGAATGAGATAATACATCCAGACCAAAGCGGTTTCTTACCTAATCGACACATTAGACAAAACATCAGAATCTTGTTAAATGCAATAGAACATTATGATAAGAGAAAAGATAAACAACTAGCTGCGTTGTTTCTAGACGCTGAAAAAGCCTTTGATAACATCCGATGGCCTTTCATGGTGCTTACACTCCAGAAGATGGGTTGCGGAGACAACTTTATTTCGTGGATCCAGGCTATCTATAAGAAACAAACTGCAAAAATTATTGTGAATGGGGAATCGACTGAAGCCATCCATATTGAGAAAGGGACTAGACAAGGTTGCCCAATGTCACCTTTGTTGTTTATTGCTGTCCTTGAAACCTTAAATATAACCGTAAGAGACAATTCGATTATAAGAGGAATTAAAATAAAAGGACAGGAGTTTAAACTCCGAGCATTCGCGGATGATCTTGTCTTCTTTATTGAAGAGCCGATTTCAGGAATTAGTGAACTCATGAAGGATATACAAGCATTTGGTGAAGCCGCCGGTTTGAAAATCAATAAGACCAAAACCTATTTCTTGGTAAAGAATATGAATGATCGAGAGAAGGAAGAATTGGTACGCTTAACAGGATGTGAGATACAAAAGAAAATTAAATATTTAGGCATATGGATTACGGATAAAAACAAAGATTTATTTGAGAACAATTACAACAAAATTTGGAAAGAGATTACTTTGGATTTAAGAAGATGGACTAAATTGAAGTTATCATTTCTTGGCAGAATTGCTTCCATTAAAATGAATATATTACCTAAAATCAACTTTTTGTTTCAAAATCTACAGATTATGACTAGCGATAAAGTTTTCAAATCATGGAACAAAGAAATTTCTAATTATATTTGGGCAGGAAGAAAGCCAAAAGTAAGATGGAAATTGCTCTCTGAAAGACCTGAAAAAGGCGGCTTTGGGCTACCTGATATTAGATTATATTATTATGCAAACGCTATGGTCTGGCTCCGAGATTGGATACTGTTAGAAGATAATAGGCTATTAGCACTAGAAGGTGCTAATATGCGCTTCGGTTTTCATGCTTACCTTTGGTATAACAAAGATAAGATTGATCCGGATTTTAGTAACCATTTTGTGAGGAAGGCCTTAATTAGAGTTTGGAAAATAATAAAGAAAACTACCTATTTTAAAATTCCGTTGTGGGTATCGCCCCAAGAAGCCTTTTTTGGACACTGGGCTGAAAAACCTAAAGGTGAATGGCTTAGATATAAAGATTTATTGTCGATTAAAACCCCGGATGAGATTAGATTGAAGACGCGTGATGAGCTGCACAATGATGGCATCCCACTGAATTGGTTCCCATATCTTCAGATAAAAGAAAGATTTAAAATGGACTATAAACTGGAAGGGTTTGCGTCTCAAAAGACATATAATGAGATCGAAAAAATACTTTTTGTAAAAACCAAACAGAAAGCGTCTTTATTTTATACTTATTTAAATTCAAAAAAACTGGAGGATGAGGAGGTTAAAGAAGTGATGATTAAATGGGCCCAAAACCTACAACGTAATATTTCGTTAGATGAATGGGAGGCATCATGGAAAAACACCATGCAGTTTACTACCTTGCAAGAAATTAAAGAAAATTACTTTAAAATGATGTACAGGATTTATCTGACACCTGATAAAATTAATCGAATGTATCAGACAGGAAACAATAAGTGTTGGAAATGTACTGAAAATATTGGTAGTTTTTTCCATATGTGGTGGTCGTGCCCATATACAAAGAAATTCTGGACTAAAATACATCAAGCTATGGAAGAAATATACAAAATATCATTTCCTATGGATCCGGCTTTTTTCCTCTTAAATATGACAAATATTTTTAATGCAAAATTCCAAGCTAAAAACAAAAGGACTTTGTTATTTTTGGTTACAGCAGGGAAGAATTGTTTTCGCAAGGTTATGGAAAATGCCGGACATTCCTGATTTACAGTTATGGTTTCAAAAATTATTTGATTATAAACAACTCGATCTACTCTCAGCTAGATTAAAGGGGAAACAAGAAAAGTTAATTGAACAGGACTGGAAACTAATTACAAAGTATGTGACTTCAAAAGGATGTACTATGTAAGATCTTTTTATCATTATTTTCTTTTTGTATTGAACCTCTATTTTACGAGTATATGGTTATATATTGTATTGTATTGGTTGTATTGGTTATAGATGGGTGGTGAACATAAGATGCCATATATAATTGTACACAAAAAATGATACAAAGACGGAATTGAGCTTAAAAAAATGTTCATTTATTTATGTAAATTATTTTCAATATATCTTTATAGACTAGAAATACATGTTAATGCATCACAAAGAATTGGGGAGCTTTAGATAGTTGAGATTAGCTGTTTTAGGAACTCTTAAGGGAGGCAAGGAAGTTACGGTTTTGTACACTTAGGCTTAAAGGAAATAATACATTTCCTTTCTGTTTATTGTATGTTATCAAATATTTAGGATGTTCAATACCGATATGACAATGTATATAAGTGGTTTTTCTTTTCACGTGTATAATATGGATACTTGTGTTCGATTTTATAGTATTTGTTTTATGTTTTTAAAAAAATATAATAAAAAAAATAAAATAAAACATAACCGTTAAAAAACAAGATATAAAAACTATTAAAAGCCATTTCCTTACAAACAGTTGGGTCTCCAAAGCTGGCTGAAAACAAAAAGTCTTCACCAGCCAACTGAAGGAAAGGAGAAAGCCAACCTAATTTCCCTGGGAAAGGAATTCCAAAGTTTGGAGCAGTCCCTCTTCTGTAATCTTGAATAACTACCAGCCCCTACTTAAAAAAAACACCTCCCTGAACTTGACCTACAATCGATAACTAACTACTGACCAGCCTCCAATATAGATCCATTTCTGTCACACTTCAGGCCTGAGTATGAGATAGATACATCTTGGGTTACCTTGGTGGATGAGCTGTGCAGGAACCCACACAAGGGAGTATGACCCTATTGGTTCTGCTGGATCTTTCAGCAGCTTTCAATAACCATGGTATCCTTCGGAGCTGCCTCTCTAGGACAAGACTTGAGGCACTCTTCTGCAATGGTTGCAATCCTTTCTGGAGAGGCAAACTCAGAATGTGGGGTTGGAGGATTCCTTCTCAACTCCATTGCCATGGGCCTGTGGGAACCCTCAGGGCTCAGTTTTGTCCCCCACTGGGAAAGATTATCTGGAGTTTGGGAGCTAGATGTCACCAACACCCAACTCTCTCTCTCCTCTCCATCCAGTTCCAAGGAAGCTGTCTCTGTACTAATCCAATGTCTGCTGTCAGTAAGGGATTGGATAAAGGCAAACAGAATGAAGCTTAATCCAGACAAGACAGAGATGCTCCTGGTCAGTGGAAAGACAGATCAGGGAATAGGGATTCAGCCTGTTTTGGATGGTGTTACACTCCCCCTGAAATCACAACTTGTGTGTGCTCTTTGACTTAGATCTGAGCCTGGATGCCCAGGTTTCAAGTGGTGGGTAGGAGTGTGTTTGCATAGTCAAAACTGGTATGCCAGCTGCTCTTGTCCCTGACTACAGTGACACATGCCTTGATTACATCTCCTTTGGAGTACTGTAACACAGACAACATGAGGCTGCCTTTGGAAACTGTTTGGAAACTTCAGCAGGTCCAAAATGCTGCAGCCAGCTTGCTAAAACAACTCCACAAGCTGCCGATCTGTTTCCAGGCAGAACTCTAAGTGCTGTCTGTGTTACCTTTAAAGCCCTCCCAGCTTGGGCCCAGTCTCTTTGGAAAAAACTTGTCTCCCTATATGAGCCTACCCATGTTGTGAGATCTATGGGTAAAGACTTTTTCTCAATCCTACCACCATCCCAAGCATGCTGAAGACATAAGAGACAACCTCTGTGGTTGCTCTCAAGTTGTGGAACTCTCTTCCCCTGGAGGTCTAGTTGGACCCCTCCTTGCTCTCTTTCCACCAGCAGGTAAGGACCTTTTTATTTAAGGAGACATTTATTTTTTAGTGTGCTGCAGCAGATAGAGTTTTTAATGGGAGACAGTTCAATGTTTTTACTTTATTGTATTTTAAACATCTTTTAATGCGGGTTTTGACTTGTGTTTTTAACTTGTATTTTTTATAATCAAAGCTTAGTTTAATTGTGTTTTAACTTTTGTACTAAGAGTATTTAAACTGTATTGTGTTTTTAAAATATTGTACACTGCCTTGAATCCCATGCTGAAAGAAAGATGAGAGATAAATTAAATTAAATTAAATTAATAAATAACCATCCCTACCAGGTATCTCTGTAGCTGGAACCAAAAGAAGTGCTTCTTCCAAAGACTTCAATGAGTCTATGTAGGCTCATATAGGAAAATATTGCCCTTCAGAAAGCTAGTACCCAAGCTGTGTGGGTTTTATAGTACATAACCAGCACTTTGAATTGTGGCTGGAAACATACCAGTAGCCAGTGGAGCTCTTGTAGCAAAGGTGTCATTTGCTGCCTGTAGCCAGCCTTGAGTCTGCTAAAGTTTGAAAACACTCTTCAAAGACAGTTCCACATAATGCATGTGACAGTAATCTATAGTGGATATAATTAAGGCATGTGTCATCAAAGCCATATCAAACATCTCCAGGAATGGGCACAGATGGCATACTATGCAAATATACTCCTAGCAACCACAGAAACTTGGGTATCCAGGCAGAGGATAAATCCAGAAGCACACACAAACTGCAGAATTTCAGGATGTATGTGTAAGCCTGTCCATCCATTGAATCCTATTCCATTATGCCTTTGGATCAAGCTTCAATTTGTTTGTCCTCATCCTGTCTGTTGCTGATGAAAAACAGTGGTTTAGGACCAAAACAGGTGGAAAGCAAAAGTAGAGTTGGGTGTCATCACTGGTGGCACTAATACTAACACTAATCCTGGTGGCACTAGAGCAACCTCCAGAAACCTCTCCCAGTGGTTTCATGTATACATTTGTTACCCTAAGAGTTGGGGAACTTTTGAGGTCCACCCACAATGCCAGCATCTCCTTAGAATCTGGGGAATTATAGCTCAAAGAAAGCCTAAGAGAGGAGGGTAACGGCAGGATCTTTTCACCTGTGTATACCAGTACTAACTGCAGCGAGGACTCCACTTAAAAGTTAAAGTATTTTATTTTGAATTAACAAACACACAAGAAACCAGATATTCTTGAGTACAAGACTACTGGAAAGTGAGGTAAGAAAGACTGGATAGAGATTGGATGAAAAGGGTGATAGTTACCAGTCCTGAAAGCAGAAGGTTGAAGCAGAGTGGCTCAGAATGTGTCTGAGAGTGGCATGGAGGAACAGGAGTCTGGGATACCACCTGCAGCATAATACATCCAATGTACTACAATTTGCTGGGGCTGAAGTTGGGGTTTTTATACTGTTTCCTACCCTGAAGGAGGGTGCATGGACAAAGTGGTAATTGCTTTCTCACAGGGCTAACAAAGGAGTCCAGAATGGGTTGATTGTCTTAACTCTCAGTGCCAAAAGATTGATGGGAGTCTTAACAGTCTCTTAATGACTGGTCAGGCAGGGGGTCTAGGAAAGATTTCCATAGGACATCTCAGAATGGTCTCTGATTGCTTTACCTGGGTAGTTTTGCCTCCCGTTGTTCTCGGGAGTGCTGATAGCTTGCAGTCTTGAAAGGATTATCACAAACCCATTAGCATCAGGTTTTTCCACTTTATGACCTGACCATGTCTGAGGTCATCCTGATCTGGCAACACGCCTACAGCCAGTGCACTTTCAGACATATTTTTCAGTGATAAATATGTCCAGTTATGAAAATAGTACATCTCACAGAGTAGGAGTGTATGTTGTGGTTAACATATTATATAGCATGGTGGACAGATATGAACCCTGAGGGATCCTACTAGCCAACAGCCAAGGTATCAAAGAGGAATCCCCCAGCATGAACTTCTGAGTTCATCTCTCCAGGAAGAAAAAGAACCACCCCAGAGAGGGATGCAAGTGTACAGAAGGTTGTGTCCAGCACTACCCATTTGTCAGTTCTGCTCAGAAAATGAAACTCCTTCTCCTCTGCTATCCAAAATTTGCATTGTTGATGTTATGTGGCCTCAAGTCACCTGTTGACTTATGATGACTCCCCACCTTCCTCTTAGGCTGAGAGATGTCTCCAGTGTCACCCAGTGGGTTGCCATGACTGAGCAGAAAGTCAAACTTTGGTCTCCCAAAGCCCTAATTCAACACTCAGACCACTATCTCATGCTGGTTCTCCTTTTACAAATTTGCTCACACCCCACATTTTCTTCAAAAGCTTGGGAGACTCCTCCAGAGCAGATTTGGTGGCCACACAGGATGGTGCATGGAGAAGAGGAAAGGGAAATCCTATCATACAAATGGAAGATTGTATACATGATGTTGCATGCCAGTTCCCTGCTGGAATTGTTCAGCCTTCTGTACTGCTTATTTATATACCACATTCAGCATAGTTCTTGCAACATGAATTGCATATGAACTGATAAAAGAAGACCCTTGTACATGAGGGAAGGTCAAAAGCCTTTAGGGATCCTTATCTCAGAAGTCAGAAACTTAACAGAAACAGAAATCAATACTCAAAGCTTTGGGAAAATAATTTACAGATAGTATCAGGAAGCTGCTTTTTTTTTTTTTTTTAATAGTCAAAGCATTCTAAAATATGAGGCCCTGGAGCTCTATATAATGATTTGAAGATACATTGCAATAACCTAACCCAGCCTCCCCGATTTGGTGCTCTCAAGATGTGATGGACTACACCTTCCCTCACCCCAGCCAGTATGGCACTGACTGTTCTGGCTGGGGACGATGGGGGAAATTTGTTGCTGTGTGCCTTGAAGCCCTTTCCAACTTATGGAGACCCTAAGGCAAACCTATCAGGGTTTTTTTTTTCTTGGCAAGATTAGTTCAGAGCAGGTTTACCTTTGCCTTCCTCTGAAGATGAGAGAGTGTGACATGCCCAAGTTCACCCAATGGGTTTCCATGGCTGTGCAGGGATTCAAATCCTGGTCTTCAGAGTTGTACTCCTGTTACCCTGTGTTTTGGGGGTCCCAGGAGGGGCACCCAGATTGCCAATTAAAATACCAATTGGGGAAATTAGCTTGAACACTGTTTTGGCTAGCAAGAGGCAGGGTAACTTCGCAAAGATCTTTAAAACCCAATGTCTACGTCTTCAGGTCAGGGAATAGGCACACAAGTTTCAAAGTAACCAAAAATAACAGTTTTATTGAAAAACAACAGAAAATAAATAACACACACGTACTAACTAACTAGGAAAGAGAAGGGGAGAGCGCAAGGGTAGGTAATACAACACCTGGTCTCGTTGTCCTGGAGAAATGGAGAAATGGGGTTCAGAAGAAGAAAGCTCAGCATGCCTGGCTGAGGGGAGTTTCCTTAGAAGGCCAGCAGCAGGGCAGGATAGCAATCCAAGGTAGTCCGAAGACTGTTTGAAAGTGAGGGGTTTTTATAGGGGAGTATGTGCCTCTCAGCTATGGCAAGCCAGGTAAGAATAAAAGGAGTTTTGGCGCTGGGCAAAGAATTTAGAAAGGTTAAATTTAACATGATGAGCTTAACACTTGATGACAATAGTATAGGCAATATGTAAATGACTTGTTTACCGGGCTGGCTCTGCTGAGAGCCGTGCAGCTATTGTGAAGTTTGCATGTGGGAAGTTCCCTGAAGCTGGGAGCAAAGCTTAAGTTGCTGGCCTAAAAAGAGACTGGAATGTGAAAGCAATTAGAGGCCGCACTCATGTCCGTGCTTGTCCAGAGAACTTACAAACACGTGGAGTGAGGTGACTGAGAGCAGGTCCAGCTAAGGTCGAATTGGATGATATCAAAGTGATATCTGGGAGCCCCCACCTGGGGAGCCATACCCGAGATTGCACTCCAACACTCAAACCACAACAGCACATTGTCTCTTGATGGGGGCAATAGTAGGGCCAATTGTTGATGGTGGCTGAGCAACAATACAGGTATACCTCCATTAACAAAGTAAATGTGTTTCTGGACATGACTTCTTTAACAGAAAATTTGATATTAGAGACAGAAATAACATGGAAAGAATAGGGATAGGTTCCTACACCACTGAAAAGAGCAGTAAAACAAACCTATGTTTTTAATACCTGAAGAGGGTAAGTGCTGGGGCAGCTTCATTTGCTTTCCTCTTTTCTTTCTGTGTTGCTGTACATACAGACTCAGGCCATTTCTGCACTAGACTGTTACAGCACTATTATTCCACTTGCAACATCCTATGGAATCCTGGCGTTTGCAGTTTCGGGAGGAGCCGCCCGGCTCATCCAAATCTGCAAACGCCAGGATTCCATAGGATGTTGCAAGTGGAATAATAGTGCTGTAACAGTCTAGTGCGGAAATGGCCTCAGTGAGGGATTCTCAAGGCAATTTCTATCAACCTTGCCTGCTGTAAAATCAGCTAGAGAAGACACCCCTTCTTTCCCATCGCAATCTTTATTGCATTGCTTGCTACAGCTAGGACTGCTGCAGCCCAGCACCATGTATCCCTCCCCTTCATCCTCCTTGCAGTGACAATCCTACTTTAAAAAAATTCTAGCTAGACAGAGGAGGAGGAGAAAAAGTTGGGGGCTGGGTGGACTTTATAAAGATGGAGCTTCTTTGTCAGAGGCTTTGTTAACTGGGCTATGCCCTTGCTGGATTCGCCCTTGCTTTCATAGAATCATAGAATCATAGAAATGTAGAGTTGGAAGAGACCACAGGGGCCATCCAGTCCAACCCCCTGCCATGCAGGAACACCCTCAAAGCACTCCCGACAGATGGCCATCCAGCCTCTGCTTAAAAACCTCCAAGGAAGGAGACTCCACTACACTCTGAGGCAGCAGATTCCACTGCCGGACAGCCCTGACTGTCAGGAAGTTCTTCCTGAGGTTCAGGTGGAATCTCCTTTCCTGCAGCTTGAATCCATTGCTCCTTGTCCTGGTCTCTGGAGCAGCAGAAAACAAGCCCTCTCCTTCCTCTACGTGGCATCCCTTCAAATATTTAAACATGGCTATCATATCCCCTCTTAAGCTTTGAAGGCTTCTGCATCAGTGGACTCCTGTAGGGATCTTGTGGCTTACCCTCTCGATTTTCCTAAATCTCCTCTTTCCGCACTGTAAATCTGCTGCCCTGACAGTTTCACAGCTACACCGAAGGTCAGGCAAGAATTCTCTTTGGTGAGGAGGACCTACGCCACCGAATTCTTACCTATTTCTAAGCCACAAGGGGTGTCTGTCCATTTGTTTAGCTTCTCCAAGCTTTCCCCACCAGGAGTTTGGAAATCGGCCCCTTTTCTCCCACCCATCGAGTGGCCGGAGGGCCACCAGCAAAAGTCTCTTGAGCTTCTCGACAGGCAGAAACTCAGCAGGTGCAGCTCCCCCAATCCCCGCATCTGGCCGCTGCACCTGTGGATTGAAAATGACAAATCCTGCCCCCGTCGCAGGGAAGGTGGAGGCGACGGAGGCGAGGGGGAGGAAGAATAAGGCCATTTCCGCACTAGCCCGTTATAGCGCGATGATTCCACTTTCAACCTCCTCTGGAATCCTGGGGTTTGCAGTTTCGGGAGGGGCCGGACGGCCCCTCCCGAAACTGCAAACCCCAGGATTCCAGAGGAGGTTGAAAGTGGAATCATCGCACTATAACGGGCTAGTGCGGAAATGGTCTAAGACACAGGACTCCCAGCCTCGCTGGAAGGAGCCCCAGGGAACCTCTGCCGCCAATAAGTAGGTAGCCCGGGAGCCGGGACTGAGGCGGGTGGAAGGGGAGTCCCCGCCGCCGCCGAGCCGCCTTCGCTCCCTCTTCTGGCTCCTCCTTCGGCCACGGATTTGGCGCCGGAGCGCCCCGCGTCTGCGCTCCCTTTCCCGAGTCACCCCCCGCCCGCACCCGCTCCCTCCACAGCGGCGGCGGCGCCTCCAAAGCTGCCAGTGCGGGAGAGGCGGCGGCGGCAGAAAGCAGAACTCCAGGCGGCGGCGGCGGCGGCGGCAGCGGTCCAGCCGGCTCCCTCCCGCCTCCTCGCCAGCGCCCGACTCGGACGACGCCTCCAGCAGCAGGTAGATGGAGAGCCCCGGCAGCAGTTTGCGGCAGCGCTCTGGGCAGCCTCCATTTGCCAGAGCCCGGCGGGCGGGAAAAAAAAGAAGGCGGCTGGGCTGAGGAGTCGCTTGCTTGGCCGCCTTTTTTCCCCTCACCTTCTTCTTCTTCTCCCCGCCCCCCTCCCGCACTGAAGCGGTGGTCTCTTCCTGGGCTGAAGGATGAACGTGGAGGGGGAGGGTTCATTGTCAAGTGCGCGGGGGGGGGGTGTCGTCCATGGCATGTCAGGGGGCGATGGGTTTGCCAGTGTGAGGCAGGATTTATCTTTATGGGGCTTTGTTCTAGGCTGGCATGAGGTCCTGCTGAAGCCTGCGGGCTGAAGACCCATATAGAAGGCGGGCTACAGGATGGGAACCGCTTTCAGAGGGAGGGGAACATATTGGCCATTTCCGCACTAGCCTGTTATAGCGCGATGATTCCACTTTCAACATCCTCTGGAATCCTGGGGTTTGCAGTTTCGGGAGGGGCCAGATGGCCCCTCCCGAAACTGCAAACCCCAGGATTCCAGAGGATGTTGAAAGTGGAATCATCGCGCTATAACAGGCTAGTGCGGAAATGGCTCTTATTATGTTACGTTATATTGTATTGTATCGTTCCTCAGCGCTGCATGTTCTTCTGGTCAGCTCCGCCCACTCACCTTAAGGCAAAAAATAATAATAATAAAGGATGCTTGCTGAAAAGGGGGACAGGGGAGGCGGGCGTCCTCTGTTTTCTGTGGCATTGTGAACATCGAGAGTCCCCTTAATTTCAGTGGGAGGGAGAGCCATCCCTTCAGTCTTGGGGTATTTGACAGTCCACGATTCCACGTGTGGTGGCTGCTCCTGAGCCCTCCTAGACAATGCTAGGAGGGCTTCTGATGTGCTCCCTATTCCGTCTCACAGAGCCCTCAAGCTTTTCTGTCCCCTCGCCTTTTGGAGAAATAATGGGGGAAGGGGCATGATTTGGCATGCTGGCAAATTATGAGCTAGTGGAAATACCTGGAGGCGGGGAGCAGGAGAGAATCTCAATTTTTAATGCAAGGTATTAGGAGGAGTCATTGCTTTTTTCGGTCCTAGAGTTGAAACCTGCAGAAAGCCAACCGATGCACCAATTTTTCTGACAAGTAAAGATTTAGGGAGGAAGGTGTTGAAACCCAGAGAATCTTTCTGGGGCTTGTGTTTATTTATTTAACTAGGTTACATCCCTCTCTTACACTCTGTTGTTTTTCCTGCTGCAGCTGTTGTGTCTCCCCCCCACCTTCATTTGGCGAAAGCCTTGCTTTCTGATTGAGATGCTGCTGGACAAATCCAATATTATGGTGCCACAGTCCTTGCTGTGACCTCTTTCCTAGCTCTCCTCAAAGCTCCTAGGAAATTGGGTCAGCTTCATTTGAGAAATTTCTCTATCAGGGCACTTTCTTTGTGAGTTTCTGCACTGCCAGCTGGTTAGGAGGCTGCACTCTGGCCTCTTGTGTTGATGCACATCTTGAACGCGCTTTGCTTCAATTATTCATTTTGGTGCTACCATAATTTCCTGCAGCTTCTCTTCTCCAGGGAGCTGGTGTGTAACAAGATTTTCAACATGCTCTGCTTTTGAGGCAATCATCCCAGTTAGACAGATGGCAGCTGTCTTTATTTCTGTGCCTACTATCAGAGACGTATGGGCTAGCCCATAACAGGAAAATAAATCCGGGGTTCAGTTTCAAAAAATACACCAAGGTTCTCAGTCTCAAAGATTCAGTGGTGGTGGTGAGATCTCACAGTGAGGCACATGCAGGTCCACTTTTATAACCACAAGACTCATTTGTAAGAATTAATAGGCTGTTAATATCATACAGAAATAAATAACAGTAAAATTCTAATCACAGATCTTCTCACTTCAGAATGCCTTTGTGATACTTAAATTTGCTCACTTTATTATATTTAGTGACACTTTGTAACTTTAGACTTCCAAGCAAATTGAGATATATTTTTAATCTCTACCATTAGTAGGCAGTAACTTATTTGTTTGTCTGAAATTATAACCATAAAATCTTAGTTACATAATAGTTTAACTAATAAGCAGTCACATTTCTTCATCCATTGTCCCTCCACTTAAAACATAAAGTCACACATAATCCTAACATCTGTGTTTCATGTCCTGAAGTAATTATACAGTAAAACTAAATATTTAGCCTTCATAAATTGTGATCTTCAGTCCATTTAGCCATTGTGTCCAAGGGAAGGAGTAGTGGACAACAATATGTGAGGGGAAGGAAAGGACACTCAGAGCCTAAGATATCTGTTGCCTGAAGCAGAGTAGCAACAGCTGTCTTACTCCTGTTGTGTTGCTTGTGGTGGCACTTGCTCAAGTGGTGGGGGACGTGTGCCTTGCCCTGCCCATAAGCTGCTCCTTCAAGGTGAATCATACTTAAGGCCAGAGAAGTTATTTTGGCGTCTGAGATAGAACATCTCACAACCACTTATCCTTGGCAGTAAAAATACAATAACAATAAATTAAATAATTAATAATTTGTACCCCTTTTGTGGCATTGCAAAACAGCTCCCTTCAGTAACAGTGGTTGCTACTTTATATTCCACTTTGCCCCAGATAATATTCTGGAAGGAACCTGAGCCGCCTTCTGACTCTGCCCACGCACTTCCAAGCATTTCACTATAGCTGTGTGGGTTGCTAGCTTCTGTGCATATGTATCTCATGCAAGTGATCTCTGGCACAAGGAGGTCCTGCTTCTATCTGTCGCAGTGGAGATCTTTCATGGGAGGAGGTGGGAACATCTGTCAACTGTTTCCCAATAGACAGGAGAACAGGTTCCTGTTGACAGCAGCGGTTGACTCCCAATAAGTGGGAAATAGGAAGGTCAGACTGGGATTCACTGAATAGCACTGTAACTATGGTGCTTACAAACAGGTTTCTAGTCAAAACTTTAAACGTACTTTTTGTTTCTCAAGATTCAGAGCAGGTAACACTGCTTCTGTATAATCATCTCAATTTCCATTTGGGAGTGTTGAGAATAATGGAGATTTCAGATGCATAAAACCAGATTTCACCATCAAATCCAGAGCTTCCTGCCTATTTGTCTACATTTGAATTCAACAAGGTCAAGTGTCAGAAATATGTCAAACATCAGCCTTGAGCAATAAATTATTTTATGTTTCATTTTACCACTACTTGGTAAATTGTTGTTGTGTGCCTTCAAGTAATTTCTGACTTACGGCAACCCTAAGGCAAACCTATCACAGGGTTTTCTGGGACTGAGGGTGTGTGATGCACCCAAGGTCATCCAGAGTTTTCCATGGCTGAGCTAGGACTTCAAACCTGATCTCCAGGGTCATAGTTCAACACTCAAGCCACTACACCACACTGGCTCACATGGTGAATAGGCCATCTAAAAAAAAAAAAACCAGAATATAAGAGTCCTGTCTTCACATCCTGTGCTTGTGCTCCTCCTGCACTAAGTCTTAAGGCGTTGGAACTCAGTCTATCCACTCAGCACTCTTTTGCAAAAGGCCACTTCTTGCTAACACTAACCATAAAATGGACCAGATCAATTGTCACTCATGTTTCTGTTCAGGCTGAAGCTGTTGCATGCTGGAAATCTTCTCTTCAGGAGTGGACAACTTGTTGTCCTCCAAATGTTGCTGGACTGCAACTCTCATCTTGCTGATGGTGGGTTGACAGGAGTTGTAGCCCAACAAGATCTGAATGGAGAGCACTTGTCCATCCATAAAACACATATCTGTTACATAAATATTAGTTGTCAAGCCATAGGTAGATCTTCATTTGCTCTGTGCATCCTTTGAATATTTTAGTTCTTAGAAATGAAGCCTAGAAATTAAAGTAACTGACATGGAACAAAACATACATATAGTGGCCGTGTGTGAAGCACTTGTTGATGGTGTGCATCTCACAGAGGACTTGCTCTGTATTTGTCTGCCTGCTGGGAGTCAGACCATTTGCCAGCATGCTAACTCCATGGCAGTTGGGTTTCTATATGACAGAGTATGCATAGAATGCCTGGGTAGGTACATACTTTACCTATGCCCACTCTCACATCTGTTTCTATCACCCTCACTTTCTAGGTTTCTCTAGAAAGTTCAGAAGATATTGAGGTCTGACTGTGCTCTATAGTGATGGTTTACATTTATATCTCACCTTTCCTTGAGTGAGTTCAAGGCAGTGTATGAGACTCTTTTCCTTCCCACTTTATCCAACCCTTCCAAGTATGTCAGGTTGAGAGAAAGCGACTGAACTAAAGCCACCCAGCAAGTTTTATAGTTCAATGGTGACTTGATTCTGGGTCCCCAAACTCCCAGTCCAGCACTATAAACTGTTATACCACCCTTATGTCTGTACTATAAAATTGTTTGTTATGCTATACAGAGTCACCACATTTGGTATGATTTTGAATATAAAGGCTACAGTAAAGTTTGTGTGTCAACTACTACAATACTTCATGAACAAACCCTGTAGAATTCTGTGGTTTGGTTTGGTTTGGTTTTGTTGTTGTTGTTGTTGTTGTTGTTTTGAGAGGTGTCTATTTGCCTCTAGAATTTACCAGTTTTCACCAGACTTGATATTTACTCTGAAGTTGACATTTTCATCCAAGTTTGGAACTATTCGGCAAACTTCGGCTGAAGGTAGAGGAGCTGCAGGTTTTGGTCCATTTTTCATGGAAATTGGTATGAAACTGGTCCCATTACTCAAAATGTCTTTTTTTTTTTTTTTAAATTATAATTGAGATCATCAATTTCATCCTGGGCAATGCTGAGTAAATTTCCTAGTGTACCACAAGTTCATGTGAATTAGAAGCACACAGCCATTTAACAACCTTATCTTTATGGTCCCATGATAGGCATGATACTGTAACCAGAGAAAGGAAAGAATAAATTTTCCTCCAGTTTTATCATCTCACCTGAACCCAGAACAGAGTTCTACCAGCTCAGATGCTTTTTGAAACCCCCAGGTGATGCTTTCTAAGAGATCTAAAGGGAATTCAATCTTTTTCCCCCCATTCCTGCACCGCTCCATTGTTATTCCTGGCAGCAGGGTTCAAGCATCCTTTTGTAGAACACCCTATCATACTCAGGGCAGTGGGAGGCAACTGCCAGAACAGGGGCAGTGGCTTCATTGACCATACATTTAAATACTAGTAATAGCACAAGGCCGGAATTTATGGACGTACACTAGCTATGGTTGTAACTCCAGAGCCCAGAAAAGTGCCTTGCTAATTATCTTTTTGCATTGCCCTTTAGGTATGCTCCTATTTCCTAGCCATTTACATTCAGATACATGTACTTTACCAATTATTCTTCATACTCCTCTGTGTGTGGTATTTTTCATGTTACTTTCAATACTTCCATAGCCCTTTATTGTCTCCAGCCTGCCCTTTCTAATAAGGGCTCTAGTAAGACTTGACAACAAAGGGAAAAATTCTTGCTGTGTTTGATTAAAGGATTGTGGCTTCCAGTAGGAATAACCCAGCCAGGAACAGGAGATGATCACAGAGCTAAGCAGCAAAGAGATTCATCAAGAGGCTGGAACTGATTGCAAAAAATGGGACAAGGAGAGTGGGTTTATTCTACCTTCAAGGTGGTGAAACTCCATCAATTTCAAACATTTGTGAGATGCTATAATAACTAATATCATATAATAACTAATAAAATATTATTTCTGATATAATATCAGTTTTCCTGAAATGGAATCTCATGGTGGGAGGAGTAAGAAAGACCGGTGATGATAAGGGGGAAAAAAGTTTGGTAGGTCATCAGTTTCACGTTAGACAATTTAGCACTTTTTTTTAAAAAAAAATGTATTCATTTTTAAAGGATACAGTCTAATTCACAGTCAAAGAGGTATACATTCAAAAAAAGAAAAGGAAAAAGCAAACGAAAAAGAAAAAAATTAAACTAGAAAACAGCACCAACACACTAAATGAATATACTAACCCCTAATTAACGAAAACACTAACTAACTAGACACTAACTTACTAAAGCACAAATGGGCTCTCTCCACTAAGCCAAACTGCAATGAAAAAAAAGAAAAGAAAAATCATTGCACCATTATAGATCCAACTAAGTAATCCCACTAGAACTACTAGAAACCATCGCCACAAATTTTGCATTGTTAGATTTTTTTTAATTGCTCAAAAAGTTCATAAACAGTTTCCAATTTTTTAAAAAAATCTTCACTTGGCTTATCTTTTAAAACCCACATTAGTATGGCACTGTGAACTAGCTCAGCAACCATAACAATCCATTCTTCTATCATCAGCACTTCAGTGACAATTTAGCACTTTGATCCAATGCAATTTCCATGGTTCCATAATGTAGGATCCTGGGATTTGCAGTTAAGGGGGAATATTTAGAATTCTCAGCCAAACAAGTCTAGTAGCCCATCAAGCCACAAACTTCAGGATTCTGTAACAGTCAGTGCCAGTTAAAGTAGGATCCAAAGGCTACAATAATACAGGATGAAAGAAATGAGTGTCAGTGTTCCATGATAAATATGTATGTGGCTTCCACTACCTACCGTTGCTTGTTTATCTAATCAAAGGGACAGAACTGTTACAAAGTCATCACAATTCATCACAATATAGAAGGTGAGGCTTTATCTTTCAATAAATACATTTATTCTTACATTCTTACGTTACATTCCTTCTCATCCCACAGATTATATCCTTTTACCAGCTTTTGTATCTGACTTGCATCTGATCTTGTTGTGATCCCAATGATCAGCTGAACAAAGCTGGTTTCAAAGCATTGGGAAGATGCCCAGTGAATCTGACAGATATAACTTTGGAACTGGACTTCTGTGGCCTGAGTCTGAAATTCCCCTATGCCATAAGCTTAGTCGGTATCTTTTGGAAATCAGTTCCTCAAATATGAGTTTACTGTCTTTGATAGAGGAATAATAGTGATTCACCTACCTCCATATTTGTTAACTGGAGAAAATAGAGTAATAAAGCACACTGCACAGCAGAAGGAGTGAGCAATAAATTATATGAAGACATATCTTGATTTTCTCTTGCTGGAAAAGTAGATATGGAGAGTTATAGGCAAAGGTTATGTGAGGTTGATAACATTCCCTATAGGTTCAGGGAGTCACCAGAGGTTTTAATCAGCAAGGGGTGAGGAGAGCATGTAAGTTGCCAAGAGAAAGTATTTTGATTAAGTAGTATGTGATTAGTTTTTATTTTGTGCATTTCTAATAGGGCAGCTGAAGGAATGTGTCTGAAGGAGAAACATCTAACTGCAGGTTTGTTGGTATCAGCAAGTGTTACAACATTTACTGAAACATGAAATGTGGCTCCTTCTCCAGTATGACAGACATTTGCTGTACACTGTATTTTACCAATTCTGCATGCAAGTTCTTTAAAAACGAATGAACCTCTGATCAACTTACACTTGCTGCAGCAGTAGTTATCAATTCTGGCAAACTGTGGTTCCAACAAATTGAGGCCTCCTGTAAAGCTAGATAGCAATAATCCAAAAGATCATCCTTGTGAAGTTAAACTTCAGTGATCTTCTTTAGAATGGAAATTTTGTAAGTTTTAACAGCCTCATAAAATAAAGCACTACATATTACAGCAGTAGTGGCTGGTGGTTACATCTTGTTTATTTATTGGATTTATAACCTGCCTTTCTTGTGGGATTCACCAGGGCAGAAAATCTGCTATGGGTTCTCATCCAGGCTTTTAAAAGAACTATCCAAGGTGCTAAACCCTAAGGCCAAAATAAGTTTGACACCTGGGATAGCACCTTTAAAGTTCACAGTAAAACCTGGAGTAGATTTGTTACTACACTGAAATAAAAGCTACCAGCCACCACTGGATTCCAGATATTAACATTTTGGCTATTTTAAAAAATTGTGCAAGTGAGGGGATGTTGAGTCTGGCAGTACTCAGAGCTGGATTCCAAGTAAGCCTGAAGGTAAGTAGATTGATCTTGATACTTGTACTTATAAAGATCTTTCACTTTATTATTTTTATGGTAAAAAAAAAAGCTGAAGGATCAAAGCTTGTCTCACTCATGAATAAAACCCAAAAATTATATGCAAACTCTCTGATAAGAAGAATCCTTACTGAAGATATCAGAAAAGGTTATCTCTGCTGTTTTTACTAAAAGCCTGGCTTAGTAATTCATGCTTGCCACATTTAGTAACAGAAAGGAAGATCAAATTACTAGCACCTAATGAAACTGGTGGCCATGCTAGTTGGGGGATTCTGGGATCTGTAGTCTAGAAGTGTAATATTTCTAGGTTCTGATCATTGCTGAGAAGTCATTATTGAGATCCTTTGGACCAAGCTCAAAGACTACATACTAAAAGGGGAGACTCATTAGAAGAACTATGACTCAGTAAACAATGAATATGGTTTAATGAAGGGAATGTTGAATTTAATATAATGAAGAAGATTTGTTTAGAAATGGTTATTAACTTGGTTATGGCAGGAAAAATAATTTTAAAAAGAAAGATTCTATTACAGTAAGAGAAGAGGACTGAAAATGGGATAATTTTGTAAATTGGTCTTAAATCATTATATTATACTTCAGAGTAACCCATTTCAAAGCATCCCATATTTTTACAGCATTTCTCATGTTATAAACTGTTTCTGTTAGAATAAAAATATATTGCTGTTCCCCTCCTGAGGGATTTTTTGTACTGCAAACTTTTGTCTTCCTCAGAGTTTGCTAATAGGTTTTTTTGTGCATGCATTTTTGATTACATAAGTGTCACTGGCATAGAGGACTGAGATCGCTATTAATGTACAGGCATACATCAGATAATGAAGTAGGTGTGTTCCTGGGCGTTACTTCTTTAACATAAAAGTTGAAAACAGAGGCAGAAGCAACATGCAAAAAACAAGAATAGGTTCTTACCACCATAAAATGGAAGAGCATGTTAGCATGTTTCAGCAAAAATTTTAGTTAAAACTAACAATATGCATAAGTGAAATGAAACATCTGGGTCAGGTAAGCTTTCTCAGCATTCTAAAAACTACTTCTTGAAAAATGCAGGCAGGGATTTTTTTTTTTTCTTTCTCCAGTCTTATGATTTCCATTTTAGTGACCTGATCCGTCCTTTTTAAGTATGTTGTGGGAGCTGGTAAGGCAGGCTTATTTGCTTTCCTCATTTTTTCTGTTCTGCTCATCATGCATATGCCCACTAAGGAGTTATGGAGACAGCAGCTCTTTATCTTGCCTATTGTGGGCAGATACACACAGCTACAGTAGCATCAGCTACAGTAGAATCCCATTCTTTCCAAACTAAAACTTTATGGCATTATTTATTGCAGACAGGCTGCTGCAACTTGATACCAAAAGCTTATGGTTTTTCCAGCCCTCTTTCACCATCTTCCTAATGCCAATGTTGCTAAAAGAAATCCCAGCTAAACAGAAAGTAAACTGAGTGGGCACCAATAAAAAAAATTTGTAAGAAGGAGCTTCTCTGTCAGAAGCTTTGTTAACTGAGGTGTGCCTGTATATGACTGGCCTTGGAAGCCTGGTTCAGGTAAGAAACAAGTCTATCTGAATATACCACAGTGCATATGCCTCACAATAAAATTGACACCTGATGCTTGGTCACATGTTGCATTTAATATCAGGAAAGTCATGTGCAAGATTACCCCTGCTGGGTGTCCTATGGAAAATGCAGCAACAACCCAACCTTGTTGTCAGTGAACAAACAGATGCCCAATTTCACCATGGCAACAGTGAGGAACTGCTGCTACTGATGCTAAGTTTTCCTGGTACGTGATCATAGAAATCAAGTTCCAGTCTGTGGCTTGCTTGAATTTTTACTCCCACACTGGGGAGAAGCTGTGTTGTTAGGAGAAATTCCTATCAGCAGAAAGAGAGGAAGTAACTGTAGCTGACTCCTCCTTTCTTCTCTAACCCCTTGCCCCCTTCTAAACATTGGTCCTTTCTAGAATAGTGTATGTTTGAAGGGAGGGGAATACCTAGGACCGAATGGGGAGGGAGAACGGACAAACGTCATCCACACTTTCTGATAACCCCACCACTATTACCTTGATCACCTTTTGTGGATAGAAGGAACCGTTCTGGTCACAGAAGGCCAAGTCCGGACTCAAGACTATATTATTCCTCCATATTGGGACATAAAACTGGGATTTAAATGGCCTGTTAGGCCTGATACTTGACAGTTGCCATATGAGATGAAAAATGTTTTGATCCAGGTGAGACAAAAAGAAGCATATGGTTGCCTTCTGACTGATGTGCTTTAGAATCCTGAACAGTTTTGACAAAGAGAAATCTGACTGCAAAACCATGTTTGTTTTGTTTTCAAATTCACACAAGGAGATTCCCACCCACACCCCCTAAAGTATTAGGACCTTTCCAGTTAACTAAAAAGAAAGCTCTGGAAATAAATAGTTAAAGATCACTGAATATCAGAAGGAACAAAAGTGTACTTCTTCCACTATCCAAGCCCTGAAGGAAATCTCTAATATGATGAGAAGAACATCTCTCTGGGACTGGTAGGCTGCAGAGCAACTGCTGGAAAGAATTTGTCCTAAATGGATGAGACAAACTCAATTTGAGGAATTAGACACCAGTACTTAAGATTTCTCACTGAGGATTTGCCCATTGAACTGTGGCATATTAACACTGAAATCCCATGTGATTTATGCATTGTTTCAATGCACAATTTGTATGGAATTTGTTACTCTGAAATTCTCTGTAGAAAACAGCAGGATGGAAGGAAAAAAGGAAAGACCAATTATTTACTATTATGACAATGGTACAGGCCCTTTCCACTCATTTTCTGGGTGTGATAAAGTAGACTGTAGTCTGCAAAGACTTGTGCCATAATTCAGGGGTTAATCTTCAAAGTCCCATAAGATTCTTCATTGCTTTTAGTACAATGGATTGATATGCCTCCAGCTCTGGAGTCAATTGTGAGCAAACATCATACCCTCCAACTACCCCAATTGGGACAGTCCCAATTAATCCTCTGTCATCCCACTTTTTCAGCTGCTTTTAAAATGCCTTTGTTTTTCTCTCTCCTCCTCCCACTTTCTCCTTTTGTCACTGACTTTCTTCCACTGGTGCAAAGTTCAAACTAAGTTCAAAGTGCAGAAGTAGTTTACACTCAATTAACTCAGCAGCAGCAGAGAGAGAAGGAGGCAGAATCTTGCCCTTCCCAGTAGGATCAGGCAAAAGCAAACTGCCACAATCTCTTGTGGCTTATTTTTTTCTTCCTCATCAGTAATCTTTGTCATCTTGACCACACTCTGATGTTGCTTAGCCACATGTGTCCTAGTTTTCATCTGTGAAATGATAGAGGGCATGAAACACTGCAAATCAAGGCTGAGGAATGATCCTCCAAGTTGTTGGAGTTGTTGTTACTGGACCTCAGCATTCATAATCTCTCACCACTGACTATCTTGCCTAATGTCAGTAGATGCTGGAGCCCTAGAAACCAACGGTGGGACATACATTTCCAGGTCAAGTAAGAAACCATCCATGTGCCTCCTAAAACAGTTCTTATTGCTGTATGGTTGATCTTGAGCTCAGGAAGATTCTTTCTGGCTTCAAAAAGAATACCCCAGTACTGGCACTTACAACAGGGTCCACATGCTAAGGGAACATTAGTGGAGCATTATGCTCCCATAGTACTCACTGGGGAGCAGAGGATGAAAGTCTTATTGCATCAGATATTCTAAGAGTTCAATAAACAAGTAGAGAAAATATGCTGCTGTGGACAGATCCTTGGTTTGAAGCAGATTCATCGTTTTAGGATACTTTTTCCCCTAAGGCAGTATACACAAAGTTGTGCCATCATCTGAGACAAGTTATCCCCATCCAGTGAATGAGGCAGACAGCATGCAGGCTCTGAACAAACCAAAACGAGGAGTGGGGGAGGAAGCTTTATCACATCTCAGCTATCCACAAGGCAGGCTCTCATTGCACAAGCTTTTGATGATTCATATAATTGAGACACTTGCAGCTGTCCTTAGACATTAGGGTGAAAGTAATGTGTTACAGTGCAGCCAAGTAGAAAGTAGCAGGATTTTCTAATGCAACTCACAAGATGTTGGGATGCCCTCATGCCAATCTGTTCAGCCATACAGAGTCAAGCTGTTTCATCTTACTTCACTCCCAGGACTAATCCGTTAGCCATATATGTGAAGGGTTTCTGAAACGTCTGCACTGTCCAGATAACCAATTTAGAAAGATAGTGTTTCTTCCAGTGAGATCAGGCCTACATAATCAGGGAACGGCTTATTTTTCTATAGCTGCTCTATTCATTAGACACCCCCTGCAGTTTTAACACCCTGAACATCAGTGTGAGCGTAAACTCCTTCATCTGACGTATTGATTTTCCTGAATGTCAGAAAAATCTTCTCCAGCCAGTATGAGGCTATTGATATTTTCTTTTCCCTGAGCTAGGAAAATGGTGAAATGTTTAAATTCAGAGATCGGCTGAAACTAGTGACTCAGGAAGTGAGCTGTGGATGTTTTGACCCTTAGCTTGCAGAACATCAATTTCATAGCAGTATGATGAGTCACATGTGGTAACTCTTTCTTTGTTTTACCCACATAAATAATAGTCACCTGTCAACAACTGATAGCAGATAAAATTAATTTTTTTAATAAATAAAACTTACACAGAATCCATCACCCAATTTATCTTCCTGCCCCAAAGTCCTTCAGAAAATGTATGTTCATAGAGACTGAGTGCAGTACTGGTGCATCCAGCACTTGAGGTGCATATTTTGCCTTCTGATGGGTGGTATATGTCCTCAGAGCCTGGATGCTCTGGAAGGGCTAGCTTGGACAATTGCCTGTGCCATTGAACAAGTGATTGTCCCAGCCAACCGTCCCAGAGCACCTAGGCTCTGGAGATAGAAAACAGAGGAAGACACACCCCAGAAAGCTGAATTTTGAGAAATAAGCTGCTTGGAGCTGGCAGCCTTTCTCAACAAAACTATGACTTTATCCGTCTTCTCTTCCCACTAATTTTCTCACAGAAAAAGGCTATTCACACAGTTGTAGCAAGGGAATTCCTTTTCTCTTCTGTTGCAGCCACATTGCTGCTGCTACCATCTCTACCAATGTCATTATGTCAGTATAGGTACACAACAGGATGTCAACCTAAGCATTTGCAAGAGATAAAGTGCTGCCTCCATATCTGATGCGATGACTATTGATTAAGACAGAAGATCACTGCAGAACCTGAGAAGATTAAAGTAATTTTTGGCTATTTATGAATATTTTAAAAGAAATTAAAATAACTATTTCTGCTCAGAACTGCTGCAAAATGGCTTAGTTTAATCTTTCCCATGGTGTCCTTACTGTACAGAAATTAATGCTGAAGCTGTAACAGTTGTTGCCTGAGGGACCACAGGGTCACTATTCACTGGGGAGATCTTTGAGCCTGCAAGCTCCTTCACATAGCACCAATCAGCTGCCTCTCTGAGAAATGGTGAACCTGTCCCTGAGAATAAGACATGCTTTGGAACAATACCAGCTACACACTGTCAAGTTCAGTCCTTTCTTGTCATCCTCAATCTAAGCAGGAAGAAAGATGCAGCAGCTCTCTTGGGCTTCTGGGCAATCTTGTGGTCATAATATTCGAATGCACTATGGACCCACAAGACTGAGAGAGATGATAGCTTTTGAAGAGGGAGTTTTGGAAAAGGGACTGCAACTTGTAATGTATAAATTAATCCTGCTTTTCCTCTAGTGAACACATTTTGTTTTAAAAATACCTATGGCCATATATTGAAAAGCAAAATCATTTTCCAATCCCTTTTAACTATCTTAAACATATTTCTGTTGGACTCAGTGGTCTTCTTCTGTGAAGGTTTTCAGCCCACAAGAGACACCCACTAAAACAAAGGTGAGGATGTTGTTGGATTGCAGCTCCCATTCATTACATTGGCTAGGGCTGGTGGGAGTTACAGTCTAATAACATTAGGAGGGTGATACACTCCACACCCTAATGCTAACAAAAGGGACTTGGATGCCCATTTTTTTGCTTTAAAAAAATAGTACTCTTTCCCTGCAGGTCTCATGCCACTGTGCATGTTGTTCCAGTGGATCCCCAGGACCTCTGGAACAGATGTGTAGGGAGGTGTAGGGGACAGGGGAAATTGACAAAATATACCTCTTCTCTTCCTCTGATACTGGGTTGTAGAAGCTCCCTTTCCATGAGCAGAATTCAGTTCCTGGGATCACTGGATCCAACCCATTGCTTCAAGCCTGGAAACTTATCACAGTTTTCCAGGTCGATGTAGCTACTACCTTGAAGTGTAAGCAGCTATTTGGGCACAGATTCCTTCACTATAAACACATAATAAACTGGAATTCTTATATTTTATTTATTTATTTGGTTTGTTTATTGAAAAATATTTCTATCCTACCCTCTGTTTAATTTTTTTAAAATAGGTTTATAGTGCAGAGATTACTAAAAGAGGTGTCATGCCGGCTGTAGAATTGTGGGAGCTGTAGTCCAAAAAAACAAGTTTGTAATGTTCTGAATAAGTGTTGGAGAGACTGGACAAAAACAATATAAATCTGAATTTCAGTCCTTGTTGTCTTTACTTTCAGGTTTGTATGCAAAGGAATATTTTAGCACCTTTGAGACTGTCTGAGAGAAAGAAATTGGTAGCATAAGTTTTCACAGACTGGGGCTATTTCCACACGGGCTTAAAAAACCGGTGCAGAGCGTCCTCCAGAAAGGACGTCTGCACCTGGGAGTGGACTGGGTCAGACTGCTTTACTTAGTTCTGCACCTCAGTCTGCTCCAGAACGACCCAAAGTGGTCGTGCAGCGCGCTTTTTAAAAACCTGTTTCTTCGGAGCTCCGTGCCACTCTGTTCCCGCGCTCTGGTGCAGATTTTCAGGCTCGCACCAGTGCAAGCTTGCAGATCTGCTGGGGGCAGGCTTTAGGCTAGCGAGCTTTATTGGTTGGTGGAGAGCCTCCACCAACTGGAAGCTGCCATTTTTGTCCCCGGAGCAGAGCAGAGTGGCGCCCACGCACTGCTCCAGAGCAACCTGGACCCGAGTGTGGAGTCAAGAAGTCCAGCAAGTACCAGACCGGGGCGATTCCGTCGCCACGTGCGGAAATGGCCTAAGTATACTTCATTAGATGCATGGAGTGAAGTGCCTAGGACCAGACCTTTATGAATAAGCAGACTGTGTGTGAATAGCATCAGAAATGCAAAACTTGTGGGTATGGTAATGAGGTGACAAATTCAGCTTTAGCAGTGTTTATTGGGGGAGAAAGGTGGAAGGAAAGATATTGCCTAAATCTAAGGTGAATGGCTAACCCTATAAATGGTAGAGGGAGCTATTGGAATATAGTATGACTGCATTACAGGTGGATAGATTCACTCAAGGAGGCCACATCCCTGAGTCTGCAGAGCATCTGCAGAGCTCCCTGAACACTTGAGACAGCTCAGCTGGATGGCATTGTGCAGATACAATGGTGGCAGAGAAAAATTTCTTCACTGCCATGGCATAGGTCTTCTAGTGGTCTGGAGACCATGTTCCCTAACTTCCTGAGGAAAGAAGTTCCAAAGTGTAGGAGCAGCCCCAGTGAAGGCCCTCTCCTGTGTTCTCATCAAATGTGCCAGTGAAGGCAGTGGAATACAGAGAAGTGCCTCCGCTGTTAATCGTAGAACTCTGGCAGGCTTATTTGGGGAGATTTGTTGTGTTGTTGTTGTTGTTGTGTGTCTTCAAGTCATTTCCAACTTATGGCAACTGCAAAGCGGACCGATCATGGAGTTTTATTGGGGCTGAGAGTGTGTGATGTACCCAAGGGCACCCAGAAGGTTCCATGTCTGAACAGAGAATGGAACCCTGGTTTCCAGGGTCATGGTCCAATGCTCAAATCACTGCACCGTTCTAGCTCAGTATTTGGGGAGATGTAGCCCTTCAAATAGCCTGGACCTGACATCACAATGAGTACTCCCTAAGTCTCTGATTTTGGTACTGATGTCTCAGGGCCTGGGATAGTCCTGATTTAGCAGCTGTAATTACTACCCTGATCTAAACAAATGATAAAACAGGTATAAATCTTTTAATAAAACAATAAATACAAATATTCTTAATGAAGAAATTATCCTTTAGAATCCAGATAAATGCAGAAAGTACACCACTCCTACAATAGGGCTTTCTTATTTCCTGCTCTGTACCCCCATATGCCCCCTTTCTGCAAAAACAGCGCTCATGGCCAGGGAGCCCTCTAGCACAGTGGTTCTTAACCTGGGGTCCACAGACTCCCAGGGGTCCATGATGCCCTCACAAGGGGTCCATGAAAGGCTCAAAGCCTGCTCAGCTTGTCTCCTCTTCCACGACGGAGTGGCAACAGGACAGTAACAAAGGCAAAACGAGGCAGGTAGGCCAGCTGGCTGGCTGGGCCTGTATGTTGCCTGTCACTTGGCTGTTCGGCTGTGGGGAGGAAGCAGGCTGAGCAGCTGAGTGACAGCAGAGCTGACCGCCAGCCATATACTTTTTGGCCTTCTTCTCCCTCCCTTCCTGCCTCTTCTCCTTTCCAGTGGAGACCAGTCCAGTCTACTACCAAAAACACTCAAACTTTGGCCATTTCCGCATGGGGAGAGGGAATCGCCCCATGCTGCTACTTACCGGATTTTCCGGCTCCCCGGTCCGGTCCAGGCTGCTCCGGAGCAGTGCATGGTCGTAGATCCACACTGCTCTGGCATCCAAAATGGCGGCTTCCGGTCGGTTGTGGGTCTCGACCAACCACTGAAGCTCGCCAGCCTAAAGCCCACCCTCTGTAGATCGCAGGCTCACATTGGTGCAAGCCTGCGAATCTGCACTGGAGAGCAGGCACACAGTGGCGTGCTCCGGGCTTTTGAAAGACCGGAAAAATCAGGTCTTTCAAAAGCACACTGGAGGACCACTTGGGGTCGTTCCGGAGCGGACTGAGGTGCAGATCTACACTAAGTGGTCCAGATCCAGTCCACTCCAAGGTGGAGACATCCTCCGTGGAGGACACACTGCACCGTTTTTATTACCCTGTGTGGAAATGACCATAGACACCCTTTTTTTTTGCTCATTTCCCTTCCTCATTTGCACATCTCGGTCTCCTCTCTTGCTGGTGAAGAGGAAGCTTGAGGGTTTCTAATAGATTGGATGGCTAGAAAAGACAGGAGAGAAAGAGAGAGAAGAACAAATGCTGGCTGGCTGGGCCTTTGCATTGCCATTCAATGCATCCCAACCTTAAACTAGCAGAAAGTAGGAGAAACGTTTTCCCTCCCCATCTACCACCTCTCAGGGAAGTGTACATTTACTTATTATTCCCTTCTCTCCCAATTTGGATAACACTTGATACATTTTAGGGTTTTAAATCTTAAGTTAAGTCTTGGAGGTCTGTGAACAAAGGATATTTAAAGGGGATCCTTGGTAAAGAAAAGGTTAAGAACCACTACTCCAGCATCGTACAGGATGTGGTGGAAATCATGTGACTTGACAGTTGCTTGCAGTAATCAAGGCCATTTTTTGGCCTCTCCTGGAGCACCTCCACACACACACACACAAAGATAATTTTGAGTTGCCACTTCTGGAAGCTTCTAGATACAGCACTTCTTCTTTAAAACAAAGAGTAGCCTTCATATAACCTGTATTGCCCACAGCCCCAATCCATGAAGTGGGGTTTACAAAACTGGAAGTGGTCTTCTGGCTATCTCCAGTTTTGTTCTCAGAGGGCTGCTGTGGCCCGTGAGGGGTTCCGAGGGTGGGAAAACTGACGTCTGGATCCTCAGTTATAGGATGTGAAAGGTGGAGTAGCCAAAATGCCTTATTCTTGTCCATACAGAAGTGCCACTGACTGGTAAACCTCTGGATCCCAGCTATAGTTGGCAAGACCCACATACCCCCCAACATTTCACAGACAAAATTCAGGACACGTGTCCAAGCAACATCTGTGTGGTACAAGATGCCAGGAATTACTAATGAAGAAGAACAAGCTAGGAAAGATTGCAGGAGTTTACTTCTGCCTGCATCTACTGGGAAGGGCAAAGCTTTGCCATCTCTTCTCCTCCTCCCCCCTCCCCCAGCTGTATTAATTGAGTGGATTTTACCTTTGCTATTTGAACTCAGTTTGCAGCAACTGAAATGAGCTGGGGGCAAAAGGGGAAAGTGGGAGGAGAAGAAAAAAACTGGGACATTTTAAAAGCAGCTTAAAAATGGGATGAGAGAGGATTAATTATTGGGATTGTCCCTGCCAAATCAGGACAGTAGAAACCCTTAAGCAAACCTTTCCTTTTGTAGAACACAATGATATCCATATACTCTACTTCCCACTTGAGAGTGTTTAAATTCTTCCCCATCTCCATATGTTAACCATAAGCCCATCCTCTTCAGAGTCTCTCACAAATACCAGACCTTTCTGCCTTATATTGTGTGAAACCCTTCAGCTCCCATAAAACAGCCTTTCAAATGCATAGACTGTCATCTCTGGCATCAGGCCAGCTGTGAAGTGACAGACAGGGCAGACAGGAGACCCCAGCCATCCATCTCGCAGACTGAGTGATGTTTTAATGAGCCCAGAAAAGAAAGGACAGTGAAAGGAGCTTCACGTCTCTACAATGACTGTCGAGTCTGTTTTCAGACTGAAGCTGCCAATAGATCATGTTTTGGCCTCTTGCCATTAGAATAATAAATATGAGAGCAATACAGGGAAAGGAATGTATTAAGTTCCCATCCTGTCTTTCTCTCATGGTCCAGGCCATGGTTTTTCACTGTAAGACTACACAAGTTGTATTTTTAATCACAGGATGCCTGCTGTGGATGAAGGATTTTAGTTTAGTGTTTGGAAGAGCTTACCGACATGTTCATTTGGGCCTTAAGCCCAGTCACTGGCCTCAACAAGAGGAGATCCATTGAATCAACAGGATTTATTATTTGGCAATACATTCAGCGTGTTAACTCTGTTTTTAGATTAGCAATTGAATAAAGGACAGAGATGGGGAATCATGAAAGGATAGGATCCATTTCTCCATCTACTCATGGATTGCAGAATTGGTCCTGGTGCAAACAGAAGGCATTCATGGTTTGGGCTGAAAAATGGCCAGTGAGATGGGACATTTGGTGTAAAGGTACCCAAACCATTCTGGATTTTTGTAGTGGTTTGAATGTATTTGGGGCAAACAACAACAACAACACCCAGCCATTTTTAGTTTGGGAGAATGAGGGGTTTGGGGGTTGCATAGTTGAATCTGGGGAGTTGAAAATGGGATCCACATGAACTGTCCTTTCCCCACTCCAGTTCATTCATCTATTTAATATTATTAAAATATTTATATCCTGTCCTATATCCAAAGATCTCAAGGCAAGGTGCAGTAAAACCAATTTAAGACAATGACAATAATTTAGAAATACTTTTGAGAGGGGCGTGTTCCATAACTGGGCTGCCACAACAGAAAAGCCCCTGATTGCTTTTTCCCCCTAACCTCAGCAAGGTACCAATAATACAATTATTGGCAATGAACTAGCCTCTCTTTGGCCTACCAGTTAGTTACTCAGGTTATTTGTTTGTTTTAAGCATCTCAGTGGTGCTATATTCTTTACGCTTCAGCTTTGCTAACAGAAGAAGTAGGACAAAACATACATATCTCAACACCCAGTCTCTTCAGCTGGTGTGGTGACCTTATGACATTCAGTCCTGACATCCCAAGTGTTTCCAGACTTCTTGTCCTCAGTGGATAATGCAGTTTAAATCAGCAACATGCAGCACATATAGAAACAGAAAGAGAGAGGGAGAAAGCAGGGCACACTTAAGACTAAGGCCATTTCCGCATGACACTCTTATAGCACGATGATTCCACTTTCAGTCTCCTATGGAATCCTGGGGTTTGCAGTTCCGGGAGGGGCCAGCTGGCCCCTCCTAGAATTGCAAACCTCAGGATTCCATAGGAGGTTGAAAGTGGAATCATCGCGCTATAAGAGTGCCGTGTGGAAATGTTCTAAATTGCTGTAAAGGTGCAAGGGAAGGGAAGTGGAAATACTGAAATGGTATATTTAGGTGGTAAAAAATAAACACAAATCAAAAGAACAAAAACAAATATGATAACAATTAGTCTGTGGTAGCAATAAATAAAACTTTGGTAGAAAAGCAATATCCATGAAGACTTACCTGTAGAAACTTAAATAGTGGTTTCAGTCACATATGACTTCTGCAGTTTCCATTGCCTTCTTCCTCCAGACACTAGCTATGCTCCAATTGGTACTTCAGATGAAGGCAATTATGGTGCCAGGCCAAATTTTTCAGAAGTATTCATCTATATTAACACATATTCATTCCTGGTTGATGTTAACAGCCTTAACTGGACTGAGGGAAGATTGTATACATTCCCATATTTCACAGATGAAAATCAGGACACACTTTGCTTTGCTTGCTCTAGCTACTTGTTCAGCTGTCCTCTCCAACAGAACAAACAGTGAGAGGATCAAGAAGGAAAAGCCATCATCTCTCTGTCCACCATGCCTTCACCTTGTCTTCACCTAATCCAGACTGGGCCCAGCAGGAGAGGCAAGTAAGTGGCCAACAGCAATAGTGACAAGGAAGAAGAGATGGCATACTCAAAGTTCCACTAAAAGCATCTCCCCCAAATTTCTGTCATTCATCCAATCTGATATCAATACTGTGAAAGGCTAAACCAAACTCTTAAGCATTGGTGTTGTTGTTGTGTGCCTTCAAGTAATTTGTGACTTATAGTGACTCTAAGGTGAACCTATCATGGGGTTTTCTGGGGCTGAGAGTGTGTGGCATGCCCAAGGTTACCCAGTGGGTTTCCATGGCTGAGCAGGGAATTGAATCCTGGACTCCAGAGTCATAGTCCAGTGCTCAAACCATTACAGTCCTCCCTCCATATTTGCAAATTTGCCATTCATGAATGTGATTATTCATGAGGATGCATGCTTTCCCCACTCCCAGTTCTCCTGCTCCCATTCCTATGCATTTTGCCCCATGGCCAGTTCTCCAAGGCAGAACAGAAGGGAATGGGTTAGGGGGAACACTGCCAAGAGCCTTCTTTTCTTCCAAGAGCCTTCGTTTCCTTCCTCCCTTCCCATGCATTCTGCCCCAGCACGGAGAACTTGTGCTGAGGCAAAACGGAAGGGAATGGGGGAGGGGGGAGGCTCCAAAGAGCCTTCCTTTCCTCCTCTGGAGTTTGCCCTCTCCCCTTCCCATGCATTTTGCACCAGCACGGAGAACTTGCGCTGAGGTAAAACAGAATGGAATAGAAGGAGGAAAGGGTCCAAAGAGCCTTCCTTCCCTCTTGCAGAGTTTGCCCCCTTTCCTTCCCATGCATTTTGTCCCATGCATTTTGCCCTAATTCTCCTCCTCCCATTCCTATGCATTTTGCCCCATGGTCAGTTCTCCAAGGCAGAACAAAAGGAAATGGGGGGGAATGCTTCCAAGAGCCTTTCTTGCCTCCTGAAGAATTTTCCCCCTCCCCTTCTCATACATTTTGCCCCAGCATGGAGATCTTGCACTGGTGAAAAACGGAAAGTAATGGAGTGGAGGGGGAAGGCTCCAAAGAGCCTTCCTTCCTCCTCCAGAGTTCTCCCCTGTCATGCCCTGCATCCAGAACATGGACTCTGAATCTGAGTCTGAAACAGAGGACATGCCAGAGGCTGAAACAGGGGGCATGCCAGGACCTGCTGTACAGGAAGATGTTATAGTGCCACAAACAGAATGGGGGGCAGTGCCAGCTCCAGCAGAGTCCTACCCCTTCAGACACAGAAGATAACTTAACAGTACCCACCTTTGCTGAGTGCAGACAACAAAGAGAAAGCCTACACCAGTCCCAGAGAATATATAACCAACAGCAGTTAATCAGGCAACAACTGCATTAGGTGGCCAACCTATATAGCTGCCACTCTTCCCCTCCAGAAGTTGTCAGAGCTTATCTGACCTCTCTATTTGCTGGATGCCTTGTTGATTCTGTGCCTGACTCTGGATTACCCTGACTG
The DNA here is from genome assembly GCA_948474755.1 of Ctenosaura bakeri. Classification (NCBI taxonomy): domain Eukaryota; kingdom Metazoa; phylum Chordata; class Lepidosauria; order Squamata; family Iguanidae; genus Ctenosaura; species Ctenosaura bakeri. The sequence goes on from CAOLHI010000937.1 coordinate 829,214, forward strand.
ACTTTGAACTTGCTGCAGTTGAACTCTGTTGGACTTTATTTTGACCTTGTGCTTACTGAATGAAAGTAAGTAATGAACTGGGAGCTATTCAGTTTTTTTCTTTGAATTATCAGCTCTGCTGCCGGGACTGAGGGAGGACACCCCTCTCCTCTTCCTATGCATTTTGCCCCAGCATGGAGATCCTGTGCTGAGGCAAAACAGAAGGGAATCAAGGGAAGGCTCCAAAGAGCTTTCCTTTCTTCCTGCAGAGCTCTCCCCTCCTCTTCCCATCCATTTTGCCCCAGTGTGGAGATCTTGCACTGAGGCAAAATGGAAGGGAATGGGGTAGGGAGGAAAGCCCCAAAGAGCCTTCCCTTTCTCCCCTGGTGTTTCCCCCTCCTCTTCCAATCAATTTTCTCTGCACTAGGGCAAAATGCATGAGAGGGGGAAGGGGGGAACTCCACAGGAGGATTCTTTGGAGCCTTCCCTCCACTCTATTCCCTTCCATTTTGCATGGGAACAGGAAGGGGAAGAGCCCCAGCAAGGAATGGGAGGGGGAGCAGATGGGGGAGTTATTGGCCACACTCTCCAACATTTCACAGATGAAAACTGGGAAGGATATAGACAAGCAACATTCAAGCATGGTCAGGATGAGAAAAATATATTAATGAGGAAAAAGACACACACAAGCTAGGAGAGGCTGTAGCATTTTGCCTTTGCCTGAACCTAGTGGAAAGAGCAAGACTGGTGCTCCACTACTGTTCTCCGCTCTGCTGAATTAATTTAAGTAAGCTGCAGACAAAAGGGAAAAGTAGGGGAAGGAGAGAGAAACTTGAATGTTTTAAAAGCAGCTGAAAAAATGGGACAATAGAGGATTAACCAGTCCTGCCAAATCAGGATAGTTGGAAGATGCGGGACTGCATGCAGATGCCTCCTGGCATTCATCTGTCCCTGGTGTATGTGTGTGTTTATTCAGCACTAAATCCCATTCAGTAATGCTCTGGATCAGCATGTGAGGCAAGTCATGAAGATGCAGCAAACTGTTACTGCATTTTTACTGTTACTGTTATATTTTTTGACAGCCACAGATAGGAAAAGGTGATTGTGAGATTTCTGCCACGTGTGCCAAAATAAGCAGGCTGACTTTGGTTTTATGGTACATTGTTGGGAGGGGGCAAGGGCCCTTTGCTGCTCTGCTTCAGGTAGCAAAATGTCTTTGCTGGCCCTAATAATGCTGACCCTTGTGTAACTGTGTAGAATTGTGACCTTACTCTTGCAAAAACCAATACTGACTGTTCTTGTTGTGGTAGACTTCCATGGGTTGTCACAGAATCTCTTTGTGGTTGTTCGGATTTCGATCATGTTTTGAATCTGTTCCTGTTAAGAGTGTGGAGAAGAAGCTGCAATTCTGAGCTTCTTCTTGATTTGGAAACTTGTTTTAGAACACCTCAACTAAAATGACTCCTCCTACGCCCTCCCCCTGCTTTTTTCAGATATGATGACTCAACTGAAAGCTCAGCTTCTCTTTGGCTTCCTGTGCCAAGCAGCTTGCTACCTGGTATATGGCTTCCCTGTTGATTCTGGGACTGAGTTCCGCTCTGCTTTCTCAGTTGCTCGGACCAGCAGCATGGAAGGAAGCACTGAAATGGTGATCACCTTTGATAAAGTCTATGTGAATATTGGCGGTGACTTTGACCCTAAAGCTGGGTTATTTCGATGCCGTATACCTGGAGCCTATTACTTCTCCTTCACAGTTGGGAAATACCCCAAGAAAAACTTGTCAGTCATGCTGATGAGAAACAAGAATGAGGTGCAAGCGATCGTATACGATGAACATCACCGCAAAGAGAGAAAAGTGGCTAGCCAGAGTGCCATGTTGCAATTGGATTACGGTGACACAGTTTGGCTGCGTTTACATGGAGATCCCAAGTATGCCCTCTACAGCAATGTGGGCCCCTATACAACGTTCAATGGGTACCTTATCTATCCAGACACCTCAAGCTATTTTCAGAACACAGTGGTCTCTCAGGAAACTGGAGAACCTTCAGGGCCTCCCCCTCGTGTCATTCAGCAACTTTCCATAAACCAGAATGAAATCTCTGAGAAACACCTGCTTTCTGACCAACCCAGCAGATCACAGGATCCTCGCTCAGCATTTTCTGCTGCCCGTTCTGAAAGCCTCCTGGGGTCAGATGAGAAGCAAACCCAGCACGAACCAATCACATTTGACACAGAGTTTGTGAACATTGGGAAAGATTTCAACTTTTCAAGTGGCATCTTTACATGTCGTATTCCAGGCGCCTACTATTTCTCCTTCACCATTGGCAAAATGCCTTTCAAGACCATGTCAGTGAAACTGATGAAGAACCACAATGAGGTTCAAGCAATGATCTATGATGACAACCACTCCAAACGGCGAGAGATGCAGAGTCAAAGCATTATGCTCCCCCTGCAGTATGGTGACATTGTCTGGCTATACAGCCACCAGCATGATGGCTATGGTGCCTATAGCAATCACGGAAAGTACATCACCTTCACTGGATTCCTTGTCTATCCTGAGACTAAGCCAAAACCACCACCAGATGCCAACCTGTCCCTAGGATCAAGGCTTTAAATGTCAACCCAGAAGGAGCACAAAAGAAGTTAAGATGCAGCAGATGCTGGTGCAGATCCTGGACAGATGCCATCCTTTACATGACAGTGTTAAGAGCATGCTATTGTTATGTCCAGTGCATTCTTTATGCTGCACGTTTGTGTCCTGCCTGCAGAGCCATCATTGTTTCCCTCATTCATCCATAGAATGACCTTTGCGGGGTAATGTGTGTTTTGCTCATTATTGCTGTTTGATTAAGCATGAGGTAGTTTGGGGAGTAGAAGACATAGAGGCAGTAAAAGGAAATGTGAATAAGAAAGTGTTATAGAAGTGTTAGCACAGCTTATGGAAAGGTACTCTCACTGCAAGTCACTCAGAAGTTGGTAACTGCTTCTGCAAAGCAGACTTCTTGAGAAGGGGAAAAATGTGATTGAACAATGAATTCAATAAAACTTGGGACAAAAAATATGGGTTCACTGATACGTTTGATTTGGTAGCTATTTTTGTTTAGGTCCTCCTAGTAAAGAGTAGCATACTTTCATTTAGAGATGTCTATGATGTATAGCTGAATTATTGCCTGCCTTTTTACAGAACACCAGCTAACTTAAATTAAATTTGCATGTTGCCAAACCTATATAAACAGTGAAGGAAATGTAAGTTAAAAGAGGGAAAAACTGTATGCCATTCATCATCAAAAGAAAATACCATCTTTAATTTTTTTCATTATTTGTTTCAGTAAAATACCAGACCTCAAAGAATAGCAAAAAATAAACAAGTGTATCTTTAAATCAGGTGTGGAAATTATGCACCCTTTCAAATAATGTTGAACTACAACTATCAGCAGTGCTAGCTAGTACAGCCAAGGGTAAGGAATTCTGGGAGTATCAGTTCAACAACATGTGGCAGGTCCCATCATTCTTACCCTTGCCTTAAATGGTCTAAGTAATTAAAATTGCCCCCTACACTGATTAATCAACAGTTTTAGTGGACTGATCTGCCAATTAAACCTTATGGTTTCTGTGTCTGTTCATGTGTTTACATCCTTCATCACTACCAGAGGAGAGAAACAACCTAATTTCTCTTTCCCTCCAGCTGCAGCCAAGATAGGTTGCTTCTTAGTAGCCTACAACATCTCTCTTCCCTCCTGTCCCCCCAGCACTTAACTGTAGTAACAGCCAGTGATGTAGACTCCAGTCGATAGACTCAGACTCAAGTCAGACTTAAGTCGCTTCAGTGACTCAACTCAGACTCAACTCAGCCATACATGATGCACTGACTCGACTTGACCCGAGACTTGTATATTTTTAATGATTGACTTGATGCCCTTGGTTCAGTAACATAACACATTCATGCAGAAACCTTACAACTTTGAACAATGCCTCCATCTCTTTTTACCTACTAGTCACAATCTCAAGCCCAAAGTGTGGGCACATTTCTCAGAGGGGAACAGCAAACAGGTTAGGCAATGGCTTGAGGCAGGCTTGAGGTCTGCTCAGCAGCCTGTCCCCACTGCATATTGGAGGAGCCTTCTAAAACTTTTCCTAAGTGCAGAAGACAAGACTCACCCCCAGAGTGCAGGGTGCATTTCTCGTAGGGGAACAGCAAATGTGTTAGGAAACAGACTTGAGGAGGAAGGATCCTTCCTTCTAAACTTTTGAAGCTTCAGTAATGGGGAGTAAGATAGGATCCTATTCCCCACTTCCAAAGCTGCAGATGGCAAAATTGCAAATGTGGAGAGCCAGCTCTGCTTAAATTGTTAAAACTGAATTTATTTCACTCTATCCAATAATTCTGGAATTTTGGTTGGAGTATAAAGTTGGCTCCCAGACTTGAGATTTGACTTGAAAGTATCTTCAAGGACTTGAGACTTGACTTGAGACTTGGAGTAAAAGTCTTAAATACATCACTGGTAACAGCACTGCCTACTTCTCCAGCTGCCAGGGGAAAGTTTAGGATGCTGCACAAAAGACAAGTGAATAGCTGCTTGTGCAGAATCCAAAATGTGACACATACACACATAATCCCAAGTTTAGCATGTGTATGTGACCAACAGGATTCTAGCCACTGTGCATGTGAGTGACTGCAGAGGAGTCTTCAGCATAGAGGTCATCTGTCTCCAAAGCAGATGACTGGAGTAGATTTGAATAGGATTTGTAGCTGCATAGGGATAATCTCTACTACTGAAGTCAGATGTACCACCATGGAGCAATTGTAGGTGTCTACCTTGAGTAGGACTTCTACAGTGGTAGCAAATGAAAGGGAGGCACTTCTCTTACACTCTTCTGCTGTAGTTTGAATTTTTAGATGTTATATTGATTGGCATGCTTTTGACTGACCAATACAATATTGCAATTTCTTGGTTACAATCAGAATATTCTGGTACAAGTATCTGCTAAAATTCAGTCTCATATACAACCAACAAGGAGTAGTTTGATTTCAAAAAGCAAACAATGGATAAAGATGTTTCTTGGTTAAGATCACACAATCACAAGTTCATATTTTCCTGTTTTAAAATCTTTAATAGTTTACAGCAGGTCTCTGGTTGAATATACGTAGTGTCCTGCCTAGTAATGTGTGTGTGTTTGTTTGGTTGTTTACAGACTACATGAATTAATCCCATGCAGACACAATACATTCAGAATTCAGCTCCTACAAATATTTGATATCACATTCAGTGAAGATACCCATAGCTCACATAAAGTGTCTGCTGCTATAGATGTAGCCGAGCAAGTTCACATGTTTATGGTCAAGAATGCAGGTAGCAGAACAGAAATTCTACTCCTTCCTTCAGATATCTTGGGTGTTAAACGTGGTAGAGTCAAAACAGTGTCTAAAACAGTGGAGTTTTAGGAACAAATGCAAGAAGAAAGTAATAAGGAACCGTTTAGTCTAGCCCCATCCTTTCTGTACATCCTATAACAGAAACTGCAAGAACTGGTCACTCATGGAATGGCTGACTACTTAGCAAGAAATATCTCATAGAAACTGATAGACAACACGCAGCAAGGACACGCATCAGATGCTTGACCATCATTTTCTTACAAACATCCTATTAAGTAGGTAGCTGTTCCACTGGTGAACCGTTTTTACAATTCACAAACTCTTCCTACTGTTTAATATGAATTTGCTTTCTTATAATTTTCACTACATGTAAATAGGTTCTGTCTGTGTTCTTTGACAACAATAGTGAAGGAGGGGTATGTAATCCCATTTTCATCTGAAACCCAATCCACAGCACATTTTCCAATGAGAAAGGGGAAGTACTATCTGAACCTCATCTGTGCTAGACTAATGGCAATCAATCTTTGGCCTTCCGCATGCTTTTGGACTTAGGTCCAAGAGTCTCTGACCATGGTCCATCCTGGCTAAGAGTTCTGAGAATGGAAGTGCAACATATCTGGAAGACCAAAGACTGAGCGCTACTGCTATAAAAAGCACAAAGACAGGGTCCTGAGATTATGAATGCATTAGTCATATAGCTTCAAAAAGAAATAGTTAAGAGATCACTATCTCACTACAGGAAGATAAAATCAGGATGGGGGACACTTCTGTGCAGTCTTGGATAACGTTATAGGGATTACTGCATATTATTTTGCATAAACAGGAACTGTCAGACCAAGACTCACCCTTTAAATGTGAGAGTCTCCTTGGTCTCTTTGGGCCATGGCTAGGCTAGACCAATATAACTTCTTCAGTGCATTAATATAGACAGGCATTTCCTGCCAAGGCCTGGAGGCCAGAAGCTGAACAGAATCCACAGACTCCTTAGGACAGAATTGTTTGCAGAGCTCATGGATGATTTCAGTGACCAGCTGGGAGAAAAGATTGATCCAAAGATTTTTCTCCAGGCCTTGGATGGATCGAACCTGGTAAGCACAGTAGACCATGGTGAAGATGAGCTGCTCAAATTCCTCTGGAGTTATAGGGGTGTCTGACTGGGAGAGATAGTCCAGGTGTTCCTCAATCCCAGCTGGGTTTTTAGGAATCTCATGTTGAAGGATCCGGAGTAACCGCTTTGCAGGACGCAGGGAGGCCAGCTCCTCATCCTCAATCTTGATTGTTTCGTTGGCCATAATTTCAATCCCTCCCCAAAGTAACTGAAAGAGAATGAACAGATATGTGCAGATTTTTATTGTATTCACACCTGGAGAATGGGAATTACATTTTTTGCTCAGAGCAGATTTGCTAGTTGTGACCAGGAGACAGAATTTGTCTTCTGCTACAGCATGTAACCTAACTCACATGCTGAATCAGAGGGACTATGTTGAACTGTTCCTGAAATTAGTAAATACTCGCTTGCATTAAGGTCCTTTAGTACTCCTCTCTGTAGCACCAATCCATCTGAGACTGGTTTATGGGAGTTTACCTATAATGAACAAGATGAGTAATAAATGAAGAGTCCTGTCTAGGGTTTCTGGATTGCAGAAACAAAGATAGATTAAATTAACATTAGCTTTGTTCCAGCCTCACGATTCTGTACCTCCCCTTCCTACCCACCTCCTCACCTTTTTTTCCCAGGGGTTTCATAGCCAGCATTAGTCTGCAAGCATGTTGCACAGACTGAATGCATTTTCAAACCCTTTTCTCTGTCAGCCTATGGTGGATGAAGGACTGTGCTACAGATGAAGTAAGCAGTCATGGAGAAAGTGTTGTTTACAAAGAGACAGAAACTGCACTTTTGTGGAAATATATAACAGCACATCATTCCTGTTCCTAGAGAGACTGATTTCCTCCACTCTCATTTCTAGCTCTTCCAGTCATGGCAGGGCAATGTGCTAAGGCAGAAACCTGTGCCTCCTTGGAATACTCGTCTCTTAACTGGTGGGTTGAAAATGGATTATATGCTCCCACAGATTATGGATTATATCCTCCAGTGTGTGGGGGGGGGAGTGAAAGAGATTAGAAGCTTGTGCACATATATGAGGGAAAAAATAGAGAAAGAATACAGAGATTTTAAGGAAATAAATTAAGAGTGAGTCCCATTCTAGAATGATCAAGGCTACTGCCTTAGGAAATAGTGCTGCCAAACAAAGTGGCCAGTAGTAAATGTTGGCTTCCCAGTAACAACTCTGTCCTCTTTCATACAAACCCCCATGATTCTTTCCCTTTCCTAAAGCAGAGCCAGCTATATTTCAGGCTAATGTTCAGACACAGCCCAAGGATGCCATCTGGTGGGCCTTAGTTTAGAAAAGCAAAAGACAATGTGTTTCTTGAGAGTTCCAGTGATTCCCTTCTGAAGGATCAGTTCCTGGTCCAGAGTAAAAGTGAAGTTGATACCCTTAGCTAATACCGAACATCTGTTAAAATAAGTGCTATGAAATCTATAATGATCTGTGTAAAACTGAAGAGCCAAGCAAACAACACAGTGCTTGGGCAGGACCTCACAAATCAACCAATATAGAGTGATACTTCTTAAGCTGATTGATATGTTTGACAGATTTTTCCCCTAACGTCTCAGAGACCAACACTTTATTTGTGTGCATGGGCTACAACTGTTTCTTTCCTGGAAACCTGCTGTGAACTGGCAGCCAATAGTGCATAGACTGGCATCATAGTCCATGGACCACCACTTTGAGTAACACTGCTGTAGAGCACCTAGCATGTTTCTTTCAGGCACCGGAAGTACCACTAGCAGCTGGTGGACTGGTCAACTTCCAGAGTGTTGAATTTATCTTGGGGATAGTTTCAGTGCCTTGGACAGCTACTTTAAAGTTTGGACTAAAATATGGAGTGAATTTCTACTGACATGGAAGCCACCACTGGGTAACACCAGCCAACTCCTGTAAGAACCTTTTATTTCTGCCTTTCACATATTCATGGTGGTCATGTTCACATCCTTTGTAGGTACATTCCTTGATATGCAGAAGAGATTACATAACAGTGATATGATACAGTTCTACTTCTGGTGGTTACACCAGAGCAGGTGTTGGGGGCAGAAGCCTGAGGTCCCACTTAGCAGAAGAATCCCTCCTCAAAAGTAGCAAGGCTTAGTGGAACAGTATATGTTACCACCTAAAGAACCTCTTTCCCCTTTCTCCAATAATACTGTTAATTAAGCCCATAGTCTCCTCCCCATCCCAACAAAAAGTATATCTGGAGCAGCTGCGTGTCCAAGCAGCTGTGTAAACTGGAGAAGTGGCATATCAGCAAGTGGCTCTGTAAATGGCAAATCCATACTCTTGGATCCCCTCATCCTTTCCCTCAAGATACTGTATTGTTTTGTTACCTCTAATATGACATCAGCATTCCGTCCATCATTTGTGTCTGCAGCATCCTTGACATGGAACTGCTCATCTGGCAAACAAAAATAATAGAATATAATAGCAATGTTTTTTAAAAAAGAAAAGTTATCAGCCTTTAATAAATAATATCACTCAACCCATCTCCTCTGTATATCCAGCTTTATCAGATTTCCTCTTGTTTGACCGTTGTTGTTTGAAAACTAACCTGAGGTAAAATAATATTAATAATATAACATTGGTCATAATGCAATTTTAATTTTAATTAATTATGCTATAAGAAAATTAATAATTTTACTCCATCAAGATCACAGAGTCATGGACACATTCATATCCCCCCTGCTTCTTAAATTTTGTCTGAGATATCATTGCTGTTTACATTCTGGCTCCCAAAGTTTTGTAAGTGAAAGGTGTAATCTGACAGAGGCGAGAGCACACCGGGCTATGAATAGTTTCACAGAAGGATAGAAGCTTCTTTCCACTGGCACCTTCTCTGTCCAGTGCTCTAATGTGAGCATTATCACCACATAGCAGTGAACTGCTTCAGGTGTTATGGTGGCTACAGGGAAGATGAAAGATGGTTTTACACCTAACCTGATTTGTGAACCTAATCAGACCATGATGTTGAGATTGGCATGTAAAGATACAAATAACTGGCTTATCTCAGTGACTTCAGAAACAATTTGGAAATGTTTTGCCTATAATAATGGCATTTGCTGTAAAAGAGGCAATCTGTTTTAAGATCAAATCATTCCTGAGTTTCATGTTGATGTATACTAACTTGGGGTATTCAACTATATTAACCGCTTAACCAGTCATTGTATCAGAGATGTAGCTACATGTGGGCAAAATGAAGGCCTTCCCTCTCAATAAGAATTCTGTCCCTACAATGAAATTTTCCTTCAGTGCCATATTTCTAGCACTGAAGTCACTTAAAACTTCAGTTGAGCATTTGGAACTACAGTTTAGACATCCAAAGAAATGGGACAGCCAAAGTTAATGGATGTGAATGCAGCGAATATAAGAATTCCAGATATAAATGATTTTCCATGTCTCTCTACAATGCTAGGAACTTGCAGACTAAAGGAAATTTTCATTTGTAAGGGCAGAATTGTTATGCAATGCAGTGCCCTCATTCTACTCCTGCATAGCTAAACCCCTTCAGTGTATGTGATTTATGGAAACAGTTATTTTGTTGATTCTGTGCTTGATGTTTTTGCTCTAATTTTGTACTTTATAATGCACAAGCTTTAAAAAAATCCATTTGTATGACTATAAAGTTATAAATTTAGCTGTTGCTTAGACAAAATCATGTTTCTTTCAAGTAATCTTCTTTTCAGCTTCTAGTATCTATTTTCCTTTACATTGCTGGGGCTTGTGGGAGGCAGTATCAGGTCATATTCCATAGGGCAGAAATGGGGAACAACATATGACCATTCCAATGTGACTAGACTACAGCCCCCATCATCCTTCACCAGTGGCTATTCTGGCTGGGGCTGATTGGAGCAGCACCCAACTCATCTGAAGGACCACATCCCCTTCCATTGTATAAGGAGCCACAGTCTTTGCACCATTATATTTCAGGCCACTGCATATAGACACAGATCTGAAGTAGAGTATTGAGAAGGCCAAAGACAGACAGTAACCCATGAAAAACATGGCAGAGAGATGTTTGCCAGTAATGAAGGCAAAGTAAAGTGATCAAAACAAAATTTTACACTACTTAACTCACAAAGGCAAAGCAAGAAAACCAGAGAACTAGTCATGGCTAGAGAAAAATACTTTCTAAAATTCACTTTTGGGACTATTTGTTTGAGCTGACTGGGGCCTGTAATAGTCTGTAACTGGTCTTGTTATCAACAGCTTTCAGCATTTCATTCTAGAGTAATTCTCCCCAAGGAGGATGAGAAAAGCACACAGAAGATCCCTTAGAGGATGAAACCATGTGCTTTTGCTTAAGGAAAACTATGTCTCCACCCAAGTTGCAAGCTCTTCCATCAAAGCCAGCTGTCTGAGATTTGGGATTAAGCATGATTTGGAGCTGCATTTATTTTTCCTCAATACATAGTCTATGTAGATTTTCAGGACAAAATATAGGATATGATTGTTTTCAGAAAAAAAGGGAGAATACCTATTGAGATGTTAGAGTTTCTGCTCTGTTAGCTTCATCCATGTGACTTTCAGCTACCGTATTTTTATATTAATGTTGCCACTGGTAGACATACGCAAGTGCCCCTCTGTCTTTAATATCTGAATGTCAGATTCTAACCCTTGAGACCAACCAACCAGCTCTCTTCTGAAATTATGTCCAAAAATATTCAGCCACTGAAACAAGGGTTTGTGGTGTAGAGTACATTAGAAGTAGGAGAGTATGGGAAAGTTAGTTTGGGATTACAGCTCCCCAAAGTACAACCTGTGACTGTGTTGGCTAGGAAATCTCGGAGTTGTAGTCTGTAGGCTAACTTTTCTAAGCTCTGAGACACAATACATGAAAACAACATAACCCGTTTGCAGAAATATATATAGCTTTCTCAATAACCATCTGCTTCTGCTAGATTTCTCAGATCTACCAGCTCTCTGCTAAAATTGCTGGAAAATTCCCAGATAATGTTAACATGTTCTGAATTCTAGGTGAGAGGAAAAAACTGTGTGAAGAAGTTCCATGAAAGGAGAAGTGTGTTCAAGCTATTAAAGAGGAGAGCAATGCCAACAAGTTTTTTTTTTCCTGAAAAGCATTACAAGTTCTGCACTGTTAAAAAAAATAGACTATGACAGATTAGAAGGTTGATTTTTTTTAATGTCTTACTTGAGCTCTGTGCCTTTTGCAGATGAATCAGTGTCAGAAAAACTAAAGCTATGCATTCCCCTCCTCCACCAATTAGCCCTCCAAACTAGCAGAGGCTTCTTGTTGAATTTGTCAAACAGATGACAAGTATGAGGCTCTTTCTCATGAAAAGGGGGAGCTTATATGCCACATGCAAACACAGTGTTCTCCCTTGCTTCCATCAGGGATTCTGAAGTCCACTTGGCACAAGTCCACTGTGCTTTATAAATAGCTGCAGTCGTCATGAGTGAGAGTATTGATGGATGCACTGAATATATATCCTCTGTAGGAAAATAAAATAGCTGTCCTAGTTGGGGCATTCTGGAAGTTGTAGTCAAACAATATAATTTTCCCAAGCTCTGATGCTCCTGTAAATTGCAGAAATACCATGCATTTATCAAATCTAATACAAACTGCTAAAAACACACCAGTCTTTTTGTGGGCTTAACTCAAGAGCCCAAGTCCTGAATTAAAACCTTATGCTAATAGTCAAGTGGAACCTATTTTTCAAATAACCACAGCTACCCTTGGCAATATATTACTTAGGTATCGCACAACAACCTTCTCCAGTGCAGATGCACTTCCTACCTGTCTGCCTCCGAGATCCAGCAAACACGCAGAGAACCACAATTGCCCATAGACAGGTTACAAAGTGCAGCTGGAAAATCCAGGCCATGCTGAGAGGCACCACTTTCTCTTCTTTCTTCAGATAAACACTTTTGGGAAAGCTAACACTGTTTGATGTAACTTTTCTCCCCTCTCCTTTCAATCCCAGAAGCCACTGCTGGAACAGTTTCCTTCTTCCCAGTTCCAGCCCTGGGAAGGGCTTTCAGTTGAATTCCTAGTTCTCTTCACTGTGCATAAAAATAAAAATAAAAAATCAACGGATTCAGCTCAGATTCTCAAAGCACACCGCCAACATGAGTCCCATTTATTTCCACTTGAAGCATCAGGCTGTTCCTTATTTTGGTCTTGGCACACCATTTTACGTCTCTCTGATTTATTTCCCACAGAAGAGGTTGCTATTCTTATGGCTCTTAAGAGAGAAGAACATGTTTTTCCAAAGGTTTATGCTGAAAATTCAAAATATGCATAGTTATAAGCTAGTCCTCCCTAAAAAGGCCAATTGATACCACCTGAAGAGAAGAGAAGGCACAGGGTGCAGCTTGCTTTACTTTGCTTCACTTCCAGCATTCTTTTCCCTTTTTTTTTTTTCATTTAGCTTTTGCTTTCCAGCACTGAAATACCAGAGCAATTCTTACATGCTGGAGAAGGGTGGAGCTGGCAGACTATGCAGCAGCCAATATTAATCCAAACAAGGAAGGATCACTTGCTCAGTACCACTCCATCAGTCCTGGAGGGTAGTCTGTTTAATAACCTAACAAACCAGCATATGTCCCCTACATTAGTCAGCTGCCTCCACACTGGAGAGATGCATTTAGTAAGTTTAATATACTTGTTGAAAATCTGCTATGAACAGAATCGGTAACCATATACTTAGAGGAATTTTCAACAGCATTTCTCTCCTCCACATAAACAAACACATGCACCAACAACATAGTGTTGTGGGAGATTCTTTTCTTGCTAAGATCATTCTGAAAGTGAACTGGCACTAGCATGTTCATATCCCTTGCTGTAGTAAACAACATGGGACACCTTTGGCCTACCAAGGTGTCTTTCACACTGCACAATTATAAGGCTTTGATTCCATATTACCTGCCATCCCTCCATCCCTTGGAAGCCTGGGATTTAGTTTAATGGGATATTTAGAATGTCAATTAGAGAGCTGTAGCTCCTCACTGAATTACAAATCCTAGGATTCAATAGGATGGAGGCATGGCAGTTAACATGTATGAAAGTGCTAAAACTGGGCACTTCGAAAGAGACACAGGTGTTTGGATCTATAGTTCCCATCAGCTCCCCTCAATGTCAAAATAGTGAAGGATTAAAACGTCTAGATGTTAGCTATTACTGAAACACTGGTATCCTGCACCCCAAATCGGCATGGAGATGTAAAGAAAACTCTGAATCTGGTCAGAAAAAGAAGACACACAACACAGAGCATTTGATAAAAAGGCTCAGACCCGCCCCCTCAAGCTACACAGCAAGAGGGCAGATGAGACAAATTTACTGAGTACTCACATATATATGAGTATATACGAGATTAAAAACAAAGAGTAAAATTTCTAATAAATTCTACTGAACATGCTTATCTTCATTACTTGCATAGCTAAGCTAAGGCCATTTCTGCACTAGGCTGTTATAGCGTTATTATTCCACTTTCAACATCCTATGGAATCCTGGGGTTTGCAGTTTCGGCAGGGGCCAGATGGCCCCTCCCGAAACTGCAAACCCCAGGATTTCATAGGATGTTGAAAGTGGAATAATAACGCTATAACAGCCTAGTACAGAAATGGTCTAAGTCATCCTACTTACTGTTTCATGAACAGGCCCAAAACAGTTCAGGCTAGACTTACAATCGTGTAATTCTTTCATCTATGTTCTACAGACAAAGTGAAGGGCAAGGACAAGAAACACAAAGGAATGGTTGTGAGAATTACAAAATGGCTTCACTTTCATTGAGAATTCGAAGCTCACATAGAGAGCCTTAGGTTCTCCACCCATACACACAGTGTTAAATGTAGAGTATGTATGTATGTATGTATTTTATATTCCATTTAATGTAGAGTATGTATGTATGTATGTATTTTATATTCCATTTTTCTCCCTGCACAGGATTCAAAGTAGCTTACAAGTTAAAACAAAACAAAAACCATTAAGACAAAAAAAATTTTTTAAAAAAACTTTTTAAAAACTGTTTAAAAACACTGTTAAATTTAAAATATAATAAAAAGAAAAAAGGTATGAACACAACACATCCTATTAAAAGCTGTCTGCTGCAACAAGTTAAAAACCAAAGGCCTACATAAATAAAAAGGTCTTTATTGGCCATTGGAAAGACAGCAGGGAGAAGGGCTAACTGAAAGAATTTTCACAACTTAGGAGCCACTGAGAAGATCCTGTCCCATGTCCTCACTAAGCATGCCTCTGATGGTTATGGGACCTTCCCACAGATCTTAACTCTTGGGCAGGTTCATATAGGCAGATAAAGTCTTTCATATAGCCTGGATCCAAGCTGTATAACGCTTTAAAAGTCATAACTAGCACTTTGAGTTCTGTCTGGAAACAACTGGTAGCCTGAGGAACTGCTTCAACAAGGGAGTCAATATGTTCTATAATCAACCGCAGTCAGCAGCCTGGCCAGATCACCATCAACATATTTATTTTTGTTGTTGTTTCTGCTATTGTGTGCCTTTGAGTCATTACTGATTTACAGCAACTCTAAGGTGAACCTACCATGGAGTTTTCCTGGCAAGATTTGTTCAGAGGGGTCTGCCTCTCCCTTCCTCTTAGGCTGAGATATTATGACTTGCTAAAGGTCACCCAGTGAGTATCCATGGCCAAGCAGGGATTCAAACCATGGTCTCCAGAGTTGAAGTCCAAGGCTCAAAGCACTACCCCATGCTGACTATCTATCCCACCCTCTTCCCCGTTCAGGACTCAAAGCAGCTTACAACAGATTTTCTAAAAATAGTTACAAATTCACAAATTACAAAAGTTAAAAAGTGATTACCATAAACTTTAAAAAAACACATGAAAACCAGTTAAGAATGTGACTCATGAAAAAACCACAACAGCATAATATAATAACAGATAGAAAACCTAGCACACAGTACAGGGACCATCTCACCTAAACAATCAGTCCTCAATGGCCTTTTGAAGAAAAAAATCTTTATCTCTTTAAAGAAAGAGACTAGTGAGGGTGCCAGTCTAACCTCTGGGAAGGGAATTTCAGAGTTTCAGGACAGCCATTGACAAGCCTCTCTCTGTGCTCCCACTAGATGTGAAGGTGGTGAGAAAGAGAGAAAGAGAGAGAGAGAAGCCTCTCCAACAGATCTCAAGAGTATTTTTGGACCTGCTGAAGTTTCCAAAGAGTTACCAAAGGCAATTCGACTAGAGTGTGTTACAGCAATCCAAATAGGATGTAATCAAGGCATGTGTCACCATAGCCCAATGTGACACCTCAAGGAATAGTCACAGCTGGCACACCAGTTTTAGATTTGAAAACACACCCCTCATTACTACTGAAACCTAGGCATCCAGGCTCAACTCTGACTCCAGCAGAATGCCCAAGCTACAAGCCTCAGATTTCATGGCAGTGAAAGCATAGACTGAATTCCTATTCTCTTATCTGCCTTGTGACTAATCAGGAGCACTTCTGTCTTGTCTGGATTAAGCTTCAGTTCGTTTGCCCTCATCCAGTCCATTACAGCTGCCACGTGCAGAAACAGCTTCCCTGCAATTGGATGGAAAGACAAAAGAGAGTTGGATGTCATCATCATACTGATGACACAGCACCCAAAACTGGATAACATTTCCCAGTGGTTTCATATAGATGTTAAATAGAATGGGGAATGGAATCAAGCCCTAGGCAGCTCACAGGGCAATGATCAGGGATGAAACAGAAATCTGACAGTGCCAGCTTCTGGTTTTACCCCTCCAAAGATCAGAACCACTGAGGGAGGGAGTTCCAAAGCGTAGAAGCAGCCACATAAAAGGCCCTCTCCTGCATTCCCACCAAACATGGCTATGATGGCAGTGAGATACAAAGAAGTGCCCCTCACAACAGATCCTAGAGCTTGGTCAGGCTCATATGAGAAGATACAGTCCTCCAAATGGCCTGGACCTGAACCATAAAGGTGATTAGGTTCTGCCTTTATCTTGTTTTAAGCTTGTTGTAATGCATGTGGGGCCCCATGTCAGGAAAAAGGCAGGAAATACATAAAATATATCACATCTGAATCCATAAGCCTCTGGAGCAGACCATCTTTCTCTCCCCAACCCCATAGGTGCTGAGTCCTGGTGAGTCTAAATGCCAGCAGGTAACAATCTGTACAAGGGAAAAGAACTATGAAAAGTTCCTCCACAGCCAGATCATCAGCATTGGCATTAATGCATCAGCATCAGTGCATCTGCATTAGAGCAAAGAAGCCCTACCCCTTGGAATGTGGCACCTCATATCCTCATCAGCATCCCTAATTCTACAAACTGAACTAATATCCTAACTTTGCTTTTCTTTAAATTCTGCAATAACATATCATTTATATGTGTGGGCTTGGTTTATTGCTCCTTCACTATAGGTTGATTGCTTGCTGTCATTTATCAAATATTTGCCAGAAAGAAAGAAAGAAAGAAAGAAAGAAAGAAAGAAAGAAAGAAAGAAAGAAAGAAAGAAAGAAAGACAGACAGACAGACAATCAGTCAGTCAGTCAGTACAGATAATTATCCGGTTCTGCAGTACCAATACCACACTCTTAAATTTTTACCCTTCTTTTCAGCTGAAAGGAGTCACTCCTGAATTTTCTCCTATTGTCTTTGAGAGACAATAAATGGGAAATAATTCTTTTTTGGAAGAGAAGCTACAAGGTTGAAATTCAAAACAGATGAAAGTATAAACATACAGCTATGTGGTGCAATACATTATGTATCAACCAATACTTTGCTCCGTACAGATCATGGATTGTCTAGTAGAGCTGGGTTTGGGAATGCATGGCCTTCCTGATGCAGAGCTTGAAAACGTGACTTGGGCTCCAGCTCTCATGCCCCCAAGCCAACATGGATGCTCATCACCCCAGCCAGTGGCTATGGAACCAATAGGAGCTGCATTCCAACAGCATCTACAAGGCCATGCATTGCCAAACTCTGGTCTAGAGAGGTTTTGAAGAAAACTCTAAACCATAGAGGATACCTCAAATGCTCAGAAACCCTACGACTCAAGGCCAAAACCTTACATCCTAGTATAGCTCTGCCTACACAGTTCCACATCCATCCTTCCCACTCCCAACCACTGCTGCCAAGAAGTGGCTGCTGCTGACTAGTGGGGAGGTGAGGCAAGGAAGACCATGACCAGTGAGAAAGTGATGCAAGGAAGACCATGAACTAACAGCTAGACTCAGCTTGGGGTGGGGAGAAAAGAGCATGCTCTTGTAGATTGAGGGGTCTCTCCTTTTCTTTCCCCTTCTCACTGTTAAGAAGCAGTAGTATCTACTCCTAGAAGTTTTGGGACAGAAAGCAAGACAGCAGCCCCTTGTGCCCTCTCTAAATAGGGACTTAACGAGTTTGCATGCCACTAATAGGATGCCAGTCATTGTTTGTGATTTAAGCCCAGTCTAGTAAACCCTAATAATGGAGGAGGAAGTGCGCAATTGTGGCAAAAAAAGTGAATGCCTTCTTTTTGGAGAAGGGACCCCGCTCACCCCTGTCATGCTTGCACCAGTTACAACCAGAAAGCAGAATCAGATTCCAAAACAGATGAATTGTTCAGTAAAATGCTCCTCATTTTGAAGAGGTTTGGGAAGGGTCACCCACTGGATTCCCTCCAAGGCAAAGTTCACAGCATTCTGTAACTGATTAGCTCCACATCTGTGCAATTGAAACTGCCCACAGCTCTGCATTCAGCTTCAATAACACTTCTGTTGTCTCTCATAAATCCCACAAGCTGGTGCAGCCTTTGAAACAATGCTCATTAAACACAGGGGGGAAAAAACTTCTCAGCATCTGGCTTCCAGATATTGTTCTGAGGTCAAACCCTGGAGACAGGAAGGCCTTTCATACAGTATTCGATGTCACATGAATCCACTGCTTGCAGCACTCTTTAGCTACCAACTCAGTCTCCGTTCTTTTTCATCACAGCCTCTGCCTAATAACTTGACTACAATTTTCAGCTTCACTTCTGTAGTTTCCACCTCATTCTGGGTGCCCATTAGCAATCAATTAACAACTGGAAATCATATTTCACAACTCACATTGCTCCACATTTAAACAGAAGCCTTCTCTATAGCTCTGCTCGGTCTGAAATACAGCAACATGCTTGAGACTTTTATTACTGCATATAGTAAAAATGAGAACTTGGGCTTGCTGTGAACGGCCAGTCTGGGATGGCAGGAGGAGGACTCCACAATGATTGGGTAATCCTCGCGTGCCAATCGGAATCGGGAGGAGTCCACGTTCCAAATCAGTTGCTACCATTAGGACACCGTGCCTCTTCTGTCAGTTTCTTCTCCAGCCATGCAAACCATGAAGTTTACACCACTCGGCTTCCTTAACTTCCAAGTTTCTAACCTAAATCTACCTTAGACCTTCATTACAACCTATATATGTTATACACCATCAGGGAGGGCGTGGATTCCTCCTCCTGCCATCCCAGAATGACCGTCCAACTTCTCATTCTCGGGATAGCACAGAGGAGGAATCCACAACGATTGGGACATACTCAAGCCACATCATGGGTGGGCTTTATTTACATTGAAGTACTGTCTGGAGTACCTTACTGCCAAAAGCAGCCTGCTCCACTTTAAACTTGTCCGCTTTATAATGTCTTATAAAGGTAGATGGCTCGGACCAGCCTGCTGCATTACAAATATCTTGTAATGATGAAGTCACATTATAAACAGTACTAGTTGCCATATATCTTGTAGAATGTGGATATACATTGAACGGCCTAGGTTGGCCTGCCACATCATAACATTGAAAGATGCAACTCTTAATCCACCTTCCAATGACAGTCTTAGATGCCTTCTGCCCCATAGACTTATGATTATATAATACAAATAAAGCCTCTGTTCTCCTGACATGTGCAGTTCTTTTAATGTAAAGACGGACAGCTCTCCTCACATCCAAAGTTTGATATCTTTTCTCTTCTGTACTTTTCGGATGAGGAGAAAAAGTTGGTAGGTAAATCACATCCAGTGCCACCTTTTTCCATGCACATTTAGAAAGAAAAGTTGGATCTAACATGAGTACCAATCTTTCCTCCTCAAATTTACACAAGTTAGCATTAACAGATAATGCAGCCAATTCTGAAACTCGTCTAGCTGATGTTATTGCTACCAAGAAAACAGTCTTTAGTGTTAACAAATGCAAAGAAGCATCCCTCACTGGTTCAAAGGGTGCTTTTGTTAAAGAGTCCAGCACTACATTGAGATCCCAACTCGGGAATCTATGCTTAGTTCAGTAAGAAGTCAACGCTGCGCCTCTTAGAAACCTCTTAATATGAGGAAGTGCTGAAAGAGGAACTCCATCAAATTTTAATACCACAAACAACACCAACACCTGACACTTCAAAGTGTTCGGCCTCAGTCCCCTTTGCAGTCCATCTTGCAAGAACTGCAAAATATGCTTCACTTGAGCCTCAGCAAACCACAAGGACTCAGCAGAACACCATTTTTCAAATGCTTTCCAAGTCATACTGTATATATTCTGAGTCGACTGCCGCCACAACGCATAATGGTATCTACTACAGCTGGCGAGTACTCTTGCATTTCTAAGGCCTTCCTCTCAAGACCAAAGCCGTCAAATTCAGCCATCTTGGATTTGGATGATGGACCAGCCCTTGACTTAAGCGATCCTTTCAGATTGGCAACCTCCAAGGCTCTCTTACTGACATCTCCTTCATCAAAGAGAACCAAGGCCTGCTTGGTCAATAAGGTGCAATCAGCACCACACTTGCATTTTCTCTTTTTATGTTCAATAGCACTTTTTGTATTATCTGCACTAGCGGAAATGCATACAGTTGACCCTTTGGCCACGGAACTGATACCGCATCTGTTGCCTCTGCAAACTTGCTTCCATCGATTGCAAAGAATCTTTTTAGTCTGGAATTCTTGGCTGAGGCAAATAAGTGGACTTGAAAAGGCCCAAATCATCTGCTCAAACTTTGAAACATTTGGTAATTCAGAGTCTACTCTCTGGGATGTAACTTGTTTCAACTGAGGTAATCTGCTTGCACATTCAGTTTCCCTTTCAAATGCACCACTGTTAGCTATTGCAGATTTTGTTCCATCCATTGAAACAACTTGTTTGACTTGTCTATCAGCACTCTGGAGTGTAGACCCCCTTGGTTCATCACATAGGCCTGGGCTGTCATGTTGTCTGTCCAGACTTGAACACGCTTGCCCCTCACCAAACTTGCAAATTTGAGAAGTGCCAGACAAATAGCTTTTAACTCCAAAAAAATTATATTCCTTCTCAAGTCCACACTGGAGCAAACACCCTGAGCACTGTTTCCCTGACAGAAGGCCCCCAGCCTGTCAGACTGGCATCCATTGTAACTCAAATGTAATGTGTAACTATCGACTACAAATGGGACTCCCTTGTTTAAATTGCAGACCTTTGTCTACCACAACCATTCCTTTTTCAAAGTGGTCAGTAGTCTGACCACATAATGCCTTTTCTTTCCGATGTTCCCTTGATGAGGTATCAACAATCTTTACAAACCTCTTGAATGGAACCTGCCTCATGGAACTAACTGGATAGTTGACACCAGAGTTCCCATTACTTGAGCCAACCACATCACATGTGCTGCCATCATTGCCATCAATTTTCGCATCACCTGTTGAACCTTCACACATCTCTTCTCCAAGAGATAAAGTTGACCACTGCTTGTATCCAATCTTGCCCCTAAATGCGTCAGCATCATTGTGGGACTCAAATGACTCTTTTCTAAATTCACTAGAAACCCATACGTTCTCAGAACCTCCACAGTTCTCTGTACACTTTCTATTAACTTCTCCTGGGAATCTGCTTTCACCAGCAGATCGTCCAAATAAGGGTAGATGTGTATCCCCTGCTGTCTTAAATGAACTACCAAAAGGACCAAAACTTTTGTGAAAACCCTTGGTGATGAAGCCAAACCCAAAGGCAAAGCCTTGAACTGGTAATGTTTATTCATGAACTGAAATCTGAGATACTTCATGTCTGATCTCCTCATGGGGACATGCAGATAAGCTTTCTTCAAATCGATGGAAGCCATCCAGTTGCCTACCCTCAAATTCTCTCATATTGTTTGTAACATCTCCATCTTGAACCTGAGATACTTCACAACCCTGTTGAGATATCTTAGGTTCAGTACAGGATGATACGTCCCATTGCTTTTTGGGTCCGTGAAAAATATGGAGTAAATATCCCGGAACCTCTGATTCCGTGGTACCTTCTCCACTGCACCTATTTGCATTAGATTATCTATCTCCTTCAAAACTATTTGCCTTTTCTCCATCCGTGCCAGTATTGAGGAAGCAACATATTTGCACTTTGGCATTCTGTCGAACAAAATTTTGTAACCTTTTGTCACAACCTGCAAAACCCAATGATCTGATGTTATTCAGTTCCACAGAATGCCGAAGCACAGCAGTCTTCCCCCTACACTGTCCGGGAGGGTTGGGGATGCTGGAAGCTATGCAAAAATGCGATAGCACTTCCCTCCCAACCACTGAGCTCTGGCCAAAAAGGCTGTACCAGAGTCAAGTGTACAAAATGCCCAAATATAGCAGAGTGCTTGCACGGCTTGTAGCGTGCCCAGCAGAGTTTAGTATTAGCAGCAATGCACTGTAGCCAGGAGAAACTCACCCATGCCACTTGTTATCTTCCATCAAGGAGGCAGTTTATTCTTGAGTTGCAATATATACATATTTACAAGAATCTCCAGAAGGCGTTCCAGCATTCCTTAGCTTGCTCTTTCTGGTGGAGCCTCCGGCGTACATGCTCAGGCACCGTTTGCACTCATTGGCTAGCACTCAGCTACATTTATACACACACTAGCTGATGCAATCCTGCCAACCTTTGCATTCTCCCCATATCCGATGCAACATTCTCCCCTGGTTGCTCATCGGCATGACTCAGCAAGAGTCACATGGCTTTTCACAGGTGCACTTAACAACTCACATCACAGAGTATTTTCCTTGGACTACAGGTTTTGTCCAACTTTTCCTGACATACACAAGGACTCTGCTTGTCAGAACTGATTCCGACCTTTACACTGAGACGTTCCTGAATTTCTCTCAGCATTTTGTCCTTTCCTGTTAAAAGATCATGACCTTCCAAATTGGCTTTTTGGCCTATACCATTGCTGGCAGCCATACCTTGTGTCTTGCTGTCTATCACTTCCTCTACCTCAAAAGGAATACTTTGAGGACCAATATGGTCTCCTTTCCACCTTCTTTTTCTGCAACGTAGGCACAACCTGTTTTTGTTCTCAATTAACACTTTTTCTAATGCTTTGTTACCAAACAGCAAATCTCCCTTAAAGGGCACAAATGCAAGATTATTCCTTGACTTCTGATCAGCATCCCAATGATGCAACCATAAAGAACATCTTGCTACAGTAATGACACTAACATTTCCTGCCATAAAAGCCACTGCATCATAACTGGCATCCGCCATGTATTCCAAAACCTTCTAAGTGTAGATAACAGTCTTAAACAAGACTTAGATTGAATTTCCTCATCATCCATCAATTCCTGTATCCACATTACTGCTGCCCGTGAAAATATTGAAGTAGCCACAGATGCTCTTACTGCCACTGCTGAATTCTCATGAGCTTTTCACAAGGCAGAATCTGCTCTCTTCTCATCCACATCTCTCAACATAGTATCGCCTTCCTGAGGGACCAGAGCTCCTGAAATCAGTGCAGCTACAAGACTGTCCACTAAAGGGACCTTCAAAAATCTACATCTTTTTTCTCAAAACAATAAAGCTTATTTGAATGACCTACAAATCTACGAGTATTTAAAGAAGCTTCCCATTCTGTATAAATCAATTCCTTAAACATATCTGGCATAGGCATACTCCATCCATGCGTTTCTTTCTTTTAAACTACAGCTGCTACTTTTGCCTCTTTTTCCTTTGACTCCTTAGAACTACTATGATGCTCATCCCCCTGTAAACCTAAAGTATGTAATACTTTCCTAAGCAGACCCCGAAATTGATCTGCCTGAAATAATCTACTAATGCCTACTTCATCTTCTATCTCACCTTCAGACAGACTATCAGTTTCCATTTCCATCTCCTCTGAGACCACCTCATCCTCTTGCCAATCGTCCTCTTCTTCCTCGATACTCCTTCTTTTTCACTTTCTTTATCAACATCCAAAACCTTACTTCTTTCACCTCTACTTCTCTCCTCTGAACGAAATTCATTTTGGAAAAATGCTGTATACACATTTGATTGACTATTCAAATTCATCATAGTATTTAATCTTTGGTTAATCATTGGATCAAATTCATTAACTCTATTAAATTGATTCCTGTATAACATTTGATGCAGTTCATTAGAAATAGTTTGTTTAATCATGCTCTGTAAATCACACAAGTTTAATGAATTCATTTGGAAATTTGTGTCGCCAGTAGGTGGTGCAACCGGGGAGCTTTGTCTTAAAGCTGAATGCTCATCCTCAGTGCAGCCAAAGAATTGCCACTCCATATTCATATTTGGCCATCTGCCCTGCTCTAACTCACCACCTCTTCTTAAAGTAAATGACTCCATGGGAATATTATGAGCGGTCAGGTGGCAACTGCTCTGTTCAGACTGAGCTCACTGCTCCATTTTGCCACACGTGCCATTACCTCCTGCCCACGGAGGACTCGGAGAGTGATTGACAGCAGCCGGGTGTGCTATCCCTGCATGCTCTGGTAAATCTCCACCTTTTAGAAACGCATGCTCCTTTGGGCTCTCTGCGCCTGCTCCAGAGATAGGTTTTGGCTCTGGAAGAGCCCCTCCCATCTCTGAAGAATGCACAAAATCAATATGGTGGCCTGAAGCTGCCTTTGTTGATTTCCCCTTCATCGTTTTGATTTTAGCCTTCTTAGAAAGCGCATCCAGGTCCTTCTTAAGAGTGGTATCCACTTTCTTTTTTTTAACCAACTTATCTTTACTTTCCTTCTTGTCAGAATGCTTATTCCCTGAAGGTCTTATCTCCTCCACGTCGCTCTCACTGGAGGACAAAAATACTTTTCTTAACTCCGCCATTTTCCCTTCTCCAGAATGTCTCTGCCCTGTGACCATCTGGGAGGTACTTCTGCTCAAATCCTCCTTTATCTTCAACTCAGAGCCTTGCTGTATGGCAGGCATCTGAGGAGAAACATTTCTACCGGTGATTTTCTTCTCCTCCTCAGAGCCTCGCTGGTTTGTGGGCATCTGAGATTCCATCTCCAAAGACATTCCTCACAATCTCACTATGTAGTTATTGAAATAAAATGACTTATTTTCACAATCTGACAGAGAAGGGAAAATTTCATCTGGCTTGTTAGGCAGGATAAGAAAAACTGACAGAGGCGGCACGGGGTCCTAATGGTAGCAACTGATTTGGAATGTGGACTCCTGCCAATTCCGGTTGGCACACGAGGATTACCCAACCATTGTGGATTCCTCCTCCGTGCCATCCCGAGAATCATATCTTTTGGTTGTATTTTGTCAGTGGCATATAGCAGTGCTTCTTACAGTTGGATCCTCCAGATATCAGAGGCTTCAGCTCACAGAAGCCCCAGTCAGCATGGCCAATGGTCAGGAATTCTGGGAACTTGAATCCTGGAGAACCAGTGATTGAGAGCCACTGGTCTAGAGCATTTTGTCAATGGCATATAGATCCTGATGAAGTGGCAGCACGTTCACAGGCTCAACAATTTGCTGCAACAGATAAATTAAAAATGAAATATCCATCAGAGAAAAAGACGTCACCCTGTTGTCAGAGGCATGTCTACGGTTGCCTACATCTGTACAGTGTGATACATCCAGAAAGGTCTTTGGGATGATTGCAGACATGGTGGCACAATTTGTGTCTTAAGAATAGTATGTTTGTATGTTTTTAAAAACAAGACAGAATCACTACTTTCTTCCTGCAGAAAGTTTTCTTTCTCTCTTTACTAAGAGAGTGTTGAAACACAGCTTCACCACTGGTGCCTGAACAGGCATTGGATTATTAAAGATCTCTGTTTGTGAGTCACAAAGCATGGCATATTTTTTTTGATGGCTGAAGATAAGCTGAGTTCACTACTCTTAAGAGTTTATTTTCCTTCACGCATCTCTCTGCTTCATCCCTTCTGTACATCATTACCCTGAATGAACGAGGACTTCCCCAATGCCAATGATTTATGATTTCACTGAGAACACGCAGTTAACAATTAATTTCACATTATATTCTCCTCACAACCACCTGCAAGGTGCATTCCCCTCAAGTAGACAGACAGACAAGAAGCCTCATGTAATATTTTGTTTTTATTTATTATATATAAATACTTAGATTGAACAAGAAGGTCACAGTCTCCTCTCCTTACTGCAACTATTTCACATCTGTTTTCTTCTCTCCTGGTTCTATCTTCAAGGTTTCTGGGGCTTGACGATAAGCAGGGAAAGTCTCCCAGGGACTGTTCAGGTCAAATTTGCGGAACTCCTGAGCCAGCTCCACAGGTTCAGCTACGACTCGTTTCACCTCATCATCATACCTCACCTGAAAGAGGGAAAGAGCCAAAAATCTGTGGGTGAACATGCCTTCAATTTTAAAAGCGTTTTTGTTCTCCTCATACTTGTGAATAGCTAGTTTTGTTCAACAGCAACATTCCAAATTCCTAAATCTTATTTTTATTTATATGCAGGTTCAACATTTGATAATAGCTATGAACTTGAACACTTATGACTGAGCAAAATTACTTTCAGTACAGGAGCTCCAAAGGCTCCAGTACAGGAGCTCCAAAGGCTTCATTCATAAGATCTTCACAGCCAAATTAGATACTTCTGTGGTTTTGCTAAAGTTACTTCTAGAGGGCCAGAGTCTTAGCTGTACAATCCCTTCCTTACTAGAATAGCAGCAAGCCTGATTTCCTATCCACTTGCCCATTTATCTGGAGGAAACTTATATATCAATCTAAGCAGGCACAGTTGCTGGGTATAATCAGATCCTATGGAACAGTGATTTCCAAACTCCTAGTCTTCCAAGTGTTTTTTAGGACTTCAGCTTCTAGAATTCCCAACTACCTTGTCCAATGTTCAATGATTCAGGGAGCTGAAGTCCAAAACATGTGAAGATCAGTTTGGGAACACTGTTATAGATACTGCGTCTTTCTCCAGCACAATGTAGGATCAGCTATCACTAGCTCCAGAAATAAAATTAAGATCCATCTAGGAGCAAATCTGAAGCCTAGAAAAGTTACTTTTTAGACTACAAATCCCAGAATCCCCCAGTCAGCATAATAAGCAGAAGCTCTTAGAGAAATGGCAAGTCATTACTGCTGCATTCTCTGCCAAAGGCAATATTAGAGCTAAGTTAAGTCCTGTCATAATCCAGGACAGGTTTAATGTAGAAACAACCATACTGTACTACTGGGGAGTGGACAATTTGTTGGCACTCTCTGCAGAGTGTGGCGGGGCAGTGTATAGCCTTCTTCAGTTTAGAGATGGGCTGGCTCAGCTGCAAATCTCTCAGTTCACCCAGGCTTCACACTTGTTTATCATTCTCAGAACCAAGGGCACTGCCTGGACATCTCACTTCTGTAGGCCCCAGGAACATTAAATTAAAATAATAATAAAATAAAATAATAATTATATAAAATAATAATAATAGTAATAGGGTTCATACCTACGAGAAATTAAGAGTGGCCTCTTAGCTCCTCCTAATCTCCCTGGATCTTCTCACTCAAGGATCAAACCACCATCCAGTGTTAAGGCATCTTTTTATGTCCATAAAATGAATGGCAGGAACTATTAGACCAGGAGTAAGAATCGTGATGCCCAGAGGCCTCATGCAGCCCCCAAAACTCTCACCTGCTGTCCCTCCAGTGCATTCCATTCCCTATCCCAATCTCTATTGTCAATCAGTCATTTTTTCCCAGATGCTGTAGTCTGCTGCCAGACTTCAGCAGCAAACTCCTCCTCCCTCCCACAGCCCTCTTTTGAGAAAGAACCAGCAGCTGCACTTTGTTCTCAAAGGAGAGGATGCATATTGCTGGCTCTCTTCTTAGAATGCCTCGCTTGCTTCATGGGTGGAGGTGCTGGTGGAACTGGGAGACACAAAGGGTGCTGGAAGGAAGCAAGGCATTTTAGAAACAGCCAGCAACTGTGCCAGCTCATTCTAAACTGACTTGCTTACTTCCTGGGATCCTGGGAGTTAAGGCGCTTGAGAGAGGTAGCAGGTGATTTGTACGGCCTGCACTCCCATCTGTCTTTGCTTCCTCAACTTCGGAAAGCAAGCAAGGCATTTTAGAAACAGTCTGCAGCCACACACACAGCCACACACACACACACCTCCCCCTCCCAGCTGTCAGCAGCATTTTGAACAGTAGTTTTGAAAAAGGAATTGGAAAATAGGTGCAGCCTGCCAAGGGTGAGAGGGTGTCGAAACCAGCCCTCCACATGTACCCACTTGGATTAGACTTGGGGATGATAGGGAAAGTAGTTAAAGACCATTTTGGTCCCCATACATCACATAACAGAGATTCTGTTCTGACAAAACCAAACGGAGGTTCTGTGGGAAAAAAGACTCCATTCTACTTTTGCCACTGCTCTGTACCCTCTCTCAAAGATGTTCTGACTAAAGCTTGGAAAGCTCCTTTATATACTACATATCCCACAATCCCCAGCCAACATGGGCACTGATAGCTGTAGTTCAACAAAGTTACTTGTCTAAGCTTGATTCTGACTACCTGTTTGGTGACCAGTAATCTTTAACTGACCTGTCTCCAGCCTTGATCATTCTATTCTCCTCCAATCACTTCACCCTCTGAAACATTTTAGTAGAAGGTCATCTCTTACTGATCCTGTGCCAGTCCACTGGCTGTTCATTCTGGACTTTTCCCTAGTCCTGAAAGCTTCTAAGAGCCCTCCTTCTAAATTTTGAAGAATTAAGCCTCCTTCAAAGCTTATCCAGTTAGTCACACTTATTTCCACCAAAGATGAAAGCTACAGAAGTTTTCTTGGTCAGAAAAGAACTGTCAAGATTGTATACTGTACCAATCCATTCTTCACTGCAAAGATTAATTCAGATTTACATAGGAGTTAGACAACTGCTCTGCCAAGTTGTGCCTGAAATCACTTCTCTCCAGTGAGAAACTCCAGCATATCCATCAAGGCTTTATCGATAGTTATATATCAAAGGAACATATGTATACCCTGAAAGCAGGTCTGTATTCTCAAGCCATATTTCCAAGATCTTAACAACTCCATGTCTACTATTAGAATGTGGGTCACCATGCACCTCTTGCTAATGGTCAAGGAGTCATTCTCCTTCCAACAGAATGATTGCC
Organism: Ctenosaura bakeri; assembly: GCA_948474755.1. NCBI lineage: Eukaryota > Metazoa > Chordata > Lepidosauria > Squamata > Iguanidae > Ctenosaura > Ctenosaura bakeri. Next base: position 857,975 of record CAOLHI010000937.1, read on the forward strand.
CTCTTGGTCCAAAGAACATTTCATCAGTATTAAACATCAATGCTATGTTAGAAAGCATATGTTAGGTAGCTTCCTGCTCTTCCTACACCTTTATACAGCATTCTGCCATAGTTTGCCTCAGAAAACACTACCTTAGTTGTAAGGCTTCTTCAGTGATACATTTAAATACAGGTATACCTCAGTTTAGAAAACCTCTGAGAATGAAGCTCTTTTTACAAAAATATTTATGCCCACACAGCCCCCTTTCCTTCTTCATCCTTTGTATCACTGGATGTTTTCTAGCAACTTCAACAATAGGAGGATGGCAAAGGAGGGCTAGAGAAATACTAGACTTGCAGTGTCTGGTTGCTCCAACATGTCTGTAGTAGCTAATGCAATAAAGAAAGCCCAAGCTAGGAAACAGTGGAGATTCTAATGTACTTGAACCTATTACAGCTGCATGTGTATGCTTACAACAGACCAGGTAAACAATGACTATCTTCAAAATCTCTGAGCACATATGAATAGCAAAACACAGGGAAACGCGAACAGCAGACAAACTTGCCTCACCAGCAACCTGCACCCCGGCTGCATATTAAAAAAAGAATATCTATATGTCTGGCGACCAACAAGGAAATCATTAAAAAGTGAAGGTTAATTTTTTTTTTAAAAAGTAAGCACTGGATGCATTTTGGAAGAAACCTTCAGGTTGTCGTCAGAAGCTTCAAAATGTTTTTGTTTCTTTCTGGAAGACTTACCTGACATGATTGTTTCATTTCACATCTGTCTATTAGTTTTGAATAAATAATTTGCTGAAACATGTTGAAGTCTCTTCGTTTTCATCTTTCCATGCTATTTCTACCTCTGGTACCAACTATTCTGTTAAAGCAGTAATGCCCAGGAACTCATCTACTTCATTAACCAAGGTATGCCTGCATGCAATTCTCTTTTACATCACCCACCAAGCTGTAGGTATGGCTTTGGGACATCCTTTCCCTGTTTGTGCTCTTATCATGTGACTGAAAACAAAAATCTGGCCTTAGTGTAATGTTCTAGTCTGGCATACAAGCTGAAAACTAGGCAAACCCATCCACTGTTTGAATGGTGGAACAGAAGGAATCCTTATTTGTCCATGGACCCTGTTGTCTATTCATTAGCTCTCTCCTGGCAATAGCTTTCTGATTCCATTTTGTACTATTAGTCTAGGAGCCAGTTTTTCATATAGATACAGTCATGTCAGAGCCAATGTGGTGTAGTGGTTTGAGCACTGAACAATGACCCTGGAGGCCAGCGTTCAATTGTTTGCTTAGCCATGGAAATCCACTCGGTGATACTGGGTGTCCCACACATGCTCAGCCCCCAGAAAACTCTATGACTGGTTTGCCTTGGGGTCGCCGTAAGCCAAACTTGAAGGAAAACAATAACAACAACAACAACAACAACAACAAGTCATGTCCTGAGTATGAAAAAAGCCTCCTTCTTCAGAAGGGACATCCAACTTCTTGGCAAAGGAAAAAAATGCAGCTGGAGGTTGGATTAACCTTTCCCTGACTATTCCCCTATACACATAACAGAACGAAATGTCACGTTGAGTCCATTTTCCCATTCTGTAGAATAAAAAGGATCCATGTTTTTGAGTCTGAATATTAGAAAACACTGCAAAACTATGAAAATACACTGTAGATAGGTTGCATCTAGTTTTTACCTCCACATATCCAGACAAAGGAAAGTCTTTCCGGAATGGGTGTCCCTCAAACCCATAGTCTGTGAGAATTCGCCTCAGATCAGGGTGGTTGGCAAAGAAGACACCATACATGTCCCAGACCTAGAGAGACAGAGTGAAATAAGCAAAGTACAAAATGCTTTCCAAACTAAACATGAAAAGTCCTATCAGAATCCTGATAGTTAAGAGCTAACCCATCAACTTCTTCCCTGTGAAATGACATATGTTCCCCATGAAATTCAAGTTATGTTTGTTATGTCAAGTTAACATTCTAGTTAATCAGATGATAGGTTGTACCTTTTCTACTAGAGCTTTATATCAGGAAGTTAATTATAGGAAGTTAATTATATATCACAAAATATGGTTCAGTTTTAAAAGACTAGGCTAGAAGCTATGAGAGCCTGAGAAAGAATGGTGCTCAGATATGGCTTTGAACAATTAGCAGGTCTGATTTCACCACCTTCACATGACATGTATATTTAATTATTCCAGTAATATTGTATATTTTTCTTGTTTTTGCCAAGAGTCTAAATATAGGCTGCCCTTTCACATTCGCTATCATTAGGAGCACAGAGCACCCCAAAAGTAGAAAAATCGCAAATATCAAAATGTGTGTGCATGTGTCCGTCCATCGGAAGGCGGCTAAGACATAGGAGAGAGAGCAGACACCCAGGATCTAAACCAGGCCAGGGAAAGGAGAGGAAAAGGGGGTTGGTTGGCATAGTGGCAACTATACCTTCCCTTTCTCACCCATTCCCTTCCTTGGGTGTTGCTGGGGGCATCGGCAGTGGGTTTGTGGTGCGATGAGAAATCAGCCTACAAGACATCCTCAGCTGGCCAGGCAGCTGCTGGTGGTGGTGGTGAAGGAGGAGGACTAGAGGCTGGTTTTTAAAGGGCTAACCAGTCTGTTTGAAGCTGCTGAGAGGGAAGGTTCCTCTGAAAAAGGAGCACCTGAAGGGAGGTGGGGCAGGGGTTGGAGAAACTCACAAATAATCAAATCCATCAAAGTCAAACCCAGAAATGTGGAGAGTTGACTGTACACTAAAGTAAACATTTGGCATATCAAAGAAGATGGGGACACAATAAATTATATGTATGCACTCATCATTTTTTAAAATCCTCGATGACCTGAAGATGTTTGGATTCCGAATCAATTTAACACAGATAGTGCAGACTTGGATGGATCTGTGTTATTGCTGCATCATTACTACACTTAGCATGTACACTAGTGTAGTATACCACGGGGGCTGGAAAATCCTTTCTTTTTCTGTCTCGGCTTGGTTAGAGAAACAGGAAGTTTAACTGAGATGTGACTCTCCTACATGTCAAACTGTTCTCTCTTAAGACACACGAGCCAAGGCTTTGTCTTTGGCTTGAGGCAACCTGTCCCTTCCTCTCTCATTCGCCCCCTCAGGTTTCTTGAGGCTGCAAAATCCAAAATGTGAGCAACATCTCCCCACCCAACAAAAGGAGAGATCTTTTAGAAGTTAGAATGAGCACTAACCACTTCTGAAGTCTAAAACGTTCATAAAGAATAGAAAGAACATGTAGAAGGTAACATGTAATTAATAATAACAACAGGAATATTATATAATATCATAAAACATGAAATTAACAGTGTGAAAGTAGTTGTAGCTCAGGTAATGCAAAAAGCACGAAGGTGTGAAACCAAAAAACTTTTTTTTTAAAAAAGTTTGGTATGTTAAGATGTGGGGCAGAAGAAAGTAACTGGGCAGACATACAAACAAATTGAAGAAATAGCTCAAGACTGGTTTGCATTTAAATGTAAATAGAGGGGTCTTTATATTTATGAGCTAAAAGAAATCCAGCACAGGGAAGTCGGAAGTGAAGCTTTGACAATATCAGGTACAAAGATGGAGGTTAAATATCTCATTTGGATGTAATTGTATAAATAAGTATTTACTACCAATCAGGATGAATTTAGGATTGATGTGACAGGGTTTTTTTTCTTTTTCTCTTCATTCTTATGGAATTACAGGTTCATTTATAAGTATGCTACAGGAAAGAACCTGATATTGTTAACTAAATGTATCATAAAAATGTATTTTATTTTAGTTTATTTAATAATATTTGTAATTATTGTAAGATTTACCTTTGAGTATTGCTTCAATTTTAAAAAAAAGGTCTAAAATGTTCTGGCTGCAAGGGCCAGAACAGAAATAAGGAATGCTCATAAAGAAGACTGCCAACACTACTAGGACTTCTAAAATACTGTCTACAACAATTCAGTTGCTCTCAAATGTAACAACATGCTCTCTTCCTTTTGAGAAATAGACTGACTTTGCATCTTCTGCTCAGGTTTCAATAATCCTGGTGCTTACCTCTCTTTCATACCAGTTTGCTGCTTGGTATACTGGGACAGCTGAATCAACAGGTGTCAGTTCATCAGCATATGTTTTCACCCGAATCCGGGAGTTATAGTGTAGAGATAAGAGATTGTAAACAATCTAAGAAGGAAAAGTAGAATGCAGTTATGTCAGAGACAAAGGAGAATGTGCTAAGAGGCATGATTCTCAGCTACAGCAAGGCACATCCTCCTCCTGCATTGTGATCAACACTCAAACTACTTCAAATGAATCAGGAAGTGACCTGCAACTTACTTCAGCTCTGTTAGAAACTGAAAGTGTGGCCCTCAGGGGCTCCAATGTGAGAAAAATGGCTGGTCTAGCCCCCAGATCCTATCCCTGAAACATTTGACAGCAATCATTTGATGCATTCAAGAAAAGGAAGAGAACCAGATGTTACCTCTGCTTGTATGTCACAACACAGCTTTGGGTTGTCTCCTAAATTAACTGTTTTGTCTCAACTAAAGGAAACTTTAGAAAACAGAAGGGGAAACATAGGGCTTCATAGGATTCAACTCATCCTGATAATGCCAAAAAGCCCATGGAGAGGGCAGAAAAACAGAGGAACCTATTGTGCCTGTAACATCAGAATCAGCAAAACAAGGTTGTCTCCTGGGAAATAAGACACTAAAACAAGCTACATGTGTCTGAATTTTAAATGGAATGAATAAATCTTCTTTTCATTTGTCAAAAATGTATTTATCTGAAACTGCTTGCTGAGAGGTTATTTCCTAAAGATATTGGGAGGGGGAGGAAGACCATACAAATTTAGAATGCTCTTAAGTGACAAATTTAAAAAAAACAAAAACTTGTTTGTTCCTTAAACTAGAGAACCCATCAACATCTGCAACAAAAAAATATTGTCTATAAAGAGTTAAATCACCACTTATATGAAATGAATGTGTTCTTATCTGTCTTACTTCCAGAGTTACACAATTGTTCAAAGTTCATCGGTCAAAGCCCACTGCAGTGCAGGCAGAACAACAAATCCACAACATAATGGGTTAACATGTGACACTAACTCAAATTAAACAAATATAACTCCATAGGCTATTAGATTACACTGATTAAACATAATTCAAACCACTATAAGCTAGATATAAATTTGAACTACTATAATTAGGATGACCTATTAAGGTGTTTATACTAGTGTGAGTATTTTAAGCTGGCCTAGGTCAAAGGAAGAAGAATCATAGTTCAGATGGATCAGAAAGGACTGTCAACGCATTTAAAAGGGTTGGTCACACAAGTAAAATATAGATCATGAAGTGTCAAGTTAATGCCTTTTCGGGTATATTTAGAAACAGCTCTTTATAGAGCTCCTTGCAACATCATCCCAAAAGGGAACATTGCTCCCAAAGCAACTCTTGATGACCCAGGAACTTTTTATCAGTGGTTTAAGCAACAATATTCTCACACAACACCAATGTCACTAGCAACATGCCATAAACAATGTTAAGCATGACAATCATTTCTGAATCAGTGACTGCATAAAAGCTAAGAAAGCAAATTTGTCACAAGAGATCACACAGGTGTGGAAATCTGGAAAAAACACCCTAGTGATCAGCAAGCATAAAGCACAGTGGTGAACCATGGGGATGGAGATATTAAAAAATGCTAGTAGAATACCATCACATTTATTTTTAGCTTTACTATACAAATGCTAAACAATCTTTTGATCTTTGGGGGTTTTGCATCAAAAACATCTTAGAATCCACTTTGTACCACATGTTGAAGATCTGATCCTACCTCAAACCGGTTGTGTCGAGATGGAACATCAACAGCTGTTAGGTCAGCTAAGGATTTGAACTGGGCATTTGTGTGATCTTTTAGAAAGGTTAGAACCGGAAGGACTCCATCTGGATGGATTAAGATTTCCAGCTCATTGAAACATGTCACCTGGTAGGGAAAAGAACAGAAATATACTGGAAGGATGGGCTTAATCAAAAACTGTACTCCTAAACAAACTTACTTGGATTTAAGTCCCCTTAAACCAACAGCACCATTTCTAAATGAATTTATTAATGGCTGTAAGAAGTTCAAGCAAATAAAGTTCAGGATGTAATTATGAAACTTTCTTGCATCTTCTTCCTCCTCCTAATATTTGTTATCTGCGCCCCCCCACCCAAAAAAGATCTGGCACTTCTTATTACAGCTTCAAGGCAGAATGCTTCAGTTTGCAGAACTCACCTGGACTTGTTGAACATATTTGGGCAGAATCTCAGCCACATATTCTCCAAAGGCAGACAGCTGTTTTAGTGTTACTTCATCCTTCGGCCTAACAGTAGCTAAAAATTCATAGCAGTCGGTTATGGAAATAAACAGCACTGCTGCATAATCAAATAAAGCTCAATATTATTACAATTACATTTAGACTAGCACAGGGATAAAAACAATATGGAATCAAGGTTTTGTGATGTTTTTTAAAATCGTGCTAATGTAGTAATTACCCCACCAATACCAAGAGGCCTAAACTTTAACCAACAATTTTTTTGTGAATGTAATCAATGTAATTATCATTGCCTGTACTTTCTCCATGCATTTCATTCTGACTGCTTTGTTTACAGTCCCATCACACCCACCAACCAGTACAGATGTTTCAGAAAATTCTGCTCCCATATGGGCAGATACTACCAAAAATCAGCTTCCCATATGACTCAGTCCTCATCCATAACTCAGACCAATACTTCATGCATTGATGGAATGAACTGTAGTCAATCACAATTTATGCTTTAGTAAGTTTGCTGTTCTTTAAGGTACCAAAATATTATTTGTTACTGATCCCATGAAACATAATATTTTAGCACATCCATGCAAGCTAAGAGAATGTAAATACAATCATGGCTAGGAAGAACACCAGAGGTCTTCAGAAAGTATCCCTATAGCAAACTAGCACTGCATAAAGTCCAGGTAAAAACACATAACCACAGTAATTTACCAGGGTGAAGATACAATTGTATGGGGAACTAGCTGTTTATTGTCTCTGACTGCCCACATATGAACAGAATTTTATCACCCATCTGCTGACAGAATATCTTGGAATGTCCACACTCACATCAAAGGCTAGACATTGCCAGAATCAGGATTTTGGACTTCTAACAAAGCTGCCCTTACTGTACTATAAAGAAGGATCTAGTTGAACACTAAAGATATAGACTTACGTCGAGTCTCAGTGCTAGCACTCCCTTCAAATCGAGTTGGCAACAGCATCGCAGGACGTCCAGTAACTATAAAGAAAAGATCTGTTGAAGCACTTGCATTTTACAGTGGTATAATTTACTAAGAAAAATGTATCTTCTCCACAAGGAAGTTATTTCATGTATATATCACAAAAAATGAACCCAAATTATAAAGGCAAGACATTTCATCATTATATATTTCTGTAAACAAGTAATAAATCAGCAGCCTAACTGTGGGCAGGAATGTAGCCATGATACTCTGTTTTGGGAGGCTGGGCTGAACTGATCATTCAATTGTTCTCTTCTAGTCCTCCAACCTTTTTCCTTCATAGGAAGTCAATGGTCAGATCCAGCACTACCATTTAAAGGCCCCAAAATCTCCACTGAAGACTTCGCTCATTACTCATGTCTGTGTAACATTTTGCAGTTTACTACATATAAGTCGTTTATGTATAGGAAATATTTAAAACCTGAATAATAAACGACAACCATACATTTAGTTTCATGTTAATTCTCATAAGGACTACAAGATAGGGAGATGTTTTAAGACATGAAACAGACCCCCTGTAGAAGGAAAACTGAAGACCATGCTCCTAATTCATACAGGAGAAAAAAGCCATGTGGAATTCTGAAAGTCAATCTCATTATCAAATGTGTATGGAGAAATGAGCATGACTTGTTTAGTTGACTTGTGACTTAACTACATTTTAAAAGCTTGTATCCTGTCTAGTTCTCTGAAAGAGTATTCATGATGGCACATGCAAAAAACACAGCCACTCCCTAATGCCATCTATAAAACCCAAAGAAACAATAATTATAAAACTGCAAGTAACCACAAGGGCTAACACATATTCTTTATTTTGTTTTATTTATATCCTGCTTTCTTCCAAGCACAAGATACAAGGTGGCTTACAACCATTTAAAATAAAGTGCAACTATAAAACAATTATTGCAGAACTTAACAAAACAATTAAACCATAATTCTGTTTAAAAATATGTATGTTAAAAATAGTTTACATATTTAAAACACGATACACCCCATTAAAAGCTCCATCTGCTGCAATAAGTTAAAAAACAAGGACGTGCCTAAATAAAAAGGTCTTTTCCTAGTAGAAGCAAAGAAGGGGACTCAACCGAATCACTGAGCAATAGCTATAACGTCTGACAAATTTTGGTTGGCAAAGCATTCCACAAACTGGGTGGAGCTACTGAAAGGACTCTAGACCAGATGGGGAATGTGTGGTCCTCCTACTGTTTTTGAGCTACAGTTTCCGTAATCTCTTACCACTGGCTATGCTGGCCAGGACTGCTGGGAACTACAGTCTAACAAACAACTGGAGACCCACAAAATTGCCTACCCTTGTTCTAGACTGTGCAGCTCTCCGGTATCTCTGTGAGGCTGGGTGTTAATTAGTGGTGAGATAACAACTGGAGGATGGGGAAAGAAATGTACAGTTGAAGGCAGTTCTTAGGGGATGCAAGTGCTAGGCCATTTAGAGTTTTTAAAGGTTAATGCCAGCTGTCTTACCTGATTCTCCAAAACAGATTAGCAGCAATACAGTTCAAATCAAATTGGCATAATGTACCCAAAACACCTGATTCCCTCTTGCAACATAGCTTGTAAGCATTTGGCACTAACTGTAGTTCTCAGATAATTTCAAGAGGTTCAAGTAGTCTAAAATCTGGAGATAATGAGGCCATGAACAATTTTTGCAAGGTCTGCCTTTGTAAAGAAGAGTTACAGCTGACAAAACAGCTAAAGTTTGAAAGACACACTTCCCATAATCTATGCTACCTGCACATCTAGGATGACTGTCAGATCAAGGAGTACCCACACACTTGAGCTTTTAAAGGGAGTACAATGCCATGCAAAAGAAGTTGCACATCTAATCCCAAACTAGGGTACCTCACTTTTCACCATGCTTCTGCCTTGTCTGGATTAAGTTTGAGCTTGCTTACCACATTTAGGTCCTCACAGCTTCCAGACAGAGATATATTATTTTTATCACCACCTCAGGCTAAGATGAAAATGAGAGACAGAACTAGGTCTCACCCCCATCATGATAACTTTGCAGTCCAAATCCTCGATGACCTCACCCAATAATCTCATGCAGACACTAACTAGCATAGAGGCCAAAACAACCCCTCTGTGGGCCACTGGCCAAAGAGAGCAATGATTCACCAGCACTGTCCTCTGGGCTTCTGTCAAGAATGAAAGGACCTAAGTTTAGTACAATCCACATATAGTGCAATGGCCCAGTAGCCACTGCTCATGGTATCAAATGCCACTAGAAGTCAAGGGGAATCAGTAGGATAAATTCAACCTGTCCATCTGCTACTGAAGGTTATCCACTATAACAATGAAGGCAGTTTCCATTTCCAAACCAGACCAAAAGGCAGACCAGGAATTATATAATTTATTAATTTTACCCAGAAATTCATGAAAGCATCATAGCACTACTCTACCAAGAAAAGGTCTAGTGGATACTGGACAATGATTAATGAGATCTGAAGAATCCAAAAACAGTTTTGTTTTCAAAAGATTATGGTATAGGCACTATTTTCAACAATTTAAAATAGATGTTCTTTCCTGAAGGAAACAGACCCTCCCACTGCCCAGGGTACAAGTCTCAATCCATTCATTTCAGAAGCCATGATGGGCAAGAAACAAGCACACAAGTGGCAAGTTGCTCTTCTCTAAAGATTCTACAAAAAAGGTGGAACAAAGAGATCTCTTTCACAAGATTCAAGAAATCAAAGGGAAATTTAAATCAAGAGTGGGGATGCTCTATGACCAGCCAGGGAACACACTGCATAATTAAGAAGAAATAAAAAGATGATGGAAACAATACACTGAAGAACCACATAAAAGAGATGAAAGTGTTAGGCTTGAAAATTCATAATTGTTAATCATTCATAATTGTTCATCATTTAATGTAATGTTGATTGATAGTTTGGACAATTGTACTTCATCAAGCAACCTTGAAATACAATTAATTATTTTGTTCTGCTCCTGTTTATAATTGGTATGTAGAAGTGAAAGACTCTTGAGAATGACCTAGGATGTAACAGTCATGTAGACTTAGGAATGTTAAAGGTCAGCTAAAATGTAACATGTAAACAAGCTGTAACTTTGCTGACGCTGACACATGAATCTTTTCTTTCCTGTAAGCATTCTTTAATATAAACATTAAAATTGTATACGAAGGGAAGCCTGAAAGAATAAATCATCCTTCTGGGGTCATCACTTTGGTGATTGCTAGAGGGATCCTTAGGGCAAAGTTATATGTGTGCATGTATCTGCCTTTCTTTCTCTTTCCTACCTTCCTGGCTTGTGTTTAGGAGTTCTTATCAGCTCTGTGTCTGTCTGGGATACGGTAAGTACAGTCTGTTTATCCACCTTAACAAAAAGATGACAGATTCATTCAAGGAGGAACCATCTGAAGATGAATCACAATTTTAGAAAGCAAAGTGGAAGCTGCACTCAGAGCACATGGCACAAATAAATCACCAGGAACATATGGCATATGAACAGAACTCTTCCAAGTAACACAGACAGAATTCATTTAAAGTTTAATTAAAATCTATCAACAACTATGGAAAACTAATGTATATAGCCAGCTTTTCCCGGGATTTTATTTTCTCATAGGTAAAACTTGTTAGAAAGATTTGATATCCTGTGTCTCCAATTCCCCAAACTGTCTTGCCCAGTACCTGTAACTTTTCCTCATGTTCCCCAATCCAATCTCTCTTCAGAGTTATTAACATACAGAGGTTGGGTTCCTGAGGGAATACAGTGTCCTCGTCCTTGCTGCTAGACCTCATCTTCATAGCAACTGGCCTATTCAAGACAGGCACATTTGATTGAGGCCCAAGAGCTCTCGGGCTGAGAATTTTAAAGGCCCCTTCCTAAAACTGCAAACCCCAGGATTACATGGAATCTTCTTAGACAGCCAATCATATGAGGTCTTTGTCTGATACAGACAGACAAACTTTGACTTTTATATATTAGATAAAAGAATGGCCCACTGTTTAGAAATGCTCAGTATATACCCCAATACTCAGAAACGGACACCACCAGGGATTGCAGTAACCACGGACAATTGCAAATAAGCAAAGTGATGCTCAAAACTCTACAACAAAGGCTTCTACCACATACGGAGCTAGAAATGTCAGATGTCCAAGCTGGGTTCAGAAAAGGAAGCGGCATGAGGATGATATTGCAGATATATGTTGGATAATGGAGCACACCAAAGAATTTTAGAACATCAACCTGTGCTTTATAGATTACAGCAAAGTCTTTGACTGTGTAGATTTATGAAACAACATGGATACCTCTTAAAGAAATGGGTGCACCACACAATTTGATTATCCTAATGTGTAACCTATACTTGGGACATCAGGACAGCATATGGAGAAATGGAATAGTTTCCATTGGAAAGGGGATCAGACAAGGCTGCATTTTATCATTCTATCTGTTGAACTTGTACATTGAACATACCATTCACAAAGCTGGCATAGTCTCTGAGGAAGGAGATACGAAAACTGGGGGAAGGAACATCAACAATTTAAGATATGCGGATGATACCACACTACTAGCAGAAAATAACAAATACTTGGAATGATTAAAGTGGGTCCTCTTTACCTGTAATCTCCAGATCTGCAATTTTAAGTGACCACACTAGGTCACATCCTATACCTAAAATGGTAGTGACATGCACGCAGACATACTGTAGCATCTGTGTGCATGTCAAGGCCATTAAATATAATGGGACATGAACATTCGGAGGGCCCAGTGTACTAAAGAAACTGAAGGAAGGAAGCGCAAAGGAAGGTTTACAGCCGAACATTAGAAAAAAAAATAATGACTGTAGAAGATGAACATAACTTTAAACCAGACAATGAAGACACTGAGATAGTCAAAGATGTCCTATACCTTGGCTCAGTCATTGATCAGAATGGAGGCTGCAGTCGAGAAACAGGACTAAGAAGGGAACCTACGAAGGAACTAGACAAGGCCTCCAAGTGCAAAGATATATCTTTGAATACCAAAGTCAGGATGGCCCATGCCATTGCATTTCCAGTTTCTATGTATGGTTGCGAAAGCTGGACAGCAAAGAAAGCTAGTAAGGACAGAACCAACTCAGCTGAAATGCAGAGCTGGAGGAGGTTTCTGCAGATACTCTAAACTGCCAAAAAGATAAATAAATGCGTCCTGGAATAAACCAAGCCTGAACTTTCCCTAACAGCCAAGATGATTAAACAGAGACTGTCCTAAGAAACGAGTGGCGAAGTCCAACCAGGTGAGGGAACATTTATTTGCAAAATGTCTGCAAACCCATCATAGGGGTCTTCCCAAGGAATGCTCGCCTTCCATAATCTTGCTACCTGGCATTTCAAAGGCCATTTCCGCACTAGCGTGTTATAGCGCGATGATTCCACTTTCAACCTCCTCTGGAATCCTGGGGTTTGCAGTTTCGGGAGGGGCCGGCCGGCCCCTCCCGAAACTGCAAACCCCAGGATTCCAGAGGAGGTTGAAAGTGGAATCATCGCGCTATAACACGCTAGTGCGGAAATGGCCATTGTGAGAGGAACTGAGGGACCGATTTGCACCGTTTACCCCATCATGGCTTCCCAGCAAGAATCCTGGGAATTGTAGTTTCGTGCGGTCTCTGAGATCCCGCCAGTGCTCCGTCCGCCGCCTCAGAAAACTACATCTCCCAAGATTCCCTGAGAAGTAAAATAAACGATATCCTCAGGGGAGACGCCAGCCAAGCAGAATCCACTCATTAGCGGATACAGCCTCGGCGGACCAAGACACCCTTCCCCGCTACGCCCCGAAGAGCCTGTCTGCAGGCTCACCTCTCAGCCCGGCCCGGGCCAGCCCCAGCACGGCCGCCAACATCCTGTCCGTTCAGGACTCCAACGCAGAGCAGCAGGACGCGCAAGGACACAGGAGGGACAGCAAGGCGCATGCGCACGCCGCCGACTCCTGCCCTATTGGCTGAGCGTAGAAGAATCGTCGCGAGCAGCCGCTTCCGTCTCGCGGAACCCGTCTGCGCGTGCGGGGGGGCCGACATGATCCGGAAACGAAGGGTGCCGCGCGCGCAGATCGGGCGTTCGGCCGGCGCCGCTTCCCCAGACCGCACAGCCCGGAGTCGGGAAGTGCAGCCCGCTCCCGTCTCCCCCTGATTTGTTCCCGGTGCGAGGTTCCGAGCCGGTGGAATGAAGGGCGGAGCCGCAAGTAAGAGCCGGGGCTGGTTCCTGCCCGTTGCGGGGGCGGCGGGAAGGTTCGTTAGCCTTCCGTCAGGGGGAGGGACAGCCCTCGGCCGCCGGCGGGGATAGCAGGCTCCGCCGCTCCCGATTCGCCCTCGGGAGAGGAGCGTCGGGGCCGGCCTCGCGCGCAGAACCGCTCCAGGGCGGGGTTAGACCTGCCGAGCCCCTTGGCCTCGCGGGCCTTTAAGTATCGGCGGCGGACATGATTTTCTTCCCCCGCGGGGTTGGGAGCTGTGGTTCGCCTCCATCGCTTAGCTCGGGGACGAGATGCAAGAAGGGGTCACTCGCGTGTTTCGACATGCCGTCCTGGTCCGTGGCCTCGGTTTACAATGGATAAATATCACGGAATCCCTGTGGATGAGGCTGTAGGACAAGGAGCCGTGGATTCAAGCTGCAGGAGAGGAGATCCCACCTGAACCTCAGGAAGAACTTCCTGACTGCCAGGGCTGTCCGGCAGTGGAATCGGCTGCCTCGGAGTGTAGTGGAGTCTCCTTCTTTGGAGGTTTTTAAGCAGAGGCTGGATGGCCATCTGCCGGGAGTGCTTTGAGGGTGTTCCTGCATGGCAGGGGGTTGGACTGGATGGCCCGTGTCGTCTCTTCCAACTCTACATTTCTATGATTCTATGATTCATTAATAGGTGCCGGAGGAGCAGGTTGTAAAACAACAAGTGATACACCCAACAGAAGGGTTCGAATTCCCCCTTAGCCATGGAAACCCACTTGGGCAAGCAGGATGGCCCCTGGGGTCTCTTCCAACTCTACATTTCTATGATTCTATAGTACTTCGATGTACCTGAAAATGAGGTGTATTGCGTTCGCTGGAGCTTGCTGCTGCTGCTCTGTTCCGTATCTTGCAATTGCCTTATTCCTTCTTATCTCCTTTCCAAAGTGATGCTTCAGAGAGGCACGTGTTTTTAAAACAGGTTGTTTCTGTGCATGGCAGGCAACTTCAACCAATCAGTCTTCCCAGTACGGGTTTATAGCTTTAGATATGTCTCGTGAAGTTTGTCTCTCACACTGTTACGATTGTAGCACGTTCACTGAATGTTTAAGCAAACACAAACCGGGATCTCAGAGTTTTGGAAATGATTTTAATAGGAAGACTTGACTTTAGATTAGACGGTGGCCTTTCTGCTCAAAGCAACTCTCGGGTGTGTGTTTTGTTATACTTGACATCGTGACACAAAGTAGGTAGGGAGCCAGTCATGTTCCTGAAGGAGCCACATAACCTCACATCCCTGTTGGCCAGACGCGGATGGGAATTTAAGCTAACAGCATTTGGTTTCTCACTTTTCTCACTCTGACATATAGCCTCATAAATTTACCATTATTTGAAATCCCTCATATGTATGTGCATACCTTTTAAATTATACACTTCCACCTAACAAGATATAAAGAAATCTTAAGAATATTTCACTTCAACTTAGTAAGTCTATTATGCATAATGAGATGTATTTTTAATATGCTCTTTGGACTTTGGAGAGTCCAGCAGCTAGGGCTTAACCACCATTTGAGAAATAATTTAACTTTTAAAGTCATATAAACATAGTGCATTATGTTCCATGCTTTCTAAGGACTTTTATTCTATGATATATTGCTGGGTGCTTGAAAACTGGCAAGAATCCAGTAGCATGGTCCTGGAAGTACCATTTGCACAGAATCATTTTGCTCTCCTTCAATGTAATATGCATGATGTATTCCTGATCTGATATTTAAACGTATAAGACTACAGCTTGATTGCTTTATCTGAGAACACAATACAGCACAGCTCTGTAACAAAGAATATCCAATGTCTGTTGTATTTCAGATTGCTGGAGGTCAAATCTAGGTAACAATATGGACTCACTGGAGGAGACTGGAGGTTCCTCAGCAGAGGAAACTGGGAATTCTTCAACTGAGGAGAACTACTTTGTGAATTATACTTTCACAGACCGTTCTCATTCAGGCCGTGTGGCCCAAGGGATTATGAAGCTGTGCCTAGAGGATGAGCTCTTTGCTGATGTTACCATTTCTGTGGAAGGCAAAGAATTCCAACTGCACCGGCTAGTCCTCTCTGCTCAGAGCTGCTTCTTCCGTTCAATGTTCACATCCAACCTGAAGGAGGCACATAACCGGGTGATTGAGTTACAAGATGTTAGTGAGAGTGTCTTTCAGCTCCTGGTGGACTACATATATCATGGAACTGTAAAGCTGAGGGCAGAAGATTTGCAGGAAACATATGAAGTGGCAGATATGTACCAGCTAACTGCACTCTTTGAGGAGTGCTCCCGTTTCTTGGCTCGAACAGTGCAGGTGAAAAACTGTTTGCAGATCATGTGGTTGGCTGATCAGCACAGTGATGTGGAGCTCTACACGGCTGCCAAGCATTGTGCCAAGTCGTATTTGTCACAGCTTCAGGAAACAGAAGAGTTTCTGCACCTTCCTCTCCGTCTCCTGACAGATATTATCTCAGGTAGGTAGAATGGTTTCTGATTGCCTGGTGTACGGCCTGCACCAGGAACTGGGACAAGCACATCCTGTTTAGTTCTGCTATGAATCTCAATAGTTTTTAATACCATCAACCATGGTGCATCATAGTGGATTACTGAGAATGAATTTCAAGACACTATTTTATGATGATTCTGGTCTTTCCAGAGATGGCAGTTTTGGAAGGTGGTCCTTGGCAATAGTTGTTCATCTCCTTGGCCTATGGGGTTCTATTCTGTCCGCTTTATTTAAAACATTTATATACCTATGATGTTTAAAATCCATGGGAAGAGATAGCATGAAGGTTGGGAGTTCAACTCCTTTACTGTGCAGATTATTTCTAGTTCTTTGGTTGATCATATTAGAGGGAGGCAGTGAAGTTCTGAACTGGTATATGAAGTCAGTAATTGCACAAGTAAGGGCTAATAAGTTTAAATTTAATGCAGCCAAAGAGGTGCTCTTCATTAATGGAATGCTATTCTAGAAATGGGGATTAAACCAGTGCTGGATAGGGTACTTGACCCTTGCAAACACAGATTCATGATCTGAAGATGCTGAGACTTGGCTTTGCCTCCAGATGATCAAGTGACAGTTAAAGTCAGAAGTAGCACATCAGGTACACTTATTTCTAGAGAAGATAGAATGGGCCATGACAAGACATGTTCTAGGTGCATCGCAACTTGGCTATTGCAATGTAATTTACAAGTGGGTTGTCTTGAGATATGTCTGAAATTTTAGCTTGTTGAAAATGCAGTGCCCTGTTTGACTAGGCCCTAGTTTAAAGTGCTGTTTATGACCTTCTATGATTTAAGATCCTATATGAGCCTGCCTACATATTAATGTCATCCACAGGAAACTTCTTGTCAAGTCACAACCTTTAGTTTGTTGGAGCAAGGGAGGCAGCTTTGTCTATTACTTTGCCAAAACTTGAAACTTTGTGCCTAGGGATTGTGCCCTCTTCTGGGCATCCATTGACTTATTAAGATTGTGTTTAGGAAGGTTTCTGGTAGTTAGAAGCTGGATGATGGAAGGTAAGGTGTAAGTATTTTAAATAATAAATTACTATATACTTGAAGTATAATGTAAAGATTAAGAGTCTTAGTTTTTTAAAAAAAATATACGTAAGAAATTTTCAAAGCCATTAAAAACTCAGAGCAAATAGGGCTAAGTAGTCTTGAACAGTAAAGCTTATTTAACAACCAGGCTGCTTTAGAAGTTGTATATAAACACCAGGTATGACATTTTCAATGAAAGGCAGAGCAAGACTCTTTTAAGATAATAAAGAAATGAAAGCCATAAAAAGCATTTGTGGTTCTCTATAAAACAATTGTTACTTAGGATTTTACCCATTAGAACCATGACTTTGGAAACTGAGGCTAATACTTTAGTATTTGTTAGCATGCTGCAAAGCTCAGCTGGTAAATAAGGTCTTTTACACCTCAGAGAGAATTAGCTGTAATCCTTTGGTTCATATTAGGATTCTGAGGCAGCAGTCAGTGCTGAATTAGATGCTTTAAATGAAAGCCACTGTATAACAATAACAAGGGAAGTAACTAAGTGATCAAATGTTTTAATACTACTAAATTCAAATCAGTTGATATGTTGTTCTCCTAAACAGACTGTTGAGACTGTTAAATATCATTTTTAAAATAAATTTAGTTTATTTTTGTATTGTCATTAAATAGCAATCTGAAAGGTATTTCCTTTATAGCCTGAATTCTAAAGAATGTTATGGTTATATATTTTTAAAATATAATTTACATTATTGTTCATTTATATTTTTACTAGTTTATTCTGTGTAGTTGAAAAAGAAACCCATTAGAAAAATTAAAAATAAAATAGCAGCTTCCCTGTAGACAACAAGGTAGTTGATGCAAGGGGACTTTCTGCTAATCTGCCTGGAGGCAGAATTGGTTCCTCTCCACCAGCAGAACTGACCCTGCTGACCAAATGGGTTCTCCTTCCTCTTAAAATCAAATCCGTCCTCATGCACCCCAAGTCTGCTCCACAAAGCTGCAAGATGCAGGAGAGGGGAAGAAGTCTGTTCTCCTGACACTGGATTGTTCAAGTTTTGGAGTCAAGCCAGCTGTTGCAAAGCCAATACCACACAAAAGGTTTTCTAGAAAGAACAGCAATTAGTTCTAGAAGGTAGCCATGGCTTACACATTTGTCATGTTTACATGTTCAGAAATTTCTGCAGTAGTAGAGATTATATAGCTTCCGTGACTCATATCCTGCAGCTCTAATCAGTCCCTCTGCTTGAGATCTGATCCTCAGAAATCTATTTTGCTTACTGCTGAAGGAAATAACCATCTCTCTTTTCTGCATCTATATAACCTAGTAGTCTACTCTAAGAAGCTGCACACTATACCTCTTTTCCACATTCTTCTGGGGAAACAGATTTTACTGTATAATGTTCAAGGAAAAGTACTTGGCACAGAAAGTGGTGAAATAAGACCATAAACATGTGAAATTAAAGCTGATAAAATTTGTTACAGAGTGTTCCTGTTTTGGAGTAGTTATCTCCTGGTTCTTTTTGAAAACAGATTTTGCAGCAGCCATGTGCAACTCAATATTATCCATTGCTAAAAAATAACGGGCCAGGATCTGATGAGGTACAGATACTGATGGAAATGTTTCCCTTACTGGAATTGGGAGACAGCAATATCCCTCTCCCCACTGCAGTCCCTATGAGACCCCCAAAGCCTACTCTAGAGTCACATGGCAACATAATATGAAGTGGGAGAGAAAGCTTCTGTCCATTTTGTACTCTGGTACCAGTGCACTGTCCTCTTTAGGTCTTAACATATTTCAGTCAAGGTAATGTAATTATATTTAACTATAATTACCTCTGAGGAAATTGTAATTAATGCTGATGTTAATAAGTCAGTTTACCAGTCCAAAGCAAGCCCAGAAGTGTTAAGGATAAATCCCTTTTGTTTAGCCTCAGCAGAAAATATCTTTGTCCCATTAAAAAACATATAGCCTGAAGTAGTAATTTTATTTCATTTGTAGTGGTCATGTAAGATGATGATTAAACTTTACGTTGGGATAGTCTGTATAAGGAAATATGGAACACATACCAAATTTGTTAACTCTAGTAGAAGTGGAGTTGAAAGGGAACTCTCCAGATCTACTCATAGTGACAAGGTTAATGCTTGCTTTCCTATGCCAGATTGTTTCCAAGTGAAGGCAAATAGGCTTGCACACAGAACAGAGAGACCTGCATACAGTCTCCATGCAGCAAGCTATGCCTGACAAGAGTGGTGCTGCTTCTCCTATTCCAGCATATAACTGTTACTGTGAGAAGAATGTTGCCTTCCTTTTGGGTGTTGCTTCTTTTCAGGGAGCAGACCAGTTAATTGTAATACAAACTGCAAACTGGTAAGAGCTTTCTTATCTTTAGCTCAACAGAATTTTACTTGGCCTTTCCCCTGCCAAAAGGAAATGTTAGCAGAACATGCATTTGGTTCACTGCTGATTGATGAAAGATGTTACTGAGCCCTAAACATGTGCAGTTATGGGTGCAGAACAAACAGTGAAATGAAATGGTAGAAATGGTTGAAGAGATAAAAGGCAGCTGCAGATGGAATTTGTAAAGCAAAGATTAAGTGAGAACATAGAAGGGTGAAGTAGAGACTGGGCCACAACAACAGTATAAAACCCTAGCTGGCTGAAATATTTATAGAGAGGGAAGGTTGAGTCTCAGGTCAAGCTGTTATATTAGTGACCAAAGTAACTGTCAGTTAATTATATGATTTTCAGTCGACTATTTTCTTATACATTATCTTAAGAACTGTAGATGAAACATATTTTGCCATAATAAGATAATTCATCTACAATAGGCATATGACTTTTTTTAACTTACAAATCAATGTCGGCACTCTTATTTTGTAGATATCCAGAAAAAAATTAGCAAGTTTCATGGAAAGCATTAGTACTGAACAGTGTTTAAAACCTGATCTGTTACTAAGCCTACTGTTCCACTTTTAGAACTGAAATCTTGATTAACCTGCTGACTTCTACAGTCACTGATCTTATTACTAGTAATGAGATCAACCAAACAAAACTAGCCTTCCAGCAGAGGCAAAGCTTGCTGTGCTAGAGACTAGAAATTTCACCTTTTGTTTCAACAACCAGTGGGTCTATGCTAAATCATTATACTGAAAAGTAAATACTTCCCCAAATGGTTTTTAATATTGTTGAGCAGTGCATCAGCTTGAAATATGTTAGGATTTAAAATCAGTGGTGATGACCTTTGGTATTACTGAGTCTTTGTCATCAAAAATACACAGAATCAGTTGGTAGGTGGGTCTCAGATAACATTGGAAGTGTTAGTCTGCTACAGCACCACTGTCATCCTCTATATGTTGTTATACAACAAGGAATACAAAACCTCCTCTTAGATCATTGAATGCTAAATGAAACTCTTTTCTTTAGCTGTAGGAAGAAGGGGTGGTCTAGTGTTGGCATCACCATCACATTTCCCAGGCAAGTCATGAATTCACTGGATGGTCCTGAGTAGGTCACCTTTTTGCAGCTTCTATGTTGTTCTATAGGAGTGACACTGTAAATAAACTTAACGTGCTGAACTAAAGATAGGAATGCTTTTTGTGCCATGCCCCACATAACCTGATTATTTCATGATTTTTATCTTTGCAATCATACAGATGGGGTTCCATGTTCTCAGAATCCAACAACTGCCATAGAAACCTGGATTGGCTTTAATAAAGAAGAGCGTGCAGGTTTTTCAGAGATACTGCGATCAAGTTTAAAGGTATATAATTTATGAGTCCAGGGTTTTTTTAACTCAGAAAAAAAAAAAGCAAGAAAGGAGGCACATGGGACATGTTAGAGGTGTACAAAATCAGGTGAATTGTAGAGATTTCATAGGCAGATATCTTGGTCTCTGCCATAACAGAAGATTCCAGTATCACACAATGAAACTGAATGGCCAGAAATTCATACTAGAGAAAAGGAAGTAGTCTTTGCACCATCCATATCTAAACTCTACAGTTTACTACAAGATGTTATGACCACCAGCTTGGAGAGTCTTAGACCAACTCCTGAAAGAGACCTCCATTTTTGAAGACAATGTCATTCGCAATTTATGTTGCTGAGAGACAAAAGCAGGATGGTGCTACTGTGCATATGTATTGCTTGTGCGTGTACCATAAATATGGCCACAGTAGAAACACAATACAGGACTCATCCAATCCATCACAGTTCATCCCCTGCTTTATCGTTAATCAGTGTAGACATTATATTGAAAATAGAAGGTACTTTCAATGCTGGATTAACTTAATTTTTGCTTGAAGAGATGAAAATAAAAAATTTAAAGTGCTGGTTTAAACCTGCTGGTTTGGCATTTCCATAACTGTTTCTAAGTAATTTGGGTATACTTGTGCATCTTATCTAGGGCCCTTTCCTACAGCACAATTAGAGCACTGTGATTCCACTTTAATTGACACAACTCCATCCTGTGGAATTTTGGGAATTGTAGTTGAGGAGTATTTGGAATTCTCAGCACAGAGGTCTAGTGGCTCACCAAACTACAAATTACAGGATTCTGTAGGATGGAACCATGACAGTTAAAGTAGAATCAATGATATAGTTGTGTAATAAGAAAGGGTCACTAATGCTTGGTCTGAAATAAAAGGGTCATGAGAGACTTTTGTCCCAGTATGTGGCCTGTGAATGGCCAAATATCTTGTGGTAACCTTGTTGGATAATGTAATAGAAGGGAGGGACAACTTACCTGAGTTGTAATATACTTGAATTTGATTGCACTTCTTATTAGAAAATTTCCTATTGAGTACATTCTGGACAAAGACCTCTGCAAATCTAATGAAAGCTCATGTTCTTCCTCAGGAAATTGGAGAGAATGTTCATATCTACCTGATTGGAAAGGAGTCATCCCGTACACATTCTCTTGCTGTCTCACTGCACTGTGCTGATGATGACTCCATCTCTGTTAGTGGTCAAAACAGCTTGTGTCACCAGATCACTGCAGCCTGCAAGCATGGTAGCGACCTGTATGTTGTTGGAGGATCCATTCCACGCCGTATGTGGAAGTGCAATAACACCACAATAGACTGGGAATGGTGTGCACCTCTGCCCCGTGACAGGCTTCAACACACTCTGGTTTCTGTACCCAGTAAGGATGCTATCTATTCACTGGGTGGCAAGACACTGCAAGACATCCTCTCTAATGCAGTCATATACTACAGAGTAAGAGACAATGTATGGACGGAAACTAGCCAGCTGGAAGTAGCTGTGTCTGGAGCTGCAGGTGTAAATCTCAATGGTGTCATTTATTTGTTGGGCGGTGAGGAGAATGACCTGGACTTTTTCACCAAGCCTTCCCGGCTTATCCAGTGCTATGACACCAACACAGAAAAGTGCCATGTGAAGCCTTACGTGTTACCTTTTGCAGGCTGCATGCATGCTGCAGTGCACAAGGACCTGGTGTTTATAGTAGCAGAGGGAGATTCACTGTTGTGCTATAATCCTCTGTTGGATAGCTTCACCAGGCTCTGCTTGCCAGATGCCTGGAGTTCAGTGCCATCCCTTTGGAAAATTGCTAGCTGTAATGGGAACATCTACATTTTCCGAGATCGCTACAAAAAGGGAGATGCCAACACCTTCAAACTCAATCCAGCCACTTCGGTGGTAACTGTCACCAGTGGTCTCAAAGTGCTTCTTACAAATTTACAGTTTGTTTTGGCGTGAGGGAAGAAAAACCTATCACCAGGACAACAGAAACATTCCATTAAACAGGTCAGAGATGTGTAGACCCCATAGCACTGGCTCTTTAAGGCAGACTGCAGTACCTTTAGAGAGTTCCACCCTTCCTTCAAACTTCCACTCACCAAAGCAGCAGCACCAATACCACACTTGCTCTCACTAGCACTTAATTAGGGGGTCTGGGTCCTGTCTGGACCACTGCTAGCACTATAGTCCTCTGCTAGTCAACTTTTGTGTTCCAAAGCCCCACAGCTAAAAGACTTAGGCTTAAATCTTTTACGACCAGCAAAAATCTGTGCAAGGTATTGAACTGTTCCTCCAGTTACTTAGAGCTCCCCATGTTGCAGGATGTGCAGTCCTTCAAGATATAAAACATCCCTGGGAGCTGTAGCTACCAGACAAGTTGTGACTGTTCATTAGGGTTGCAGAAGACAATTCTTTAGCCAAAGGTACTGAAAGTAATACATATTGCAGTTTTCTAGATTGTACTAAGAATAGAGGAGACCACTACTCCCTGCTATATAGCCACCTGGCAGGAAAAGAAAAGCTTCCCTTGCTGCCAATTTACCAATGCTGGGGTGCCGTGCCCTGATACTTAGTGTCAAATGTATCTGTTGATACTGTAAACTCCTTGAGGTGAAAACCCAATAAAGGCCTCTACTGGAACAACAGTGGTTTCATCATTGCTTGTATTTGAGACAGGAGTACCGACAGAGTGGTCCCATTCATCTACTTTGAAACAATGAACGGCAGAGATAAGAGTACAGTAGAGGCAAAATTTGCTCACCTACTGGTGGTAAAGCTGGGAGCTATTAGAATTCTTCTAATGCTGCAGAAAGCTCACTGTTGGGTAGCTGAGGCAACTGTAGTCCATTCCTAAATAATATCCTAGGAACCAGGTGATTTCAGACGGTTGTTCTCAATCTGTTCTGGTGGTTTGTGCTCTCCATCTTGTAGTTCTTGCTGTGATTGTGTAGGGGTTCCAACAGTTACATGTTTATGAAAGTCCTCTAGCAACTGAACTTGTTTACTGCGGACAATGATATGAGGACGAATCTTAGCAATGGCTTCTATTGCTTCTTGAGGGGTCCACTGGTGAACCTACAAAAAAAGAAAAGTCAAATGAAAAAAAAAGTTTTCTAAACTGTAAACAAAGTGGTGTATGCAACATAGTAGGAAGGGAAAGTTATTTCACAATACATTATTTCATAGACTATTAATTGTTTCTTCCCATCTGTAACAATCTTTCAGCTGAAATCTGCCTTGAGCTGATCCCAGTAGACTATGCAACAGTTATCATTTCTTTCTCCCTTGTCTTGTAGAGGCAAGGATGACTTCTGTACTGCTTTCCATTCAGTTGTAACAGCACGTTCAGAAGGATTCAGTACGGCTCAAATATTGCATGATGATAAACGGGACACATACCTAGACCAAGATCTTGTTCTCAAAATTTAAACCATTTGCAATTGATTCAAATATGTTATTTTACCTAGTATCTTAGTGGTAAGTATACTTTTTCTTCCACTTTGCAAAAAGGAAGGGGCATTCAAGTTTTCCTCCAAATGAAAAAATAATCCTCTATCAGTCCTAGTCACATGCAAGGAATCTGACAGATGCTGCCATTTTCTGTTCTAGTGAGTACTAAATGAAATGTCCCAGTTGATAAAATTGGGTTTTGTTCCTTTATGCCCCCGTTGGGATCAGAGTAGCCAACTCAGGAAAACTTCCACATCTTCTCATATCTTTCTTAAGCAGAAATGGTTTATGCATAACTAAAGCAGAGCCTCCTTGCCATCACCACCTTTTCTGTCTGTACCAGGGAGCAGCAACTCCTGGCTCTCCATTAGCCGTAGCTCCCATTACCCGTAGTCAGTATAATAAATGTTATGGAAGCTGGGACCCATGAACATCTGGAGGACCACTTGTTGCTCACCTCAAATCTGTACAAACGCTTCTTACCTGAATTAAATAAGCAGCCACCATGGTGGCACTGCGAAAGCGACCAGCTTTGCAGTGCACATAAACGCTGTTCCCACGTTCACGATGCTTCAGTACAAACTCAACACCTTTGTGCAGGTTTTCTAATGAGGGGACTCCAGTTAGGTCCACTGTACTAAGGCGCAGCTGTTCTACTCCCATTGCCTCCCATTCCTGCAATCAACCCAGAAAACACAATCAGCTATTTGGAGGAGAAAACCAGTAGAAAAGCTATCAGTTTATTAGGCAAGGCCAGGTTGGAACTGGAACTTTAGTAGCAAGTTACTGATTTAAAATAATATATGAAAGGTGATGGGATGACAGACTACTGCAAATGAGCAGGGGAAAGTAATGCAGTAATAGCATGAAAGCAACCTAAGGTTAAATGAGCAAGGCCTAAGGACCAATTAACCCCACAATCAACTTGACATGGGCTGCACCTCCTTTCAAAATGTAATTCACATTTTTTTTCAAAAATGGAAACAGTTTTTAAAACAACTGCCTACCACATACACATTAAAGCAAGACGCTAGGCCTTGATTTAGAAGAGAATGGCAGTTCAGAGCTTCCAGGACTGGTGATTCTCCCTTTTCAGCCTAAACAGGTGAGGTGGGACAGCATCTTTGAACTGTAAGAATGACATTGGGGCCATATGCAGTCCTTAGGCAATACCAACCCTATTATGGGGCTAAAAGAACAATGTCGCAAATTAAGACTTTAATATGCTTTTACGGAGAAGTAATCTCCAATGACTTTTGTATAAACAGAGATAAAGCTGCATAGTATGAGATTCCGATTCAAGTTATCTTGTATTCCTTCCTGTCAAAATAATGTTTGTGTATGTATATGTATATATTTCCTTCAGTGACTATCATCTGCAATCTCACTTTTCTGATAACTGGAGTTGGAGGGGGACTCACCTGGGGGGAACAACACAAGAAGCGAGTCTCATACTCTTCATTCATGGTAAGCACTCCCCGGACGTTCTCTTCCTCTACCAGCTACAAGAAAAAGAATCAACTGCATACTTCAATTTACTTTTTAAAAATATCTATCCAGTTCAGCCTTCCCAAACAGCTGACAGCTGAGTTTTCCTTCAATGCCAGCTCTAACCATCTCTTCAGTCTAGGCTGGCAGACAAATGGCACAGAAATAAGGGTAAGCAATCCATTATTTTAACAGTAGTAATAATAAACACTTGGTTTTCTATAAATTTATATATATATATATATATAAAACAGCATTCAAAGTAGTTATGTTACAACTACCACTCAAAAGCAATGTGTTGAATGCATAGATCATGAGTTGGCAAGTTCTTCAGGTCTGGGGTACAAATACACACCCCAGACATTACCAGCTCCTGCTATTTTGACCCTGACACACACACACCACCTTTACCTCAACAGAGGTGCAAACTAAACTTCTTCCCTTCTCTGAAAAGCCACAGACAACCTGCATAATCACTCTGGGAAGTGTCTTGGAACCTCTGAAAGTACCGTAAGTTCTCTCAGAAATTAACTGTGTGAACAGAAGCCTTCCAGAAATACTAATGAACATATAAACATGGGTGGGCAACTGATCCTATTAACATGAATGAGCAACTTAAACTCTAAGGTCCAAATCTCCATGCTAGATATCACTAGGCAGCAACTGCTGCCCCAATCCCCAAATTCACTGCAACAATCTAGTAAACAAGGTGATCACATCCTGTCTTCCTGGTGAAAATAGTTCTTCTTGGATTGCTGGCAGCAGACTGATCACATGCAGACTCTTCTTCAGTAAAAAAAATGGGAGCGCGGGGGGGGCGTAATTTTTGCCACCACTATAAATTCAGGAGTAGGGGATATCTTGGGAAGTGAAGCTTGCTGTGTGCCTTCAAGTTGTTTCTGAATCACGATGGTTCTATCGTGGAGTTTTCTTGGCAAAGTTTGTTCAGAGGGGGGTTGCCTTTGCCTTCCTCTAAGGCTGAAAGAGTGTGACTTGCCCAAGTTTCTATGGCTGAGCAGGGATTCAAACCCTGGTCTTCAAAGTCATAGGCCATTTCCACACTACGCTCTTATAGCGCGATTATTCCACTTTCAACATCCTGTGGAATCCTGGGGTTTGTAGTTTACTGAGGCTGAAGAGCTCTCTGGCTGAGAATTCTAAATGCTCCTCCGTAAACTGCAAACCCCAGAATTCCATAGGATGTTGAAAGTGGAATAACCGTGCTATAAGTGTGTACTGTGGAAATGGCCATAGTCCAACACTCACACCGCTACATCACACTGGCTACTCACTAAGTTTCAGCTTGGGGCCCATAAAAGGGGCACGGGGATGATACATATCGTTCACCCTGATGTAAATAGACAAGTCTAGCTTACAAAATAAGTTGTATCATTCATAGAATCATAGAATCATGGAAATGTAGAGTTGGAAGAGACCACAGGGGCCATCCAGTCCAACCCTCTGCCATGCAGGAACACTCTCAAAGCACTCCCGACAGATGGCCATCAAGCCTCTGCTTAAAAACCTCCAAGGAAGGAGACTCCACTACACTCCGAGGCAGCATATTCCACTGCTGGACAGCCCTGACTGTCAGGAAGTTCTTCCTGAGGTTCTGGTGGAATCTCCTTTCCCGCAGCTTGAATCCATTGCTCCTTGTCCTGGTCTCTGGAGCAGCAGAAAACAAGCCCTCTCCTTCCTCTACGTGGCATCCCTTCAAATATTTAAACACGGCTATCACATCCCCTCTTAACCTTCTCTTCTGCAGACTAAACATACCCAGCTCTCTAAGTCTGTCCTCATAGGGCATGGCTTCCAGGCCTCTCACCATTTTGGTCGGAGGGACAAATAAGTAATTTCACTGCCTTGCAGTATATGTGCAATAAGGTACTCCACTACAGTAAATACTGCCCAAGAGACAGCAGCCCTGGGTATTTTATCTAAATCAAGAGTTGATGAGAGATTTGTCCTGGAAACACTTTCATGTTTACCACTCAGTCCTTTATGGGAAACTATAAACACTATGACAACCATTACATTATGTATCCCTGTGCATTCAGATAAGGCTTTTGCGGTGCATCCTTCCTGCCTCAGGGAAAGGTTTTATACGGGATCCAGATGTCATCTTATCCGTAACACTGCGGTGTTTTCTTACAGCTTCTCTTCTCTCTCGAGCCACAGGGCAAAACATTTAAAACATTTTTAAAAAATTTAAAAAAAACAGTTAAGGGAGGGGGAATCATACCCGGAACGGCGACCAACACGGAGCGATTAAAAAACAGCTTCTAAATCTCCACTTTTTTCCCCCGACTGTAACTTCCAGGGAGGCTGGAGGGGGATGCGGGGAGCTGTAGTCCCCCAGAGTGGACTTTCCCGAGTCCGTTAACTCAACAAGGGGGCTGTGGAGCCCGACGCCCCCCCAGCCCCCTATTCCCCCCCGCCCTCGGTTACCTGCCGGCACCGGCCCCGCAGAGGCAGCGCCCCCAGGAGCACGGCGTGGTCGATGCGGCTGAACCAGGGCCGCCGCGAGCCGGGCAGGCGCTCCCGCACCAGGGTGTACAGGAGGGTCGGGTAGTAGAAGAGCCGCGCCGCGCCCGGCCCCAGCGCGGACCCGAGCACCATGGCCAGCTCGGCCGCCGCCTCACGACACCGTTCGAACGGGAGGAGCGCCGGCGGGCCGTTGGGGGAGCTCATTCCGCGGCGCTCATCTCGGCCTCGCCGCCGGGCTCATTTTCCTCCCGTCGGCCCTGAGGTGGAACAAGGCAGCGCGGGAGGGAGGGGCAGGCGAGGGAGAGCCGAGCGCTCTCATTCGCGGACTGAGGGGAGGGGGGTGCCCGTCCTCTCCCGCCCGTTCCCTCCCCAGCCCGCGCGCCTTCCTGTTTGCGCGCCTCTCTCCAACCCCCGTGATGGTCTCTCCCGGAAGTGCCGCCATCTTGCGAAACCGGCCTGAGGCGGAGGGAGCCGAGCGGGGCGCGGGCGGATCCCCTGGGGCAGGCGAGGGCGGTGGCCGCCAGGAGGAGCCCGGGAAGGGCAGGGAGGGGACAGCGCGCAGCTGACGGTGAGTCGACGCCGGCCAACTTCCCGGGCGGCTCCGCTTGACTGGGATTTCTCATGTCTACTCGGGGATTTCCTTCTTTTAACTGGGCCTCGCTAAGGACCCGAACGGCTTTTCTTTCCCTCGCCGGGGTGTGTGTGTGTGTTTGCAGCGGGAGGGGAGGGGAAGGTTGGTGTTAAGAAGGAGCCAGGGCAGTCCCTTCCCCTCTCCCTCGCTCCAGCCCAGGCGCGGCGCCTCGGAAACTGGCGGGCCCCCCGGACTGCGCGTGTTGCTTTCCGGGAAGAGAGAGGCGCGTCTTCTGGCCAACCGGTGACTGTCCCAAACCTGGGAGGGGAGTCGGGGAGTCGCAAGTTTGCTTCCCCGGAGAGGAGGCTCCGTCGAGAATAGATCCGTTCTCCCCCTCGTTCCGCGGTGCTCCTGAAATAGCTGTGAGGCAAGAGGCTCCTCCGGGGGGAGGGAGGGATCGCAGGGCTTGGGGGCAGCGCAAGTTAAGAGCCGTCGCCATCCCGGGGCGAGGGGGCGGGGCTCGTCTCCCGGAGGCCGCTTTTTGGCGTGACGCGGAGCGTTGGCGGCCGCTCCGTTAACGAGACTGTAATTGACCCGTTCCCTTCCCCCTCAGCCCCCACCCTGATAAATTAACTCCCGACCGGGCCTCCTTGTAAAGCGATCTCGCCTAGCGGGGGGGGGATGTGTCGTGTATTCTGGGCCGTTTAATGGACTGGGGAGTGGAAGAAAGGAGGAGGTCGCCGTTCCTGGAAGGCTGGGCACGTGATACGGTTTAAATGGCGAGCTCTAGACGCCTTCATTGGTTTGTAATGGAAGTCTTCTTTTTTTCTTCTTCTTCTTCTCCTTCCCTCTCCTGGCAACTTGGGCTCAGTAGGGCTAATGTGTTACAAGTAATAGGATGGGTCTGAAGCAGCTTTTAGGCAGTCCTAAGGAAGTGAAACACAGTAACTTTGGACGTGAGGTCAATGAGGAAGGGTGGTATAAGTAGAGAAAAGGGGGAGGGGAGAGATATTTATTTTAAAAAAAAACAAACACCAGGCATAGACAATGAATTAGTATGTTTCTCAGATTAATCTGTGGCGTAATATTGGCATATGTTAATATTTGAACAGCTCACCAGTATTTTCTGGTAGGTTACTCATTCTTTGGGATACTGGTCTCTGAGAAAATATATTTGCTGTCTTCTTCTGCCATATTCTGCTTCACTGCTTGCAAGAACAGTTTCTTGGTGCAGAAGTAATTTTATGTAATCTGCAGTACACTAGTACAGTTTAGATGTGTTGAGTGCTTCTTTTCCAGATACTTCTGGAAGTATCTGGGTGGTGCCCTTTCTCTTTACACATTTGCAAACAATGTGCAGTTCCTAATGCTTTTTCTTCTTACTCTCTTCTGAACGTGATAGCAGAACAGAATATTGAAACTAGGTACTAAGATTGATGCGGAAAGTAACTTACAGTTTTTTGCTTTTTTTTCCCCTTACTGCTTCACCTCTATGCTTTATAGTGGCATGATGGCTGCTACTTGATGGGCAGAAAAATACTGGGATGCCATCAAACAAAATGATCTCTCTGTTTTTGTAGGGGAGTACTGTGGAAACAGAAGCTGCTTGGGAGGCCCTTTTTGAGAAAGAGAAGGGCAAGAGTGAGAGAGAATAAGTTATTCCTTTTTATCCCAACACAGTTTTGACCATGGTGTAGAAGAAATGGGATGTTCTAGAAAAATTGGAAAGGTAGCAAAGAGGGTGTAGGATGAGTTGAGAAAGAAAGCTGTAAGAGGAGCAAACTTAATTCTCACTCACAGCTGTGTATTTTTGAGCACGTTTCTCTTTGTTTATGCCATTATGAAAAAGCAAGGATTCAGTGTTATAGAAAATAGTAGTGTCCTTTACTTCAATACATAAGGATACAAAATGGAAGGTATACAGTTCCCTTGTGGAGATGTCCCGTCCACTTCACATCATAGGCAATTTAATTTAGCATTATTTTAATTTAACATTCTTTTAGAGTGCAATTTGAAAGAGAATGAGTTGCCCAGAGCCATCTGGTTAAATCAGTGGCTAAGGAAATGGTGTTAATCAACTAAAGGTAAGCACCAAGCTGTGACCAAACTAAGAACGCCAAATACTTTTACCCCACTTTTCCATGAAATGTCAAAGATGGCTACAAACATATTAAACAGAAACAATATTTATTGGTATAACTGGATGGAAACAACAGGTAAAAACAAGCATGAAGTTTAAAAACAAAAAATTGTTTAAAGAGTAAACTATATTTTTAAAATGGACATAGTTTCTATACTAAAAAAAATGCCAGGATTGCTAAACAACAGCCAAGGAAGAGTTTTTGAAAAACTTTCTGTAGGCCAGATCCCATTTTGCTCTTGATAGTTTTGTTGAAATCCATTAGAGATTGAGAAAGGTAGACCACTGTGGTCAGCAAACTCTAGAACCTACTTCACAGCCATAGAGAAGGTCCTTTCTGTGGTCTGAATATGAGTGGGGGCATTGATTTGAAGCAAGAAGACACATACTGTAGAAGCAGTCATTTCTGTATGCAGTGCTTCCCCTTATATGTAGGGGTTCTTCCAGGAACTAGCATCTAAAACAAAAACTGAGCATCACGTTCCCATTGTAGTCAATGGACTATAATTGACTGTAATGGGACATGACACTTCATGTGACCTTGCATTCGCACATGCGGAGGTCACACTAGAAGAGGATGCCCTATACTCTTTCCAAACCATATGGGGCATTAAAGGCCATAGCCATCACTTTGACTTGGGGCCAGAAACGAATTGGAAACTGTAAAACTGTTTCAACAGCAGTTCTAGCACTTGTCTGGTCCATTCTGGGCCAGTTAAGTCCAGGTTTCTAAACATTGTCTTGAACTTTCCAGGTGTTCTGGACCACAACTCCCATAATTGCAGGTTTTTGGAAAGTGATGGCTGCAATTTATGGAAATTGCAGGTCAAATATCAGAACAGCCATAGATTGTCTGTTCCTGCATCAGAAGCTCCCCATGGAGGTTCACTGCAGGATGTAAGTGAGACATTCCACCACGTCCACACCTACATTTCCTAGGAATGGGAGTAGATGGAATGCCAGACTAAGGCACTCCTTGCCATAGCTAGCAGTGAAGCATTCAGAACTGAGGCTCAAGTTTGGATCAAACAACGGCTGTGAAACTGAGTTTTGAGAGGGAGCGCAATCCTGTCTAGCATAGCTTGAATCCCTATTTGCAAATCAGGTATTCTACTGATCATGATTAAACTTCAGTTGTCTGGATAAAGTTTAATTTTAAACCATTCTACAAATATCAATTCGTACACATAGCTGTACAGAAACTCTTGGTGGTATTTATCTTACTGGAATAGCTATGAAGAATGCTAATCATTGTTACGATAAGATTGGCATCCAGTTCGTAATATGCTAATTAATAGCTGTGTATAAAGTCATGCCATTACTACAAATAGCTTCTGAAAGCAAATTTCAGAAGCAGACTAAGTTTTTAGAGATAGTGGTCAGAATCCAGTGGGAGACATACACATATGGACTGTTTTTCGGCAACCAAAACGGTGAAGGGTCTGGAAGCCATGCCGTATGAGGGGCGGCTTAGGGAGCTGGGTATGTTTAGTCTGCAGAAGAGAAGTTTAAGAGGGGAACATGATAGCCATGTTCAAATATTTGAAAGGCTGTTATATCAAAGAGGGAACGGGCTTGTTTTCTGTAGCTCCAGAAACTAGGACAAGGAGCAATGGATTCAAGCTACAGGAAAAGAGATTCCACCTGAACCTCAGGAAGAACTTCCTGATGGTCAGAACTGTTCGGCAGTGGAATTTGCTGCCTCAAAGTGTGGTGGAGTCTCCTCCTTTGGAGGTTTTTAAACAGAGGCTAGATAGCCGTCTGTTGGGAATGTTTTGATATGCGTTCCTGCATGGCAAGGGGTTGGACTGGATGGCCCCTGTGGTCTCTTCCAACTCTGATTCTTTGAATAAAATCAAAAGAGAAAGAATCTCTGCTTCCCACTATAGCCCCCATGCACTCAAAAAACCTGTTCCAAAGCCTAGGAAGCTTTCAAGTTAGCTTTCAAGTGGCACTCAAGATGGCAGAAAAGGAGAGAAAGAAAGTGCAGTGTCTGAATGGCATTTAATTTAGTCTATCAGGTGAATTTGGTCACAGCAAGAGGACAGAATTCTTTAGAAATCTGGGTGGTTTGAGAGGAGGCAGACTGTTGGTGCACACTAACCAGTCATTCCCACTACCAGCAGAGGCTTCTCAATAAACCACAGTCCTCCCATTGATGGTTCTGGTATCATCATCAGACCTGACACTTAGCCTTACCTTTTTCTCTGTAAGCTAGAGAAAAAAAACATGGGTGTTTTGAGACACCACAGTAAAGGAACCATAGATGGGATGTCCATAGTTTTTTGAACTGTTCCAGGGCAAGTAGTTTGTCAGTGTATCCAAATCTATTTATTGAAAAGATCCAATTTTCCAGCAAGATCATATGGTGCATAGTATCTTATAACCTTACAAATTACATGTAGATAGAACCTGTGTTTGGGTCGGTTTGCTTGAGGAAAAAAGTCCATATTCTCTGCTAAGCTATGAGCAGCATCTCACCGTTTAAAGATGTAAGTAACAGATATAGGATTATGCTACAAGCTAATTGTGCATCTGGAGAATGTTATTAATTTCTGTGTTTCTCTCTACTCCCAACAAGGATTTTCTTAAGGACAAAACTCATACTATATTAAGGTATGAGATCATATGGTTAAGTATGACTGTTTTTATGCTTGTGTAAGTGAATGGATGAAAACTTTATTTACTGAAGAAGAATGTTTGTATGTATTGAGCATATTCACCAGTAACAGGATATATAAGGAAATGAGTGTTTTTACTTGTGTTGCATTGCTTTTTGAACTTCTAAGCCTTTACACTGTATCCAGTGTATCATTAACAGAAGAAGACAAGAGGGCATTCCACTAATGCTTGCATGTTTTACTAGCAGTTACTAAAACAGTGGAATGACTAGTGCCAGCAGTACTTAGTGTACTGAAATAATAATGAATTGTAGGAGTGCTTATGCTTTGGCTTGCACAAGTGGAGGCAATGATTCAGTTTGCTGCTTTATTTTACTTGAACTTACATGTTTTAAAGTTGCATTTAAAAATTGCCCTTCTGCATACTACCTTGATATCTCTATTTTTGAAATACTGCCTCTTTGTTTTTGTTGTTTTTTTAACTCTCATTTTTGGTTTCTATTGCATTTATTTTGTGTGTGTTTGACCACCTTCATAGTGCAGGTCTAAAAAATGGACTTACACTTTTGCAAAGATGAGAACAAAATTTTTAAAAGCTGTAGAAACTGCATTGGTGGGATAACATCATTAGGTTCAATTTATTTGCTATCAAATTCGGTTGAAAGCTTATACAGATACAATCCTGCCATTGAAAGTTTATATGATGGCTTTAAAAGATTCTTTCATTTAGTGTCTCAGACAATCTTTGATATATTGTGTATGAACAAAGTGACAGGTATTTCTTTTTAGTAATGCTTCAAATCTGTCTTAAAGAAAACCTTACCAGACTGGTGTTCTTCACCTCTATCTCACCAATCTCAAATGTAAGTTGTTTTAGTTGTGGAGAACAGTTTGCTTTTGAGTCTAGAAAGCACTAGTGGGATCGCTATTCTATATTGATTTTTCTTCTCCCGGTATAAGAAACTGTACATTAGGAGATACAGTTGGCTCACAGCTGGAATCTGTCCCATCCATTGTCCCTTGTTGTGTGTTTCACAGTTAAAAACTAACAGAGGCAGTACTGCTCTTCTCAGCTCTGCATTTCTAGAGTTTGACTGCTGTTAACTTTCTCTTCTGTATAGTGTCAAATGCAGAAATTCAAATACTTATTGCAAGTATGCGTAGGAATGGTAATAATTCAGTCATCCGTTTTCTAGTGAGGAAGACTCTCAGGGGGAAAGATACTGTCTTAAAGATTCATATATAAAATAAGAAACAGGGAGGTATTTTTGACAAATCTTCCTGGAATTATTCCTTACTAGAACTGTTACAGGACATGTTTTGTAAGATTGATTATTTCAGTGAACTATCTATCTGCCTTCTAAAGGATTAGCAATGTTTCATGGTAACTGTGTGTTGTTTTTGTAGGTGACATTTTTGTTTTGCAAAAAAAAATTGGAATTTAGTTTTTTATTCCTTTTTCACAAATCTGTGTACACTTCTGCTCCTACAGCCTGAGGCCTGATCAATTCTTCCCTGCGGTCATGCATAGCTGTTGATGCAAAGGTAGGGGTAATCTAATCTGTGTGTTTAGGAACGAAGCCTGATTGGTGAGTTCATGAAGAGATCTTTGCCTGTGTAAAATGTGATACTCCAAAGTGTGTGACGTCCTTGGCAAACTTTAAAGCATGTGAAATCTGGTGCTTTCCTTATGCTCTTGCCCTTCATATATTTCTTGGAGCTGTCACAGTAGCTGTAGAATTGAAACGTGTATTTGAACTGGACTGTCCTGAAGGTGTTGACTTTACTTCCACAGGAACATGAATGAATTTACTGATATTTTGGGCCCTTTTCCCCCCTATAGACACACCACATTTCACCTGTGGTTTTGGTTTCATGGGCTGTACATGTTCAACTTACATTCCATTCCACTGTGTCTTGAGGCAGTCTGTATCTATCTTACCTGGTTTCCGTAAGAACCCTGGCCATATATGCCTTTTGGAGTAGGAGCAGAAGAACACAGCTTATTGGTCAAATGCAGCCCCAAGGCTATTTTTATTACCCTCTCTCCAAATTTAGTGGGTTAGGGCAAGTTTTGTTTGGCTTGTTTTTTTGTCAAAGCCTTCCCAAGTTACTGCTGACTATTTTGCTTTTTTCTGGAGCAGCCCTTGTATTCTTTTAAGCCCAGATGGGGCTTTTTTCCCCCCAAACAGAAAGTGAATGTTGTTAGAATTATTTGGTTGCTACCATTCAGACTGTGGACACAGACCTGTTGCACAGGAAAGATCATGTTACTGTGCAATCTGTGAATCTAGGTCCCTGCAACCGTCACCAATTACTCTTCAAGTTGGCATATAATAACCCACCATCTTATTTATTTTTTTACCCATGAAACTTTTTATTTTACTGTTATGTTTTATACAGCCATATATTGTAACTTACATCTGAGTCAACTTCTGAATTTGCTGAGAGGAAACAATTATCTTAAATTCTTTGGCCAACTCAGCTTCTCAATATATTATGGTAAAAATGTGTACCGTTTAGAGATCCTTTGATTTATTATCAGAAAAGAAGTTACGTAAAGCCAGTTGGGGGAAAGGTAATAGTGTGCGAGCTTAATTAAATATTGTGGTTATGAGATCTGTGTAGTTTGACTGTTAAAGTGAAATTGAGAAGAAGCAACTTGCAGAAAAGGCTAACTTGAATTTCTGCAAATCTCTCTTCTTTCAATTTCATTTTAAAACTCTGACCATACAGGTACCATGATTTTACTATCATCTGCCTTTTCTCCCCCTTCCCCCATAACATTGTATTATAAAGATCTGGAGAAGTTAATAGTCTGGATGTTTGGGGGGCATTTGATCTAGCCTAATAAAGGTGTTAATACTAATAGGAGTTTTGGAATCTTGCTAATAGTCAACATGGTTATCTTTTTTATTTTGTGCTACAATGACCAGAATTAAAGGAGGGTGCATTCACTGATACATCTGCTTCTGACAGTGGAATCAGGATGTGGTGATTTCTGCTCCCTGATGCACTCTACATCTATTCCATAAAGCTGCTCAGGAGGGGTGAGGAAACCTTCTGCAGTTTTTTTTGGGGGGGGGCAGCATCAAGGGCTGCATGAAGGGGAGGCTATGTCACACTGGTGCCATACTGCCAGTGTAGCATTGGATTTAGGCCAGTTATCTTAATGTCTACTCACTGTCTGTTTGTTTTTCCTCCTTGAAGGCAGAATGTCTCAGTCATTTAGACTAAGTTATCTAAGCTTAAGAAAAGCAGGCAATGTTCAGTTCTAGAGCACATGCTTTGCATGCAGAAGGTCATAAATGCAATCCCCAGGTAAAGATAGGAAAGAATCTCACCTGAAATCCTGGAGAGTTGCTCCAGTCATTGTTGATGATACAGTGTCAGATGGACCAGTAGTCTTGACACAGTAGCAGGTAGCTTCCAATGTTCCTGTGTTTTAACTCACTAATGCTTGTGGTCATCTTGTTAGTATGAAGTCCCCTTTTCCAGAATTAGTTTGGCTTCATGTACCTTGTAGTGTGTGTGAGTGTGTGTGTGAGAGAGCGAGAGAGTATGAGAGAGAGAGAGAGATTGAATTGAATTTTTCTCTTAACTCCACCTTAGCTTATTAGACCAAGCCATGGGGTAGGCTGAGCAGGTTGAATGGGTAGTTAATCCTCCTTTATGTGAGGGGATGGCTGTCTTTACAGAAGAAATTCTGCCAAAAAGTTTTCTGCAATATCCGTATGTACTATGAAAATCCAATTGTGGATAAATTTAATACCTTGTGCTCTTTGTACTTCTTCATGATACCTTGATGTTGTTAATTATGTACTTCACTGTCTCTTCACTGTCTATGCTTTGAGTGAATGTTCATAAAATTTAGAACCACAGTATATCTTAATTCTGGATACTTATGTATTGCCAGCTTGGAACAGTGGTTTGAACACTGGACTGTAACTTGGAAACTGGGGTTCAAATCCTTACTCAGCCATGGAAACTGACTGAGTGGCCTTGGGCATGTCATGTTCTCTCAGCATCAGAAGAAGGCAAAGGCAACCCCCACTCCCGCCCCCCGAATAAACCTTGCCAAGAAAAACCCATGATGTGTTTGCCTTAGGGTTGCCATAAGTCAGGGATGACTTGAAGTCACACAGCAACGTATATTAGAGGCACTAATTGAGACCAGCTTCCTTCAGCAACCACGTATGCATAAATCTGTTCAGTTTATCTGCTCTTCTCTTAGAAAATGGAACCATTCTACATGCTTTGTATGTTGGCACAATAAGAAGTAGATAATAGAGTGGCTAGCCTTGAATTCACTTTATGTGGCGTAGGCAGAAGGTGTTTTTTTAAAACTAAAAGGGATTTTAATATTTAAACTACGTTTTTAATAAATCTTAAATCAGATTTCAACATTTTCTTGAACTTATTAGAAAGAGTCGTATGTCAAAGAATAACAATTATACAACTTTGTGATTAAAGTCTGTAAATATATAACTAGACATTTATGAAGATAGCTTGATCAGTCTTTTTCATGATACCTTTCAGCAGGTGCTTCAACTGATTTAGGTGCATACACACACACACACATATGTTCTTTTCCCTCACTCTTGCCTCTCTTTCAAGTACAAAGATAAAGAAAATCAATAAATAGAGAATATGGAGAGATAAGGTACATCTAAATGCGGGGTCTGGGTATGAATGCAAGAGTTTCCATTTTTGAGGAATAAAAAATAAGAAAACGATTCAGAATAATTGCTTAGTGTGTACTTACCTTCTAATGAATCCTGTATTTCTGAATATGTGTTATGTTCTCATTAAAGAATAATGTGGTTCCACTAAGCAATAATGATTAAATAGAATCTCCCTTACTAGTAATTTAAACTGTGATTTAAACATTAAAACAGAGAAGCAGTTTTAATTGTGATTTAAATCAATTTAAGTCACATCAACCTTAGAGGCAGATATGAAGGGCCCACGGATTGTACCCCTCATTTTGCAGACATCTGCACACTTTAGAAACCCATATCATTAAAACCATGAATGACTGGACGCTTGCTTCTGGTTTTGAAAAAAAGGTTCATCTGGCCCTAAGAAATAGCCTTAAAACAGAAAATGGCTTTCTTGGGGGCTTCTAAATATAATTGCCCATTGTGTAGTCAAAATTATTCTCAGGCTGACAGGAGGACCAATCCACAATGCCTGGGTTTTGGTCCTCGTGCCAGCTGACGCAGGAGTCGTCCTCGAGCTGAGATGGTTAAATTGACTCCCTGTTCCTCTCCCCTCAGTTTTTCGTTTCTCCTGGCGTGCAGTAGACGCATCAGGGTCCCTCTCCCACATTTTAGAGTAAAGTAAATTTAGAAAAACATTAAAACAAAACAAAAAAGGTCTTAAAGGAGAGAAGATGGTGTCGGAGAAAACAATGTCTGGCAAAGCGAGCCAAGTTGAAGAAGTGAACCATAGCAGTACTGAGGTGGGCTCGGTCACTCCAAAACAAGGATCCGTCCAGAAGACCGCCATAAGGCAGGCTTCGGGCGAGGGGCTCGACACAGCAGCGCAGAAAAAAACGCAGCAACTCTCAGATGATGAGCACGCGGCAGACCTACGTAAAATATTTCTATCCTCAAGCGAAAGTGAGGTAGAAGAGCTCAAAATGACGACTGGAAAACGACCACTAGAGGGTAAAAAAAAAAAGTCTGATTAAAAATCAGACAAAAAAGGCAAAAATAAGGACTATTAGAATATGTTATAATCTCTATCAGTGCTGATAAACTTTAAATACAGTTTTCTGATAAAAGTACATGGCTTACAAAGAAACTCAGAGATGTAAACTTTGAAGAAGGGTTGGGATTTTGTTTCTCATTGTTGATGGCAACTTTTCATTGAGGATTTTCATAATCCCAGCATCAAGTAGGGGAAGTAGATTTGTGACAGGACATTTAGAATTTGTCATTATTTGATCATAGCGCCCATAAGTTGTGCCTTGGCCTACTAGTGGGCCATCTGTTGGAGTCATTATTGACTCTTCCTTTAGCTAAGTTCTCTAAGATACAAAGAGAACCTGAGAGAGTAGCCAGTTCCTCAATTTATGAGGAATTTTGGAGCAACTGGAGGGACTTGTGCTGCTTATGCCTTCTGAACCCCATTCAGATTGTGGCAGGGTTGAAGTTATAGATATGTTAAATATGCTTGGTGAATGAGGTTGGCTGTATTGGTAGAGTGAATGAAAAAAGCTTTGTTGGAATGGCAAGTATGAGTGAAACATTAATTTGGACCTCATTATCTGTGTAATCAAAATTATTTGGTATCATAAAGCAGAGGGTTTATTGTGCCTAGGCATGTAGTTGTATGTAACATGTATGAAAGTATCAAATTATTGATAATGCAAGATTCCCATCCTGCATACTTGCAGTTGCGTGCTTGATCAGAACTTCTTTGAAGCCTTCCTTTCTGTTTTATTAGGTGTTTAGTTCTCATACTTACAGATGGGACTTGAAACAATAATACCAATGTTGGATATAGGAAGCCTATATTCATTATCTTTTCATTCCCATTGTTTGATTAATTTCAAAGGCTGGCTCAGATTTCTTATTTCATAGATCATAATATTAGAAGATAATTATTTACAGTCCACTAATTGTAATTTTGTGTCTTTTTCATTGCTTGCATTGTCTTGTAGCAGAATTTGGATTAGATTAATGCAGAATTTTAAATCACTTGAAATCGTACACCTGCTTAAATTTATATTTCACCTCCTGGGTGAACAAATCCTAACTTCAAATTCTGACTTGTTGGAAGAGCAGCAAAACAAGGATCCCAGTTAAGATGCTAAATAAACCACAGATGGGGGTTTCATGGTTTATTTAGGCACTTTAGTTTAGCAACAGTAGCTGAATTGGAGGGATTGGGCACTATGCCCCAACAACTTATTAATTACTTATTCCCATTAAGCCAAAGTTTTGACTTATTGTTGTAAGCAAACTAGGTGACTTAGGGATTATTTTCAGAGTGCTCAGTAGGTTTCACATAGTCCTAATCCTCATTTTCTCCATCCTTAGAAATTGCCCTGCCGTCTACTGCAGCATTCTTTTTCCAGCAATGTACGAACAATTTGTTCCGGGAAAATCTCAAGAAAGGGATGAAAGGAGGCAACAGCTTTCTTCTTGTTGTGTATTTAGGCTGTGACATTTAGCATTAATGTTTTCTCTGGAAGAGCAATTTAATTATGACTAATATTCTTTGATGGATCTGTCTACTATGTAAAAGTCAAAGTTTGTCTGTGGGTTTGTCTGTTTGTCTGTGTCAGGCAAAGACCTCATACAATTGGCTGTGTGAGACGAGAAGACCTTGTATGATTGGCTGGCTGTGAAGATTTTATCGAGTCCTGGGGTTAGCAGTTTAGGGAGGGGCCTTTAGAATTCAAGCCAGTTGCTGTGGAGATGAGGCCTACCAGCAAGAAGAAGCACAGTGTATTCCCTCAGAAACCAAACCCTCTGTATGTTAACAACTCTGAATACAGATTGGATTGGGGAATATGGGGATAATTTGCAGGTATTAGAATATGCTGTTTGCTATGGAGATGAGGCCTAGCAGCAAGGAGGAAGATGGGGTATTCTCTTGGGAACCCAACCTATGTATGTTAACAACTCTGAATACAGATTGGATTGGGGAATATGGGGAAAAGTTACAGGTAATGGAATAGGCTGGTTGCTATGGAGACAAGAACCTGCAACAAGGAAGAGGACAGTGTACTCCCTCAGGACCCCAAACTGTGTATGTAAATAACTCTGATTACAGATTGCATTGGTAAATATGAAGAAAAATTACAGATACTGGGGAAGACAGTTTGCTGAGTTCTTAAGAGGAAAATAAAATCCTGGGCAAGACTGGGTAAATACACTAGTTTTCTATAAATCTGTGGAGCCCTTTAAAAAAATTGGCAGTTGGCCCTCTGAATGTCTTTTGAGGAGAATTCCATACATCGTCCATCCTTTATTTAAGAATATATTAGTAGGAGATCTCTTCTCTGACTAAATTCAGCTAGCTCACATCCTGTCAATATGTGTAAAATTGGTTTTTGTGTTTTTGTTTTTGTTTTTTTGCTCCAGTGGATATCACTGTGCACTGTTGCTATTGTACAATCCATTTGCTAAGTTTAAAATTTGGAAATATCACTAAAGCCCAGGCAAAATTGTTGTTGACTTGGAGGATTGGCCCATAAGCGACTACCATCCGACCATTCTTATTGCACATCATAGAAATGTAAAAGAAATATTACATTGCTATGATACAGATCTGCCAAAGCCTCATGGGGAAATGTTAACACCAAAAACTTCACTTATATAGTTGAATGTCAACTTGGTATCTGCCGCTCATTATCTCATGTTGACAGACCTCTCTCTGCACTGACAGCGCTGGGTGAAGTTTTGCCTGCACTTCTCAGTTTCAGGTGTCTTATCACTTAAGTAGCTAACAAGCCGCATAACTACAGTATATGAGTGAAAACTGTTCACTGCAGCAAGCAAAGGCTAGGAAAATGGCATCAGTTCTTCTATTGTAACATATTTCTAGAAATATCAGTCTGTTCAATGCAGTTATATGAATTTGTTATTTGCTTTTAATTTGTTCATCTATTTTTCTGGGTTCCGTATGCTTGTATTATGCAAGATGGAGCTCTTGTTTATTGGTCTGATTCATGTGACAATCTCCCACTTTTCATGTAATAACAGAAATAATTCTCATTTAAGTGGATCATGCTTTTCCAGTTTAAGGATGAGATAGACATTGGTATATGACTTAATTCTTATTCTGAAGGAAAGTGAGAATGTGAGAGATGAAAAAGAAATCAGTG
This sequence comes from Ctenosaura bakeri, assembly GCA_948474755.1. Lineage (NCBI taxonomy): Eukaryota > Metazoa > Chordata > Lepidosauria > Squamata > Iguanidae > Ctenosaura > Ctenosaura bakeri. The sequence goes on from CAOLHI010000937.1 coordinate 900,335, forward strand.
TGTGTTTCAGACAAGCTTGTCAGATAGTTTTAGCTCTAATTTTTCTATTTTGTTGGTACAGTTGGTCCTCCACAGTTGCAGGCTTGATTTTCACGGATTTGATTATTTGCAAGTTTCTCCAACCTTCGTCCCACAACCTCAGGTACTTCTTTTCTGGGGAAATGTTCCCTGTTGTCAGCTCCAATCAGGTCTTGCAGGCTTTTAATAATGTGCCTCTGATTTTCCTCCACAACCACCAGCTGCTGCCTGGCCAGTTAAGGATGGCTCCCAGTCCAATTTCTGAGCACCACAAACCCTCTCCCAGTGCCCCCCACATACCCAAGGGAGGAGATGGGTGAGAAAGGGGCAGTATAGGGCAACCATACCAACCTACCCCCTGCTCTCCCCTGGTTGGGACCCTGGGTGGCCATTGTCTTCACCATACCTCAAGCCCCTTACCACAGACAAATACATTTTGATATTCACAGTTTTTCCATTTCTGTGAGAGTCCTGCACCCCAACCCTAGCGAATGTGGAGGGCCGATTGTATTTATGTTTAGGGCTTTGAGATTTGTTCAGAATATTGAAACAGGTATTTGCAAAAAGTGACACTTTCTCAAAAGTAGTCTTTCACCAAAGTGTATTAATGTGAGAAGTTATACATAGGTTTAATTTGTTAAAAACTCAATTTCGTCAAGGACACTAAGTTCCCTGCTGATTCACGCTGAAAGTCAGTCTAGTTCAGCATTCTCTTCTCAACGACAACTAATCTAATCTGAAGCCCACCATCAGGGCATAAGTATAGTAGCTCTCTCCTACTGTTGTTTCCTAGTGACTGATATTCAGAGTTGGTGGATATTGCCATATCTTATGATAGCAAATTGTAGAGTTAAGGTATGTACCATGTAAAGAAGAAATACATCTTCTTGTCTGTCCTTAATCTTCTATCATTCGGTCTCATCAGGGGATCTTGGGTTCTAGATTTTAGAGGTTAGGAATGTTCTTACCTCTTTCCCTACTGTCTACAACATGCACTCTGCTTTCATCTTCTACACAGGGCAGGAAAAGGCACCTTATAGCCTTCCAGATGATAATTGACTCCGTCATCCTTGACCATTGGCCATATCGGAAAGAGTGAAAGACTAGTGGGATTCATGGCCCAACAACATGAGGATGACCTCACATCTTTTAGAGAGCTAGTACATTCAAATAATTAGGTTTTAGCATGTTAAAGGCAAGTGATTCTCTTAGAAAAGATAATGGGAGCACTTTTTTCACCAGAATTTATTGCTGAAACAGCAGATAAAACCCATCATACTGTTGAGCAGACTGAAGGAGCTAAAATGGCAAAAGTATAGAAGGCTAACAGGTGAACAAGCAAGTTTGAATTAAAAGAAATCAGTGTGTTATAAAAATACAAGACTTGATTTGAGGAATAATAAATATCTGTAGTTTGAAGGTAGGCATCCATGGCCATTGTTGCTTATAAGCCTTTTCTGTGAAATACTTTGCTGTATATTTTTACTTTCTGGAAATATGCGATACATCTGTTGTCTTTCAAAATATATGTAAAAAGGATCTATTCAGTTGCTACCTGATGGAAGAAAAAAGTGATTTTATGAGCATTCTGTGGTAGATGCAGAAAAGTTAACTTGCACAGATTTATTCAATAATGCAGTACCGGTAGTTTAAAACTGTGTGGTTTGTGGTCAGATTCAAGGCTAAATGACTGTGACAAAGATCAGTTTGCAAAAGAGGATTGAAAACTTAACTGGCTGTGGGAATGGAATAACTTTGAAAATTTCAGATTAGATTATATATTTTGATGATAAAGGCAAGCATTGAATTCCTCATACTTTGTAGCATATGAAGACGTAGACGTGATAGGCTAGGAGTTTCTTAACATTCTGTTTCTTTCATAAGTGAATTTGGGAGGCTTGGATATCTCTTCAGCTTGGATATCCATCTGTATTATAGCTGTACTTTCAAGACAAAACTAAAATCTCCTCTCCAAAGATTTGAAGTCTTGCACAGGAGCAAATGGCAGCATGTATGTATATATACTTTCATTCAGGGTTTAATAATCTTGTATGGTTCCAGCTAGCTTGTTCCCAATCAGCAGTTCAATATAATAATGCCCTGATTGATGAAAAATATTGTCTAAAGTAATATTTGAGATTTTATGCTGCCTCTTTTTGGGTAGAGAACTTGGTTGGAAGCTATGAAGCTAGTTTGTGTTCCTTCTGCTCTGTTGCACACAACTATCTTCATGGATCTGACACTCTGTTTATCTGACAGAGCACACAGTACTGCTTCGCCAGGGAAAATTGCACAAAACAAGCCCAGTGCATCAGCATTTTCATTGTGTACTGAGCTGAGTTTCTCTTCACATGGTCACATCCCCTTTTTAATCCTGGTCCCCATGTTCCTTTCCCAGTCCAGCCTGTTTTTGTGGTGTCTATTGCTGGTCTCCCCAAGCTTGTGTTCTTGTGGTTTGAGTGTCTTTTGTGTGGATCAGTGTATTAAGACCTGCAGAACTTAAGTGGTGGTGTTCAATTGGTTCGACAGGACAGTGATCTAGCATTAGTGGTTTGTGGTAAGCAGAGAAGTGATGGCTGCTTTTAAGTTGGATTTCCTCCCAGAAATGATGGTGGATCATTGCTCCTTGAATGCCAGCCCTATGTAAGTATTTTGTTTTCATAGCTAATCTACATTGTTGCTGACTTGAATTTGTTCTTTTGAAGGTGATGGGGATTCTTCAATGTTCTATATTAAGGAAAGAACCAAAACAGACATGCACAACCCCAGAGTTAACTAGTGAAAGAGAACCTGAAAGATGCTTAAAGTTTATCAGTTATGAGCAGGATCTCCACTGGGCACAGTAACAAATATTTAATATTCAACCGCAGACTCTGTTCCACAGTGAGCTGATTTCAGAGCTACGTCACGCTAGTTGTGGTACTTGTACATTTGTGCAGTCTGGAAGGGAATGCCATAGACATTTGAAAAATTTTTATAATGTTACATTTCTAGCAAGTTAGATACACAGTTTCACATATTTTCTGCTCTCTCTGTGAGATAAAATAGCTTACTACACAAGAGTAAAATTTATTGACCAAAATTAAATATTCTGGATGCATAAAGTTACAAAAGCATCTTTCAAATATGCATTGGTGTGGAATTAACTGCATCAGAATAAACTGATTTTAAAGGTAAGTGTGAGGAATACATTGAATATTTATTTGATTTTTCCCCAGAGAGATTCCAAGGTGATTTACATAAAATATAAATATATCAGGGCTTCATTGGTTCCATACAAAATGTAATATTGCTCTTGCTTAACAGGTAAACATGGTTAATAAGTGACTGAACTGTGCCTGTCAGTTTCTCTTGAAAATTGAATTGTTGCACTTTGACAGACAAGAGGGCACAAACAAATACCTACTCTTAATTTGACACAAGGTGGTATCAGATGAAAAGGTCCTGAATGCTTTGAGCATGAGTCTGTAATCTAGCATATCAGAGGAGCATCTGATTTATTTACTAACTGTGGAAGACAGAAAATATCAGGTACAAGTTGTTCCTGAATTAATTATCACTGTCAGGGGCATTTTCAGATTTTCAGATTTTCAGATTCTCTGAGATCTTGAAAGCTAAGCATGATTAGCCCTAATTAGTACTTGGATGGGAGACTGCCAATGAATATGAGGTGCTATGGGTTATGTTTCAAAGAAAGGAACTGGCAGAATCACCTCTTAGTATTCCTTGCTTAAGAAAATCCTGTGAAATTCTTGGGATTGCCATAAGTTGGCAGGCAACTTCAGGGCATATACATACATACAAAGTGGTTCCATAATGAAAGTATGGCTCATTGATTTCAATGAAATTCACAAATACTGTCTTATATTTACGATCAAGTGTGAACTACTTTGGTTTCCCGTATAACTGAGTAAAACCCTTTCCTTTCTGTACACTGTTTTTTAAATTCTTAACAGAGTCTTTTCTAGATGAATTCAGTGAGATAAACCTCTTCCCCTTTAGAAGCATTCAAAGAAATTTACAGTATAAAAGCATGAAATATAAGCCTAAAATTGATTGTGCATGAAACTTGCTGTATAATTCAAGTATTAGGAGAGTGTAATGATATGAAAAAATATCAAGAAGAGAAAGCATATAAAATTGTTCCATTGACACCAAGCCGTTTTGAAATTGCTTTGCTGTGTTTCCTGATGATCAACAAATACGAGTGCTTCTGTTCCACTCTAGAGAATCAGTCATGCATTCTTAAATCACCTGAATGTCTGAAAGAGGGTAGGCATCATAGTTCACAACATGTAGAAGTTTACTGACAGGTTAAGCACTTCAGCGGTTTCTTCCATCAACTCCTAAGCATTTCAGACATCCTTTGGAATCTAGTTCAAGAGCTCATGGGAGTAATACTGGTTCAAGTGCTTATGATTTCTTTTCAGAATTATTTTGAGTTCTTCTAATTGACTTTATGAATAAACAGTCATGCTGTCTTCTGGAATTAGATATACAGTAAGGGACTAGGCTAAAAAGATAGTCTCATTATTGAAATTTCATATGTCCTCTTATCAAGCATGACAGATAGTGCTTTGGTGAGAGGGGTTTTCCAATAATTACTCACCACACCTTCCTTTTATAACATTAAGTTATTGGTAGTTTCATTGTAATTAGTTGTTATATAGCACTTATGTAAGCTTGTTTCCAAGGCAATTCACAGAAAGTAAAATGATGGCAACAGTAGAATACAAATCCCTTGCTAATACAATGTAATACTTCAGTTTTGTAATTTTTATTTTATATTATCTAAAGGAGGAATGACTAATGTATGCTACACTACTGAAAGTAAAAACCTTGTTCCTTTCTCCATCCTCTGCCCTCATTCTCTGTGATGTTTCTGAAGAAAGAAAGATACAGATGTAGTCTGTGTGAACATTGTTGAGTTACCATATAGGCTTAGTTTTGCAGCTAAGACAAAAGCTTTGACAGGCCACCTTGGCAGTCCAGATGTTCAAATTGAAAACCTTAACCTAAATTAACATTTCCCAGTGTGGTGTTGTCAGTGTGGTGCTTTGCACTACAGTTTCTGTCATTTCTATTGTTTGCCATGCGGGCTAGGGTTGGTGGAAGTTGATTCCAAAATGCCCGCAAGACTCCACATTGGGGAAAATCTGAACTAAACAATATGTCTGATGAGAGAAACATCTTAATAGAACGTAGTAAGTGTCTTCCAAAGATTTTGACAAAGTGGAAGAATCTAGAAGTCTATGTTTTTACATTCTAAATAGTGCCTCCTCCCCTCCTTTTAAACATTCAGTGAATATCCATAGATTTGTCATGTTGGTCAGCCGACTGCTTATTATTTGACTATAGTCAGGTGTTCCACTAAACTAGGAATGCCACTGCAGATACTGGGATTTTTAATTTTATAACTAAAGGTTGACCTTGGTGTTCTAGGGTTAAAGTCCAGGTTTAAGCATTTAATGAATTATTCATGTAGTTTTAAAAAAATCATTTCGAGGGATTCAGAATTGCTGTGAAAGACTGTTCATGCTAGAAGAAGGTGGGGTGGGATGGTGACTTTTGTCATCATCTCTGCAGAGTCTGTGGTCTCTGAAAAACTGCTCCAGAAGTTTGGAATGCTCTAGAACAGCGTGGACAGTGGTGCTAGCAATCTGGGAGGAAGGAGGAATCTGCAAAAATAGCTTCTCCTCCCCCTTCCTCCAACAGGAAGCTTCTCCTAGATTCTAGTTTCTCTCTTTGAACAAGAGGTGATTTCTACCCATAGAGACCAAGTTTTCATAGAGATCATTGCTAATTGACTGTTTTTTGTTATCACCATAAATATCAAATTTGTTTTTTCCTTGGTTTTTTTTAATTGAAGCTAATGGTTAGAAGCTACATGTCTATTATTTGAGCAGTCAATTGACCCAATTTTTCTTGACCAGTCAGCTTTACTTGTGTATATATATATATATATATTTATTTACTATACAATTACATTACTGTAGGTTGAATGCAGTTGACTTCTGGAATAAAACAAGGCAACTGTTTTCTCGGCCTTTTGTTCAATCTTAAATAAGTTCTTAGATCATCTCTAGCTTGTGAAACAGTGATTTAAATATAAATAAGTTAGAAGTTCATAAGAAATTAGGGAAGGATAGAATAATAAAGATAAATTTTGCATACCACTAGTGTAGTCTGCACCATAAAATGCAGGGAGAGATACCACCCCCATCCTGTATGAGAGAGTTTCAGTGATCATTCTCTGCAAGTAGAGCAGTCAGTCCACACACACCCTGTGCACCTTATTTTCTGGTTTTCTTCTTCATCTAAAGCATAACCTGTGGGGTGGAGGGGATTGTAAACCTTGCGAAGTTTGCAAACTTTTAAATTCATCTGAACATGCTGACATGTCACTTTTGCTTCTCTGTGGCCCTAATTTAGCTGCATTTCTCTTAGCATGTGCCACATATTCACTGATAGAGAATGAATATATTTTGTTTCATCAGATAAGTACATTAATGTCTAAATGTTTCCAAATCTGCATCATTTTCAGTAAATGATTATTTACTCCTTAAGCAAGACTCTGATTTTCTGTTTTCTAAGATTCTAACTTTTCTAGAAGAGAAAGCTGTAAGATACATCTGGGGGGGGGAAAGGGGCAGTTAGTGGTCAGACAGGCTTTTCCCTCAGACCTGGTTTGCAGTTAGACAAAATGGGCTCTGATTCTCTTCTGCAAATAGATCAGGAAGTTACACTTCAAATAACATTGGAGTTGTTCTTTCATATATGGAGTCATTCTTTTATACGTTATTAAAATAATGGGACATACCTAAGGGGTGTATTTATTAGATACTTCTCATTAATTCATGCAGCTCAAAGAAAATGAATGGCACACTGGATCATCCTGACCAACCAGACATAGATGCCATCAAGATGTTTGTGGGTCAGGTCCCACGGAGTTGGTCTGAAAAAGACCTGCGAGAACTATTTGAACAGTACGGTGCTGTCTATGAAATTAATGTCCTGCGGGACAGAACACAAAACCCTCCTCAGAGCAAAGGTGAGAGACATCTCCCACACCACTACCACAGAAAGCTTCATTTTAAATACAGTGTGTGATACTCCCTCTATGCTGGGCAAAATCTTGCATAGTCGGTTACTTTGTTCGATGTTTAGTATAAAATATGCATATCTCTTCTATATCGCTTTATTTGGAGTGTTAGCAGTGAAACCCAGTTGGCAAGAATATGTTCTAGAGATGAAGACTAGGTGATTGTGTGGTCATACCTCGCAAGCAGAAGCAACTGAATGTGAACTTTACAAAAAACTTAATCCAGTCTTCATACCCTGCATTATGCCTGCAGATAGATTTATAAAGATATTTTCCCCATTCATTTATTTATCACTTAAAAACTAATTTCTGAAGTGAACTTTATTCTTGGATTCATTCATGTAATATTACACCAGTTTAATGCCTTACATAATTTGCAGTCTGTCTGTATATACTTAACATCCAATTAAATATCCCTTAGCCCCAAAATGTGAAAGAAAGCTCCCAAACTGTTGATGAAAGTTAGCAGGAAATAAATAAGCTTTTGATCCTTGTCTTCCCCAGTTGTGAATTTCCACTTGGTCACCTCAGATGTTATTAAACTAGAGTATCTCTTAAGCTCAGGATGAATCTCGTGAACTGTTCCACAGTAGAAGAGTTTTTTATTTATTAAGTTATGTATCCTAAAAATAAGATCTTGTTTACACATGCATGAGACTCCAGAAGTTATACGATAAAATATATCACTGCAAGCTGCAGGAATGGGAAAGCAACGTTTTACACTCTCCCAAAGAAAAGAAGAAAAAAAAATTGCAAGGTGGAACAAACCATAAAACATCAGGAACATTGTTGTCGAAGTTTCAGAGTTACAGTGTGCTTTTTGTTTGTCTTTGGTTCTTTATATGTTTGTGTTTTAAGACTAAGAAGCATTAAAAATACAAATCTTCCCCTCTCCAAATAGTTTGGAGTTTGATTCATCATTCTGCTGCATGTGTGGACGTAATCTAATGGATTCACACATTTCAGACAGGAAGCTTAGTCTTAATGGATTCTTTCCAGTTCTGGCCCTATGTTAACGAAAAGCTCTCTGATAGAGTGGAAGCTTCTGTCTGCTTCCACTGATTTTCATCAGTTTCCTTTCTTCTTCTGAAATTCCCATTCTGTCACCTCACATACTGCTTTGGGGGTTTCTCAGCCCTCTACTGCAGATTTTCACTGTCATGGTGCTTGCAGGGAGAGGGTCTAAATAGGATAGGCTTCCTCCTATGTGATCTTCTCCATGCAGCTCTACATCTAGCTCACTGTGTTTAAATCAGGATTGCATATAATCCCTGGGGCTCCTTTTGGACCCGCCAGGGTCTCAGCACCTCTCATTTCCGATTTTTTCAAAACAATTTTTTAAAAATCTGGAACACTTTCCCCACATACCCTTGGGGCTGTAGGAGGGAATTTGCTGTTTCCCCTCCACTCCTACCTCTTTGGGGACCAGGAGAGGTTTTTATTTGGGCCTAGCTTCTCATAGTGAAATTGAGAGTGTGCATTGATTTTTTAAATTTTTGAAAAATAATCTGAATAGTTGGGGAACAGGTTAGGGTTCTCCAGGATTCTAAGGAGTGCCAGTATGGCTCCCAGCTCCTGGCAATCATTCATCCCTGGCTTAAACATTGTTATTAGGTGCCTTTAGTTTCACACACTAAAGACACAGAAGTAGACAAAAGTGTACTTGCAGAAATTCAGACATTTACATTATAGTCTTACTGCCTGAAAGTAAAAGTTAACATTATACAGGTGAAGTTGATTGCTGATTACATTAGATTCTTTGGGTCTGATGGCTACCTGTTACACAAATGGTAGCATCCCATAAATACTTGCAAAGAGGACAGCCATGTTAGTTTGTTGTAGGAAAGCCAGCAGAGTTTGTGGCACATTAAAGACTTTAGTTTTATTTGACATAAGTTTGCAAAGAGGACTGCAATCTGTAAAAGCTTATGCATGATAAAACTTGTTAGTGTTTTAAAATTCCACAAGACTTCGATGCTTTTACTCCTTGTCTAAATCATATTTAGAAGAAATCACCTTAAAAATTTATGGTGACACCTTTTAGTTTAATATACTTTCATGTATCAGATTGGTGCTAGAGAGGCGGCTTCTCATATACTATGTATCACAGAACCTACTTGCTTTACAGGGTGCTGTTTTGTTACATTTTATACCCGTAAAGCTGCACTAGAAGCACAGAATGCTCTTCATAACATGAAGATCCTCCAGGGGTAAGAGAATAAACATTATTTTTCTCATTTGTCCTTCAGCTTCTCCATATAAACCACAAAATGCCAAATTTTCTGGCACTGAATATGTGGAATCTTTTGGTTTTTCTTATACAAGTGCAAGCTTCTTTTTGTCTTTTATGTTTAATGATGAGTATATGTTACCTGCTACAATAGCTTAAACTGAATTTAAATTTATTCAGTGGAAGAATAGCTAGAATAGTTCTAGAAAACTTGACTTTTTATTTTCCTGTCCCAATTGCTTTCTTGTCATAGATGCACCATCCCATCCAAATGAAGCCAGCTGACAGTGAAAAGAATAATGGTAAGTATGTATAAAGTAGCCTTTCTTTCATTAAGGTCAGCCTGTTATGTGGGAAGTCACCCATTTCAACTTAGGAAACAGTCATCAACCTCCATCTGAGTATGCTACTGAATCTTCTTCCCCTTGCATACTGCCTGTCACCTTGTGGTTTAGTGCTAAGAGGAGCTGACCCCATCAGACTGGTCCTGTGCTTTGAGACGGGGCTGTTGAGTATAAAACAAAAAGGTAATAGTTACAGGGCTACCTTCAAGCCATCTAAATCCTACAGTAATTGCAAGGGCAAAATATTATTTCCCAGGTATAGGACTTGCATGTCTAAATGATGCACTTTGGGAAAAGTCTACAGTATGCCAAGAGAAGCTTAGGTGAACTTATGAAGGAGGCTTTGAGAGAACAGTAGAAGGTTTTCAAACAAATCCTAAAAGAAAAGCATAAGAGCAATATTTGCTTGCTCTGCTAAGGGGATTGTTATATCTGTAGTGCCAAGTGAATGAAGATACCCTTTAAAATAAAGTTTTTAAAGATTTATGAACAAAACATACAAATTATCCTACTTTATCTTTGTATTATAAATATTTCCTTTGCAAAAGGAAGTTGTGGTTATAATAGTGTGTGAAAACATTTTAGAGAAGTAAAGTTGTCTTCAAGCTTATAGTCTTACTGTGTATTGAAAATTTTCTTCTGCTCTTGTACATCCCATCTATGTTAAAGCAGACATTTGATAGATAGATAGATAGGTAGGTAGGTAGAGCAGATATCATATATTTATGATACTGGAAAGTTTTGTTTTGTGTTTTTCAGTCTTTAGCTTTCTGTAAATTTTTAATGAGTATACATTTCTAATCTCAAAAGAGCCAGTTGATGGTTTGTTTGTTTATTTATTTATTGTGTTTATGCCAGCTTTTTCCCAGGAGAGTACCCAAAGTGGCTTACAGGAATTTAAAGCAAAATCAAGTTTAAAAAGCTAAAAAAGAATTAAATAATATTATTTTTAAAAAAAGGTTAAAACACGTTTAAAATGTAATTTCTGTTAAAGATTAAAAAATAAAATACAGCATATCGTTTTAAACACACTACTACTACTACATAAATTTAAATTACAAAGATGTGCCTGAATAATAAGTCTTCTCTTGCTAGTGGAAAGAGGCAGGGAGAGGGCCAACTGGACTTCTTGTGGAAGGGAGTTCCACAGTTCGGGAGCAGCCACAAAAAAGGCTCTGCTCTGTGTGCTCGCCAAATGTGCTTCTGAAAGTAATGGTGGTGTAACCAAGAGAAAATCCTTCCCTATGTGTCTTAAAGCTTGAGCTGGTTTGCATAGAGAGAGACAGTGTTTCAGATACCTGGGGACCCAAGCTATCTAGGGCTTCAGTGGTCAAAATCAGCACTTGAATTGTGCTCAAAAATAGACCAGCAGCCCGTGAAGTTATTTCAGATCAGTGTCTGTCTGTCTGTCTCACCATATAAATATGTGTTTGTGTGTATGTATATGTATAAAGTATACAATGTTTCAGGCAAATCTATTAAAAATTATCATGGATTGCAGTATGCAGTCTGAAGACATCTTGTAAGATCACAATCACAGCCAAAATAAACAGTGAAGGCTTTTATCGATTTCAGTCAGGAAACAATGAAGTCTATGTATTCATCCAGCCATTGTACAGTGATTTCCATTTTTGTTCTTTTCTTTAGCAGTGGAGGATAGGAAATTGTTCATTGGGATGATCTCAAAGAAGTGCAATGAAAATGATATCAGAGTGATGTTTTCCTCCTTTGGACAGATCGAAGAATGCAGAATTCTGCGGGGTCCTGATGGCCTAAGCCGAGGTAAGCACAGAGAACTTACTTGAAGCTACTGGTTTCTCCTTCAACGGATCTCTCTTGCTACCTAGCATTTCATTTGGACATGCTAACAATGAGCAAAATCTCTCCACTTTTCATCTTCTAGTACTTAAATAAGCATTGATAGATAAGCTCAATCCTGGTTTTTTTCCAGGTTGTGCTTTTGTGACTTTTGCAACAAGATCTATCGCACAAACAGCAATCAGAGCAATGCATCAAGCAGAGACCATGGAGGTAAGACGCATTGTTTTGATCACCAAAAGTGTGCTGTCCAATGTGCACAGCTGAAAAGAGCTGCAGACACTAGTCTAAACCCTGCACTAGAGTAGACCCAGTGAATCTCTGAGAACACTGATGCATGTTCCATTAACTCATTATGTCTGCTGTAGTTAAGACTAACATGTAGATTAAGGCCACTGTGATTAGAACCAAATATCAGACTTCTTGAGTTCCTTAGTTTGTAAAGAGTGTAGTGGCAATGACTAGTTTGAACCACAACCCCAGTATGTGTACCTATGACTTTCCACTTTTGAAACGGGATGAGATAAAAGTACAAAGCAGACCAAAACCAAACTTGTTGGAATTGTGGAATCTGAGATATTTTCTTAATAGGAGTCCTGAGTTTATATGAAACAAGTGTTCAGAATTGTTTTTAGCCTGGGGCTGAGAAGCAGTTGGGAAAAGATAAGAGGGAGTGCTACATTCCAAGAGTGTGGAGAGCAGGTATGGGTATAAAGCTACACCAAAGCAAAGTGACCAGGTGTAATTGTTACTAGTTCAGTCAGTTTGCTACCAAGCAAAGGTCAGTTCTGTGCATGGGTACTCAGGCTGAAGCCCTAGTTCAGCAGCTTTCCAGACTGGAAAGCCCAGCTCAGATCTGTGCATCAGCCTCTCTGCCTTGAAAACAATTTGAAATGAGACATAACAGCAGATAAAGAACCCCCAGCCCTTGTGTTACCCAGTCTGCTTAGAAAGGATTAGGACCTGTTTCTAAGAAGGGCAGGAGGTGAATAATAAGGGTATAATTATGTGAATTATGTTTCAGGGGTGCTCTTCCCCCATCGTAGTGAAATTTGCAGATACCCAGAAGGATAAAGAGCAGAAACGAATTGCACAGCACCTCCAGCAGCAGATGCAACAAATCAGTGCTGCCTCCGTTTGGGGAAACCTGGCTGGACTGAATACACTTGGACCCCAGTATTTAGCAGTGAGTTTATTTTATAGTTGCTGTGCGGTATAATTCCCCAGTCTGTTTATCTGCAGTTGTAGCTTATACTAAGTACGCTTGTGCTGAGGTTCTGTTACAAAATTGTGTTTTGTTATAATGCTTTGTGGGCATGTTGGTGAATTAACATGTGTGATTAACGTGCGTGCAGTCATTGCGTTGTTACCACTTCATACTGTTCACATCTTTACATTGATGTGGAGGATACAGGGAATGTGTAATAAGGACTAGCCTTCTAGAGGTTTTTATTGATGGCATAAATAAGAAAAAAGGTGTTTTCTCCATATAATTTAATGCCTGTGTGTGTGTGTGTGCTGTTGCTGTGGTGTAGACCATTTTTGTCTACAATTAGTGATGCACGAGCCATGATTTGAGGAGGAACATTTCACTTGGAGTGGCGTGGGCAATCAGAACTTTCCTTTTTGATGACATTCTTACTCTGGTATTTGAGAATGTCATTGCTCTGTGTGTAGCTTGATCTCGTGTGGTGCATCAGCAGCAGGAATTCTGCTTGTGACGGCATTCTGGCTGTGGTGTAGTGCAGAGTCTCCCAGAAGCAGAGCCAGCCCTCATTCTCACTCTTGTTCTGTTTTTGGTGTAATGTCTAGCTTTATTTACAGCTCCTTCAGCAAACAGCAGCCGCCGCTTCTGGGAATCTGAACACACTGGGCAGCCTTCACCCAATGGGAGGTAAGTGTATCCTGCCTTGCCAAGGTTTGATAACAAAAGGAAAAATAATTCATTATAGTAATAAATGAAAATGGGTCTTAAGAAAGTGTGCTGTGATATACTAGTGTCAGTGAAGTTTGGTAAGAGAGACACTCCGGCAGTGTTTGCTTTTCAATCCCTATGTTGGCTTTGTATTTTTTCAGGGAGTTTGATAGCAGAATTGTGCTGTTCCTCTCTCTCCAGAAGGTATTTTAAATACATAGAAATAGAAAGTGCAATTGTAATTATGTGACCTTTCAGCTTGTGCCCTTAGTATTGAGATATATCTGATGTGCACCTATTTTAGAAGCAGGTCTTCACTGTCCTTGCAAGGTACTCAATTTTCATGTTTTCTTCAGCTGTATTTATTGACTGACATAGATCATATTGCTGAAACAATGAATAGACACTTGGTTTCTCCACTTAGATCCAATAGCAGTACAACATTGAAAGCAGAAAGCACTACCTCCATCCACAAATGCAAATAATAGTTGCAGATAGCTTGGTATAAAGAGTTGAGAATGATAACACTGAAGTCATATTTTCCTGTTACTCAAACTCGCATCCTTCAGATGAATCATCTAATTTTGTAGCAAAAAGTAAACTTAAATGGGTATTTTCAGCTATCATATCTTTTCTGAAGATGGTTAACAGTCAGGCTGATATGATTTTATGGGATATACACACTTTGGGCTTGTTATACGCATGACCTACTTGCACAACAAAAACAGGCTTTCATGTCTGCCACATATTACCACTTCTATGACCACTCAATTTCTGCTTTCCAGAACAGGTTTTCAGGGGTCTGGAGAAGGAGTAGCAATTTGCTCATGCCTTCAACTGACAGAAGTTGTTCATTGACAGGAAGGATTAACCCTCTTAGTTCCTTGATGCAATGGATAGTAGAAGTAGTAATTTCTGCAAATTTGTTTGTTTTCCACAGCAAAAGTCTTGCTTCATTATAAAAGCAAATAACAAGACATAGTGCCTTTAATGTTTGAATCCAGGTGTTTCTAGTATCTGTGATGGAATTTGAGCAACCTTTTAAAAAAAATTGCTTGGCAGTTTTTATAGGATAAAATCTGTTTTTCAACCATTAGCAAATTGACAGTAAATATTATTTTCTTCTGTTGGTCCCAGTTCCTGAAACATAAAGTAGTGCCAGTGTCAGATTGTATTATTTAATTTATTAAAAATTTCTAGACTCCCTTTTGAGTTGAAATCTGCCTTGGTATGTAAACAAAAACCATCTAGACTTGGGATGGGCAATTGAACAGGTGGGACTACAGTCCCTCAAGGAGAATTAACTCTGTATTTTTAAGCTTCTTGCTTAATAAGGAAGCAGAACGGTAAGGGTAATGGAAAAAGAAACCACCTTATATGAGTTTAGAAGATGATGCTCACATTATGATTTGAGAGTTTGAGATGATGGACTGGCAACAAATCCTACAGTCCTACTACATTTGTAGTACAGTCCTACTACATTTGTGGATTTGACCTTGGCAAATTTGATTATTCACAAGCCTATGCGAGTCTCCTCCCGTCATTCTCCTCCTCCCATTTCCATGCATTCTGCACTGGCATGGAGAATTTGCACTGAGGCAAAGCAGAAATTAATGGGGGGAGGGAGTCTCATGTGAGCCTTACTTTCCGCTTCCAGAACTCCCACCTTCCCTTTTCCCATACAAAATGGAAATGCATGGGGAGTGGGGGAAGACTTGTGCAAGCCTTCCTTTCCCCGCCTGGAGCTCCCCCATTCCCTTTCCTTTGCAAAGTGGAAGGACATGGGAGTGAGGGAAGGCTTGTGCAAGAGAAAGGAAGGCTTGTAGGAGCCTTCCTCCACCTCCGCATTCCCTTCCATTTTGCATGAGAATAGGAAGCGGGAGACCCGGAAGGGAATGGGAGAGGGAGCAGGGAGAGAGTTATTCATAGTTTTTCCACCTTTGCGAGAGTTCTGTGACCCGAACCCTCACAAGTTGTGGGGAGTACTGTATAATAAAGTGGAAAAGAGACAGTTGTTTTTCCAGCATCGAGTGACTGTCAAGAGCACTGAATTTTCAGTTGTTCCTTTTTCCACAGTTAGTACAGCCCCTGTTGTTGTTTCTCAGAGTTGCCTTTGCTGGCTAGGACTGTTGGGGGTTGCTGTCCAACAGCATCTGGAGGGCCATATGTTGCCCAACACTTCTCTAATATGTGGAGACTTCAAAAAATTTATAGTCACTGTCAATTGTAGTTGGTTCTCATTTTATGAGGAATGACAGAAGGGTGGGTAGGTGAGTGGGTGGGTAGGTGGGTGAGTATTTCTGCAGCATGTGGGTTGAATTAAATCATGCTTGGAGTTAATCACCATGGAGCTGCCAGCAGAATATTTGGTTCTATTTTAACAGTGTTTGTTTAAAGCATTTTACCCCTACTCCAGATAGTAATCTCCCAGTACAGATTGTGCAAGGTCAGTATCAAATAGGACAATGCCTATTACAGATTCTCAGTCTTAAAGACATAGCAGAAAAGAAAAAAAACTGTGGGGAGGAAAGAGGAAATCGAACAGACTTGGTCAATACTTCTTAATGTTACTGATTCTTAATAACAATACATTAGGATGGAAATATTTCAGGGAGAGGGAGCCTAAGTAGAATCTCATTAGATCCTGCTTCTCTCTCTCTCTCTCTCTCTCTCTCTCTCTCTCTCTCTCTCTCTCTCTCTCTCTTTCTTTCTTTCTCTCCCCCCCACATCTGCTGAAGCTTGGTGAGATGGCATATTGTTGCTTGGGATAGTCATGATCCCATAAATAGAAGCTGTAATGTCAGGAAGAGTTTCTTACATTAGGGGTCTGTAGCAGTTTTGTGTGTCCTTGTTCCTAAAAGTAGCTACTGAGTGGTAGTGCTTCTGGATCCATCAAAGATTTAGTGGTTAGCAATACACATATAGACATACTGTGTGTTAATGTGTTTCAGGGTTGAATGCAATGCAGTTACAGAACCTAGCTGCATTAGCAGCTGCAGCCAGTGCAGCTCAGAACACACCAAGTGGTACTACTGCACTCAATTCTTCCAACAGTCCTCTAAGTGTGCTCACCAGTTCAGGTAAGAGAGCAATTTTATGATGAAATACAATGTTGCGTGTGTTAAGCCACTTTCTATATGGCAGTGGAACCAGCTATCCATGATCAAACTAGAAACTGCTGTTTCTTCCTTCCCAATCCACCCCCAGGTCTGAAGAGGCCTTTTTTAAATCAGAAAGGGAACAGGAAGTGGAGGGGAGGCAAAACATGGCACAATTGCCTGGGAGCATGTTAGTCCCCTTCAAGCTCCTGTGCCATGCTGAACCTCTGACAATTTCCCACTTTTGTTTAGATAATTGATTTTGCACATAACTATGCTTGTGCAAGTGTGTATATGCACAGACTTTTTTCATGTTGAAACAAGAGTCACCCATTGTCCTGGTTGTGGAGAACGTTTTGTCTTTACTGTACTCGAAGTCCTCGAATGTAACACTTTATTTCTTTCTGTGAAAGTGAATGATGGTTATTTTATTTCTGTCAGAGAAAATAATAGAATTTTTTTTTGATCATGTCGTTTGAATGGTAATTAAACTTGTTCCTTATGAGCCTGTCTGTTTCTCCTATGAAACAAATTTTGTCTCCTCACTAGCAGCCTCCTAGAACATAACAGGTGTCTACTGGAACTTAACAGGAGTCATGAGAATGTGTATTTCCCCATCTTGGGTCCTCTTTTTAAAGATCTGCTTACATATGAGATTTCAATCTGGAAAAGGGACACCATCCAGGAACTGTTTATATATGTCATAATTTGTCATTGATCCATTAAGCTTTTTAAGGTTTTGTAGTGGAAAACCTTGCTATCCAAGAGTGCTGTGGCCTGATAAAAATTCTTTCAAATTTCAATTTCCTTTGCTAACAGATTCACATACAAACTTACCAAAGCCTTAGGTCCCCATCTCTCTGAGAGGAACATACAGTACCACGCAGATTGTTGATCCAAAGGTCTTATTTCCATTCCATGCGCATAAGAAGAAGCAGCTCTTCTGAGCAATGGGTGAAACTATTTCTTGCCTTCCTCATACTGTGTGCCAGTGAAAAGAGATCTTTGCGTATCTACCCAGTATTCTGAACAGTCCATAGAATGCAGTGGTTGGGGTTGGTGCTCATCTTGAATAGTAGCTATATAGTAAATTCAGACAATGTTTCTGGATTCCTGCCTCTGTGTTAAGGTGCAAAGCACTAATGAGACATAGTTTTAGGAAAGAGCTGCAAAGATGGATTCAGAGTTCTGTATGGCTGTTGTTATTGTGGTTCTTCAAGTTATTTCTGACAGGGTTTTCTGGGGACTGAGAGTGTGTAACACACCCAAGGTCATCCAGTAGGTTTCATGGCCAAACAGGAAATCAAACTCTTCCCTCTGGAGTCATAGTCCAATATGCAAACCACTACACCAGGGCTTTCCAAATGGTGTGTTGCGACACATTAGTGTGTTGCCTAAGGTGTGTGGGTGTGTTGCCTTCCTGGGCTGAGAAAGACCCCCCTCACCTGAGCTATTCCCACTGCCAGTGCTCTCACTGGGATCTTTGCTTGTCAAGGGCAAAGGCAGCAGACCAGGATCAAGTAGGGAGCTACCTTTCCCACTGCTACCACCCTCACCAAGGTCTTTCCAGGTGAAGGCGACAGCAGAGGGGCAGGATCGGGGGGCTGCCTTTCCCCACCCTAGATACACCTCTGGGTACTGCACATGCATAATCGGTTAGTTTAACCTCTGGTTTGCTAGTAAAACTGAATTAGTGTGTTGCAAAATGTTGCATGTCTAAAAAGTGTGTCACCAAAATGAAAAGTTTGGAAAGCTCTGTGCTACACCATACTGGCTCTGGTAGTCAAACATTATTAATTCTGAATGTTCAGAGGCCAAATGGGTTCAGTTTAGACCACATTGCTTCTGTTAGTATAATAATATCACTGTACACAATTAGAAAATCAGTTAATTCACCTTTTAAGTTGTTGTTGTTTTTTTAAGTATCCTCAGCATTTCTTATTCAAACCATTAGTTTAATATCTTTAGGCATTTTTGAGAAGGTAAGCTCTGTGTTGGAAGCAGCTATTAGTGTTTAACTTCTTTATTTTAATAGCAGGTTCATCACCAAGTTCCAGTAGCAGTTCTTCTGTTAACCCAATGGCTTCTCTTGGAGCGCTGCAGACACTGGCTGGGGCTACTGCCGGCCTCAATGTTGGCTCTTTAGCAGGTAAGCTCAGTATGAAGAAAAGACTATCAAATCAAAATTAGACATTTTGATTTCTTTGCTATGCAGTGTCTCTCCAACTAAATTAATAATGGAATATGTTTGGAAGACTGGTTGATAAATCAATCCCTAATAAACATTTAGTCTTCTTTTCTTTCTTTTTCCCCCGCATAGGAATGGCAGCTTTAAACGGTGGTCTAGGCAGTGGTGGCCTTTCAAATGGCACCGGGAGCACAATGGAGGCCCTGACTCAGGCCTATTCTGGAATCCAGCAATATGCTGCTGCTGCATTGCCCACACTCTACAACCAGAGTCTATTAACACAGCAGAGTATTGGTGCAGCAGGAAGTCAAAAGGAAGGTAGGTGGAAAGCACTCATGGGAGACAGACATTGCACATGGTGATGCTTCAAAATGCTCCCTTCCACTGATTTAGAGTTACAGATGCCATGGACAGAAACTACGTAAAGATTTCCTGTTTCCTTCTCTGGGCTCACCCACCAAACAGCTAACTTACATAAACTAGATTCTTTAGGACTTTGGCCATTTGTAAACATCTCGGTACTTTTAAATTTGTACCTTTTACTAGGAAAAAAGAAGAAATTCATTTTGTTGACTTTATTACTGGTACTTTTGTTGTGCTTTTAGAATCATCATTGATATTTCCTGGTTTATGGGAAAGTCGATACTAGCTTTTATAGTGTGTGTGTTTCAGATTTTGAAACCATGTTACGTAAAGTATCTTTAATTCCTTCAGTTCCACTTTATTTTGCTAGCCTACCAGGTTAATCTTTGCAACAGCTCTAAGCCAGTAGAATTCAATATTATTACATAACCTTAAGTTACAGATTCGTAGCTGATTCTTATTCATAAACACTACATAGTGACAGTCACAGCACTATTGTGATGATCATGAAATGCCCTCCGAAACTTCTTTTCCAGGGAACTGCCAGATTAGGTGAAGGAGGTCTGTTCAGCTGATGATCAAAGCACAGGAAGAGGATGTTCACCCCCTTCCCACCAACCAGCAAGGTTGTGACAATCAGAAGGAGGATCCCTGCTGCAAGTCCTCATCACAGCTTCACTGGTTGGTGGGTAGGACAGTGGAAACATCATTCTCCTTGCACCCTGATTGCCAGTTGAATGAGCCACCTTTCCTCAATCCAGAAGCTGCCTAGTGAAGTACTGTATATCCTCATGTATAGGACTACTTTTTAACCCCCAAAAAACTTTTCAAAAGTTGGGGGGCCGTCTTAGACGCCGGCCCAAACACCGGCCCCCACCGCTGAGGCAAGTCTCCTCTGCCGCCGCTGCCATCGCCTGCCCCAAAACAACTCCCCGCCCTCCCCCGTCGCTGAGGCAACTCTCTGCCGCTGCCATCGCCTGCCCCAAAACAACTCCCCACCCTCCCCCGCCGCTGAGGTAACTCTCCTCTGCTGCCATCGCAGCTCCCATGGGTTTATTGTCTTGTCCTTCTTTTAAGCTATAGAGTGAATTAGGAAAAGTTTAATCCACTTGCACTGTTTTATGTCTACATGTTTGATGACAAACAGCCTTATGTTTATAAGTGACAGTTTTCCTGCTAAGTACCTGCATGTCATAAGCCTTTGAATTAAAATTACCATATTGAAATCAAATCTGATGTTTTTTTAATTTTTATTTGGTGTGAGTTGGAAGAGGGGTGGTCTTATACAGCGAGTATATCCTAAACTCTATATTTTTACTGGAAAAGTTGGGGGTCGTCTTATACGCCAGTCGTCCTATACATGAGGATATACGGTAGGTTTGAGGGAGAATTGGGTCAGGAGACATTAATCACATATATGTAGCTAAGTGGCCATCATCGCTGATGTTCTATGAAGTTTACAGAATGGAAGATTGCCTAAATCAGTGGCAGGCTTTTTTGGGACCACACAGCAGCACTCAAAAATTTTGGGTAGAGTATGCTGGGAGGAAAATACTGTTCTCCAAGATTCCCTGCAGAGCCAAGGTAGCTCCTCACCCTTGATGGTTGTTCATCCTGGCCTAAGGCCATCTGATACAAGTTTTTAACTGGGGATTCCCTGCCTCTCAGATCACTCTGTTAGCAATTGTTATACCAGGTAGAGCAGACACTGTTTAGAAGTTAGCTTGGGGTGTTTGTCTCTGTGTGTATGTATGTGCCTTTACGTCGGCTGTTGGCTTATGGCAGCCTCGTTTCATAGGGGTTCCGTAGGGGTTTTGCCAGTTCCTTCCTCTGAAATACAACCTACAGCAACTGGTATTCGTTGGCAGTTTCCCATCGAAGTACTAGCCAGGGCTAACCCTGCTTAACTTCCAAAATCAAAATGGATCTCGTGCCTTTAGGTTGTTTATGCCCTAAGCTTAGTAGCCAAGTGTTATTTTCAGGATTCATTCTTGTGTTTAGATGCGATTTTTCTCTAATGTTAAGTACATGGTTTAAATACTAATTTTGAGAAGAATCCATCTTAAACATCTTTCAGATGTAGTTTTCTGGCAAGAAGCGATCAGGTTTTTCACTCTCAGGACATGGAAGAATTCCATGATACTTGGTATTCTGTGGAACCAAGCCCAGTTCTGCAAGTTTGAATGAATTCTGATCTCTGCTTTCATCATCTGCATTACGACCTAGAAGACGTGTGCTTTGCTTGAATTTGTTTCTAAATGGATATTTTAAAGGTCCAGAGGGAGCCAATCTATTCATCTATCACCTCCCCCAGGAGTTTGGGGACCAAGACTTGCTGCAGATGTTCATGCCTTTCGGAAATGTCGTCTCTGCCAAGGTTTTCATTGACAAGCAGACCAATCTGAGCAAATGTTTTGGTATGTTGGGTTAAGTTGTTTTTTGCAGAAGAGGAAAAGGGAAATATTAAACTAATTAAAAGAGAAGTAGGTGCTTATTTCAGAAAATGTATTGAGAAGGATTCCTTGAAAATGACAGAGAAAGCATAATTGCTTAATACTGTCTGATGCTCAGAAGTGTTCTTAACTCCTTTTCTCAGAGAAAAACATAAATTGGAGGAAAGCAATGTTTTTGTGTGTACAACTCATAACAGTCAGTCATGTTAACTTGTCATGAACTTTGCTAAGATAATTTAAGCCTTGCATCTTCCCATGCCTTTCTGAAAGAGATGAAAACTTCAGAGCAACATTACATAGTGTTATGTTCCCTCTCCAACCCCCATGCTAAGAGCTTTGAGTTTGAGTTCACCCATGCTTGATAGCCACCTCAGGTTAGATAATTTTTCCTTTCCTTTTTCTTTCCAGTATTAAGTGCAAACATCAATGCAATGTAAAATGAATGAGGATTTTTCATAGGTTCATTTTTCATGAACCTTCTGTTTCTCCCTATGTCTCCTTGCACCTCCCCCCTCCCCCACTGCACTTGGGTTGTCCCATTCACAGTGGTCTTGCAAATTGGGCAGTCCAGAGGCTATGTGGCCGATCTCAAAATGGGGAGGCGGGTTTGCACTGGCCTCTTTGCCCCTCTTGTCTGTTTTTTTGCTGCTGGAGCTTCCTCCTCTTCACCAGAGACAGAGGACGTCCACCCTCCATGGGTTTCTTACTGGGAGTCCTGCTATATTATATTCCTTGTATTGTCTTTATATAATGCAACGAAATGTAAAGCTGTTCCTGGTGAATTTGAAATTCAGGTATCAGTATTTTGGGGGATGCAGCTGTTCTGTATGCTTATCAGTGTTTAAGATTTACCAACAAACCATGGATTCACATCTTAGTTGCCTCCTTAAAACAGCATACAGCTAAGTCAGTGCATACTTGTTTTGCTAAAGCAGCTTGCTAGAATGTGGTTTCCATTCTCAGAGGCACTCTGCTCAAAAGGGCTGTTCTGAACATATATATATATTGTCTCACTTCCCTTACCTATCATACAATTGTTACAATGCAGCCAGAGACCACTAGAATTACTGTGGCTTGGAACAGAATCAGGTCTGCATTTTTATTTTAGATTTCATCTAAGAACACTTCAACATGCTACAGCTTATTGAAGTATTTTAGCTCTGCCTTTTCCTTGAGTCTTCATATAGAGAAGCCATGGTTTCACATGATTTAAAAAACAAATCCTCAGACATTTTACATATTTAACTATGGACACATTAAGAGCTTACATATTTTGTGGCCACAGTATGACTATGACAGTTGATTTTGTATTCATTTATTTAGGCATCAGTTGTGCCTATTCTCCTCTTACCTTTGATACATCTTCTAATACTACCTTTTCCTTCTCTTAGGTTTTGTAAGTTATGACAATCCAGTTTCTGCACAGGCTGCCATCCAGTCAATGAATGGATTTCAGATTGGCATGAAACGACTGAAAGTACAACTCAAGCGCTCTAAGAATGACAGCAAGCCATACTGAGTGCCCCTCCCCTCTGGAACTGGAGTGAGAAGGATCTTCTGGTAAGTTGGGGAGGAGTGCGCGTAGTGCTTGAAAAACTCTTGAAGGCTGTATTTTTACAGTCACAGAAGCTAATTGATGTCATTCTATCTGGCACATCTTCCCCTGAAGACTCAGCTGCCGCCTCTACTGGGAATTCTTCGGATGGAAGACAAGTTTGTGCTTTTGTTTCCAGTGTTTTACTTTGGAGTTTAGGTGCCATATCGCTGATTTTTTTTAAAGTTTGCTGTGTTTGTAACCAGTGTGTTTTGAGAAGGACCAATGCCAGCCACCTTGAGGAGGAAAGCAAAATCGCAGGTGCAATTCAAACTGACACTGTATGACTTAGACATGACAAAGAGAAGAGGAGCAGATCTATTGCCAAATCCCAAATGATATTCAAGGGATGGGGGAGGGACTGAACCCAGAGTACTTGGTGGCTGGTAATTGAGCAGACCCCAAGGATCCTTGTAACACTTTCATTTTCCCATCTTTATTTAATTAATGCAGGGATTTTATACTGAATCAGTTACTAGAGTGGGAGAAAAGTCATTGAGCAATTCATGTATTAAAGGAAAACTGTAGTAGTTATAATGCTTTAGTGCATTTGTATGGTACAGTGAGTATAATCCAATGATGTTTTAAATCAAACATTTCAAATCCAACCAGAGCAACCTTTTTAAAAGTTAGGCATTGGTGATCTTTTGGTGGTTGTTAGTTGGTGGAAATTAAGCTTGAAATCAGTCAGTTTACTGCCAGCACATACAAATAAATATGTAAGCCAGGAAATCCTGGTTTTAATTTATAATCTCTTTCAAATTCTGTATGTCATGATAATTTTTTTCTTTCCCCCTTTCTACATCTTATACATAAAGCTGTTAGCAGAATCAGTGCCCACAAGGTATAACTCAAACCTTCCTTAATGCTAAACATACAGGAGGGTTTTAAATAAGTTAGCATTGTTCTGATTAATGGCATTCTACTTTTTTGCACACTTTCTGCAAGAAAGTATCCAGAAAAATTATTGTCCCAAAGATCTTTTTTCTCTTTGATGCATATTTTTTCATATAAAAAAACCTTGCTACATTACAGTTTTCCTTTGAACATGTGTGCCAGTGTCAAACATGAAAGGCTACATGCAAAGGGCTGAATTGTTATAGAAGCTTGATCTTGCTTTTGTATTGTGCGTAGCCTGGTGCCTAATAATTTGAAGTCAGATTTCTTCCCTTTCTGTTACACACCTTCTTTTTCATGGGTGTGTATTTGCCAAAGTGTTAAAGGCCTTTTTGTATACACCAATAACATGGGACTAAAGGGAACTTCTGACATTCTGACCTGAGCCATGACAAGAAGTCAGTATAGAATCTATCCCTTGAGCCACAAAAAGCCAGCCCTACCAGAGGGAAGCTTACAGAGCTATACATAAAGTTCAGTCTACTCCTTCTTTCTCAGTTTATTCTCTTGCCTTGTTGATTGTCATGTTTTTTTCACAATGCACCAATCAACCCACATGTCCTGTACTTGCTATTTAATGACGTATTTAAGGAGAAGATGTGGGGTAGATTAAAGAAAAAAAGTCGAGTTCACTCTGTCACAAAGATCTACGAGACTTACTCATCCTGAAATGCTATTTTAAATTGTGCTTGCCATGGTAAAGCTCAGAACAAGAATTGGCCATAATCAGGGACTGGGTCCCCTGTATATTAAACCTCGAAGTGTAAGTTCTGCAAGCCATCCATCTCAGGTTCAGATTACCGTATAAGGTGAAGCTAGAAATATTGTTATTACAAACCTGTCTGTAATTCTGGTGGATGAATTAGTGAATATAAAACTGTCAGTATTATAAATCACATACAGTGATGACAAAAAGGTAGAATGTTCATACTGCCAAATTTCCCATTTCTGCTGGCATATGGTACCCTTCTGTGTTGAGTATTTGGGTCTGTTCAGAAGCATATGCATTCATTTAGGTGAACTGTATACATTTGAATTTTGTGCACTAGGAAAAGTTGTGTCCTGATATTCTGTGGCAAAAAAGAAGTATTGAAGTGTTGAGGCTTCCAGAGTTGTCATGGGATTTTTTTTATAAATAATATACTTTTCAGGAAAAAAA
The DNA here is from genome assembly GCA_948474755.1 of Ctenosaura bakeri. Classification (NCBI taxonomy): domain Eukaryota; kingdom Metazoa; phylum Chordata; class Lepidosauria; order Squamata; family Iguanidae; genus Ctenosaura; species Ctenosaura bakeri. Next base: position 925,514 of record CAOLHI010000937.1, read on the forward strand.
AAGGTCATGGTTGGGAGCAGCTGCTCCAGTTGCAACCTAATATAACCAAGAATGTGTTTCTATTTTTATAGAAGTTTTATACTGCTCCTGGGTGGAGAATATTTATTATCTAAATTATTTCACTGGAAAAAGCCAGGGTTTTGCATAATCCTGAATGTGATTGTGTTACATATACATACAACAGTGTGCTTGATTGAAACTACTGACTTTCAGAGGCCTGTTTGCAGCTGGACAAACTGCTAAATAGGAAAAGAATTAATGCTGTGAACCAGTGGAGGGGGAAAGCTGTACTCGAGTTTATCTATAGTCACTTCTCCCAGTACCTCTTCTGTCCTCGGCTCTCTCTCTCAGTCTCTTTTTTTGTTTCTTCTTTGGCCACCCACATCGGCTTCTCTGAACAATCTATTCTGTCACCTTTATTTAACGTCCATAATCTCCATAACCTGTTGATATGCTGTCATCACGGCCACTGTGAGGAAAATGCCTCCTATTGATTTACAAGACAACACTTCAGCATAGATTCTCCTTTATAATATTTAACAAGTAGTATGATTCATTCACGTGCCCTCATCCCACACAACACTGTTACCAAAGCAAATATATCCAGGTTAAGTTCCAAAAATTAAATCCTGAAAATATATTGGCAGAGTTTTTGTGCCTTTGGTGCTGCTGTTCTGAATGAATCTAGAAGACTTGAACCAAAATATGCCTTCCTTCTCAGTTTTGTTTGACCTGTTAATCTGATCATGTATGCTTTTCAAAACAGGTTTTAAAATTAAGTGTCACTACTGACAAGAAGGTTAATCTTAACACACATACATGCACATATGTATGTTCCCCATGTTGTGTTTTGGTCCAACTTGTCATGCTGTCAATTTTCTGTAAAGTTTATTTCCCTCCCCACCCTATTCCATTTTCAGAGTTGAATAGATACATTGGCAGAAAGCCCAGGATATCACAATGTATGTTAGCCCCTATTAGGAAAACCATATTAGTCTCTCATGTTTGGACCAATGTAACAAATGGATCAAATACACACTGTTAAGTTATACACTATAAAAATAGCCAGCTGTATATTACCTTAAAATTATATTTAATCATGACTGTAATTCTAGGTGCATTTTAGATTAAATCCACTTCTCGGAATAAAATGGGTGTGTTCGGTAATATGCAGACATGAGACTGGAATGAGTTAAGAGAGAAGTGCTATACTAAAAATTATTTCAAGCAGATCTGTCATGAGGCAAATACTGAAGTATCAATTTTGAAAGGAGCCTTAGTTTTTTATAAGAGAAAATAGACTGGACCACCACTGATTAAAACTGCCATATGATTATCCAGATTTTCCCTGTGACTTTTTAATTTGTGTGTGTTTCCAGCTAATTCTTGTAAATGTATTTATGCGTGGGGGGGGTCTACCTTTTATACTCTACTTGGTATACAGTATTTCATGTTAAGAACAAAGCTCCTGGAGATGCTGTTTGTTTGTTAGTTTCTGTAAATCTCCCATTTCCTCATCAGTGATGATGCGTTGGGTCCAGTATGCAAGAAGGAGCAATCCCTGAACCAAGTTATACACAAAAATAAGGCTGTTTTCACCTGTTCCCCTTCTGACTGCATTCCCCAGCATCACCTTCCATCCTATTCCAGAGGGCACCCCAACATCAGTATCAGGTTATCTTGGAATGTAGCGGAATGTAGAGGACTGCCCTGGGAGGGGGAACGGGTAAGGATTTCCTCTGAAGCTGCACTGGAATCCCAGAAGCCTTCTGCTGCAGTAAAAACACCTTCCATCCATGAAACACATACTCTGGATCCAAAACCAGTATTCTTGCTTTTCAACCATGCTAAGGTTAGAATGAGTTGTGATACTGTAGTTTAACATTTGTAAGCTGCAGATCCACATGCTTTGGGAATCTACATACACAAGCAGAAGGTTACTTTATTTCATGGAGCTGAAATGTAAATGGTATGTTTAAATCATACTGTATTATGCCTCTGACTGTAATTGAAATGCAAGTTAGGGAAAATGACAGAAGCACACTTTTCCAAGTAATCACACTTTTCCAAGTAATTACATTCTGTTTCAGATAATTTTTCATATTCATCATCTCATTAACAGAATGCTTAAATGTATTTGTCCTTGTAAAATTATGTCTTTTGTGCTGTGCCTCCTCTTAGTGATTCTGTCAATTCTAAAAATTTCAGGATGCTGCAGACAAACTTTCTTCCACTCAGACTTGGAAACAGTGACTGTAGAGGTTCTGAGAGTCCAGAATTCCTTCTCACAAATTCAGGAAGCAGAATTTATTTATTGAGAGAGTTGCAAAAGCAAGCTTATTTGCAGCTATGATAGTGAAAAGGGCTCGGCCAAAGCAAGTCTTAACTTGCAATCAAGTCTTAATTCCTTCCTATTTTGTAAGGGATTGAACTTCACTTACGTGCCATGTGTCACTTTTTGGTTATAAGCCAACAGCTAGTATTGTATTCAAAACATTAGCTGAAAAAATACTATGGATTTCTTGGGCAACTACTGCCTCAGTATATCCTCTGCTAGAAAAGGAGAAAGTATCTCAAACCCCAGGGATTCCTTCTGTGTTTCCCACCTCTTACAGTCTGAACCATCCTGGAACCATGTTTTAGGAAATCAGATTCTGGCAGAGTGGGTTTACTTTGTCATCTTCCTCAAGCAGAGGTAGCAGGAACACTGGCTGAGAGCTGTGATGAAATGCACAGCCATCTGTGTGCCACTAAGCCATAGTCTATTCTGCAGCCAGTGTCTAAAGGGAATCCCAGGCCTCTCTTTCCATTTGGTTTCTGACAGTTTTGACGTTTATTTGGTGTCCTGCACACTTTGACTTTTACTTGTTCATTGTTGGCATGTGCTGCCCCTCCCTGTCAATTCCCTTCCCCAAGAGGTCTCATTGTACAGTGCCCATTCTTGTTCTTTCTCTCTCTCTGTTTGGATGTACTGCTCTGTGTAACTCAGTGGGTCTCCTTCTTTCTGGTTTGTTTTTTTTTCTAGATTCCTGCCGTTTGTTCATCGTTGTGCCTAAAGCATGTCGATGTGGCGTTCAAGTACATCGTCCAAATCCTTGTCTCTTCAGCTTCTCTGATGCTTGAACTCTCACCTTTTGACCTTGTGTTGACTTTTGATGCTGATGTGTATTTTTATTATGTTTGTTTCTCCTTTTTTTCTTTTTTTTTCTTTTTTTTTGTGCTGCCAAATTGGTTTTGCTAGAAAGACTGCTGAAGGGGAATATTTAAACTTGCATTTGAATATAAAAAGAATTCTATTTTTCTAGAACTTCGTAAGATAACCACTTGATTTTGTGATTCTGATTCTTTGTAATTGTCTTCAGAGCAGCCTTGCTAGCATACCTTGTGGAGTATTTGTATTTCTGTGAACATACAGCCAATCACTTTCTAGGCTTAGTTTTTTCTGTGTGCTTAGTTCTAAAACAAAAATCTTTGAAGGAAAAAGTAAAATGATGCAACTTAAAACTTTCAGGAGGTTTCTGGTCACATTTTGCTGAATCTACATTTTGTGCTTGGGGAGATAGCATGTATTCTTTGACTTGAGTAGCCTCAGCAGAAAACACTTGAACTACACTTTCTCCTGATTGTAGCTGCATTTTTGCCCTGGCACTTACTGCTTTTTCCTTCTTGTGTGATTATCAGCCTTTGTCTGCAGTGAAAGTTTAATCAAAGTTGATGTTGTATTTTGTTAAATCCTAGCATGCTTAGTTTTTTGTAACTACAATCTCCTCAGCAAAATGTGAGATTTTGTTTGTTTTTTCCTTTATAAATTCAAGTAATCCCCTTGTAAACGTTTTGCATGTTTCCTGCTGTGTTCTTCACAATCTTGTATATAAATATACACTCTTCACCTCTGTTTTCTATAGTTTGTGCAAAAACTGAGCAATTTAATAGGTTTCAAAGCTATTCTTCTTTTGAATGCCAGACTTGTGGTCATATGTCATGTTAGGACATTTCCTGTGCATTTGGACTGCTCAACACAGTATCTGCACCTTGCTCTATCATCACAGCTATGGAAAGGTCTCAGGGGGGTTGATTGCACTGTTCTGGTGGTGGCAGTGGTGGCAGTAGTGATAGTGGTAGCAAGCTGTCGATAAAAAGTTCAACAGAAAGTTGTGGGATGTTTGCTGCAATACTGCTTCTAAGATCCATTGGAGCTAAAGCTCTTTTGAGGTAGCCTTAATTTATACCTCTTGTATAATATGTGGCTTGTTTTGTGAGTTTTAACACCATTAGAACTCAATGATGCAGGCTTGATTGCTCTCCAGTCTGTACACTTGAAGTAGCATGTTCTGCATTTCCCACAGAAGGAATCTGTAAGCCTAGGCTGAAAACTGCTGGCTCTTTCTCCAAGTGACAAGCACAATTTAACAGCCTACTAGCTGTTTACTGAACAGGGTACCAACCCCGGCTCCTTTTCTCAGGGGCCTTAGCTGGGGTCTCCTCTGTGGAGATTTTTTTTTAGTTTTTGTTCTTAAATTGGGTAAAGAGTCATGCAGTTTTTTTTCTTTCTTTTTCTTTCTTTCTGGCCTGATGAAGAAATAGGACAGATTATCCTTCTCTGGGAAGTGTGCCTCAGCCTTGCTGCACATATAGTCTGAGACTTAGTACTGAGTTTCACAGCACCTGTGAGAAAGTCCTGTGGTAGGTGCTTTATCACAAGAAGCAAAGGGATGGGGAAGCCATGAAGAAACAAAGAAGAAGACAAAGTGCGAAGCAAAATTTTTGCAGAGTAGGGGTATATAGGAGACCTATATAGGCCATGTGGAGTGTTAATTTGCCTCATTGTTAGGGACAAAAAAAATCCCCACCCCTTGTTGGGCAGGGTAATGTCTCTCCATGCTTCTTAGATAAATATGCATAGGTAGCATTTCCCTCAACCTTGTGATCATCATCTCTTGAGGGCAAGTGTTTGCATGAAAAGGATATGGCTGCATTAACTGGGGGTACAGCTGTGAGATGGTTGCTTTTAGGCTCACAGTCGCAATGCACAGGGATGTCTGATAGCAGGGAAGTTGAAAACCTGCATTGTATAGATTAATTTTGCCAATACATTTCTTTACGATGCTCATACAGTTTCATGAGGAACTCTGGAGAATCCTGTGGAATAAAAAATCTCTGGAGAAAACCAAAATGCCAAACATTGGATGTTACTTTTCTTCTTTCCTTTCCTTCTTTGGTTGTTTTAATTCTTCTGTGGTGGTTTTAATGGATTTGAGACAGTAAAGCAGCAGCTGCCTTTTATTTCTGGCTGCTTTTTGTGAATAATTTAAAAAAAAAGAAAATTTACATTTTGGAAACAAACCTGTGGGCTTTTTTATTGGTACAAACATTGTATTTAACACTAGGGGTTTTGTACAGTTTTTTGCCTTTTCTACTAGAAAACAATGTAAAGTGATTCACAAATGTGACAAGAAAACAAATTGCCACTATGACCAAATGTAGAGTCTGTTCTGCAGTAACAGGATTTAATCAACTCAGAGTCGTGATTCTGTTGTAGCAATGCTTTTCTTTACCTTGTTTGAGCTGTTCTTTTTTTCTTGTTTGATTTGCAAAATGAAATGTCTTTTTTGTGTGAAATTGTGTTGTACTCTGTAGAAATTATGGATTTTACTTTAATGGTTTAAAAAAATGGAAGCACATGTTGCTTTTTTGATCACGGAGTTTGTGTAGTGGATTTAAAAATGAAAGTTTTGTTACAAGTTTGGAACGAGCGAGTATGTATTAAGGAATTTTCTTCCTTTTGTGTGTGGTTTCTTTTTGTCCCACTGGGGAACTTAATGCTGTTTTAATTGCACAGACACACAGATAAGAAGTCATTTTGTATATGCCAAGTGTGGTACCTCCCTTTGTTTATTTGCTATTAAACTGTTTGAGAAGAAATTCTGTGTCTTCTATCTACTTATTTACACGTAACAGATGTATAGCCCAGTGTTTTTGATACCCCTTCTTTTCTGTCCTTTCAGCGCTTTTCTTTCCCACTCCACCTCTGACTTTAAATTAACCTTTTGAGCAATTTCTGTTTGAGATTTACCAGTAGTTTCTTTCATAAAAGTCTTAAATATCAGATGCAATCATACACCAGATTTGCTTTGGGTGATATTTTATATACACAAAGAAAGCACATGCTGTCTTTGTACGGTATTGGAATTACTTAATAAATGCACTTGCACACACTGCTTATCATCACACATTGGCTATTTGTCTCCCTCCCTATCCTTCATCCCAGTGTAAGAATTACCAGGCTGTTTTAGTCCTGTGATCCATTAAGGTTAGCATTCTGTTATTTGTGACAGGGATCACTCAGACACTACAAAGAAGTTCATAAACAAGTGAAGCAGAATGATGATTCTTTTCTGTGTCCTTCATCTAACAACAGCTTGTGATTAGTAGCACCCAATAACCTGTTCTCCATGTAATTATCGAGATATACAAACCTGATAGACTCTTAAGATCTGCAGGGGAAGGTTTTTTCCCAGTCCCACTACTGTCCAAAGCTCACCTAATGAGGACACGGGAAAGAGACTTCTCGGTGGCTGCTCCAACCCTGTGAAACAATCTTCTATGGGAGGCTAGGATGGCCCCCTCCCTACTCTTTTTTTTTTTTTTTTTTTGCTGACAGACAAAAACATTTCTTTTTAAGCAGGCTTTTATGTGAGCTGGGGAGCTTTTTAATTATTTACTAACCTGTTTTAAAATTGTACATTGTTTTAGGTTTTATAATTTTATATGTTTTTACTGTTTTTAACTTATTTTTGGAAGCTGCCTTGGATCACATTATGGGAGAAAAAACAGCATACAAATATAATAAATATTAATTTATAACGGGGACCAGTGTAACATTAGTAATAATGATCTCCGTAGACTAAGCTTGCATCACATGAAGCAGGACTTGCATAAATAATAAAAAAAAAACACAATTTGGTGATCTTAACATGTCTGAATAGATATTTTGCACCCGAAAAAGAGATGTTCATTAGCTCAAAAGATTCTTGGGGAGAAACATGCTTAGGCATAGAATCTTTGTCAACCACAGTTGCCTAAACCAAACACTACGTTGATTCCTAAATATGTGGTTATCTGTTTGACTGGTTAAGTGGTTTAAATATCCAGCGGAAAATGTAGCTGCTTAACCCTTTGCTGATCTAGAAAGATAAACTTTCCTTGATCCATTTTAGTTAAATTTCTCTGTAACTTCTCGCTGGTCTATATGATTTTTAGACATGAGGAAGATAGAATTGCTCACCAAACAGCATAAGAATTGCTTTGCAAAAAATAAGATATGCAGTCCCAACATACTATCTTTAACAGTGGCCACATATTTGGTATAAATGTATAATAAGCTTGCATAATGACACAATAGTACTAGTTGTTTTTATTTTCTTTCCCCTTATTTAGTTATACCACCTTTGCCTCATTCAGTGCTACAGCAAACCAAGTTAATGTTTACAGTGCTGACAGCTATGACCCTGTTGTTGTTAAGTTGTTACAGTCAATTTGTTACTCTTCCATCTTCATATAAAGACAAGATTATTCATCTTACAAGTGACAGACTTTGATTTTAAATGAAATTGTACGACTTAGAGATCAGCTGCATTTTTATTGTGCTAATTATTGCACTTTCCACTTCAAGTTACTACAGATTTCTCAATGTATTAAAGATGAATGCCAAAGTAGCAGTTATCTTTTACAAAATGTGTCTGTGGAGTTTTATTCTATTGTATAAAGCAATGTAGACTATTTCAACAAAATGCCATAAGTAGAAGTTCATATAGAATCCAGCTGAGACATAGCCTTAATACCCTAAAAGAAAGTACAATGGAGACACAATTATGTTTTTCCTGCGGTGAGGATCTTTTTATTGTCTATTAATGCAGTGTTATTTTTTTTTTCTTCTGGGACAACTCTTTTTAAAGGCTTTAGAAATGTTTTAAGCAATGTTGTTTAATTGATGGTAATTGTGAATGCAAAGTGGGTGAGTATTCAATCATGCATTCCGTCCAGTGTAGTCTGTTTAGCACACAGCAGGGTTATGTGACAGCTGTTTTGTGCAGAACAGAAAAAAATGAGCAGCTGTTCGGAAATCCAGTTGCTCATGAGAAGGGTGAGTGGAAGATGAAGGAAACAACTGAATATGATCATACTGTTCCATCATTGAGAGATGGTAAGAAGGCATTATGCCTGTTATGTCTTAGCGCCAAAGTTGAAGCCATATAGAGTGAATGGGATGGTTATCTGAAGCAAGAATTCTGAAATAAAACAAGCCTATGCTATTGATTTCTGTTATCTTCTGTTGACTACATACTTTTTTAAAAAAGGGTGATCACCTCAGTCTGCTGCATATGTAAAGCAGGGCCAGTGTAAATTTCTCAAGAAGAAAACAGTATCTGAGATAGGTTGCTGTGATGTTTGAAAGACTGAGTGCTTTCCCTATCCCATCCTGGCTACAATACAAACAAATACTTGCAAATAATCATAACATGTTTTTCCCTGCCCCCACCATCACCAAAAACAAATTGGAGTCCTGATTTACATCCACTGTCTTAAAAAGGAATTGCATGAATCTCTTGGACTGAATAAACTGATTTGGTATTTTTGTCCTCTTGCTTTCTCTCTGTTATATAAGTACTTAATTTGCAGGAGGGTTGCCTGTAGAGTTAAATGTTTAGGGTAAATTGTAGATATTTTTAAATTTCACATCCAAATATAGCTCTGAAATAAGCTAGTACTGCAGTGGAGTAACAAGGAGGTGTAATTGCAGAGGACTAGCCTTGCTGTTAGTATTGTATCCAGCTTTGCAGGCCAACATTGCATATATGTTAGCAAGCAAATGTATGTGTAGATAATTTACATGTTCATAATCCTTTGGGCCAAAAAGTGCGATAAAACGTGTCACAAGTAAAACATGTGGAAGGACAGAAATTTTGACAAACTCCACATGCAAGCTAATTTTGATGGTCGGGGGCTGGTGCCAAAGTTAGAAGCATCATTTAACTCCTGAATTCTTCCTTCTGAAAATTGTAGTTTGGCATGTTGATACTGTCTCTGCTCTTCTACCCACCTATCAGTATTTTGAAAGAGCTGATTTCCCAGGAAACACACACATAAGCTTGGCATTGGTGCTATCAGCAGCACTTTGATATGCCAAAGTCAGCATGCAAACCATTTCACAGCATATACAGTCAGTGCTCCATATCCAGAGATTCTGTATCCACAGCTTCAAAATATTCCAATAAATAAATAATTCCAAGAAACAAACTTCGATCATATTAGAAGGGATGCTATTTTACCACACCATTGTACATAATGGCACTTGGGCGTCCACAAATTTTGGTATCCGTGAGAGGTCCTTAAATCAAACCCTAGCAGATTACCAAAGACCCACTGTAGATAAACCATTGCATATTAATTGCTGCAAATAAGCTAAGGTCAAAGGGGCAAGGGCTGGTGAAAAAGTTTCAATCTTCAAAATCAGATAAATTCAGGGGATAATAGGATTGAGTGCCTTGTGTATGTCAAATTCATTTCTGTTCCAGGTTGTAATGCAACAAAATGTAGAATCATAGAAATGTAGAGTTGGAAGAGACCACACGGGCCATCCAGTCCAACCCCCTGCCATGCAGGAACACCCTCAAAGCACTCCCGACAGATGGCCATCTAGCCTCTGCTTAAAAACCTCCAAGGAAAGAGACTCCATTACACTCGGAGGCAGCATATTCCACTGCCGGACAGCCCTGACTGTCAGGGAGTTCTTCCTGAGGTTCAGGTGGGATCTCTTTCCTGCAGCTTGAATCCATTGCTCCTTGTCCTGGTCTCTGGAGCAGCAGAAAACAAGCCCCCTCCTTCCTCTACGTGGCATCCCTTCAAATATTTAAACATGGCTATCATGTCCCCTCTTAACCCTCCCTTCTGCAGACTAAACATACCCAGCTCTCAAAGTCTGTCCTCATAGGGCATGGCTTCCAGGCCTCTCACCATTTTTGGTAGAAAAGTCAAAGGAGAGGTGAATACTTCTGCTGGGAATAATTGTGTTCTTCACATTTCTTGGGAATGTGATCCCAATAAAGGTAATAGTTATTTGTAAATTTGAGGTTGCTACATACTAGTAGCATTCATGTACAACCCCCAATCTAATATTTACCAATGCAAACAGTTCATAATCTAGCTCCCTGTTTGCACCGTAGATTGTTTCCTTTTATCTCTCTTATTCCCCGTTTTTTGTTTTGTTTTGTTTTGTTTTTGTTTTGCCTTCATGTCTGTCATTTTCCAAATTTTTGTGTGCTCTTCTCATTTGCACAAACTAGGGATGGATAAATCGATTAGTGTTACTTCTGTGTTTGATTTTTTTAAAAAACTGGCAAGTGTTTGCCATCAAATGTATAAAGAAATCTCTTATTTGAAAAAAGAACCAAATGAAATTCTCAGACATTTGCACTGGCCAAACTAAATAGGTACAGCTGTTCCCAAAATGGAGAGCATCATGTTCTTGTCTATCATGCATCTGTTCAATCTGAGGAGGGTGTCACAAAGGGGGGAAAAGGGCGCTCTAACCATGACTGGATACACAGGAATTAAAAAACAGACTTTTTAAGGTCTACCTAATCAAAGCCTCCACTTGAATGTGCAAATTTGTCAGCTTTTCTTTCTCCTACAAAGTATATCCAAACATCCTTTCTGCTTATGAAGAGAGTCATGAATTTTTGGAAATTTCTTACCAAGAGATAAACCAAACAACATTTTCTTCCATCCCAAGTACACAAGAACATAAGGAGCCCTGCCAGCTCAAAGCACCACCTACGGAAAAAAAAACCTGGGCTCTTGTCATTCAGTAATCTGAATTAAGGCTTTTCTGTTATGGGGATGAAGAAAATGCTGTTCTTTTCTTTTCTTTTTCCCCCAGGTTCTAGACCAGTGCTCCAAAACCTGTGCCTCTCCAGGTGTTGGTGGATTCCAGTTCCCATCTGCCCTAGCCAAAGGTGAGGAATGATGGGAATAGTAGTTCATCAGCATCTAGAGAACCACAGGTTCCAAACCCCTATTCTAGTCATTATGCTGTGGTTGCCTCTGTAAGCAGGCTACCAGAATTTTTTTCTTCTGTTTTATATATTATGCTTACCTCAATTGATCAGTATACAGTAAATGAAGAATACAGTAGTGGCAGGATTATGCTCACAAAAATAGCAGTAACCCAGTTAGAAACATATTTTTATTCCCAACAGATTTCTTGATTCACTGCTTTTAAAGATTTCTTCCCATTTTCCACCTCCAGTATGCTGTATCTTTTCAATCTACAACTAGTTTCTAATTTTCTGCCTGATTCTTTAAAGTTTAAAGTTGACTGGGGAGTGGGTGTCTCCACATGAAAACTGATCTTCTCCCACCTTGCAGGAAAAGCTGTAGTTTTGAAGAAGGGATCTTTCCTGCTGGGCTTTGTGAATTGCATTGTCACATCGACAGCTCTGGATACAGAAGTTTTCTTATTATCTTGCAGATTGCTCTGACCAGAAGATGTACTATTCTGAGGTGAGGGCATGTAGATCCAAATGAATGAATGAATAGCTTAGGTTACTGAGAAGACATATGGAAATGACTTGAGTCAGGAGCAATGTAAAATGAGAGACAGCTATTCACCAGCTGTTCCACCTGCTCCCAGTTTATTGTCCCTCAGAGTGCTCTCCTCTGTTTTCTCCCCACCATAATTTTATTAACCTTTTCATAGTCGGCTTTTAAATTGCCTGCCTTGGTTTTTACTGTTTTTTTAACACAACAAAAACAGATCAACCAGTATCCCCAACATGTCCACGCTTCCCCAGCATTACTCTTCCCCACCCCCCTCAATGACTCTATATGTATATCCATGACTACTGTTAAATTCTAGTTGAGACATACTTACAAGTAAAGACAGACAAGTACTGAAAAAATGGAAGAGGGAGAAAGAAGATGGGCAGGGAAGGCAGCACTGCCTTGGTTCCTTTTGCCATTCCTTACAGGGAAAAATACTCTCAGTCTCTGATCATTTTGACTACTCCGTTTCTGCATTTTTTCCTGCTTGACAATAATCATTTTTCAGATGGAATGTATTTAATTTATATCTTGCCTTTTTCCCAGTAAAAGATCCCATGGTGGCTAAAATCTTACACAAAATCTTATGGAAGGAAGGAAGGAAGGAAGGAAGGAAGGAAGGAAGGAAGGAAGGAAGGAAGGAAGGAAGGAAAAGAAAAGAAAAGAAAAGAAAGAAAAAGAGAAAGAAAGAAAGAAGCAATCTGTTAAAAACAGAAGGTAAAATACATCTGAAACATAGTAAAAAAAAGATAAATGCACAGCACATCCCATGAAAAGACACCTTTTTCACCTGCATTAAGACCCAAACTCCTGCCTAAGTAGTCTTTGCCTCCTGGCAAAGGCTGAGAGGGAGCCAACCAAACCTCCCATGGGAGGGAATTCTACAGTCTGGGAGCAGCCACTGAGAAGGCTCTGCCTGTGACAGTTGGGGAACCAAGAGAAAACCTCTCCAAAAGATCTTAAAATTATAGGTTCACATAAGGATAACCAAAATTTTATACAACATTCCAAATTCATTTGTATCAGGATATTAACAGCATTTTTTATTTTTTATTTTTTTTTACCCTTTTCTCTTGATAAGGAATTGGCCCTTCTAGCATTTGCAGTTAGCCAGTACATTCACAGAGTGATCCACCACAAACCTAGGAACCCTGGCGCGCAACTACCCGTTCCAACCTGATCTGTGTAAATGTGAAGACTGGAGAGATTGAGAGTGTGAATCACATTACACTTGCATTGAACCCAGCGCCTGGTAGAATTCCCTCAGCATTTCCCTCCCAGCATAGGTACTGGACGCACTGGCAGGGGAGAAGGTGAATTCCGAGCATTTCAAAGGTTTGTGGAGTCCTTAAAAGGTTAATTTGCCAGGCTGTATTTGAACCACATTTGCTCCTGTGCTGGAACTGACTCAGGGTAAGTTTATTGAAGAAAGTTTTGTCTTGCACTACACTGCACAGTCAGTTGTGCTTTCTCTGGTATATTTATATAAGCTGCATACAGGAAAGGATGAGATCTGGCTCAGGCTCCCTTTCTGACCTTGGGAGTTACCAACACTGACATTCCTGTGAAGTCATGTGATGAGGATTGGCAGGCACAGCTGTCAACAGTGGTGGGGAGGGACCCGGGAGGGGCCATTCCGATTAAATTTCGCTCCAGCTACTTAGTGATTTTCTTTCTTCTGCCTTCCGATTCTTTGTCTTCCATGGATCTGGGTTATAGAAAGTTCTGACAGGACAGCACCAAACAAGATGCTAGTCTCAGAGATTAAGATGGTTGCTGTAACATCTTGATGGCCTTCTTTGCTATCTCCTGTTCACATTCCTTCATTCTGAATGCCCTGAGGTTCGGGTGGTCGTGAACTTCTAAAGCATGCAAGCCATCCTACTTTAATACTTACTTTGTTGTGATAGCCTTTTTTTTTTTTTTTTTTGGACCCCCTATGTGTCTGCTGTCCTGACAGTTTGGTATATGAAGCTCTCGAGCACAAAGGAGATGGGTCAGGACCAGACGAAGCAGCAGATAGAAAAAGGACTCCAACTTTACCAATCAAACCAGACAGAAAAAGCCCTCCAAGTCTGGTTGAGAGTCTTGGAAAAGAGCACAGATGCTGCCGGCAGATTTCGAGTTCTCGGGTGTCTAATCACTGCTCACTCAGAGATGGGCAGGTACAAAGATATGTTGAAGGTAAAGCAATCTAAGTTGAATGTATAGACTTTTCTTTCACTACCACATAGAGAGTGGGTGGGGAGGGAAAGCAAGCTTTGGAAAGTTGTTCAAATAGCCAAATGTTATTTACATAAATATATTTGTTAAGTATGCTATCACTTTTCTGTCCTCAAGGGATTCCAGAGCAATATACCACAAGAAGAGAAAATGTTATTTAAAAACAGATTAAAGCCATTCTTTGAAAGAGAGTAATTGCAAATACAGTGTGACTTCCGAGTCAGCAAAATTGCTGACATAAAGCATTGGCATTTGCATAGGTGCACAAATTGCCAACCTGAATTTCTCTACCCCGAGAAATCCATAAACTGCCCTTTGGCAGCACTGATCTTTAGTCATGTTTTGATGTTAGCCACAGCATGCCATCCGTCAGATTGTTCGGTTTTGCAGTGCAGTACTCGAATGGGGCAGGATTGCTTGTGGCTCGGGAGACAATGCTGTGTGGCTGTCCCTGGCTTCTGTGAATCATCAGTTCTGTGAAGTGACAATAACCAGGCACTCTTATTTTTATTACTGTTATAAATCTGCATATACTGTATGATGACAATAAGGGACTGGTTTCAAAGTAGGATGTAAACAGTTTACCACTAATCCTGGTAATTGTAATAGCACTTTCCCTTGAATGTTCAAAATGCTTTACATGCATTCATTTGGATCCTGAGTTTTTTTTTTTTCCTTCTGGACTCCCCCAGGTACATGTTAGGATCCAGGCAGATGTCTTCCTCTTGATGGAAACAAATAATACTTAGGAACCTCGTTCTTCAAAAATAGGCTAACAGTCATTGTTGAAGTTTGATCTGAGCACCCAAGGAGACTAGTACTTAAACTGGCATGTGTAAAACATGACTGGATAGAAACGTCTCTGATTCAAACAGCTTACAATCTGAATTGGTAGGTACAGAAATGTAGGGAAGGGCTGATGACCAAACAACAGGATAGCCACATAGATGTGTTCAGTCGTGGCTTCTCATCTTAGTGGCCTGTTTTTCTAACTGCTGTTGTGACACCTTGCACAAACCAAGAGTCTGCAGAAGAGAAGATTAAGAGGGGACATGATAGCCATGTTTAAATATTTGAAGGGATATCATGTCTATGAGGGAGCAGGCTTGTTTTCTGCTGCTCCAGAGATTAGGACAAGGAGCAATGGATTCAAGCTGCAGGAAAGGAGATTCCGCCTGAACTTCAGGAAGAGCTTCCTGACGGTCAGAACTGTCTGGCAGTGGAATATGCTGCCTCGGAGTGTGATGGAGTCTCCTTCTTCGGAGGTTTTTAAGCCGAGGCTGGGTGGCCATCTGTTAGGAGTGCTTTGATGTATGTTCCTGCATCGCAGAGTGGTCTCTTCCAACTCTATGATTCTAAGAGGATTAGTGTCTGTCCAGACCACTAGGATGATGCAACTAGACTCTAACTATGTGAGGACAGATGGCATTGCTTCATCCATCCATGTACAGGGACCAGGAACATTCTGTCTTGCAAATTAGGGCTGTGGAAATCTCATCCATGCCCAAAATTGCCACCACCATACCTAACAAGAGCCAGACTTTTGTCTGGATGTGAGTGCAGCTAAGACAAGAGCATCTGCAGGCTTTCTGTGTGAAGTAGTTACAAACAATATGTAAGAAACCTGATTGGTAAAATCAGGGACTTTGAGGTGTAGAAACAATAAGGTGTGAAAAGTAGTTTTGTGGAAAGAAAGAAAAAGGCAAATGATGGCATCTTTGAACTTAGGCCTAAATCCAATGTGAAGCTTATATGCACACACTGAATTTTCTTTCCGTGTCCTCCATCCCACAATCCTAAGAGCCATCTGAAAACCATCTCTAGAGGATTTCCGAATCAACTGGAACATTGGGAGGGGGGCTTAGGGTGGGCTGCTACGAGAAGAGAAGGGCTCCCGCGACTCACTTACACTAGATTGTACTATTGCATGAGTGGAGGTCTGGCATTGGATGTAGAACCTAGAAAGTGAAAAGATTAACTTTTGATGCATTACTAAAAGATACATTAATAAGGATGTCTTGAAAGAAGGATGAATATACTGTATCCAGAGTATCAGTTTTTGTAAGCAATACAATCCAGGTGGCTAGGCAGGGCAAAACTGAAGGATAAAACTGGAGACTGAAATAAGGCTTCTATTCGTTTTTTACATTTATATCATACTTTTTCTCTAAGGAGCTCAGTGTGCGGGTCCACTCCTTTCCTCCTATTTTATTCTCACAACAAACCTGTGAGGTAGGTGTAGCTGTGAGACAGGGGCTATAGTTTTTATTTACATTTAATAGAGTACTATATACCACTTTTGTTCATGACCTCAAGCTTCCTCTCTCTGTTTCACCTTCACAACAACCCTGTGATGTAGGTCAGGTTGAGATAGAGTGGCTGGTCCAAGATCACTCAGTGAGTTTTGTTACAGTGCTCTGGCCAGCACTTATGTCGATTTGATTGGTTGATTAAGTTTACTCCATGCCAGCCATTGAATTTAAGCTTCTACCTATCATAACTGGAGAGGGGTCACTCAGTGAGCATCATGGTCAACCAAGTATTTGTATCTCCTCAGTATTAAGTTTAGTAGAGTCAGTCTAGGAACCAGGTCTTATATTATATACTGATAGAAGAACAGAATGAATTCTTCACTCCATACTGACTATAAATTCATTGCAGAAAGTGGCATGTTACTGTGTTTATTTGGGGGGAGGTGTTAAAATTACAACAAAGGTTTAAGATAGCATTTAATACTGTACAGATCACCTTAAGCCTTGAGAGAGCTGAGATGCTAACTGTGGTATGGAAGGATAGAAAGCAAATAGACACTGCGTTTCTCCCCGCCCACCCTCCCAAAATTGGAAACCTCATAGTAGGCAAAAAATGACACTATCTGTGGTGTGAGTGTGGAGACCCTACTTTAACATTTAAAAGGATGTTAAGAAGCAGAGAAATTATTTGACCTGTCCTCTGAGAATAAAAGCAAATTTAATTTCTGAAATGCTACACAGGACAGCTTTTCCAGGTCTTCTCTCCTTTCCTCAGAGTTAAGGTGCAACACTGTATGATTGCTTCCCTGGTTCAAAAACAAACAAAAACCTGAAAACCCTACCTGTGGAAAATGAGCCTGCCCCTACGAAAAGATGTTTTAATCTAACTCTTTCCTCCTTCCTATATAGAATCTTCAAAGGGTTTCAGATACTCCATTCCGAAAATGGTACTGCCTCAAGAATTGGTAGTTTGGTTCATACAGAATTGCAAGTTTATATGGAGCCATTCTGATTGCAAAGAAGCATTTGAGTCTCATGTGTTAACCTGTGCGCGCGCACATATGTGTGTGTTGCATCAGGGTTGACATCATTGGTAGCAGAGGACAGCCACCTGGCCTGGCTATTTCTCTTTGCTGTTTCTGTCATTTCATTAAACGCTTAGAAAAATGAATGAGCCACATAAAATAATAAAATCAAGGCCTAAATACTCAGAGGCACCAGATCTCTTCTGATTTTGCCACGTTGAGTCCCATTACTGAGAGAAAGGAGGGCTTTAAATTAATAATGATAATTAGTATATTATTGTTGTTGTCATTGTTGAAGCTAAGAAGGGGGCACCAAGGAATCCCAAGTGCTGTAGACTATATTCAGAGAAATGCAATTGCAAACTACCTCTGAGTATTCCTTGCATAATAAAACCTTATGAAATTAGTGGGTTTGCCATAAGTCTACAGGCAAGCTGAAGGAAATTAGAAACACAAAGCAATAAAAAGGGAAAATAATGTGCTAAAGATTTAAAATAGCTAAGATTACTTCATTCGTTCTTCATCAAGATGCTGAAAATGATACAGATCTTGCACTGAATACTTTGGAGTCTAAATAAAGGAGCTTATGCTAAGTTTGGAGACCCTTTATGAAATAAACAAGGTTATAAACAGAAAGCCTTGACAAACATTTCTCTGTGTCGGGACTGGAGATGTGAAGGCAGTGTCAATAAGAAGGGAGAATGTTGGTTTCTACAGAGCTTCATATCTTCTGTTGGAACAACATATAATTCGTTGTTTTGACCTTAACTCACAAGCTGACTTTAGTTGGCTTGAAAAGACCATTGTTACATCTAAAAGAGACACCCCAACAAAATGATACAAGTCACAAGCAGCATAAATTGAAGCGTACTTCATCCAGGATGAGATTCCAAGAGTCAGCAACCTAGCTGCAATTAATCCTTTTCTTAATGAAGATGCATAGAAAGCATAATTTTCTTAATGATGATGTATAGCAAGCAAATATCATGGTTGTGTGATGAATTCACCAAGGATGTTTTACACAAGACCCAACTACATGGAAGTAAAGTAGCCCCCAGTAAAGAGATAAAGAAGAATGAGGGATTTTGGGGGTTGTTTCATAATTATATCCAAATGTGATTAGTAATTCTGATGACAGTGAGGATGCAAATCCATGCTGGAGTTTAATCTAGTCTTCAAAGGAGCTGCCTGGGTTCTGAATCTAGTCCTCAAAATAGGCTCAGCAGCTTGGACTGCTCATTGAAAGTTCAGACTGAAACCCAGTATGAACTTGCCACCCCACTGATATTCGAACCACTATCTGCCACTGGTTAAATCTCATTGGTGTTTGCTGTGAGATGGGAGCTTTTGCCTCTTCCATCCTGCAGCAATCCTGACATGAAAGAGATTACTGGTTCTCCACTGTTATACAGCTATCTTGGTTAAGTGGGCAGAAGAGGCTTTAACCTCTCCCTATCCAGTGAACCCATTCCTTAGATCACAGTGAGCAGGGGGAACAGTTTAAATCTTCCCATTTCTGCATGGTAACATGAGGAGTGGAAGGAGACTGGATGGGTAGGGCTGACTTTGTGTACATCACATGCATGTCCATGTGGCCCCAACTTCCAGGTGGACAGCACAGGTGGTTGTCAGAGCCAGAAAGATTGTCCATCAATAGTGGAGCAGCATGATGGATTATTTGGCCTTTATCACCTCTAACCTCCATAATAGTAATAATACCCCCACCCAAGTGACCACCAAGATGGCTGGCACCTGCTTTCAGACACTTGCAAGCCTAAAACATGCTGAGAGGGAAGTAATGAGAGGGCCAAGACAGAAAATTGTAATTGGCTATGATAATATTTCTAATGGGTTTGGACATTAAAAATAAAGGACACAGCTATTTGATTAATGAACTCAGCTATTTAATTATTTCCATTTAATTAATTAAAGCAGTATGATGCACTGGCCTAAATACCTCAAAGGCACCAGATCCCCTTTGATCTTGGAAGCTGAGCAGGTCAGTCATGGTTAATATTTAGATGGGGACCACCAACAAATACCAGATGCTGAAGGCACTATATTTCAGAGGAAGGAACTGGCAAAACTACCTCTGAGAACTTCTTGCCTAAGAAAACCCTGTGGGGTCACCATAAGTCAACAGGCAATTTAAAGGCACATACACACATGATGCTGTGGGGAATAATAAAAAAACTAATAGTTCAAGGGCCAACAATAAGATTGTTGTCATTTATTGAAAATGGTCACTGAATTCTTTCCTTTAGGAATGCGCCCTCTCTGTCTGTCTCTCTCTCTCTCTCTCTCTCTGCATATGAAGATACAGATAAGGTGTCTGCAGTCTTACTGTGGAAGAGATTAAAGTTAACTAGAAGAGACCCGTGTTTGCTCATTGTATTACAAGAGAATGGTGGGTAGTATGTTCACTAGTAACAGTCTGACAGCATACATTTTGGTATTCCTTGGAAGTCCTATTGAGCAGAACACCTGAGGAGAATCACTGAGTAAGAGAATCATGTAATTAATCTGTGGGAATTTGAATGGAATAATTGGAGAGAACACAGCAACAGACGTGAGCGTGATAGTGCGAGTAGAAATTTTGCTATCTTTTGCCTCATTTCACAGCTTCTACCTACATCTGCGGCAGAGAGCTCTCCTGAAAGGTCTGTTGGGCTTTATTCACCAGATACACACAGTATGTAAGACAGAGATGTGTGGTACATTAGATCATCAAGGAGTTTTGACTTTTTTCTTATAATAGTAACAATTGCAGAACTTCCCCTACTCCCACTCATTAGTTTAATGGCAAAGAATGCTCAAAGGGAAACCAAAAGTGGATTTGCAGTAGCTTGTGAGTTTGGTTCTGACACAGATTCCTGGACTGAGCTTGCATCCATTTTTACCATATGTGCACCTGCCTGATTCCTGTTGGTGGATGCAGGTGTCCTAGTAAAATATAAAATAGATGGAAATCCACAGCTCTAACATCTCCTGTAACTTGACTCCAAGATTTATGATATACTGTACATTTGGTTAATTCTCCATGCTGTGAACATATGGTAGTTAATTTCTAGCAACAGGCTTGATGCTTCTTAAATATTCTGTTCTCTTCCTAAAAGTTTGCAGTTGTACAGATTGACACAGCCCGGGAGCTAGAAGATCCAGACTACCTTACGGAAAGCTACCTGAATCTTGCACGGAGCAATGAGAAGCTCTGTGAATTCCAAAAAACAATATCCTATTGTAAGACCTGCCTGAACATGCAAGGTACCACAGTGAGCTTGCAGCTGAATGGCCAGGTCAGCCTCAGCATGGGCAATGCCTACCTTGGCCTCAGCATCTTCCAGAAGGCTCTGGAGTGTTTTGAGAAAGCCCTGCGCTATGCACACAACAATGATGACAAGATGCTCGAGTGTCGTGTCTGTTGCAGCTTAGGAAATTTCTACACACACCTCAAAGTGAGTATTCCTCAGATGGGGTAGGAAAAAGAGGAATTGGGGACACAGTGACAGGTGTCTGTGGGCCTATTCAGATAGTGATTTAGGACCCAGAGTATGATAACATCACTTTTTTGGACAACTCACAGAATCCCCAACTACTGTGGCCACTTCAGCAGGTGATTCTAAGAGTTCTTATCTAAGGTTTAGGTCTATTTTTTGTTTAAGAAATTTTTGTCCCACATTTCCACTATTTAAAAAAATAGCATTTGCAGTGGTAATTAAACATCATTAAAACAAATAAAAAACAAATTAGACAAAATAATCAAAATAATTAAAACCTTTGAAATTATTACACTAATCAGTAACCAGTTCTGTCTTTTCTAAGCTCTGCTTTGACCCCTGAGTGTGCAATCTCAGATAATGAGGGAAAGGGAGATGTCTCCCCACACCCAAAGATACCACCACACAGACTGCTACTGATCCCAACAGTCTTTGATAACAAACAGAGCCAGCAGAATCTGGGCATCTGCCTCTATTTAGCAGGACCAGGATTGAATAGGATTCATTAAGAAGGGACTTGAGGTTCTTTTGTATATTAAAAGTTTTATGCATGGATGTTATCTTCCTGGGGGGAAAAAAAAACCTTGCGAGACTTTCATTAGCAGTCTCCAATGGGAAGAACTGAAATTACACAGGTAAAGTGGTGAAAAGAAATGTTTGCTACACTTTTTGGTCAACATCTGTTTATCTTCACATACTGTGAATGTAGGAACAGTTTTATCAATGCCGAAAGAGGCACTGAAGAATGACAATACACATCCATCATAGATATATATAACTGCCACCCTAACTTAAATTTGAAAATGATGAAACTATTTCTAGGAATTTATTCACACAATTTTTTTTATCATGTTTTAACTTTCAGTTTAACAAGACTGCTTGATCTCATGATATGGTTATTGCATTGGGGGGAAGTGTTTTTAGTAATGTACTATATTGTCTATACTTGTTGCTTTTACTTTTAATGAGCATGTTTTTAATCCCTTTTGATTCTCTTAATGGTTCAATTATATTTTAACTTTTGTATGACATGTACTGTGTTGTTTTAACCTTTGTAAGCTGTCTTGAGTCATAAGGCTGGGTTTGCAGCTGTTACAGTGAGATTTTTCTGACCAAACAATACAGTGCCCATTCATGAGGTAATGTTAGCAATTTGTATCAGTCAGTGACAATTACCTCAGTTGTGTGAACGGGTCCCACAATAGTAGTACTCCTTCACAATTTTTGTAAGAATTTTTTGAGATGGAAAATTAATTGGCAAATTAAGAGGACTGTCCGGGCTGATGGGAAAATGTGTTCCAATCTGCATATTAGTCCAGGGAAGCGCATATTAGATTGGTTTGCCTAAAGATACTGATCGAACAAAATTTTCTCATATGCCTACATCAGAGTTACAATATAAAAGACACAACACAAGAGAAAGGGGAGTTGGACAGGATAAATAGAAAGGCAAATTCAGGCATTAGGTCGTCATTACAAAGTACTTATTGCTATATTTTCTGTTAGGGAAGAGTGAAGCAAACTCCCTATAGCTTCTCCTTCCTTGTTGACATACAGGTCCAAGTGACCTCCTGTTTCTTATGATGCTTTTATTTGTTTATTTTCAATCAACTGCATAGTCAGTCAATTTATATACTGCTTTTCTCCCAGTTTGGGACCCAAGGCAGCTCACAATGTAAGTTAAAACCAAATATAAATAAAAGAATGGATAATATATATCATGTTCTTCCTGGGAGGCAGGGCTGCAACCTCTGACTGCCCACCAGGTTAATAGATGGGTGTAAAATTAGCCAGAGTGTAAAATTAGTCAGAGCTAATAGGGCAGGTAATAGTCAGAGCTGAATATTTTTTTCTGGAAGGAAGGAATGAAGCAACTTCTCTCTAGCTGGTACTCTTCTGAGAACGATACACTGAGGCAGGTTAGTCTCCCTATTGTGTATGTATGTATGCCAGTGTGATGTAGTGGTTTGAGCACTGGACTATGAACCTGGAGACCAGGGTTCAATTCTCTACTCAGCCATGGAAACCCACTAACTGACCTTGGGCCCATCACATATTCTCAGCCTGTAGAAAATCCCATGATAGGTTAGCTTTAGGGCAGTGGTTCTCAACCTTCCTAATGCCGCAACCCTTTAATACAGTTCCTCATGTTGTGGTGACCCCCAAACATAAAATTATTTATTTATTATTTACAATGCCTCCCCCCAGGAAAGGCCACCTTGCCGGCCAGGAACTTGGGGGGCGGGCAGGGAGGGAAAGAGGAGCCGCACGTCTCCCCCGGGGAAAAACTCTGAGAACCCCCCCCCCGGGCTCTGCTTCTGCTTCGCTCTCGTTTCCGCTGGGGGGGGCAGTGTGGCAAAAGTTTCCAGAGTGTCGACCCTGGCCGGGGGGGGAGGGAATCCCAGCCCCTTTGTCTTTTGTGCCGGGCGCAGCTCGCCTCCCCGGAAAAGTGCTGCCTTGCGGGCCCCCCCGGCCTTTCCGCAGTGCCCCCCTCCATGGCGAGTGGGGCAGGGGCTGTGGCGAGGAGGGGGCCTGCCCACCATGCTGCCACCGCCCCCCCCAAACTGGCCCGTCAGATGGGATGTTCTCCCTGTAGCAGAGAAGGGGAGCGATTTCAGTCCCTTCTGAACAAGGGGCAGGAGGACGCAAGTGCATGGCTCGCGCTTGCGCACCACCACTCCTGCTGTGGCAACACTGTGGCCGCACGCGCTCCTGCCAAAGGGGACAGGAGGACGCGAGTGCATGGCTCGCGCTTGCGCACCACCACCGAGGAGGGAATGGAGCCTAAGACCATCAGAAATACGTATTTTCCGATGGTCTTAGGTGACCCCTGTGAAAGGGTCGTTTGACCCCCCCAAAAGGGTCGCGACCCACAGGTTGAGAACCACTGCTTTAGGGTGTTTGTAGGTTGCAGATGACTTGAAGGTACACAACAACAACAATGTATGTATTTACCCTTTGTGAGGTGCCACAGGGTTCTGTCCGGGCCTAGTGCTATTCAACATCTTCCTCAATGACTTGGATGAAGGAGCAGAGGGCATGCTGATCAAATTTGCAGATGATACCAAATTGGGAGGGGTTGCTAATATGCCAGAGGACAGGATCAAAATTCAAAATGACCTTGACAGATCGGAGAGCTGGGCCAAAGCTAACAAAATGAATTTCAACAGAGAGAAATGTAAGGTCCTACACTTAGGCAGAAAAAACGGAATCCACAAATATAGGATGGGGGATGCATGGCTGGATAGCAGTACGTGTGAAAGGGATCTAGGAGTCTTGGTAGATCACAAGCTGAACATGAGTCACCAGTGTGATGCAGCAGCCAAGAAAGCCAATGTGATTCTTGGTTGCCTCAATAGGAGTATGGTGTCTAGATTGAGGGAGGTAATGGTACCACTCTCTTCTGCACTGGTTAGGCCTCATTTGGAATACTGTGTCCAGTTCTGGGCACCTCAATTCAAGAAGGATATTGACAAGCTGGAATGTGTCCAGAGGAGGGCGACCAAAATGGTGAAGGGTCTGGAAGCCATGCCCTATGAGGAATGGCTTAGGGAGCTGGGTATGTTTAGTCTGCAGAAGAGAAGGTTAAGAGGGGACATGATAGCCATTTTAAATATCTGAAGGGATGTCATGTTGAGGGAGTGGGCTTGTTCTCTGCCACTCCAGAGAGCAGGACAAGGAGCAATGGATTCAAGCTACAGGAAAGGAGATTCCACTTGAACCTCAGGAAGAACTTCCTGATGGTCAGAGCTGTCCAGCAGTGGACTATGCTGCCTCAGAGTGTGATAGAGTCTCCTTCTTTGGAGGTTTTTAAGCAGAGGCTGGATGGCCATCTGTTGGGAATGCTTTGATGAGTGTTCTTGCATAGCAGGTGGTTGGACTCGATGGCCCTTGGGGTCTCTTCCAGCTCTATGATTCTATGATTCTTTGCTGTGATTTCCATGGGACCTTATTAGCTAGGTCAGGGATAGAAATCATACAGCCTTCAAGAAGTTGCTCCCTGCAACTTTGAGCATTCCTTCCCATTGGGCATTTTGGCTGGGACGTACTGTCCAACAACATTTGGAGGGCTAGATGATTCCTATTGCTTACTTAGACAGATTTAATGATGCTCTTCTGAGAGAGTCCAGGTTTTAATCTGCTTGCCAGATAAGGATAGGCACTGCCATGATTGTCTTGACAGACATTTTTGCTGCATGTAGTGTTACTGCGGTACCACACTAACACTAAAGCCCTTGCTTTTGTCTCCTATCTTTTTAAAGGATTATGAGAAAGCCTTGTTCTTCCCATGTAAGGCAGCTGAGCTGGTGAATGATTATGGAAAGGGGTGGAGTCTGAAGTACCGTGCAATGAGCCAGTTCTACATGGCTGTAGCCTATCGGAAGCTGGGACGCTTGGGAGATGCTATGGAATGTTGTGAGGTATAAATATTGCCCCATGAAAGTCAGATGGCTGTTGTCACCAGAGGGTTTTTTTAAAATCTAGTTTCAGTTTTATCCAGTTTTAGTTTTAGATTGTTTTCTGACACATGCTTTGATGAGCATAATATTATGTAATAATGTAGGCAAAAACCAGCACTTTGAAATGGGTTCAGAAAGACTTTGGCTTCACTTTCAGCTGAAGTGACCATATTATTCCATAATAATATGGTCACTTCAACTGAAAGTGAAAGCAAAAAGTTTTCTGAACCCACGTCAAGGTATTGGGTTTTGCCGATAAAGCTCTGAATAACTTGGGATCAGAATATTTAAAACATTACTACATCGTGCACAAACTTGCCCACAATTAAGACTGGAGCCCTTCCATATATCCTACCACCACAAAATGTTGACTTAACTAGAACACAAGGCAGGGCTTCCCTCTGACAGACTCCCAGCATGGAATTCTCAAGGTTAGTTAGACTGGCCTGTTCTGTGTTCTCTACTTTCTGTTTAGTAAGGTTTCAATTTAGTAAAGTTTTGATTCCCCTCTCAGCCCCAGAAACCCCTATGATAGGGCCACCTTAGGGCCACCATAAGTTGGAAATAACTTGAGAGCGCACAAAAACAACAGCAACAAAGGCTTTGGGGTGATTTTAAATGTATTAACTCTACTTTGGGTTGCTGTTTTTTAAAGATTCTTTCTCATGTTCTTAATTTGGCATTTTATGAGCATTGTTTTTTTAAAAAAACCTTTTCACATTGTTTTAATGTGTTAAATTATAAGTCATCTTGGGGCAAGAATGAGTATCAGAAATAGTTTGTGGATAAGACAGAGGTGAAATACTGAAAGCAAAAGTGTTCTGTATCATCACAGCTTTGCATGCAGAAAGTTCCAAGTTCAGTCTCTGACATCTCCTGTTCAATAAACCAAATAGCAGGTGACAGAAGGGACCACTCTCAAACTGAGACCCCAGAGATCTACTGCCAGAGTAGACAGCACTAGGTTGGAAGGACAAATATTCTACCCTGGTAAAAGGCAGCTTTCTATATAGAGAAAGGCAGCTGAGAAGAGACAGCAGTATACATCCTGTAGCTCATTCTTACCTAAACTCTGAAATCTTGGACTACAGCTCCTGTCAGCCCCAATCACCACGGTCATTTATCTTAAAATCTGGGCATTCCAAATGATTTGGAGAACATACGTCTGGGGAAGATTGCTACAGCTCATCTGCTCTGGCAGCACTTAATCTGAGCAGATCTCTTGAGATCATTCATAGGTGAGGGATGTTCTCTTACCCATAATGGAAACAAGGGGAGTACAGTTTCTTTCAAGTGGATGCAGGATTTTTATAGCAACCAGGATCCTAGCGTGTGGTAGAAAAGGTTCAACTTCTGACTCTGCAGGTTTGTCTTGCTAGGAGTCCATGAAGATTGCCCTTCAGCATGGCGATCGTCCTTTGCAGGCCCAGTGTCTGCTCTGCTTTGCTGATATTCACCGCAGCCGTGGAGATGTACAGGTATGAACTATGAACTCATCCTGTGAAACAGGAAGAGAAGGACAGTCTGAAGGGATGATTTTAAGATCTGAGTGGTTTTAACAGACTCTCTTATACCACAGACAGCTTTCCCCGCTATGATTCCTCAATGAGCATCATGACAGAGATTGGAAATCGTCTGGGGCAGATTCAAGTGCTGCTGGGTGTGTCCAAATGCTGGGTGATTCAGAAGGAGCTGGACAAGGTGAGCAACAGATTGAACTGTGAAGGTAGACTAGACGATGCTGGATTCTCCTCTGGTTGCTTCAACTTCACCTCTGCCCCTTCAGCTGAGCTATTAAAATTTATCTGCATTACTCTTTTATAAGAGTAAATCAAGTTGGTAGCAGCCCAGTCTGTGACTTGATTTTGAAAACAGAAGGGTGTTTTGAAAGTGTTGTGCTTATAAATTGTGTTTTTAACTATATTCCTTTTAAATAGAATTGTTTGTGTAATTTTTGTACAATAAGATTTTATCAGAACTTTGTTTTAAATTATTGTAAGTCACTTTGGGTCGCATGCTGGGAGAAAGGCATTCTGTTTAATTCTGTTTTAAAATACACTATTTATATTTTTTAAATTGTATTTTAATATGTAAGCTGCTTTAAGGCCCAATGTTGGGCAATAAGCAGAATATAAATAAAGATGGTCATGGTGGTGGTGGTGGTGATGGTGATGATGGTGATGATGATGGGTTAGAAAATGAATACATGGATGAGATAAGCAGGCAGAAAGAAAGAAAGAAAGAAAGAAAGAAAGAAAGAAAGAAAGAAAGAATTGGCCATTATTGTACAGGGAAGGGCAAAGTCCCCTAAGATACCAACTGAGCAAAAGAAAATCGATCATTGAGGGGAACAAAGCCCTTTCATTTCTTCCTCAGCTGAGTGTTTCATGCTGCTTTTCAACATGCCTTTTACCAAAAGATTGCATCCAGTTTTGAATGATGGAAAAGATACAGAAAGACCTTGATGCAAATTTAGCAGAAAACACAACAACCCTGTAAAAGCCTCAAAATACTGTCTTTTCTTCACCTCATGAAGGTTTGCAGGGAATTTACCTAGAGGATCCTTCCTGTTATATTTCATGTTTATGCATATTAGTGACAAGAAAAGCCTCAGACTTTAAATGCATTGAGTACAAATACTCTGTATTTAGTTGTTTTACTATAGGCATGCTTTGCCCTCTCAGAAAGGGATAATGTCCCTACAAATTTTATCCAGTTCTTTTTCCAAAATAATATAAAGACATTTGTTGATTTTTCCTTTTATATTCATTGAGATGCTACTGGATGCATCAAACAATGAACCTAGGTGAGGTTGCACTTGGATGTGAACAAAAATATTGTATCATACAGAGGGCCCAAGGTGAAATGCCTCTCCTTTCAATAGAATAAAGCAGGCTCCAGAATTATTTTCTCTACACAGCCATTTTAATCAACCATGAATATAGAAGGAAGTTCAAGCGGCCACTTCACCTGATATGGGTCTTGACATGCAAGACAAAAGCAATGGACACAAAGTGCAGTCATTTCTGTTACCACTGTTGTATCTTGTTTTCTACAGGCTCTAGAAAGTGTTGAGAAGGCCCACGAGCTGGCAGAGGGACTAGGAAATAAAGTAAGCCTTCTTCTAGTCTTTTGCTGTGCAAAGTATGAGGCATCTGTTGTTATTTATTGCAAATATATATCTCAGTCAATCCACCTTGAGACTTGTACTGAGAAAAATGAGGGATATATATTTTAAAAATAAATAATAAATAGAAACCATTTCTCTGGAAATAAGTGATAATGAATACACAATAACACATAAAATGATTTTTAAAAGGTAGTGGTGACTTATGAAGGCACTGGAAGGACTGTGATAGAAACATGGCTAACCAATAGGCTCTTGAAACTCTTTTTCCAGCTGCTCCTCCTTGAAGGTTTAGGAGGACTGGAGGAACAACAGTCTGCCCTCTAGACATATGCTATATTTGCATAGCTATCAAGGCCAGGTAGCACTAGATGTTTTTGGTTCCTGAATTAGGAATTTGGGCACCTTCTCTTCTGGCTGGTCTGCAGCTTTTCTTTGGTTTGGGTTTTTCCCCCCTGTGGGAGGGACCAGATTTATTGACTGATTTCACTTGATTTGATTTATATCTCACCTTTCTTCTTAGGTAGGTGAAGGTGGGATGCAGATTAGGGTTGGGCTCAGGCATGGTATTTATCTGTCCCTGCGAATATATAAAAGAGCATAATACCCAAGCGCATTCAAATGATTAGGCAGAACAATACAGGTATATTTGAAGGAACAAAATGGATGTGTGCCTGAACATTATTTCTTTAACAGAAGATTTTGCACCAGAGGCATGGAAAGAATAGGGCTAGTTTACCACACCACAGAAAAGAAGAGCTGGTCAACATGTTTCAGCAGACTTTTCATTAAAAGCTAGCAATGTGCCCATGTGAAGTAAAACAAATAGGTCAGATAAGCTTTGCACAAGTAACCAAAAACATCTGGAAAACTTTCTAGAAACTACTTGAAGGCTTCCTCCAAAATTATCCAGGGATGACTTTTTTTCTTTCACTAGCCCCCACTTTTCTTATGATTTCCATTTTGGTGGCCAAAATGTATAGATCTATGCTTTTTTAACATGATGGGGGCAGCTGTTGAGGCAGACTTATCTTATCTCTATCACACATGCTCAGTAAGGATTCTGGAGACAGCTGCTGTTTACTTTGCCTTTTGTGGGCAGGTGCACACTGCCACAGTAGGTGGGCTAGAGAAGGAACCCTGTTCTTCCCCAGCTCAGGCTTTATTGCATTGTTTCCTGCAGACATTCTGCTCCAACCTTGTACCAAAAATCTTTGTTTCTCCAGCCTTCCTTTGCTCAGTGGCAGTGCTGCTTAAAAGACTTTCAGGAAGACAGAGGTCAAGGAAGAAAACTGGACCTGGGCAGATATAAAACAACTTTGTAAAAAGGAACTTTTTTTGTCAAAGGCTTTGTTAAAACTGAGGTATCCCTGCATTAATAAATTAGTAACTAACAAAACACAGCAACCTCACTCTGTCTAACATAGGAGTAGACAAAGTTCAGTGTGTGGGCTGCATAAAATCCTTTGGGCTTCCCAGGCTCCCAGATGCCCCCAACTAATTGTTTTGAGCATTTTGTTTGCCCTGGTCTCCCCGCAAAACAGCTCAAAACTGCAGCAGAACACAGTAGTTTTGCCTTCCATCTCCCCATATCCTGCAAATACCTGACCTCTCCATCAAAAAGCCCCCAAATTGACCAAAAGAAAAACCAGAAGTAACACAACATTACTTCCAGTTGCATCAAGCACATAAGGGTGGCACGGCAGTAAAATTGGTTCCTCTCCCTCTGCAGTTGCCCACCACTAGTCTTATGGAAGGTGGTAATAATGATGGAAATATTCACACATAAGGGCCTTCAGGGTATATAAAGTCTCAGATGTAAATTGTTCTTGAATTTTCATTCCAGGTAATAGTCAGTAGGTGGGAGCAATATATAAACAAGTGAAGGTTGCTACAGAATTCTACTCACATGTAGAAGCATAGTATTTTTGAAAAAGTAATTCAAAGAATGGACAGCCAAAATAAAGGTACCACGAGAGAACAGATGTCCATGAAGTATACTGTATTAACCCAGTCTTATCAGCCATGTTTTCTGGAGCTTCACGCAAAGCTGGAGAAGTCTGGTTATGTCAGTTCATAAAAAAAACTGAGCTAAGAAGGCAAATCTTGGTAGGCTTTTTCAGAATATCTGTATTTTATACATACACTGCCAGTTTGACAGGAAGTTCCTTGTGAGACCAAAAGAGTAGAAATCCCTAACAAAAGCTGCAGTCCCTTATAAATTCCAAAATTCTTAGGAGGAAATCGGACAGAGAATGTTGCATGAGTCCAAAAGGCGTTGATAATATAGACACCAGTCTTAGGGGAGACAGAGCCATCTTTATGACCAGTGTGTCTGGGGTGGGTGTAGGGAGAACTATTGGGCCTTGTTCACTTCAGCTTTCAAGAGAAATGGGGAAGTTCTAACAGTTGCTATTCTGAGAAGGTGACATAGCTTTAATCATGTTGTTTAGGACAAACAACAATTGGAAAATATGAGTTTGAGAGGAAAGATGTTTTCCCAAAGCTAAAGTAATTGATGTTTTGTAAGATTTTGTAAGATTGCTCCGCAAGGCAGACTATTAGTGCCTGAGAGCTATGAACTCTGAGTATAACAGGAATTTAATTTTTTAAAAGAGCAGGAAGAGGCCTGGAAAACTTCATGCAAAGGACATAACATGGTAGAGAGTTGATGGGCTTTTCCTAAATTGAAGGAACAGAACATATAAGAGGAGACAAAAGAAGAAATAAAAGTGTCAGGGGCTTCAAAAAGGAACTTGTAATCAAGATAGGAACTGAGTGATTCCTTCTTTCCCTGTGACTTTTTTTCTCTCTCTCCACATAGCTTGGTCTGCTGAAGATTCACTGTCTTTGCGAAGGGATCTATCGCACAAGGGGGCAGCAGCGGGAGCTTCGCAACCATGTGGTGAAGTTTCATGAATGTGTTGAAGAAATGGAACTTTACTGTGGCATGTGTGGAGAATCCATTGGAGACAAGAACCACCAGCTTCAGGCATTGCCCTGTTCCCATGTCTTCCATTTAAAGTAAGGAGAAAAGGAAGGAGCACAGGTCATAAGCGAAGCAGGATAAAGCAAAGACCTGAAAGAACAAGAGAGGAAGGAATATAAGACCTAAGGATGGATAGAAAAAGGCGGAAGTTCCCATGGGGGTTTCATTATTTCAAAGATTACCTCAGTCATTCTAATGAAATGCTGCCATAACTGACTGAGGGATTCTGGTAATGCCAGTTTGGTGAATGCTGCATTAGTGTGTTGGCAAGCTCAAAGTCAAAACAACCATGAATGCTACTCCATGTGGTGGGGCATCAAAACCATAGAGGGAGGGGCCGTAAACACAAATAAATCTTTTTTGAAGAAATATAATTTAAGCAAACTTTCTGGTGATAATTTACCCCTTAAAACTCTAGCCTGTATATCATAGAAATTGTGTGATAGCGGGATATTTACCAAATCCTGACATTTTTGGTTTTTGCACTGCTTGATGGTGGTGAACAGAGTTGCAGAAAAGTATCATCTAGCGTCCAAGTTCAGTAAATAATCTTGAAAACATTCTACTTCTAGGTATAGAAACTATTAGTATAGCCAAGGGGGGCAGGAATAATAGAGGAGTGTAAGGAAGAGATACAAATCTACAGATTGTTTCGGCCACTAGCATGATAACTTCTACTCTGGCAACTGCAAGCACAAAGCCAGAAATTCCAGGCCCACAACTCTACTTGGATTGCAGCACCACTTGCTCACAGGCAAGTGTGCGTGTATGGTTGCACATTCTATTCAATATAATTTGTACATTATGGAAAATGAAGCCAGCCAATTGCTGCATATTGTTTCACTTCAGCTTACCAGAAAAACATTAGAGGCAGTTACTTTCTGCTTCCCTGAACACTTGGCATTGTTTGGGGTAAGGGGAGGGAGAGAAGAGAAGTAGAGAAGAGAGTGTGAAACCTGTCTTTTTAAGTTTTAAAACAGTTTCATACCAACATTAAAATCCATTTAAGAGAACTAATATTTTCTCAGAGAAACAAATATTTGGGGGCTGCTTTTGAATGAATTTTCTGTTAATGAATGAAAAACGAATTTGAGAAGGAGAAGAATGTATGAATTCTTACTGTGGTTGTGGCTGTGGCTGTTAATAGAACTGGACAATAAAACTATTGTCACTTTGTAGTGGAGCAGAGAGAGAGGAATACTGAAATTATGATATACCAGCAGCCACCAAGGAAAGCTCCTAGCATCACCAGCTATTCCTTCTCTCATGTGATATCATTTAATTTTTATTCTTTTAGTAAGGGAAAAAATACATGGAAAGTATACTTGGAAAGGCTACAAATTCAAGATGACATTGCCTGGGGACCCCATAAAATTCTGTGCAGCAGGCATACAGATTGCACAATGAAAGCCTTGTCTGAAACCACCCATGGAATAAATAGGCAAGTTAAGGGAGTAGCTTGGAAGCCTGATTGTAAACAAAGAGAGCTTCAGTGCCAATATCCAAAGGAAAATAGCATATGAACTCATGGCTGGATGATCTTGGCAGTAACTGTCTGGCAAGGCTAACTTTAGAATGTAGTAAATAGAGAGCACAAGTATCCAAAAACTGTGTTGGGGGGCGGGACTCCTGTGAACAAGTTGGTAGCTTAAGCAAGGCAGATGTGAGTTCCTAAAATACAATCTGTGGAAAAGCTGCTCAGCTTTCTTCAATAGAGAGTAAAACATCCCCTGTAACTGATCTGGAAAACAGAAATAGCAAAATGGAACAAGGATGGAAGTGACTGTGGTTGTTAATTCAATATACAACCTTAAATGTATCTTTACGGGAAAATGATCTGTTAACATTTTCTCCCAGTATTTGAAATATAGGGTCATTGTATTTATTAAGAAATCAATAAATATTAATCTCATTTTAGAAGGTACTAGTGATATCTGCATTGAATTGCCAGTTTCTGGATGTGATCAGGAAATTCCATTCCAGAAGGGACTGGGTTGGATCCAGAGAAACTTTGTTGAATTTGGTTCTCATTGAAATCAGATGGTCTGATTATTCATTACACAAGACCTGGTGGAATCATCTGGAACTAAACTAACCTAACCTAGGCTGCACTCCTATACACACTTACATGGGAGGAAATCTCACTGAACTGAATGGGATTTGCACTGGTGTTAACATATAAAGTACTATACTGTTTTGTCTAGTCCAACCCACTCTGTTTATATTCATATTCATTATTATATTATATTCATGTTTATATTCTGAATTTAATGTTATTATTATGTGCTTTCACTTTTTTTTTTAAAGTGGAAGGCGCTTTTAAAAAAATGCACTCACAAATGTAGACAATGTACACAGAGAAACATAACTTTTATTTAAGGATAGATTCTCAGAAGGAGAGTGGTTTCCACATGGGAAAGCATTAGCTTTATGTTTGAGGAGCTTAGTATGTCCAAATTAGAGATTATACCATATTACATATTATTAAATTTTATGTATGTATATTTTAAGATGAATTCATAGACACATATTCAAAAATTAAGTTCCCTCTTACTTCCAATCACAGACTGAAAAGACAGTGAGGAAGCTTGCCAGGAGTCTCCTGTGCTTGATGTGGGAACCCCTGCAGGTCACATCAGCCCCACAGGCTGCTAATTCCATATCCTTGGTATATCAACTAGTCACGTTAAAAAATCTGGGGCTGTTAGCGACTGTGCTTCGTTTCCCAGCACACTAGATATTGCTGGAGGAATAGATTTTTCCTCTCAGTTGAAGTTCTTCATGAATCTCGCAAATATGCTTAGCAGGACTTACAGTATATCTGAGGAAGATGATAAAACAACATTTAATTTGAATTCTTACAGTCTGCCTAATCAATAATTAAAAAAAAACTTCTAGGGTGCTTACAAATCTGTTTTAGTGTTTCAGTTTGGTGCCCAGTTAAAACATGCTTTTTACCAATAGATTTTTTTCTCCCCAAAAATGTACATGTACATGGTATTAAACCATTTTAAGCACTGAAACTCTTTTAACTCATTAAATTCTCTGAAAATTTTTTAGTCCGTTTAGATTTGATTTAGTTGTTTATAAATCCTTAATATATACACTTATACACCATTCTTAGATCCCATGATAAAGGGTGCAATATAAATATTTTAATAAATAAGTATAACTCCAGTAGTTACATATATAAGTAAAATATGCCACAAATTCTTTTAAAAAAAACAGTTACGGTAACTTTTAACATTTAGGTTCACATCTTGAAGTGATCATACAGTTGTACACACAGAACTTAAAAAAAAAATCCAACTGGGAAATTCAATTCAATTATTTCAATTTTAATCATGTGGTAATTAATCTTTAAAAAAATTAATAGTTTGTTTTCCTTGTCCCATATCCTGCCTTTTTCTTGACAAGAATATTCTAGATAATAATTATTTAAATCACTTTAGAAAGTACTCTTGTGGATAAGGCAGCCACAGCAGAAGTAGTTACCAGATCTTCTCCTTCTGTAAGGACTAGAAATTTAAGTCAAAGCATCACTTAGGCTTAAGCTGTGTTATTTTTTCCACTACAGGTGCCTCCAGACCAATGGGACACGTGGTTGCCCCAACTGCCGGCGCTCATCTGTTAAACCAGGATTTGTGTGATCTGCTAAACCTATGATACAAGTTCATTTTTCAGGCACCAAAAAGCAGTGCATTGAAGCATTTTTGGCACATGATGATACAGAGAATGCAAGTCCACAGTATACGTAGAGGATCTTCTGCAGAATTGATGCAACATGTCAACCTTGGTCTGTGCCATTTCATGCTCCACATATCTGAATTGTGGACATCTATCAGGAGTCCTGTGGCATCTCCTTCCACAAAGACAATCATCACAACCAACATGTCACCTCTGTTTCTTTAAGGCATTGTCTACCATGGATTCCCACAATTCCAGTCCTCTCATTCTCCTGTTCTGCTGCTTCTGGCAGCTTCCACTGTTCCGACCCTCATACCCCATACCTTTGTTCTTATTCATTCCTTGTGGGAAGCACAATGATTATGACAACGTGATGCTATTTTTTTTCCCTTTTGGATTTATACACGTTGCTTTCTCATAACTATGGGGAGACAGCAACCTTTTTCCAAGTGTTGTTCTAAGTGGCCTTCCTCCTAACATTGTAGGACTCTTCTTAATGGCATAGTTCAGATATCTACCAGCAATTCACCATCTATGTTTTGGAAAAATTAGAGATCTGCAATATAAAACATACGTTTTCTGAGCTTGCCTATAGTGTATTACATTGGTTTTCAACCTTTGGCTTTCCAGATGTTTTGGACATCAACACTTATGAGTCCTTGATCACTGTCCATGCTGATAGGTTTTTTTTCTTGAAGATGAACATCTGGAGTGCCAAAGGCTGAGAACTGCTACCTTAGAACATCCATATCTGTGATCTCCCCTCCTGCCCTTCAGCAATGTGCTTCTCCTGTTTTGTGAGTATGTCTTTTCATTGTAGTCTTGGGATTTTCCCCACTGTATCAAATTCCCTTGACCTAAGATCTACACCATCTGTTCTGTTTCCACAAACAATTGCTGCATGGACTGTAAAGAGGAAAGCCTCTCTGTATGGGCAGTCTTCAGAAAAGGTTTCTTGTCTTGTATTCCTTTGCCGTAGTTGTGCTATTGAACAGACAGAAACGGTGATCTGTCTGCAATTGTGGTGTTGTCAGCAGTATATTTATACTTTCTGTAAACTATTTATATATAATGGAATCAATAAAGCTGTATCAGCCTTTAGCTCAGTGTCCTAAAATTAATTTGACAAGGTTGTAGCCTCCCTGACCAAAAGAAAATTGAACAAGGAATTGCTAACTCAGAAAAAGTATGCTGCAGGTAATGGAAAATAATGTGGAGAAAAGCATTGTTCTTGTTGCAATGGCTACTGGGCTACTGTGGTAAGTAACCACAAATCAGAATATTAAGATGTTATCTAACCATATAGCTGATAATCCTAGTTCTGACTGCATTATCTTACTGGCTGCTGATGCCATTTGTTCATATTGAACAATATCATCCAGTGTAAAAAAACACATGGCTTGGCTGTTTAGTTCTGTGTTGGCAATGTTATGTCTGCAAGCTTGTATTTAAATTTCTGTCCTTTATTTCTGTCTTCCTAAGCTGCCCAAGACAGCTAACAGCAATAAAATAAAAAGTACAACCTTTTCCTTGAAATGTGTAAAGAGCCACACCATATCTAGAGAGCAGCTATGAAAACAGAATTCAAAATCATGACTAAAGCCTTGGTTTTGCTGAAGTTCAGAATTTGTATTTTACTTTTGTGACAAAAGGCTTCACTGGAGAAAATGTTTACTGTGGATCCCACTATAATGATCCTTACATGATTCATTCTCTTCCCCACCTGATCCATAGCAAAGTCAGTGCCTCCATTTAAAAACCTTCAAAGAAGGAGACTCCACCACACTCCAAGGCAACATATTCCACTGGCAAAATGCTCTTACCACCAGGAAGTTCTTCCTAATGTTTAGCTGGAATCGCTTTTCTTGTAGTTTGATGCCACTGCTCTGTGTCTCTGGAGCAGCAGAAAGCAAGCTTACTGACATCCCTTCAAATATTTAAACAGAGATATCATGTCACCACTTTACTTTCTCTTCTGCTGGCTAAACATACCCAGCTTCCTAAGCTGCTCCCCATAGGACATTGTTTCCATTTTGGTTCTCCTCCTCTAGATATGTTCCAGCTTATTAATATCCTTCTTGAAATGTGGTGCCCAGAACTGGACACAATGTTCCAGGTGAGGTCTGACCAAAGCAGAGTGGTACTATTACTTCCCTTGACTTAGCCACTATACTTCCATTGATGCAGTCCAGAACTGCACTGGCTTTTTAGCTGCCACATCACACTGTTGATTCATGTTCAGTTTGTGGCCTACTAAGGCACCTAGATCCCCTTCACATGTCTGACCATATGCCACCCATCCTATATCTGTGAATTTCATTTTTTTCGGATGGAATCTTACATTTCTCCATATTGAAATAATTTTTATTAGTTTTAGCTCAACTCTGCAATCTGTTAAGGTCATTTTGAATTCCGATCCTGTCCTCTGGCATGTAAGCTACCCCTACTATTTTGGTGTCATCTGCAAATTTGGTAAGAATGCCCTTTATTCCCTCACCCAAATTATTGATAAAGATGTAGAATATCACTAGGTCCAGGACAGAACCCTGGGTACCCAACCAGTTTCTTCTCTCCAGGATGAAGAGAAGCCACTAGTGAGCACCTTCTGCATTTGGTCAGTCAACCAAGCACAAGGTTGAAACTGTATCAAAAAGAAAAGGAAAAGAAACAAAGATTAGTCTGGTATGACTTGTTTTTGAGAAACTCATATTGAGTTTCTCAACATGAATTAGTGATGTTTAGTGATCACGGCATTCCTTTCTAAGTGCTTAGGGACTGTCTATTTAATGACCTGCTCTAGAATCTTTCCTGGTACTGATGTCAGGCTGAGTGGGCAGTAATTTTTGGGTCCTCTGTTTTGTCCCTTTTTGAAGATGGGGACAATATTTGCCCTCTTCCAGTCTTCTGGAATTTCTCCTGTTTTCTGGGAATTCTCAAAAATTATTGCCAGTGGTTCCAGCATTACTATTACATATTTCTTTACTGTGTTAAGAGTTCAAGTTAATCTTATTTCCCATGCTTTTTGCATCAGTGTAGAGACATCTAAGACCATGTGTCATTCCCCCAGCTGCTTATTTTAGTTTTTTTTCCTCCAATGGTTGGGTTCTTGTACTACTCATCGAATTTTCCTTGTAAGATTCAGGCTCCTTATCTCCAACACTTGAAGAACTTCTGTCCTCAAGAACACTGGCTCCCTTTCCCACATAATTCAGGGTAGGTTTTTACACATACCAAAAGAGAGGACGCTGATTTGCACAAGCTGCACATTCTAGCTTATATGCACAGATGCAAAATTTGATTATTTTTATCACCTAAATAGAATTGCAGAAAAATATACCTCTGCTCAATGGGAAGACTGATGCAAGTGAACTCTGTTTGTTGAGGCTGTGATCCAAGTAAGTAACTCTTCAGCTCAGGCTTGCTCCATTTCCGCACGAGCCTGTTAGAGCGCTATGATTCCACTTTCAGCCTCCTCTGGAATCCTGGGGTTTGCAGTTTCGGGAGGGGCCGGCCGGCCCCTCCCGAAACTGCAAACCCCAGGATTCCAGAGGAGGCTGAAAGTGGAATCATCGCGCTCTAACAGGCTCGTGCGGAAATGGCCTTGGACTGGGCATGTCTTCAAACAGAAGGGTGTCATCTATGCCACACTTAGCTTACAAGTAAATAATTCAAGATACAGACAGTTCTGTAGGATTTTAGTTGAAGCACTCCCTGATTAAGGTGTATAAATCACATATCTGTATATATGCATATCCTGTGGGGTAGAAAACATGGCTTAGCAATTGCCGGCCGGGCCCTCCCTGAACTGCAAATCCCAGGATTCCATAGGATGTTGAAAGTGGAATGATAGCGTTATAACCGTCCAATGCGGAAACGGCCCTGGTTAAAGTCCAAGACCAGACGGGATCTGCTACCCTTACTCTTCCCCTAATGAAACAGAACTGGAAGCGAGGGAGTTAAGCATCAAGACCCTCCGAGGCTTCCGTCGTTGCCCCAAACTAAGATGGAGGCAGGCTCCGTCAGCGATAAACAAGTGTCGTCACGTAACATAGGGCTACGAGGGGAAGAGGTCTCTGTGAGCTGCCTTGGCAGATTCGACAATGCCGTAAAGCTCGCTGGGACAAGAGACGAGGGCGGGGAGAGAGTCACGGCAACTGAGCTTTGGGTGCTGTTTCTGCCTCGCGTGTGGAATCTGCTGTTTCGAATGTGGAGCTTAAGCTGTTCTGTCGAGAGAAGATGGCGTCG
Organism: Ctenosaura bakeri; assembly: GCA_948474755.1. Classification (NCBI taxonomy): domain Eukaryota; kingdom Metazoa; phylum Chordata; class Lepidosauria; order Squamata; family Iguanidae; genus Ctenosaura; species Ctenosaura bakeri. The sequence goes on from CAOLHI010000937.1 coordinate 964,620, forward strand.
GTGTGGGATGAGGCGGAGGTGAGGGAAGAGGGGCCGGGGACGCCGGTGGCTCTGAGGTGTTTCTGGAGAGGGGGCATTTTGTAGCTTCGTTGTTGTGGCCGAGAGACCCCCCCCCGCTTTTCACCCCGTCCCGTGGAAGCGTCCGGAGTGAGCAAGGAAGGGGGCCGAAGGGGCGGATTCCGCGTCGCTTTTTACCATGACGGTGTATTTTTTCCCCCACAGGATGGCATTGGGGAGGAGGTGCTGAAGATGTCCACGGAGGAGATCGTGCAGCGCACCCGCCTGCTGGACAGTGAGATCAAGGTGAGGTCGGCCTGGGCTCGGCTGGCACAGCTGGGCCCCAGGTTGCCATTTCACGCTTCCCTGCTGTGTTTGTCGGTAGCCCTCCCGCTTCTGGCTTTTTTAGTTCTTCCCTCAGGGCCGTACCTGTCACTTGCCCACCTTTTCCAGGCAAAAGGTACGCAGAGGAAAATAATAATTTCGGCCATTTCTGCACTAGACTGTTATAGTGCTGTTATTCCACTTTCAGCACTTATGGAATCCTGGGGTTTGCGGTTTAGGAAGGAGGTCTGCTCGAGTAATAAATACAGTTTCTCTTATCAGTTTAGAAGCAGGTGATAAGGGAGTGCCTGCAACACCTGTATTTCTTTAGAAGAAAATATTCTATTATTTAGGTGCTAGTGAAGGAAGGGGATTCCCCCTACTTGCTGGTCTGAGACAGTTTATGGTTTTAAAGACTAATGCCAGCATCTTGAATTGAACCCAGAAACAAAAGGTAGCTAGTGAAGTGGATAGAAGACGGCAGCAAAACTGGTGTAGAATCAGCATACAGTGGCCCCTTTACTTTCATGAGGGTTCAGGGCACAGAACCCTTGCAAAAGGAAAGAAAAACCACAGATAACACTTTGCCCCACCTGAGTGAGCGCTCCCCCTAGCATTCTGTTCCGCCCCCCCCATTCCTTTGCTTTTTGCCTGGATGTGCATGCTTTCCTTCTCTGTGCCTGGACAAAAAACAAGGGAATGGGAAAGGCAGCCCCATGAGAAGGTGCATACATCTCTCTCCTCCATTTTCCCCCTTCCATTCCCTTGCCTTTTGCCCAGGCACATGGCTTTCATTCTCCATATGCCCGCAAAAGGCAAGGAAATGAGACAGGGCAGCCCTGCACATGGAGAAAGCACATACACACCACCCCCATTCTCCTCTTCTCATTCTCTTGTCTTTTGCCTGAGCGCACTGAGCCAGACACCCAGGCAAAAGACAAGCAAATGGGAGGGGGAGAATTGGGAGGCCGGCTCATGCGCACCTTCTCCATGTGTGGGCTCCCCCTCCCATTCTCTTGCCTTGGTGTGGAGAAGGAAGGCACAGCAAGCCTGGGCAAACAGCAAGGAAATGGGAGGGGGAGAATGGGAGATGAGGCAAGTGGGTGCCTCACAGATAATCAAATTTGTGAAGATCAAACCCACAAATGTGGAGGGAGAATTGTGATATAGTTGGTTCTGGTAGCTCCAGCTTCCCATCTGCAGCGGCATTTTTAGTTTAACTGAAGTTTCCAGACCATGTGCTAGGGCAGCCTCGTGAACTGAGAATGTTACAGTAGTCATATTTGGTGGCAATTTGGTGACAGGTCCAACTTCTCCCAGAAAAGATGCAGTTGGTGACCTGAATAGAAATGGAAAAAGGAACTTCTGTTCACTGTTGTTCTCTGTGTACTTAAAAACAATAGCAAATCTAAAAGTACTGCCAAACTGGGAACATGTTGCTTCAGGCAGATATAATCCTATGCAAAATAGTCTGCACATTTTCTCCAAGGTTATTAGAATTCCTAGCTGACAGCACTTCTGCCTTACCTAAGTTAAATTTCCATTTGGTCACTCTCATTTACTCCAAAACCTTCCCTAAACACTCATTTAGGATTCCCACTACCTCACCAGGATTTGATGGTGGAAACAAGAAAATTTTCTAGCCTGAATCTCTGGGAGACTCACTCCACTGTTACGTGTAGATGTTAAAAAGCATGGGACACAGGCTGGAATATTATGCTAACCTGAATGCTAAAGGCCCCCGGTAGAGCAGCAACTCCTCAGCAATTCATACTGGATCTTGCTTTCAGGATTGACCACACTTGGTTTAAAGTAATTCTTGATTTAGATTTGTACTATGGATTTACAGATCATGAAGAGTGAGGTGCTAAGAGTAACCCATGAGCTGCAGGCCATGAAAGATAAGATCAAGGAGAACAGCGAGAAGATCAAAGTGAATAAAACCCTGCCTTACCTTGTTTCCAATGTTATAGAGGTGAGTGTTTTTTTTCTCCCTCCCACTAGGAAAATTGATACTTGCAATGACCATTTATTCATGCAGAAGATTCTGTGGTGCATTGGAAGAGGGCCTTCACTTATTTTGTTTTATTTTATTTTATTTTAATTGTTTTAAATAACACTTTTAATATACTTGTCATGGCTACCAAGTTTCTTTCCTGGCTATGAGTGAATTGGCTTGATTTCTTGAGAAGACATTTTAGCTGCAATCATAATAACACTTGTTGGGGAGTAAGTATCATTGAACAGATAGTGCATATAGCTAGGATTGAGCCAGCTATCTCTTTCCCTGTGCTTTAATATTTTTATCTGAAAAAAATAAATGTAATCGTAATTCTTAACTATAAGGAAGAACCCAAATTTCAAGGTGAAGAGAACAAGCTTTATACTTTGTTTCCATTCCTAAATAAATTTACTTGTTCTCTTCATTTGAAAATCCTATAGAAAATACTGAAATAGCTGATTTTTTAGGCCATATTTCTTAATCCGAAACTAGGAAAGGGGCTGTTTGGTTGATGAGTGGTATTGAAATATATAAGTTCTGTCTGTCTCTTTTATTTTGATTTAAGCTGCTTGGGGAAGCAGAATCATTTTGCTTTCTTTTGTTTTATTTTCTTTGCATCTGTACTAAAACGTGTGACTTATTTCTTAGCCAATCTTAATCCTAATCTGCCTACTAGTTATCTCCATGAGATTTCTGTGAATCTCATTGGTGCTTTTTATGAGTAGTAGACCAAGGTCAGTTTAGAAGCCCTACAGACATGATCCTAATACTAGTGATGGCTGAATATCTTGTGCCTTTTCCCATTGCTGTGCATGTTTTTAACCAGGAATATGCTGTGCTCATGTAATGCCTGACCAATATGGCTACACTGTTGATACTTTCTTTGCACCTCTAGCTGTTGGATGTTGATCCCAATGACCAAGAGGAGGATGGAGCGAATATTGACCTTGATTCTCAAAGGAAGGGCAAATGTGCTGTGATCAAAACCTCCACTCGTCAGGTGAGAGTAACATGATGAGAAAGTGTTTTCAGATAGAGGAACATATGTGGAGATGCTTTAGTCTATTGAGTAGTTAAGTATTATCTACTCAGTCTGGTAGGTCCTCTCCAAAGTATATACTAACAGACAGTGTTTTAAACTAGAGAGTCCAGGAATTGCATCCTATCCAGATATGCAAAAAATATCTTCTTGGTTCATCCCACCAGGTTTGGAGACGCTTCCCACAGAGAAGATCATGGCATGGCCTCCCAGAGGAAAATTACCTGGCTTGCTTTCAGCATGTGTTTAAAAAACTTTTATTTCAGCAGGGTTTTATTTTTGTTGCTGAGCTATTAAGCAAAATGAACTGTTGCTTCTGTTCTTGTTGTAGTTTTAAGACTGTATGAAAAGTACTACTGTATCATTTAGTTTTATAGTGTGGTTAGAAACAAAGTTGAGATACAACTTTTGAAATAATAAAAGTACAGTAACTCTGTTCCTCTCAGCAAGCCTTTTCTTTAATTTAAATCCAGAGCACCCTCAATCTAAAGCAAACATAGGACTTTTACAGCAAAAAGCCACATGTTTAGAGAATTCTGAAAGAACTGAAACTGAGCCAGGTTGTAAATACATCATTTTCATTGCGTTTTCTTCAATAGACTTATTTTCTGCCTGTGATTGGGTTAGTTGATGCTGAAAAATTGAAGCCTGGAGACTTAGTGGTGAGTAGTTTCTAACCTGCGCAAGTATTTACTCAGTTTGTTTTCTGATAATCAAAACATACTCAACACACACCTCTGGGTTTCTCATGAAAGATTTATCCTGTAGTAGTTTTTTGAGCATTTCTATGGCACCTTAGTAACACTTTACAGTAAAGAACTTTTACAGCATGTGGTAGTTTTGACTATGGTGTATCTGTATACATTTTATTTTATTTATTGAATTCATACCTTTCTCCTATGATGACATCTGAGGCAGCTGTGTAATTATGTGCACCCTGGGTTTACTTGATAGAAGAACTGCCTGATGTTGCATTAAGAGTTTGTTGGAAATAAACCTTGCTTGATCCATCTAATACTGAAGCTTGTGATACTGTATATAGGAATTGTTCTTCTCAGTTGATACCTCAAACTGACTGTCCTTATGACTTAAAGATTCGTTCTGAGTCTGTAGCTAATATTCTGTTTTCTCCCTTTTTGTAATGACTTGCTACATCGAGAATAATAAAAAGGCGTTTCTTGTTTCTAATTCAAACAAGGTCCAAAATGAAGGCAGTTGAAAACTTGTTGTCATATCTTCCGAAGCCCTGGTGTTGACATGGCCCATTTTCCCCATGCTGTTGGGAACTCTTGAAACACATTCTTAGTCCCCCCCACTTTCTCTTTCTTATAAACAAACATTTCTACTCTAGTATGTGTGGCCCACACATTGGGCAAATATTCTTGATTTGCAATAATAACAGTTGAAAATCTGTATACCCACCCTTGTTAGAGAGCACAGTTTGATCTTGAAAGAGTGAGTTTCTGGAATGGAGATGGCCTATTAATTGATTTATCTCTGCAGGGAGTGAACAAGGACTCTTACTTGATACTGGAGACCTTGCCCACAGAATATGACTCACGGGTAAAAGCCATGGAGGTGGATGAGAGACCTACAGAACAGTACAGTGATATTGGAGGACTGGATAAACAGATTCAAGAGGTGAGAGCAAGAGGCTGCCTTGTTTTTTTTTTAAAAAAAAATTACATTGTCTTTCAGACGGTAACTCTGCAGGCAGAGATTGTTTTGATTTAAATCTTTATACAGCACTTCGTACATGTTGGTGCTTTTATAAAGAATAATCATTTTTCCTGAAGCCTGGGCTGTTCTTTGTGCATACAGCAGGTATTAAGTGGAGGGGGTCATCTCTGTCTTTCTGTCTTGGCAGCTAGTAGAAGCTATTGTCCTGCCAATGAATCATAAGGAGAAATTTGAAAATCTGGGTATCCAGCCTCCCAAAGGAGTACTAATGTATGGACCCCCAGGAACCGGAAAGACACTCTTAGCCAGAGCATGTGCTGCACAGACAAAGGTAAGACTGATTTGTTTGCAGTTGTTCTCCTGAACTCCTCTAGGAATTGCCTTCAATCTTTTGTCATGGAGGAAAGAAAGACAGTGTTGGGTAGTGTTCTGTGTAGTTAGGCTATATCTATATACTGTTTAGCCAAATCCTTTCCAATAACTGTTCCTGTAATTTTATGTCCAACATCAGGCTGTCTCTACTTCATGAAAGCTGAGACCATTAGGATGCAAAATATTTAAGAATACTTTTTCCTTTGCTTGCCTGCCCTCCAGGCTACATTCTTGAAGCTGGCTGGTCCACAGCTGGTGCAGATGTTCATTGGAGATGGAGCCAAGTTGGTGCGAGATGCCTTTGCATTGGCCAAAGAGAAAGCACCTTCTATCATCTTCATTGATGAACTTGATGCCATTGGCACAAAGAGGTAAGATCTGTGCACTCTTTTCTGTAGCATTTAGGATCTGTGCCCACATCAAGATATGAATGTGGCATACATTGAAAGGCTTACTTGTAATCATTCAAGGGATCCTTCCTGACTCTGGAAAAGCATACATTAGATGAGGAGACATCAACAGTCCACTTTTTTTGTGAACTGTATGCAACAAGGGTAACCTGCATTTAAATATATGTAGAGAGTTCTTGTTAAGGAAGCTAGTCAGCTAACCATGGCTTCTTCCAGGATACTGCATTCCATTCCTTCTTGGCCTTCCCTAAAGAGAGCAGTATTTTGAAACCACAAAATATACTCAGTTCTTGTTGGACTGATTTTTATGTTTTTCTCTATTGGGATATCTTTTTCTACAGTACTCAGCGGGATGGCAATTTTGTAGATCTCAAGATTCTTGCTAGCCTGCTGGTATATTTCTTTGGAGTGTGGATAGCTACAAATGAAATCAAAGAATGGGTTCATGATCAGTATACATGATACCATTTCAATGCACAGCATATGTCCTGTCACCAGTAGTAGGTGCTTATCTTTAATACCGTGCAAGTTAATTCTGTATATGTTGAGAACAGAAATAAATAAGTTTCAATTTACACAATAAAATTAGGATCATCTCTGAGAGGTGTAATCTAATTTAAGTTTAATCCAGGCAATACAGTGATGTTGCCAATGAGATAAGAGCCTACTTAATGGGGTTTCAGCTTGTATTAAATAGGGTAGCTTTCCCATTGAAACATCAGACTTACATCTGCAGAGTTCTCCTGATTCCAGTCTCATTCATGGCTGCTTATGGTATTTGTGGCCAGGAATACCTCTATTCAAGTTTGGCTGTTGTGCAAAATATGCCTGTATCCAGGAAGGTGAGATCTAGCCATGGTGACACATACTGTAGGAACAAAAAGAAGCTGCCTTCCTGAATCAGATCAATGGTCCATCTGTTCCACTGTTGTCAACTCTGACTGGCAGCTGCTCCCCAGGATTTCAGGCAAAATTCTGGCCTTGGTTGGCTAGGAAATCTCTGGTATTACCTGGTTGTGTGTTGTGTCCAGTGTAGTATGGTACTTTAGTTCCCTCTGCATTACATACTGCACTGCACTGCACTCTACATTTCACTGCCTTTGAAGAGTCTCTGAAATTGTTGATTTATCTGGTATTCAGCAGTCAGTTTTCTGATTACCCTTGTGAGTACGTGATGCACATTTTATAACAGTTACATTAGCTTCTGGTCTGTTTCCAGCCATAATTCAAATTGCTGGTAAAAACCTTTTACAGTCCTAAGTGGCTTGAGTCCTGAAGGTGTTTCCTCACATTACATCCTTCCAGTTCCTTAAGATCTGCTGAAGAGGCTCTTCTTTGTGCCTTAACAATGACTGCTGTGTTCTGTGGTGGGATGTAGGAGAGGACTTTCAGTTTAGGTATACCTCAGTTATGAAACACCCCCAGAATGTCTGTTCAGCCCTTCTCCTATTACCACTTGAAGACATGTTTTGTTCTAGCTTGCCCTGTTGGACTAAAAACATATTAGTGCACTGATGTCCTTTTAAGTTGCTACCTGCCAATCTCTGCTCTTTTAAAATCAATTTTGTTGTTATCTTATAAAATTTCCACTCAGTTTTGATTTTTTGTGTTGCAAGATGTCGAGTGCTGCAAAGGAGTGGATGAGATGGGCAGTGTATAAATTGGGTGGGCAACCTTGAAGGGGACAAGAGGTGTTTTCTGGTTGTAAAGGAAAGGGGAGAAATGACATCCGATCATTTCCAGTTTTGGGAATGAGCTGAAATCTCATTTTTGCAGGGAGCAGGGCAAGAGAAGCTAAACTGGCACATTTTATGGCAGTTTCATATTTTACTTACTTCCTGTCTGTTTTGCAACTTGTGGGCCATGTTTTCCCAACCCATTGTAAATCTACCTCTGCTATAAATGTATCTGATAATAAAAATATAATGCTATGTATGAGCCAAGAGGAGTTTGATGAGTTCTGAAATTTAAATCTCTGCATTCTGACTATAATGGGAAATATGTAATTGTAGACACTTCTTTCAGGAGCCCCTAAAAATTTATTGTTCCTTCAGCTCATAATCACTTGAGATTCGAGACTGTCTCTTTGCCTTGCCAGTCAGTTTCTGAAGATTGCATATGTCAGATTTTAGGTATGGAGGGTTATAGGTGGGGGATCTGAGCTCGTCTGACCTCATCTGTGAAGTCTGTGACAGAAGACAGAGTACTTCAGCCAATTTCCCACCTGTAAAATGGAAGCAATAGTGTTTTCTGTCAGGTTTATGTCAAGGACAAACAAAATAAAGACAGCAGTGGACCTTGTCAGCTAGAAATACTGTTCCGGTACAATTCTGATTCAAGCAGCAGTTTAGCCTTTTCCACCTCTGCCAGTTTTCAGAAAAGGCTAGAGGAACTGCACATGTGTGCACTCTCTTCTACAGCAGTGACTCAGCTGTGCAGCCTATCTGTATGAGGGTTTATACAATTCTGGCATCTGCAGTGGAGGAGGCAGATGAATGTGACTGACATTTTCTCTCTCCCTCCCTCCACTTCTATACCAGTTGCCAAACCCCATATTAAACATGGTGAAATTAGATGACTGTATTTTGTCGCCCTGTATGGACCAGCACATGGTAGTGGCTGTAAAACTACTTCTCCATAAACTACCTCCATATAGAGACAGTAGCATGAAGAAGGATATATGTTTGCACTAACTCACCATTTCCCCACATTATCACTGTAGACCCATTCACTATCTGAGTTGGTCACTTAATTTTTGAAAATAAATTAACAGTATAGTCATGCTTCAGTATGTTATGGATATGTGCAATCAGACCGTGATGAAGTGATTTGTTTCTTGCAGTACCACAATCACATTTTAAATTAGATCTGTTCATTCATTGTGTTTATGTCAAGCGGTAAAATGAAGTTTTCTGAAGGAGATGGAGTCTGAAAGCAAGTTTGACTTTCTATCTTATTTTCTTTCAGATTTGATAGTGAAAAGGCTGGTGATCGTGAAGTACAGAGGACCATGTTGGAATTGTTGAACCAGCTTGATGGATTTCAACCCAACACACAAGTGAAGGTAAGCTTACCCTTGCTTAAGAGTATGAGAAGTGATGTTGTAAGCAGATACCAGAATATCAATGAGGGAAGTCTTAATGGTTTCGGCTCCTGTCTCTGAGTAGAATCTGCAGTCTCCCCCATTACAAAGTGATCTCCTTTATCCAGGTGATTGCTGCCACCAACCGTGTAGATATACTAGACCCTGCTCTGCTCCGTTCAGGACGGCTGGACCGCAAGATTGAGTTCCCAATGCCCAATGAGGAGGCCAGAGCCAGGATTATGCAGATCCATTCACGCAAGATGAATGTCAGGTACATTGCATGGTTTCTTACCCTTCCCACTGAGTAGAAAAACCAGAATAAACTATTCATAATTGCATGGTTTATAGAGACTCAAACCTTTGGCTTAAATTCTCGCAAAAACTTCAATTATTTTTATCATTAAATACACCCTGTCCGAGCTTTGGAGTTTTAAGTGTTATCATGAAGTCTTCAGTGGTAATTTTTCTTTTCAAAAATAGAATTTCTTTTTCTGCAGCCCTGATGTGAATTATGAAGAGCTGGCTCGTTGTACAGATGACTTCAACGGCGCACAGTGCAAAGCTGTGTGTGTAGAAGCGGTACGTATGTCTTGTCGGGCTCCCTCGTCTGGTTTCCATTGGGTAATGAAAAGATTCCCCTTTCAAAAGCTGGTGCTGAACAGGGTTCACAGGGAGAAGGTTTTCAGCCCAAGAATGGCACTTTACTGTGCCTGGCTATGGAATACACTATTTACACTTGTTCCTTGAACTGTACCTTTTCTTACTGGGACAGGGAATGATTGCATTGCGGCATGGAGCAACAGAGCTCACCCATGAAGATTACATGGAAGGAATCTTGGAAGTGCAGGCCAAGAAGAAAGCCAACCTACAATATTATGCCTGAATTTTTCATCTAAAATTGTTTACTAAGGCCTTGACTGAGAAAGTGATTGGGACTGAACTGTATTACTTTCTTTTACATAATGGGAAAAAATAAAATGTCGGCTTCAGTGAAGGAAGTTGTTGCATTACTGTAGCCTGAGGGTGAAAAGATAATTCTGAACTGGTTCCTCTGTGATGCTTTTTAAACCCTAAAAAAATCCACATTTGGAGTTGCGGTGAACCTGAGAAGATAGAGAGTACAATATGCAAATTCACCCTAATACCTCAGATTCATTTTTTTCTGCTTGTGTGACTGAATTCTTCATAAACATTGAAAGGCCGCAGTCATTCATCATAGTGCTACAGTTCCTTGACTGTGTACATTTTAAAGTCCCCTTTTCAGCATTTGAACTAAAGCCAAGCATGTTATACTCACTGCTGTATATACTGGCACACCAATTAGCCTCTTTGATCCCAGCAGCTAGTATTTTTTTCCCTTATAAATGCAACTTCCTCATGTTCACATTAAGCTTTGTTAGGTAGAAATGAGCAGGCAAACTCGAGAGATGGGTATTGAGAGAATGGCTCTAGAACATTTCATATCTACCCAATAGGATTCCTTTTCTTTTATAAAGAGATATATTAGGTGAGATCTTTTCTACAGTAGCCCCAGAAGGTGAAAGTGGCCATCCATTCACTGTAACTAAGCCTTTTAATTTAATCTCTTGAAACATACAACTTCCATTTAAAAATCACACTTTCCATGAATACATTGACTTTAGCACTGAGTAATTAATTACATGCCACTTAAAAATACAATGTAAACAGCCCCTGTAACCAAGGCTTCTTGTGCAGTCTTTTGAGGAGACAGGAAGGGAGTACAATGAGGAAAGACCAGTGCTTCCCCTCAGCACCATTGTTGATGTTCCTGAGTTTAGGTTCAGCTCTCTACCTGCATACAGCAAGCCCCTTTAATCAGGGGTGCTTCCTTTTCTGTGATAAAATGTTGCCATCAAGGGGATGAGTTTGTTTCTGTGCTCATCTGCCAAAAGTAGAATTTCTTCTACAGTGAGACCGGAAGGGTTTGAAGTGGAATTATAAATCTGAATTTACCCTTTTTTTAAAAAAAACAAAAGTTGATAAACCAACAGGACTGAAGGACAGCAGCCTTGATACCAGGTCCCAGCAAGAAATTGAGGTTTCACCCTATTAAATGAGTATGTGGTTTTAACCTAACAAACAGGAATTTCACAAGTGAGTAAGTAACCCCGTTAAATTCACAGATACATATTCCTGTCAATAAGCTTTGGACCACCTACATATTTATGGATTAATTTATTATCACTAACTCAGGTGTGCCCCCTTGTGGAAAAAGTTGCAAGCATCTGAAATCTAGTTAAATTCCATTTTTCCTTGCATCCTGCGCATTAACTTTGCAAGTTAGTTCATGAGCTGCTATGCATATTTGGCGTCCAGAACTGAGAAGGTTCAGATACTGAGTGGTCCAGAGGAAGTACTTTCTAACCTCTCTGAATGATTAAAGCCCCCTCAAGCTGATTTCAAATGGTGCTTCAATGCAAACAAGTCTCTGCTGCAAAGGAGAATCAATACTGAATCTAGACAGATTTCCCTTTGGCCTTTGACTCTGACTTGTCCTTAAGAGTTCCTGGAAATGGAGTTCCTTGAGTCATTGGACACCAAACAGAATTCATGTGGCTTCCCCTAGCAGAAATCTGGTTCAGCTTAAATGGTACACAGATCCTACAGAAACACACCCTATTTAACAGAAAACTTTCCTTTAGGCAAACCAGGAATAAAAATGAACCTGATCAGTCTATTTTTATCAGACAGGCAGGCTGAAGAATCAACAGTGGTATTCCCCCAAGAGATTGAAAAAGCAATTGAACCCCTTAATTTCTTCCACAATAGGGACCACCCCTTGCTTCATGAATCTCATGTGCCCACGTTAATGGGAACCTACTGCTGGACTGTGCTTGCTAGAGAGTTCTTTTATGGTCTTCTCATCACACGGCACCATTTTCCTGTCGAGGTTTCTGTACAACAGTCCGAGGGCTATTCAGCGAGGGAGCCAGTGTACATAAGAATCCTGCCAGAAGGGTCAGTCCCAGGCCTCCCCAGGCACAGAACATGGACCAGCCATAGCCATGACTGATGTCTTCTGGTAACCCGTAGACATAGCGGGGGTAACGGGACAGCTCAAAGTTTATCCCGGCGACACAGGTGCAAAGGGAAATGATGCAGCAGGTACCTGGGGAAGCAAGGGAGAAGAAAGGAGGGTTCATGCATGATAGTAATGTTTCCCAACTTCCTGAAAAGAGCAAGATCCAGTCTTTGAGGCTTTCCATCTAAAAAAAAAAATACCAGTAGGGAAGAAAAAAAGAAAAATGGAGGTGGTGCATGAGTACTCCAGAGTTACCCATGATAGCTGAGTCTTAATGAAGCTTATATTCAAATTCATTTGATTCTTTTGCCCTGTCCCATCCTCTGCATCCTGCTGATCAAGGCTTTCCTATTTCTTCTCTCTATCTCACTCACTGATCTCAACATGAAAAAGCACTGGTAGTTTTGAATGCTTGCTCTACTCTTCTTTCCACATCTTCTGCCTCTCCTTTCAAAGCGGCCTTCTCCAACTTAATGCCCTGCAGGTGAGTGAAATTATTTCTTCCATCATCCCAACCAACATGGCCATGCTGGTTAGGGGATGATGGCAGATTTGGTCCTACACATCCGGATGGCCCCAAGCTAAGGGAGACTAACTTCTAGCTGAACACTTGTCTTTCTATGGTATACAAGCAAAACTTAAAATCACTGTGATGTTTTGTGGCTTCACCCAGCACCAGTTCCCACCTCCTTCAGTTGCCCATCTTTCCAAGGAAAGAGGCTCTGCATTATGTAACATGAATATCCTATTAACCACATCTCAATACTGTTGTCAGTGGTTTCATGAAAAGCCACCGGATGCAGCTGCTGCTGCTTCTTCAGTGTGATAATCAAATATCCCAATCTGAAGGCTGGAAACTGGGCCCTGAAATACTACAAGTCACCAGAAGTATTGTCATTTTTTCATCTTTACTATATTTGGACAGAACTTTTCTGAGATTGTTTCTTCTTGTGGATTTATGACTAGCATAGCTATATGCTGAACTCCCCCTACCTTTCAGTCACAAGTACCCATATACAGAGAATTACAGCATATTTCACAGGTTGGTCTAAGTTAACTAATGAGTAGCCTGCATTATCCAATGCTCTATAGAATTTTCCATTGCATTGCCATCTATTGAATCAACATAATATACTTTCAGAATTAAAAAATGCTACATTATGGGCTGTAGAGTGTTGTTAAAAGCCCAGATAACACAAGCATGCATTAATACCAATTTGAATTAGTAGACATAGCTTGCTTTCCTTACTGCTTTGCAGAGCCTGAAAAAGTTACTCTTTTTGGGTGATAACATTCAGAATCTTTCAACCAGTGGCCACACTGGCCATGAAGTTCTAGTAGCTATAATCCAAAAGGTTTTCTGCATTGCCCCTAGATGGTTTTGTTCCATCTTGGAACATACAGGCCACAAGTGTGTATTGGGAAGCATATATGTATTGTGTGTGTGTATATGTGCCTTCAAGTTGCCTGTCGACAACTGATGGATTTCATAGAGTTTTCTTAGGCAAGGAATACTCAGAGGTGGCTTTGCCAGTTCCTTACTCTCTGCAGTGTCATCTATATAGCACCAGGTATTCATTGGCAGGCTCCCATCCAAGTATTAACCAGTGCTGACCCTGCTTAGCTGCCAAGATCAGACAGGATCTGGTACCTTTAGGGTATTTACACATCACACACCCCAAATTCAACTTACAAATATCATACGGCCCAGTAAACATAGCCATCCCCATGTTGTTGGAGAGATGGAGGGTGAGAAGGGATGTGTCCAACCATTTCTTGTAAATGCATGCACTGTGACAGGCTTCTGCAGGAAGGTCTCTGTAGATGAAATCCTTGCAGCATGTCCAGCTTTAGTAACAGTGGGACACATCCCCACTGATTCCTCTGCTCTCCAACAATATGGAAATGGCTTTGTTGTAGGGGCTGCGCTGCTTACAAGGTAGGTTTGATTGTAGTAATGCTAAAGCAATGACGTCACTGCAAAGCTGGAACACAATTCCAAGCTCTTGGGGGGGGGGAAGTTGCAGTGGCCTTGACTTACACCATTGAAATTTATCAGCAGGATGACAGCCACAGTCTACTTACAATTTGTGAAGCAGTTCACAATGGTAAATTGTTGGGGAAAGGTTGCTTTTCTTCACATTGATCCCTCCTGGGCATCAAAACTTGTTTGAGAATGTAAGACATGTGAATGCGGCAAAACTTTCTGGAATTGCCAAAGTTGTAAAAATGGGCATGGGGATTATCTTTCTGTTTGTGTTGATGCCTTTCTTTAAGACCTCACATGTTCCCTGTTTGTAGTACAGGAGGCACTGTATGGCGGGAAAATGTGAGCCATTTGCAAGTGTCTGTGCCTTTCCCTCCATCTTGGAATCAGTGTTGTCAACTCTTTTACCAGTGGCTACAGCTGTGAGTATAACTGTTGTTGGATCCACAACCAGAGTTAGATGGTAGTTTAAAAAAAAAAGAGAGAGAGAGGTTTTTTCAGCAGAGGTTGAATGGTCACCTCTAAGGAATGTGGGAACAACAGTTCTGCACTAGCAGGGGCTTAGACAGTTGATCGTGGAATCCCTTTCAGCTCTATGATTCTCTTGGTTTATTTCTGTGCTGTGAAAAGATTTACTAATTCTTGTATGCAGAACTGCTGCTTTAAGGCACAGAGGCAAAGGTGCAGCTGTAAGATTGAAACTAAAATTGCTACAGATATGCTACAACAGGCAAAAATGACATCATGGAATCATAGCCATTTCCACACTAGACTATTATAGTGCTATTATTCCACTTTCAACATCCTATGGAATTCTGGGGTTTACAGTTTAAGGAGGGGCTGACACCTCCCTAAACTAAATGCCAGGATTCCATAGGATGTTGAAAGTGGAATAATAACACTATAACAGTCTAGTGCAGAAATGGCCATAGAGGTAATCTAATCTAACCCCCCACCCATGTCTAAGAGATGACCATCCAGCCTCTGCTTCAAACCTAATTAAGAAAAAGAACTCTTCTATGATTGTCTGTTAATTATTGCAGATTAGCAAAATCACTAAACTCTACCCTGAATCCAAAAGCCTGCATCTAGTAATGGAACCTTATGCTGTTTACACTCCTGTGAAGTAGTCCTGATTTTGGCAGCTGCAAGTACAGCATCAGATAGTGCAGAATGTGGTGAATAGCATTATCTGACACAGCCACACTTTGCATCATTTCAAAATTTTGTCAAGTTTTTTTAAACTCTAACTAGCTGAAATAATAGCATTGCCTGTTCTGCGTCTTTGTGTGATGGGGGCCTAATTCCACTGCCTGGGCTTTGATTCATTGCATCATATAACCACACTAACTAAATGGCTCTTGGACTTAAGCAAAAAAAAACAAAAAATTCTCACCTCCCATAAGGAAGAGCAGTCCAGCTACATATTGCATGAGTTCATGCTGTTTACAACAGCCCAGCATGCCAATAATCCATCCAAACAAGATGATGGAAACTGCCATACCAATGAAGCCCGCTGTCATTCTCCGCAGATCTGGGGAGAGGTGTTGGTTCAGTGGAGGAAGAAGAGGGACCGAGGAAGCGAAAAGAAGAGATATAGGAAAAGTATAGATGAAATAAGAGATAGAATCCTGCATCGCACAAATTAATTGCTTCTTATGCCTGAAATCCTATGAAGCAGCCTTTCCTAACCCTCAGAATGTGTTGGACTACAAACCCCATTATCACTGTAATTTCAGAAAGCAAAGTTTATTCCATAAAAATATTGAGCCTCTGCCAATTGCAGAACCAAAGTCATTAAAACAGCAAAACTCTTTAGAAAACTGGGCCTGGTCATGAATTCTGTCATTTTGGGTATATGTGTGTGGGTGTACACTTGCATATACATATGTACTGCACCCAAACTCCTCCCATGGCAGTTGAATAGCACAAACAGGCAAGGTCCAAGTCATCAGCCTGGCTCGTGTTCAGAAGCGTGACACACTAGCATAGACACTGGCTGGGTTGCCTTTTGGCAATATCATTCTGAGAAATCTCGAAAGGGGTCTGGGAAGCTCAACAGACAGTAAAGACGGGAAGAGGAAAGGAAGATGGTAAATGCTTCAAGTTAATCAGTAGGAAGTTTATCTCAGGAACAGAGAAAAAGAATTAGTATTTGAAATACGAGGTACAAAACAACCCAGGGAAGTATGTTCTCTGGGAAGTCGGCTATTGAATTACAGTATTGAGCAAGCACAAAAATCAGAAAGCCCCGAACAAAACCACACGGCCACAAATTGACTACCACAGATTTACCAAATGTCAGTCCAGCTCAGAGGTCAGGATAAGTCTTGGCTTCATCACCAGTCCAAGAATATCTTAACCATGTTTTAGACTGCATGGACTAATGGAGAAGGGAAGACTGTAGGCAAATAAGGGGCAGGCAATCAGCATGAATGTCAACACCTTCTGACTTTAGGATTACGTGGTCAATTATCCCAAAATAATCCTTCCATATAACCATCTCTTTTTTTAGGCTTATTCTTTTAACCCTTTCCAATTTAGCAATCATAATCCTGCAGTTTTCAACAACCTTAGAATAATTTATGTTCAGTTCCTTGCTTACAGCAATACAGTACTCAAAACATTGTTCCAGTGCCAAAGTGCCTTAGCTGAATTCAACTTCTTCTCACTGAGAGATTAGAATGTGTCTAGACAGGTAGATAGATAGAACTACAGATATATTACTGTACTCTCAGGTGAATCCATAGCAGATTTGCTTGGTCTTCTCCATCAAGAATTCCCTTCACACAGAAAGCTAATACATCAGGAAGAAGGCTAAACTTCTTGTGTGCTACCTTTAATGACAGGGAGGATCATTCAAGCAGACAGTTTCCTTAGCCTGCATTCCAGAGCTTGGAATAATTGCACTGGCCATGCAAGCAAAGAGATTCTGGGTGTTACTGTCCACAAAAATAACTGCAGCAAGGAGGCATGTTTGATTCTTTTGCATCTTGGTTGATTCCAAGTATATATAGAGGCTAGAGTGTTAAGCAAATGCTTGGGTTACTTACGTAGGGCATGCCACTCATCCTGGCGAATAGTGTTGGTGATATTCACTGGCAAATTGCGTGGCAGGGAAGATGAGGTGTAGTGATACTTCACAGCTGTGCAGCGCTGAATGATTCCTGAATGAGACAAAAGCATAGCCTTCAGATGGAGATGCCTTATTATCTCAAGATGGTCTTCCATGATGTTGCTTTCTCTTCACTGCTCACTAAGTCATTTGAAGCCTCACAGAATCCTAGAGTCAGAAGGGGTAGCAAGACCCGTCAGTCCAAGCCCTTACCAATAAAGGAACCCACTGCTAAAGCACCCCTGAGAGGTGAGCATCCAATCACTGGCTGAAACTGAGCCACAAATCAGGAAATCCATGAATCTCACACCTGCTGCAAACTCATTACAGAGCACAGGGCCAGCCCAAGAAACTTTGTTGCCTGAAGCAGAAGAGCAGGTGAGACCTCCAACCACCCAAGTCAAGGTACATGATGTCCAAGGCCAGTCAAGTCATTTTGGCAGAGGTGGCACAAAATCTGATAAAATGCCTCTTCCCATCTCTTCACAATACAAATATATCAGTAAGAAAGTTAAATACTTGTTGTCTACCCAAAACCTGCCCTCGAAGACAGCTGCCTCACTCTGCCTAATTGTAAGGCTGGTGTCCATGACAGACCATCAGGCAAGCCACTGATACTCAGCCTCACCCCTGTTTCTGCAATATGGAGGCAAAAATAGTGACTGACTTTATAAGTATTACAGCTGTGGGAGGAGACATGTGGCCCTCTGTATGCTGTTGAACTGCAGCAACCAGAGCTAGCATAGACAATGATATGAAATGCTGGGAGCTGCAGTCCAACAGCACATGTGGGGGGCACCTGATTCACAGAATCATAGGGTCCAAAAGGCTCTCAAAGACCATCTAGTCTAACCCTCTGACAGTGGTAAAACACTTCTGTGAGGTGATTGTTTAAATTCTGTTTAAAAACCTCCAATCAAGGAAAATCCAGCATCTTCTGAAGTTGTCTATTCCATTGCCAGACAGATGATCCTATTCATTTACTACAAAGATGTTACATACGTGAAGCATTTTTTATATTCAGGGGTACTATATAGATGTGAAGTGGTTGTTTTTACTACCCGTATTATATGCTATTGTGTAAGATAAACAGAAACCACATTTGCCCCATTTACTGATAGTTCTTGTTACAATGTCCAAATAATACAGTACGATTTCTGTTATGGAGGAAAAGGGCAGAAAAAATTTGAAGACAGTCAGCAAAAAGAATTTGAATGAATACAGTTGGCCTTCTACATTTGCAGGTTTCACTTTCATGGATTTGCTTATTTGCAAATTTCTCCAACTCCTGTCCCTTTCCTTAGTTGCTTCTTTTCTAAGGGAACCTTCCCCCATGATGGTTCCGATCAGGCTGCACAGCCCTTTAAAAACCCACCCCTGGCCCTTCTCCTCCTCCACCAGCCACTGCCTGGCCAGCTAAGGATGGATCACACCCCAATTTCTCAGCACCACAAATCCTCTCCTGGTGCTCCCCATACCCAAGGAAAGAGATGGGTGAGAGAGAGGAAGTATAGGGCCACCATGCTGACCCATCCTTTTTTCCTCTCCTTTCCCTGACCTGTTTTGGACCCTGGGTGCCCATTTTCCCCATTATGCCTCTACTCACTTCCACAGGCACACACACAGACACACACATTTTGATATTTGCCGCTTTTCTGCTTTTGTGGGGGGTCCTGTGCCCCAAACCTAGCAAAGGTGGATGGTTGACTGTGTTGTGATTTCAGAGAGACAGCATGGTGTAATGGGCTGAGCATTCACTATGACCCTGGAGACCAAGGTTTGAAATTCTTGCTCAGCCATGGAAACCCACTGGGTGAGCTTGGGCAAGTCAAACTCTTTCAGACTCAGAGGAAGACAAAACCCTTCTGAACAAATCTTGCCAAGAAAACACCATGATAGGTTCACTTTAGGATTACCAAAAGTGGGAAACAACTTGAAGGCACACAACAACAATTGTGATTTCACTCTTGGAAGTCTTTTGAGTCTCTGTTCTAACAAAGAAAGCTTATTTACAATGTAAGTCATAAAATCCTTATATCAGATCTGTCCACAAGTGATCTTTTCAATGTTATTTTGCACTCAAGCACCATTTGGGAGGCAAACCAAAGAACTGGCAATGTTGGCTTTTATTGCAAAGCTCATAATGTCAGAGCATTACACCTTCCAGATTCCTTCCCTGTTCAAATCAGTTTCTATTGACTATAGTAAGCCCCAAGACAATTCTGGTATCATCCACAATTGCTCTATATAGAAGCAAATTAAAACTTTAAAGTACTTTTCCCCATATTGTTTCAACAGTATTCATCATCAATAGCTTCAGCCATAAGACACAGTGAAGCTGTATTTAATTATCTGCTACTCATTTCTATCTATTTCAGATGCCTAAGGCAAGATCAGTTTGTTATCCTATCTTGATGATTTTGCTGTTGACTGTCAGATCATGAACATTTTATAGTAAGGTAACTTAGTTTTGTATGTACTGAATAGAGGTAATCAGATAAGGAACTGGTGGTGAGTCTGAGCAAATGGTATGTTGAGGGTGAATAGTTAGTGGGCTATTCGAAGAGATCTGAATTGGGTTGATGGCTGGCAATTAGTCTGGTTGTTGGTGTAAGATAGATTGGTGTAGAGTTGGGGAAATGAATGAGGATTAGGGTTTTTAAAAAGTCAGGTTTAGGAATTATGAGTTAGCAGTTTTTGTAGAGAAGAGTATGATAAGAGTGAAATAGTTCTTGTAAATGTGTGAAATTATTAATCTGCTTTGCTATGTTCAACTTCTGTAAATAAAATACTGTTTTGGTATATCATATGCTTTTGGTCTCCAGGAATGATTGATAGAAGATAGATAGATAGATAGATAGATAGATAGATAGATAGATAGATAGATAGATAGATAGACAGACAGACAGACTGACTGACTGACTAGGTTCAGGTGCAGCAGAGAATAAACACAGTTGGTGCCCAGTGGGGATAGAAGTTGTATAATATCTTGCACAAGAGCCTTGAGGGTATCTAGTAGGTTCCAAAGGTGGACACAGCACTGAGACAAGAGGAAGTCTTTGCACTGCTGGCAGAGGCAAGAATGGGGAAAGTCTTCACTCTTGATGGGAGCAGCAAAATTGTGGAAACCATCATATCTCGTGGTAGTGGAGATTTAGGCAGAACCTAAAATCTGGTGAGAAAAGTAGTGGGATAAAAGGGCAAGAGCCTCTCACTGACACATCTGTCTGATACAGCCTTTGTAAACTTCCATGTTTGCTGTTGCAAAAATCTCTCCCTCTGTTGTGAACATGAGATAAGCAGCATTGTTATTTTCAAAAATCAAATTGCTGCTTGATTAAAAGCAGTGGAAAAGAATTGCTCAGATTGCACTTACCTTCTCTGATATACATTTAATAGCTTTGAACATATTAAGATGAATGACTAGTTTTTCAGAAATAGGAATATTAACAGAAAATTATTGTTAACATAGACAGTATCTACAGAGATGAATTAATCCATGCTAATTGTAAATATGAGAGCCAATGTGGTGTGGTGGTTTGAGCACTGAGCCACAATTCTGGAGACCAGGGTTTGATTCCCTATTTGTCCATAGAAACCCACTGGGTGATATTTTCTCAGCCTCAGAGGAAGGCAAAGGCAAACCCCCCTCTGAACAAATCCTGTTGAGAAAATCCTGTGATAGGTTCACGTTAGGGTCACCATATGTTGGAAAAAACTTGAAGGCACACAACAACAACAAAACTGCAAATGTGATACAGCTTTTAAACAACACTTCAGGGGTTACACATCCCAACAGCACCCAAGCCAAAGCATATTTGGGGGATGGGCACAGTACAAATTTGTAATACATACCTCTGTCCCATCAAAAACTCATGAAAAATAAGTTTCTATTTTAATGATGAATTATACCCTGGCTCACACTGGGGTTTTTCTAGCATGGCAGCATTACCCCCTCCATTTTTTTTTTTATTAACACAATCAAAATTAATAAAAATGCTTTGAAGCATTTTGCTTATTTTGTAATGGCTTGTTCACAACTTTTCACTGGCCCTAATGAAGGTTAATAACCTTGTTAATTTTTAACAAAAACCTAATTGCCTGACCCCCTTTAGCTTCTTTTTGTTCCCTTTGTTAAACCTCCTTACCTTTGGGTTTTGTCTTTTGTATTTCTAGGCCCACAGGTACAAATGAGTGAGAGGACGCAGCAGTAGAGTGCTGAGCTCTAAGATATTTCCTGCATATCAATAATAAAATTCCATCATGGGTTCTGTAGTTGTAAAATTTGAAGATATAATTATCGGTGCAGCTAACAGAGTTGCATAAGGAGTAGGCCAAACGCCAGCAATTAAAGTTCCCATTTTTCAGATGAGAAGCACTAAGGCTAAGAGATCATTGGTTAGCACAAGGCCAACTATGGCAGAGTTTAATTTTAAACTGACCACTTTGCTTGGCATTGTCAAGCCATTAGAAATGCATGTAAATGTCCTAGAGATGTAGAGTCACTCATTTAACATTTGCCCAACTGCCACTGTAGACATTATCTGTGTATCAAACACTGCTGCAAGCCTATCTGGAACTCAGTGCCTTGCTAAAATTTAAGATATTTTGTTTATGACATCCCTGCTAAGTGAATATCTAGGAAATGGACAAAACCTCTCAATGTTAATCTGCATCCTTTGCCTCTTCCATCTCTTCTGCCCTGTCTGCTTGCCTTGTTGTACTACTTAGTTGCCTTGTTACAGCTGAATTTGCAATATTGTTATAAACTAAAAGCAAAACTCAATAAAAACATCAGACTTCATAAAAACATTAATTGAAAAGAAACTTTTACAGATATGAGAGTCCATTCGAAAGGTGATTCAGCTACGTGAACTTTGAGGAATGCTGTTCTAATGATTCTAATGCAGGGTGAGCTACACGTCTCTGAAAGACTGACTCAGCCATCTGAACTCTGGAGGACACTGTTATAATTATTATAATGCATGGTGAGCTGTGCATTAGCACATCCAGTTTGATTTTTTAAGAAAAAACTGCCTCACAAACTGAAAACAGTGAAAGGCTGAACTACAAAGTCCACACGACATTACTGAGAAGATAACCTGTGGTGCAACTGTAGCCATACACAGAAAATTCTTAATGAGATCAAAAGTCACACTGTGGCTTTCCAGAAGTTCTTGGTCTGCAGACTTTGTCATTCATCACCATTGCACTGTTAGGAATAATAGGAATTGCAGTCCAATAACATCTGGAAGACAACACGTCTCTTCCTAATGTATTGAGAGAAGTGATCCCAAACTCATTCTGTCCTAGAAGGCTAGCAGCTTTCCAATCTAGAGCACAAAGGCACACTGGAACAGTCCAGTATCAAGACATGGTTAAGTCCACTGGACATAGTGGCAAAGGCACACATAAGTCTGTAGTAGATTGCAACCCAGTTGCCCTGCCCAGAAAGTCAGCTATGGTTCACAGTCCTCCAACAGACTCTACTGTAGCAGCCATAGACAAGGTCTACAAAAGCTTAGCAATTACCGGTATTTTTTTTGTTTCAGCGGTGTAAGTCAATAATAAATTCAAAGTGTCAGTTCAAGGGAGTCTCCAGCAGAGTAGTCAGCACACAAAGCAAGGGTCAAGGTTTTCCAGGAACATGAGCCAAAGATCAAAAGAAAAACATGTTGCTTCCACCAGAAATGCCAGTTTTCTGCAAATGGACTTCTCTTCACCCCATCTCTAGTATCTATTAGCCAGCAGCCTCCCCAGCTGTTCGGCTAATTCATGCATCTTCTCTATATACATACTTTGAGTTTCATGGGCTCTCTCTTTCTCATCTATGCTGGGCTGCAATAAGTATTGTCCTGTTTATGTCTCTGTGTTGTGGCTTTTGGGAACCATCTTGTCTGTGTTTGCACCTAAGTCCTGGGACTGGGGCATGACGTCAGCTGTACAGCATGCATTAATTTCTGCCAGTCTCAAAAAAGATAAAACACATTAGAATATTGCTCAGAAAATGAGCAATAGAGTTAGTTTTAAATCTCTGTGGCAGCATCAATGAGGGAAGGAAGCCTGTGACTGGAGAAGGAAGAATCAGAGAGAAGAAAAATAAAATGATACCAGAAAATAGCAATTAATAAAATGAAATAAATGAACTGCCTCTTAATGGATGCAATCAAGGTGGAAACATCAAAATGCAGAAGATGCATCCTAGAGAATTAAAATTCAGAGAAGTACCATATTTGCCAGCATATAAGATGCTCTAGCATAAAAGGCACAATTTTGGGGGAAAAACATTTTTAGTACCATTATGTCTTATACACCGGTAAGACTTCCCCCACCCACCCCTTCCCTTCTGTTTTGCCTCGGTGGGAGTTCCCCCCATCAAAGTAAAATGAACAGGAAAGAGAGGTGGAGCTCTAGGGAAGCCTTGAGCGAGTGCTCCTTTCGCCCCCCTGGACCTCCCCCTCTCTTTCTTATGCATTTTGCCTGAACATGGATGACTCAAGCTGAGGCAAAACAGAAGGGAAGGGGGATAGAGGAAGCCTGGGTGCAAGTGCTCCTTTTGTCCCCTAGAGCTCCCCTTCCTTTTTCTATGCATAGGAAAAACACCTAGGAAAGGGAGGGGGACGTCTGGGGTGAAAGCAGGGCTCATGGGAAGCTTCCTTAGGCCTCCCCCTCTCTTTCCTATGCATAGGCAAAATGCATAGGAAAAGGAGGAGGAGGAGGTCTAGTGGGTGAAAGCAGCACTCACACAAGGCTTCCCCATCCCCTTCCCTTCTGTTTTGCCTTGGCTTGAGTTGTCTGTGCCAAGGCAAAACACATAGGAAAGAGAGGGGGAGGTCTAGGGGGCAAAAGGAGCACTCGTGTATTCTGTTTTGCAGTATGGTGTTAAACTTCCCCCACTCCCCTTTTCCTTCCGTTTTGCCTTGGCGGTACTCCTCCACACCCAGGCAAAATGCCAGCATGCACCAGTGTATAAGACGCACTCCATTTTCAAATGTTATTTTTAGGGGAAAAGACTGTGTCTTATACACCAACAACTACAGTAGTTTATTATTTCATCATTGGTTCTATAAACAGAAGTCCAAACTGTATCTTTCACATAATGCAGAGTTACAAACAGAAGATAAGCAGTCTTAGCATTGTTGTTGTTATTGTTGCTAAGTTACAACCCATTCTAGACAATGAAACTCCAGCAACATAATTACAGACCCCAATGGTGTCACCTACAACACCAGGCATTCATTCACTTGCTTCTCACGGGATGTATGCCACTCTTGGTCAGCAATGACCTTCGGCATCCAATGTAGGTCAAAGGGGACTATTGCCATGCAGCAGAACAAGCAGGACAAAATCTGACCATTCACTGCTTTAGATGATGAACAAAATTTGAAGGTATATTATATTATAAAGCCTGAGTCGAAGTTTGGATCAGGTAAGAGATTTTTATGTGTAAACTGCCTTATTGTCAAAATGTTTCACGTGTTCACCAAGAGTTTTGCTAATGGCCAGTGTTAACCATCTAGTTATTAGTGCCAGCATTTTCTGTATCTAATCTCTCACCTCACATTCAGTATCCCACTGCCACCCACGTGTGTGTTTGTGTGTATCTGAACATGTAAGCTTACACTTCATGCATGTGAGGAAGCAGAATGTAATCTATGAAAGCACATACTATAATTAATTTATTTGTGTTAAAGTTACTACACTGCTGTGTTATTCTGCTTGGCTACCCTTTTAGAAATCCCTGTACATGGTGCTTTACAATGAACAAATTTGACAGGCTGCTGCCCCAAGAAGCTTACAGTCTAAAAATAGGCATAAGGGAAACAACAGAGGAATGGGAGGAATAAGGGCAGAAATAAACAGAGAGATAATATGCTGTTATTTAAATTACCTGTGCTTTGGCTTAATTATGCTTGGATATTGATGCTTCTAAAGGTTTTCTGAAAAAGGCAAGTTTGAGGAGAGATTCGAAGACCAGAGGCTTACATCCAACTACACGTTCCAACTAGAGGAGGTCCACTGAATGAATGGGATTTATGTAACTGTTCATTTATCATTCATCAATTGGTTCAATGCACCCACTTTAGTTAGGACAAGGAATTAGATTTAGACCAAAAGATCATATATGATTCATTAGACATACAAAGAATTGAGAAGTTAACCTTGACTAAACATATAAATATCTCTATATTCTGGCAGAGAAATTCTACCTTAATGGTGGGGAAGAAGGTACTGTGGGAGAATAATCACTCTTGTCTGTCCAGTGCTGCTAGGGCAGGAGCTGAGGAGGCATTTCCTCCCTTCACACTGTCTTCACTTAGGTTAGAATACATTACAGCACTCCTAAGGATTACAACACCCCTATGAATAGTGAAGTCTCAGGTTCTTTTGGAGCACATGTCAGGGGAAAAAGTGGAATTGGCTCCCAAGATTCACACCTTCCCTGACCCACCCCAGCAAACCCAGATTTTTTTTCTCTCCTTTTCCAGCTGAACACCTATATCAGTGGTGGAGCTGTCCAGTGGGGTGAATGTAGAGCTACCTACTACCTTCTCTCCTTGTCTACAGAATGTCATAACCACCTAAGGTCCTTCAGCCTGCGTTGTTAATTCTTCCTGAAACATCCCAAATAAGGTTTTCTCTATTTTTTTTTAAAAAAAATGTTTAATATCTACTTTATTTCTGCCAGCGTTAATGTGTAACATCTTGTAACCTTGCTGATGTTAGGTTTTTGTTCTGCTTCCAAAACATAAGATGCTTTGGCTTGAATCTTATTGGTGATCTCAGCTAGAGTAGACATGTTGAATCAATGGTTGAATGATGATTCAGTACTTATGTAAATTGATTCAATGGGTTTACTCTAGTTCAGTCTCCCAATACATTTCAGACCATTAATTTTTGACTTGTTTTGTTATTTCTTCTTGAAATCAGTTGGTAATTGTAGTTGTACATGTATGACAGAGCTGTACCCCCACTTTGTGATACAAATTATTATTAGGTGTTGCTACATCTTCTAGTATTACTAATAATTTCCAGTAGTGGGCTGCAAATGTCACAGTGTCTGTGGGTAATTTCTTCCATTGCCTGGAAGACTGATCTTTGAATATAAAGGAATGGGCTGAAGCATCTTGTTCTGCCTAGAAGCTCACGCTTATCGAAAGCACTGCACTTTCTTGCACTTGAACTTCTCCAGCTCTGACAGGGGAAAGGCACTCCTTAAAAAGTGTATGACTCAAGTATTAAAAAGTAGAAGTTCTACAGCCCCACCCTTTGATCTGTTAATCAGTTATGAATTGTAATGAATTTGATCTGTTAATTGTGATGAAATGCAATGTTTCAATCTCTTTAGCACAATGCTACAGCCTTTCTTGTTATTTTTTGAATATTTTGAACTCTTGGACATATGTCAACAATACCAAACATTTTTCTTAGCTTCTCATGCCAGAAGGTGGCACACCAGAGACCATTCACAAAAATGTTCTGTATGATGGTCAAATCATGTTTTAAAAGATCCTTCAAGTGATGGAAGATGTCTATTTAAGCATATTATTTCCCTCATCTTCATATTTTGCATTTAGTGTGTTTTGTGTTGCAATTGGATATAACCATGGACTTGATTTAAAATCCTGATTGCAGAGACATATATCTGTGAGAAAATGCCCATTTCAGGAAGGAAAACTGGTTAATTGTTGGAAACAAGCATTCCTTTTAACATCTAGCTTGAGCCTAAGTGTTAGGGGGAACTACCCTGAAAGTGTCGTGCTGCCATATTTGGAGTAGTCAAGTGGCAACACTGGCACCCATCTTAATCCACCACGTTTGTTAAGCATAATAATACAACACTACTCAGGGACATTTGCTATTGTTATGTATCTGATTTACGATGACCCTATCCAAGGGTTTCCTTGGCAAGATTCATTCAGAAGAGGCTTGCCTCCTCTTTTAAGGCTGAGAGAGTACAATTTGCCCAAGGTCATGTTAGGCCTTGTGGCTGAGTGGGCATTCAAATCTGGGTCTCCAAGAGATTCTTGTTCTACCCCAACACTAAAACATTACATTACATTGGCTCTTTGTAGGCAAGGATACAGAACAAGCAATTGCCTGGGTTACCGGTTCGGCACAGTAGTGTGCGTCCCCCACCCCCAAAGGCAGTTCCCCTTGGGAAATACAGCTATGTTTCCCCTCAGAACGATATGTTCATTGTGCATAAAGAGCATCTTGATTCCACAAATGGTCTTCCCCATCACCTGTATGAGTAAGCAGTTAATAAGCATGCACTGACGTGCACACACCCTTGTGTATCTTCAGGTTTTAAATAATATGATTTGTATTTTGCATATGGGTACACATTGTCACTCCGAATCATGGGCAAATGGTGGTGGCCATGCGGATGTACGAATTCACTAGAGAATGTATTGTGTCCACCGATTAATTAGGAATAAGATCAGGATCGCTTTCCTCAGCTGCTGCAATCATAAATTCTTGCCGGCTGCACCCATTCTCATTCTGCCTCACGCGGGACAGTTGGGGAAAGAGAACAGTTCACCCACAGGAGATACCTATGGGGGGGAGGGGGGAGGGAATAGGAAGCCCCCCCAAGGAAACCCGGTGAGATGGAAAGAACTAATCCAGTCCTGGTGAAAAGTGGCTTCTCCCGCCAGCTCCTGTTGAGCCTTCTTGCCCCCGTGTGAGGAAAAGAAAAGCTTCCAGGCCCTTGGATACCTGTCACTTTGGCGGGAATCAGTGGGGATGGGGCGGGGGGAGAACGGGCGTGAAAATTCCCCTAAAAAGAAAGGGTGGTAACCCACCTACCCCCCCCCGAAGGAACTCGGCGGAAGACGGGGTCTTGGGAGGAACCTCCTTCTCGTCGTGGAGGCTCCGAGGGTTCAGCACCCTGGACAGCGGCGCCCCACAGCCTCCCCTCAAAGGCTTGGCGGGCCAAGGGGAAGCGCCCAGACCTGGTGAGGCCAGGCCGGGCCAGCCCCACCTGGGCCGAGGGTGGGGGGCGTCGCCTCCCCCTCCCTCCCCCCCTCGTACCTTTCTGGATGAGCTCCTCGCTGTCAGGCTCGAAGCCCGCGCGGTGGCAGCGCCGCCAGAGGCCCGAGACGGTGGAGTTGAAGCGGCGGCCGCAGTGCGATTCCAGGAGCAGGGGAAGCGGAGCCCCCGCCGCCGCCCCCGCCGCCGCCTTCTGCCCGCCGAGCAGGGCCCGGGGCGGGCGGGCGCGGAGGGGCAGGTGCGGAAGGGGCGCCGACATGGAGCCCGGCGGGTCGTTGTTGGCGTTGCGCTTGTGGCCGTAGCCCCGGCAGCGCTCCCGGTGCCGCCGCGCGTCCGTCTCGTACCAGGAGTCGGTGCCGATGGCCACGGCCAGCAGGGCCAGGGCGGCGGCGGCCAGCAGCAACCCCGCGCAGCTCAGCGCCTGAGCCGCCGCCGCCATCTTCCCGCGCCGCCGCCGCCGCCGCCACTCCGCCCGCCCGCCCGCCTTCTCCCTCGCTCGCTCGCTCGCTCGCCAGCCACGGCTCCCCCTGCAGCCCGGCCGGGGGGCCGCAGCACCGAGCCCCTGCGCCCCTCGCGGCTCCCTCGCCCCCGGCGGACTGGGGAAGGGGGCCGGGCGGGCAGCTGGGTCAGGACCGGAGGGGGGCAGCGGGGAAAGAGGTCGCCGCCTCCTCGGAAGCTTCTGGGGAGCCCAGGACCATTTCCGCACTAGAGTGTTACAGCGCTATTATTCCACTTTCAACATCCTGTGGAATCCTGGGGCTTGCAGTTTGGGGAGGGGCCTTGGAAATGGCCTGGGGACTAAAATCCTGTTGGTAGACCCCCCCCCCCAATAGAGTAGACCCACTAAATCAGTTGTTGGCTGGTGTGCCAACGCTTATGTAAATCTCACTGATTCCGTGGGTCTACTCTGGGGAGAGACTGAGGATAGGATTCCGGCCCCCGTTTGAGGAGACGGCTTCCTTGGCACTGGAGGCACCCCCTACTAGTTCAGCTTCTTTTATTTTTGATTATGTGCATGCTGGGTTTTTGCTGTATATGCCTCTGGCATCTTTTTTCAGTGGCAGGACTCTAGTCTGGACACACAAATCATTCCAGAGATGACCCGAGGAGAGGGGCTTCAGGGCATCCTTGGAAAGCCATTTCCCTCCCACCACACACACACACACACACAGTAACTGGCACTGCTCTCAGCACTTAGAGGATTAAGATTCGAATTGTAGGAGGTCTTGAGACCTGGCATCTTGGCCTTGAACCTGCACTCTTTGGAGCTTACCCCTACACAGAAGGGCTCAAGGCTGAAGGGAACACATAAAGTCACCCATTCACACTACAGAATTGTACCACTATTATTTCAGTGTAACTGCCATTGATCTATCTAATGGAATCCTGGAATCAGCAGTTTAGGGAAGGACATCCAGAGAACTCTAATGAATCACCATAGAATGGAATCATGGCTGTTAAAGTGGAATAATAGCACTATAATTGTTGGTGTGAATGGGCCCCTTACAAGTACCCAGCTGACCCGCTGCTCTCTCATTGAGCTGCATATGTGCCCTCCATACCCAATCTTCCTTTGGCAACACTAATGGCAGCATGAAAACTGGAATCCCATTTGGGGGGGGGTGCGTTATGGTTGGTATCTTTCATGTCAGTGGAATAGTGAATCCGCCCTGGGGTTTAATCTCAAAGTGAAAGGGAGATAGCCAAGGATATCCAAAACAGGCTGAGCACATTGGATAGCTCCTTCACAGTCTGGAATAAAATACAGATTGGTCTTGCTGTCCTACTGATGGGGAAGTCTTTGGCCACCCAAGCATAGAGGGTGGGAGCCACAGTGGGAAGGAGGCTTTTGCTTTCTCTCTCCCTCTGCAGTCTCAGAAGCGGCTCCCTTGATCCACCCCAGTGATCTTGGAATCGAACCTAAATGTGTGTGTGAGCTGATGTATTCACATGTCTCTGCAGAGCTGGACTAAAGACACAATGAGACCCTAAACTTTATCAAGCTCAAAAGGGAGAGGCTTTGCCACTGCTTTCCTCTGAGGCTGAGAGAGTATGACTTGCCCAAGGTCACCCAGCAAGCATCTGTGGCAGAGCAGGGATTTGAACCCAGTCTCCTGGAGTCTTAGTCCAACACTCAGATTACTGCACCATGCTGGTTCTTTGTTTTCTATCATAGTTCCGTCAAACAGCCTAGATGCAAATATGGTTCGTGGAGAGGGTTGTGATCTATAACTGCAAATGGAGAAGCAAAACTGCCTCTGTTTTACTGCATTTGCTCCCACTCAGTTAGTTTATGGCCATGGACTGGGGGCTTACTTTTCATCTACGTACACTTCCTATAACATCCAA
The DNA here is from genome assembly GCA_948474755.1 of Ctenosaura bakeri. NCBI lineage: Eukaryota > Metazoa > Chordata > Lepidosauria > Squamata > Iguanidae > Ctenosaura > Ctenosaura bakeri. Next base: position 995,018 of record CAOLHI010000937.1, read on the forward strand.
AGCAGAATGGAGACACTGCTAGGATCATGACACCATCACTTTATTTCGCTTGTATATTTTTACTATCTCTGCCTGATGAAGACACCTGTGAAGCTTGAAAAACTAGTGTGATGTACTTTACATCTTTTGATTGGCCCAATAAAGGTATTACCACAGGATGGTTTTTAAATCACCTTGGATTTTTTTTTTTTAAAGGCAATGGGACCTATTTTCCATGAATCTGTCAGTCAGTGGTTTGGTGGCTAGATGGGACCTGTACATTGAGAACAGGCCTCCAGATTTTGCTGGTCCACAGCTCCCATCAGCTCTAGCCGACATAGCAATTCTTCAACGTAATCCTATTATGGGAGTTGCAGACCAACAAGCCCCAGTTGCCCAGCCCTGATTTAGAGGCTGAAGAAGTATGTTAGTGAATACTAATTGTTAGTGAATATTATTATATTAATATTATTATATTAGTGACTACTAATGGGCAGGAAGCAGGAGTGTGACATGGCATTCCCCCCCCCCACGCACACACCCAAGATCTGTTTGCTTCCTCTAAGGAAAAGAATATTGGACTAGATGAGGCTTGGAGAACTTCAGGCAGTAGGGTCAAATCTGGTCTTTATGGGATCCCAGCAACTTTGGTCTTCCCCAGATGGCCACAGTCTATTCCCATTCACCTCGTGAATGGAGGTTTCCTAGGTTTTGTGTAGGCTTAGCACCATTTTAAAATATTGAAATGCCTCTTCTATTGTTTAGTTACTGACAGTAAGAGCTTCAGAGTAGTGATGTTCGTTGGTTCCACCTTTGGCCCTGACAATCACTGGAATGCAACCATTGAGAAAGTCCCTGAAACTCAACTTGACCCTTAGGCTGAACTTGGCCCTTAGGCTGAAATTGGCTTCCCACATTTGGACTAGACAGATTTGTTTTCCTTAGCTACTCAAGTCAGGAATAGAACTGATGAGTGGAAATTTCATGGGAGCAGTTTTCAGTTAAACTTTAGGAAGAAGTCCTTAAAGGTGAAAGCTTTTCAACACTCAAACAGTGTGCCTCAAGAGGTGGAGGACCCTCCTTCCATGGAAGAATTTGAGCAGAGGCTAGGTGGATACCAACCAAGGATACCTAGCTGCAGGTAGCCTGCATCCTACCTTTGTCAATCTCCAAGGTCCCTTTCCCCTCTTTGATTCTTTGACTCTAGTCTGATCTAAAAGGCTTGTTCTAAGTATCTGAAAGAAAGCATAACTGAGAAACATAGAACAATAAAAAAGCACTGTATAAATGCAAAGCATTTACTAGTAATTATAATGTCTTCTTTTACATTTCTAGAGCCAGGGAGCATTCACAAAGCTGGTTCAATGATGTTGCATGACTTTACTCTCACAGTTTTGTTAGCAGACAGCAGACCTGTCCCAAGATCTATAATGGAGGCTGGAAATATTTAGTCCTCAAGATATTTTTGGACTACATAATCCATTCCTATTGATTTTGTTGGATGGAGATTCTGAAGATTAGAGTCACCAATATCTGGAGGGTCAAAGCTTCTCCATCACTTACATAACTATGCATATGGAGATATACACAACCTATTCGGTATCCACAACCACCATACTGGAACACAGAATAGGAGGTGGGGTGGGGGGTGGGGAGATCACTGTTTAAATGCCCTGACATGCACAAGGTGCAGGAAGATATAACTTAGGTCCTATTTTGGACATCCAGGAACATGACCTACAGAGCTATGGGACATAAGAGATCTGTGAGATGTGAGGGCGATCTGGCTGCGACATCTGTCACCCATTGATCTGTGGCTTGGATTATATAAACACTATTTTTAAGTTTTCTGATAGAAAGGAGGGCAGAAATTTCATGTGCCCTTGACCCTCTGCATTCTAATGTTAGGGGGAAAGACAGATAGATGTTTGCTACAGTGACCAAGCTACAAGACAAGGGGTCAGTTTGAAAAAGTATCCTGACAAGATATTTGGGACTACTTTTGTTGCCCCCAGAGTGAAAATGTTTCTAGACAGTGTTGCAATGAGACCCCAGCCTGCAATCAGACACCCCAGCCTGGCATTTATTAATACAGAACTGCACCGTGCTTGGGAAAGGAAGAAGAGAAGGAGCTAGATAGAGAGGAGGGAGAGGTTTGGTGGTGTTGGGGAACAGAGAGAGGCTTCCATTCTTCTTCACCATCCTTAATTTCAATTATCTTTTTTCACATGCATGGGGGATTCTCTAAGTTCTTTTTTTTGCCACAGCTTTCCTTCCCTGTGTGTTTATGAGAGGAGGACAGCTTTGTTTTTAGATGTCATTATTTGCTTGGAATAATTTTACAATGAGATAGTTTTCCATAGACATATCAGAAATGTTCCTTTTGTTTTTACAAAGCTATTTTTTTCCCCTTCTGGACTATGGTTTTGGCTTATATGCAGCTTGGAATAAATGCCTATTTCATCAGCTGGTCTTCTTTCCCTTTCTTTTATTTCCTTTCTCTTTCTTTTATCCCCTGGTGAGGCTCAAGTCTCAATCCTTTTTTTTTTTTTAAGTTCAGGTCCTACGTGGACTAATTTTTTGTTTGAATTCCACTGGTTTGGACCCTCTAAGAAGACCACATGCGTATGTTTCCTCTCCTTAGGGCAAGTAGCTATGTAAGCATTTTTTCCCCTTCAGTTTCAGCCATGCACATCTGGGAACACCATGAAATTTAATTAGCAGACAGAGAAGAATAGAGAGAAATGCAGAATTAAAATTCTGCAATTAAAATTTTAAAAGGGGAATTGTAGCTAATTTATTTATTATTAACACACTTGTTTCTTAAAAGGGGAAAGACTGATGTCAATAAACCTATTTATTTTGATCATTCAACAGAAACACCTCAGAGGCAATACACATACCAGATATTGGAGAACAGAGCTTGGGTTAGTTAATTTTTCATCAAATAAAGAGGAGGAAAGAAGAGCGGGGAGTGGGGAGAAATATACCAGCACCTTCCCCTTGCAATGAGCTTATTCTCTACTTGTTACACATTATAGTGTAAATTTTCTCTTTGCATAGAGAAGTGTGCCCAGGTAAGGATTATCATACTCTGAAGCAGGGAATGTGGTTTCTGAAGAATTTAGATTACTTCCAACTCAGACAATGAATCTTCCTTGACTAAGTTGTCATTATTTCATAGAATCATAGAGTTGGAAGAGACCCCAGGGGCCATCCAATCCAACCTCCTGCTATGCAGGAACACACATCAAAGCACTTGTGACAGATGGCCATCCAGTCTCTGCTTAAAAACCTCCAAAGAAGAAGACTCCACCACATTCCGAGGCAGCATATTCCACTGCTGGACAGTTCTGACGGTCAGGAAGTTCTTCCTGAGGTTCCAGTGGAATCTCTTTTCCTGTAGCTTGAATACGTTGCTCCTTGTCCTAGTCTCTGGAGCAGCAGAAAACAAGCCCTCTCCTTCCTCTACATGGCATCCCTTCAAATATTTAAACATGGCTATCATGTCCCCTCTTAACCTTCTCTTCTGCAGACTAAACATACCCAGCTCCCTAAGCCACTCCTCATAAGGCATGGCTTCCAGACCCTTCACCATTTTGGTCGCCCTCTTCTGGACACACTCCAGCTTGTCAATATGCTTCTTGAATTGAGGTGCCCAGAACTGGACACAGTATTCCAAACGAGGTCTAACCAATGCAGAATAGTGTGGTACCATTATCTCCCTTGATCTAGACACCATACTTCTATTGACACAACCAAGAATTGCATTGGATTTCTTGGCTGCCTCATCACACTGGTGACTCATGTTCAGCTTGTGGTCCACCAAGACTCCTAGAGCCCTTTCATACGTACTGCTATCCAGCCACGTGTCCCCCATCCTATATTTGTGCATTCCATTTTTTCTGCCTAAGTACAGGACCTTACATTTCTTTCTGTTGAAATTCATTTTGTTAGCTTTGGCCCAGCTCTCCAATCTGTCAAGGTCATTTTGAATTTTGATCCTGTCCTCTGGCATATTAGCAACCCCTCGCAATTGGTGTCATTTCAACCCGTTTGTTGGTGATTTATTAATTTGTTTACTTTTAAAATGCTTTTTCCTCAATTAATTGTTTTCGTTTCATTTTTTTTAACAGTTAGTAGTTTAATTCTATTTTACTACAGAGCTTTTGCATGTTTTATCTGTATTTGTATGCCACTTTGGGCATTTCTGCCCTACACTGCAAACTCCAGGAGTCCATAGGATGTTGAAAGTGGAATAATAGCACTATAACAGTATAGTGTGGAAATGGCCTTTGAGTCCCAGCTTTGGGAGAAAGGTTATGAAGAAGTGATAGTAATAGTAATAGTAATAAGTGCTGGAGTACAGTGAAAAAATGGGTATATCCACGCCAATAAATTTAAAAAATCCACACATGGATTTCCCCCCCCTTTTGTTTCATCTCTATTGCCCTCCCTGCAAAGTAGACTGACACAGATGAATGAGAATGCACAGGAGCTAGTGCAAAATAAAGCCAGAAAAATAGGAGTTTTTCTGTATTTCCTAAAGTGACAAATATTGTAGAGATAACTAACAGTACTTGTTACCCTGATTTCTGGGGTCCCTTGGGGAACACCTCAATGTGCTCCACGTGATGGGGAATGGAAGCTAGCCAGAGCACAAGCAATAGCAATGTGAGAGGCAGGGTAACCTAGCGGGGTCTTCTTACCCAGTTTTTACAGGGTCAGGCCAAGCCAAAAACCAAACAAAAATGTCCAATAAATGATTTTATTGAATGAAAGTCTCACGCACTAACGCAACCACACACTCACCTAAGACCTATTAAGAAGCAAAAGAGAGGAAACTGGACAGGGGAATATTGAAGGGGTTGTAGCTGGGCTAATACTGCACCTTTTCCTGAAGTCTTGGGTCCGGGAAAAACAGCGAAGAAGTGGAGCTCAGCACGGAGATGGCTAAGGGGATTACTCAACGGACAGAAACAGTCAGCTGGGATGACCGGGAGTAATCCAAAGAACTGCTCAAAAACTGGGACTATTTGTAGGGGAAAAAGTACCTGGAGGGCTAATCCTTTCCCAGGGAGAACAATGGGTGTTGCAATGAGAAAGAAGCTCCACAATGGTAACTTCCTTTGTGTGATGAGATTACAAGGTGTTGCCAAAGGCTCAGGATCTTCGGCTGCATTGGGTTGTGGTGTAACTTCATGTAAATGGTCCTCACCTGATAGGATATTTGCTCAACTTGGGGCAAACACGCTAATCCCCTCAAGTTGGCTTCTCAGGGGCTGAAGACCCTTTGTTTACTGTGGGTTTGCACAGCTTGAATCTCCTGGGGTTATGTGACGGGGGATTTTACTGGCCTGCCCTGGTTTTTGATTGTTCGACTGTTGCTGCCTACGTGCTCATCCGGGTGACCTCTCAGGCACATGGAATCATATTTTAATATCAAAATTGTAGACCACGGGATAGAGTTTTTCCAGTGGAGTAACATACTCCCCAACAGATCCTGCAAGTAACAGTGTGAGGCAGGTGCCAAAATACAGCCCAGCCTCTTCCCATGGGCCCTGAGTGGCCACTTCAGGCAAAGCTTCCCAAGATTTCCAAACTTGGTCCAAACAGCCAGGGCTGCAAGCCAGCCACAACAGTTCCAAGATTAATGAGTCAGTGTCACCCACTTTGCATTCCTAAACAGTGAGCAGTGAATTCCTTCTGGCACTTGCAGCCTACATCAGACCCAGCCCTGATGTAAATAACATGAGCTTCTGTTTATTCAGTCAGAAGCTCCTTACCTATGCCAACTAGAGAATTAAGGACAATAAATATTCTTAAATAATAGTGGATCTTATGCCCCCACATCAGTACTTTATCTCCTCCAAGTCAGGCCTTTGCTAGCAGTCTTGTCCAAACTAAAGCAACACCAATAGGGGGTGGAACAGAGTCCTGGAATATCACTCAGTGTCTAACATAGATTAATTACAGGATGCCTGGGAGGAGATGGAAGAGTATCATTTTGGGACTGTACTTTTCTGAAGCTAGAATCCAGATGCTTAACAGCTGAGAACAGCTGCTGGGGAAGGCAACCTTCCAAGGACAAAGAAAAAGGGGAGGAAGTGGAAAGAGAGCATGCTTCATGATTACAGTCAGTGAGGCAGACAAACTGCTTTCATTGCTGCTTTGTGGAAGAGGCGGTCAAAACTCTTCTCTGTATGCCTATGGCAGACAGTCTTTAAGAAAAGTCACTAAGCCAGCTCACAAGTCAAGTGTTTTTAGCCCTAGAGGTTTAAGGCTGCTACACCTGTACTACTCCAATTCCACCGGAATGCAGCAGAAAGCGAATACACAAGTACTTCTCCATCCCCTCTTAAGCAGAGATGGTGGTAACTCAGGACTGAATGTTGCTTCTGTACTTATGAAGACTGCAGCATGGTGCTTGTCCCAATTACTGTTCTGGCCTGTTTGCCACGAACTGCCAGCGTGGCAACTGCAGGTCATGCAGGATTGACCTGTGAACTAGATCTACAGTGGTGTGGAAATACAGGATAACCTTTTCAAGGGTTACAACTAGAGGATGAAGGCACAAGTGGACTTCACTGGGTTTCCTCTAACAAATTATTTGAGGACTGAAGTATCAGAAAAGTGAAGCTATTGTCATAAACCACCTTTCTTTAACCTAGTCCTTCCGAGATGTGTTGGTCTACAACACCCATAATTTCCCAGGCAGCCTAGCCAACTGCCATGGGAACTGTCGTCCAAGGACTGAAGTTCTACACCAATGTGATCTACACCCAAAACAACTCCCAGTAGTTTATTCCAGCCCTCAATTTTTTATGAAGATGTGTTAAATTGACAAAAGATATCCCAAGGAGACTTTAAATTAGACTTCACAATTCAGTGATTTCAGCACACAAATACTGGAGAAAGACACACAACTGCACATCCACAGTCTCATTTTCAGTTCTTTTCTATAAAGCAGAGCTGGCCAACAAACAGCCTCCAAACCATTACCCCCTAGTGACAGTGTCCAAATTTAATGAGGCATGCCACACAGATTTCAGGGACAAATTGGAACTTCTCTCTTTAATATGAGCAGTATGTGCTCATTTTACAAGATTAAAACTGCAAGCAGTATTTCCAATTTGATGCCCAAGTCCAGCAACGTTGGTTTAGGAAATGTGGTAAAACTGTGACTGATTCTGGCAAAGTGATAACAACATTTTGGCAATGCGGTAGAAGGGTGATCCACAAGTGGCTTCAGGGGGGGAAAGCAGCCAAGGTTGTCCACCCTGCTGTAAAGTTGTAGGAACTTGCTTGGAATTCAGAAACAGCAGGAGAAAGTTTCTTCTTTCCCTGTGCAGCAATTTCTTGAGCTAAAGTGGGTCTGCAATGCACTTGCAAACTTTTTTACCTTTTTCATGATAGGCACTAACTTAAGAATTAAACTATAGTTGTGTAAACAGGTACATTGGGTATAAGAATCAATTTTCTTGGAGCACAATTTTAATTTTTAATGGTTTTTGAGGACACAATAGGCACAGCCCTGATCACAGCATTCCTATTTCACTATGCAGCTTCGATGGCTCCAGGTCCCCAACTATTCCCAAGTATCTCAGCCGGGCCCTAATGTGCCCCTCTCTGTATGCAACTTTGGTAGGTTCAGCTGTGTCTACCCTACTGCCATGTTTTCTGCTGTTCATCATGAGTGAATACAGGTCCAGATCATTCTTCTAAGTAGCTACTTAAAAAGCCAAAATGTGAAATGTATTAGACCAGAGTGGGCTATCTGGGACCCTTCAGATGCTGTTGGACTGCAATTCCCACCAGTGATAGACAGCATGGTCAATAGAGAGGGAAGATGGAGGGTGCAGTCCAGCAACACTTGGGGAAGCACAAATTGTCTACCTTATGAACATAGGACTTTTGTGGTTGAAAAGACAGGAGAGTCTTCCCCTTTTCATATATAAGAGCTGTAACAGGATTTCGGAGGTAATGCTCCCCAACATGAAATCCCAAGTTGTTTTTGGAGCGTAACTTTCATTCACTTTTAAGTATCTTTTAAGTGTGTGTGTTCTGTGTGAGAGAGTTTAGCCCTATAATAGCTATGTGGAGCAAGGTTGCAGAAGACTGTCTTTGAGAAATGGTTACAGAGGCAGAGTTGTTGCATAACTTCTCCAACAGACTCCAGTGTGAATCCCAATTTCAGTATAATGCTGACGTTCCAAAGAAACTCAAGAAAGGACTAGCTTAGTCCAACAGGATCTGCTATTGCCAGCTTGGGAAGAAGGATGAAGAGGATCAGGCAGTAGAAGAACCTTTTTCTCAGAAGATCTGGAAAGCTAACTTTATGGTAATGCAGTCCAGCTCAATAGCAGCATGCATGCCAGACAACACAGAAGGACTTGGGTTCAATATTGAGGACTCCACAGGGAAATGGGGTTCAGGGAACAGATATGGGAGAGATCCTTTGGCACTCAAGATCCTGGACAGCCACTGCCAGCAGGAGTTTTTAATACCTGGTTTTGAAGGATGAGTACAGCCTGACCAGATAGAAAGCACACGTCTACATTGCTTCCAACATACATGGAACTATTAGGCATTCTGCTGCTGTTTGGAGCACCTTTTCCTGTACATTTGAAGTCAGATAATTGTTTCATCTCTATGAAGGTCTGTGTTCTTGCCTTTTATTCAGCTCTGGAGTTTTGCCTAAACAATTCTAATGTACACCCTGGTCCAGCTGGCCATGTTGCCCATGCCACTGAAAGCAATTTCTCTCTTCAGTACTGACTTCTGTTTAAATTATTATTTTATAAAAACACACACATACACACATCTGTTTTAAAAAAAAACCAGAACCAGCCACTCAGTTGGTTCTCTCAAAACTTTGGAAGTCCTGAATTCTAATGCTTTCAAAACAAGAAAAGGAGTCCAGAGTTCCATCCTAAAAACCATGCCTCCCTTATCTTTTAGCAGCAGCCAGATCCACAGGCACACAATGAAGAAAAATCCAATGGTGTCCCTTATTGCTTTGTAACAGTTCAGAATGAAGGCAGCCTTGGGGAGCAGCAGAAGGAAGTCTGAGCCAGAGTCACTCATTCAGTTGTGACTGAGAGAAGCACCATAACAATAATACCAGTACACAGGAGCAGGACTTGTTGCACCGAGTTCCTAGGCAAAGGAAAGAAAAATCAGAAGAAAAGGATGGCTTCAAGACCAGGCATGATATGTGTGTTTGTATTTCTGCTTTTCATCCCTGCCAGGACCCTCAGAGAAGTAGATCTCTGACGTCTCTACCTAGTACACGGGAAGTGAGGAGAAAGGAAGGTAGCAGGAGAAGAACCCCTTCCTCAGATGCCTCTCTTTCATACACACCTCAGAACCCCTTTCTCACTCCACCCAAATCTACCACCTCAGATGTGCCAAGTGGTTAGCTAACCCAAAGTTACCCACCTCTAGTCAGTGTACTGGTTGTAAAAGCTGGTGGGTTCATCCATTTCTTCCTACTGGGGCTTGGACCCTCTCTCAGTGGCCTCACTTGAAAAACTTTGTTTATTGCTAAGTTTTGGAAGTAAATTTTGCATCCTTGCTAATGGGGAGTATAACAATATTGATGGAATGCTGTATGAGACATACAGATAACTGCAGTGTGATAAAATAGCAAAAGGGGTATAAATAGCAAAATATAAATCTCAAGTCATACTATCTTATGTCCACTGCAGCCTTCTGAGGTATAAGAAACTTTTCACATTCTCTGTACTTTCATGAATTAATTTCCTTTCCTAAGCTGGAAAGCATGCATCTGCTGAAGTGGGTTTTGACCCACAAAAGCTCATGCCACAAGAACTTTGTCAGTGCTTTCACTGCTGAAATCTGTTTTCAAGCCATGCTAGACTTACCATGGATTCTTCTCCTCTAAGAGATCAGGCACAACATTTACCAAAGCAATGTATAAGAATCCCCCAGAGGTAAATGGCAGAATCCAAGCGATGGTTTCCCCTGGAGGAACAGTGAGAAACATGTCAATGACCAACGGGTGGCAGAAGGGAACTCTAAGTTTCCCTTTCAGATCCTTACCTGTTCCCTTTGGTGACTGAGTACAAATTGCAAAACAAGCTCCTAAAATTCCCCCAAGAGCTGTGGAGAGCTGCAACTTGGCCGCACTCCAGCGATCAAATCCAGCACGGAGGAGGATGGCAAAATCCCCCACCTATAGAGACACCAAGAACAGAGTTCAGTGATAAAGCATTAAACCAGCTAGCACGGCACTATTAGCTCCTTTCCAACATGGCACCCCCTACCACATTAACCTCCCCTGACTAGGGCCTAGCCTCAGAGTTAACGTATGAAACATCAGTTACAATGTATATTCTAGTTGCATAAGAGAGAACAGCAATTCCAAACTGTTTGGATAGGGAGAAAGGGATTCTAAGCAAAGAGAACATTCCACATGTGCCACCACCAGCAACACCATTTCTGTCTGAGAGGAAACCTAAGAATTCATAAATACGTTTACAAAGATCCTGGTGTGATGTGCCCCCTTCTACTGATCCTACCTGCCATGGATTATGCTCTGCAACCTTTTTTGCATACTCGTAAAAACTTTGGACACTTGGTGTTTCTCTTCACCTTCAAGTTAGTGCCATTGACAAGTTATTTCTTACCATGAATTATCCACAATTTCTACAACAGCTAACGAAACAAGAGAGGCACCATTGTGTAGTGGTTTAGGGTGCTGGTTGAGGACTCTGGGAGATCAAAGTTTGAATCTCCTGTCAGCCATGAAAATGTACTAGGTGACCTTGGGCAAGTCACTCTCTCTCAGCCTTAGGAGGAAAGCAACAGTAAACTTCCCCTGAATAAATCTTGGCGACAAAATAAAAACAAAACCACAACAAATTTGCCTTAGGGGTACACAATTGATTTGAAAGCACCTAACAACTAAAAACAACTATTATTTTTGTTTGTGTTTACTCCCAACAATACTTCTGCAAGTTTTATGTCCTTAAAACTTACCACAATGATAAATATACAATGGAATGGTTGTTTATAAATATCCTTTCTAGAGAAAGGCTTTGTTTCTATCATGGTTGGTCCTAAGTTATTTCACAGAGTGACTGGTGGGAGGTAAGATACAAAAGACTGAGAAACATTGGTCTAGATGAACTCTTGTGGATGGGGGATTTTAATCAAATTGACACCATGAAGTTCTATATTCCAAATCCGTGGGAGAGCTCTTCATTCTCCCAGAACACTCCATCTCTGACTTCAGGCTGGCCAACCCTGCCTGACCACAAAAGATTCCAGTGGGAGAGAGCTGAACAAGCATTAATCAAGAGATTCACTGCTATCTGGCTGGAACAGGGACGAAGCCTTTTTTTTAAATCTTAGCACAAATGTTAATCAGTATTTCTATTAGCACTCTATTGTTTGTTAATTATCAATGTCAGGCTATGTTCATTGTCTGTATTTTGTCTTTTTCTATTCCCTGTGATCCTTCTGAGTACAATTCTCACATACAATTCTCTACAACAGGGGTTAGCTACTTTGGTGGGTTTGAGGGCCAATTTCTGCCCCCAAATCCTCCAGGGGCTGCATAAACGGCCAAAAAAGGAAGAAAACCCCCACGAAGTCCATTTCAGGTTGTGTAAAACAAACATTGTTAATATCAAACAATATTGGGAAGGGGAAGGGGTTCCAACCTATTTAAAAGTTGAATAGCCACCTCTGGATTGGCTTCTAAAATTCCAGGGGATACAATTTCCTGTTTTTCACTGGACAAAGGGCAGTCAGGGAAAGTTATGGTGCACAAGCAGTCTTGGAGACTACAGGCAGCCCCAGGGCTATGCTGCGCACACTCCTGACCTAGAACTTAAACTCTGGACATTTCTGCCCTACACTGTTATAGTGCTATTATTCCACTTTCAATATCCTGTGGAATCCTGGGATAAGCAGTTGAGGGAGGGGCCTTTAGAATTCTCTGCCCGAGAGCTATTGGGCCTCTGTAAACCCCAGGATTCCACAGGATGCTGAAAGTGGAATAACAGCACTATAACAGTGTAGTGCAGAAATAGCCCCTGTCTCTTGTAACGTAAGTTGAACTAAGCCTTTTCATCACTATACATGTGATACCCATCCCATGATGCCTGTTTTACATCCCAGCTACTGTTTAATTGCCATCTTAAGAAAGAATGCTTTACTGTATCTCTCTTGTTTGGTGTGTTTTCAAGTCATTTCCGAATTATAGCAACGCTAAAGCGAACCTATCATGGGGTTTTCTTGGGCTGAGAGTGTGTGACCCACCTAAGGTAACCTAATGAATTGCCATGGCTGAGCAGGGAATGAACCCTGGTCTCCAGGGTCATAGTCCAATGCTCAAACTGCTACACATTACAGTATTATTATTGTTATTATCATTGTCTAGTAGGTGTCACCAACTGAAATTTTGGGCCATCAGTGATTTGGATCCTATCCAAGAATCTGGAAATCCATGAGGTATCATTGGATAATATGGCATGTTCCAAATACTGTCACTGTTGCATGGTGATAATGGCGGTAATGACATATGTCATTTATACCTTATCTTTCCCACAAAACTGAGATCTACATTTCTATTCCACCCACAGGAGCATTTGTCTAAATATCGATCAAGTAAGGTAACGTTCCATACATGAAAGGGCCTGTAGGCCACAAAAGCTTCCATCAAATTAAACTTGTTAGCCTCTAAAGTGTCACTAGGCTTTGATGTTGTTTCTGCTGCCATAGGTAACTTAGCCTTCTCCCCAAAAGAAAATACCTTTGTTCATATTTATCCTTTGACTCTCCATTTCTTTCCATCTACCACTGTCAACATTCAAACTGTAGAATCCTTAGGGGGAGAGCTTTTTTATTGTTCAAGCTTATGTTACTATGCAGAGCTTCTGTAGTTATTTTTGGTGATATATGTGTGTATGTGCATGCGTGTGTGTGCGCGCGCGCGTATGTTTGAGCCAATACTTTCCTTCCTACCTCCCAAGCAGGGAGCTGCTTAATTCCCCCACAAGTATGTAAAATTTCCCCAGAAGTATGTGACAGACTCTACTCACCTCATGGGGTATTTCATGCAGGAGAATTGCCATGGTAGTCAGAAATCCAACCTACAGTCCAGAAGAGAAAGCATTTAGGACAGTCCATTTACCTCAATAGGGCTGCAAGTGCAGCAAGGCATGATGCCTCCCAAGACTTACTGCATATGACGAAGCATAGATGGGCAAAGTGTACCCCTCCAGATATTGTTGGACTGGACGACCCAGCATTTCTCAGCACTGGTAATATTGCCTAGAACTGATTGGAGTTGCAGTCTAACAACATCTGAAAAGTGACACATTGTCCAACCTGAACTAAAAGAGATATTCAGCAGTACAGTTTTCATGGTCAAAGCACTTAAAATAGCTGGAGTCTCACAGCCACCAGCTGATAGCAAAAGGGCTTTTAGCAAAAGATTTCAAGGAAGATTATGGGAACAAGATGAAATGGTTCCCTGCATAGTTCCTTGGTCTTCTGCTAGGGACTGAAAATGTTTTTAAAAACTTGTACTTGGGAACACAGCTACATGCTTTTCACATCAGCCTCTCACATCTCACTGTCCCAGTTGGTTCAAACAGATCCCTTCAAAAGGGTACTTACCTTTCTACTAACCAGAAAGCTGGCTGCCACCGCCAGGCCATGAGTAAAGTTATCTATTGTGTTGGCCAAAAGATTGAGGTATCCACTGATCTACAGAGGGGTGGAAGGAAAATAAAAAGAACTTTAGTGGCTCCAGTGATCAAAAGAGAGGAACAGCTGCATAGGACATCAAGGACAATGGCCATTTTCATAAAGCAAGCTTGGAATCCACCAGTGGAGCAGACTAGTTCCATTTCTGCACTAGCCTGTTATAGTGCTATAATTCCACTTTCAACATCCTACAGAATCTTGGGGTTTGCAGTTTAGGAAGGGGCCTCTGAGGATGTTGAAAGTGGAATTATAGCAGTATAACAGGCTAGTGTGGAAATGGCCTAGGCCAGCCAGAACAGTGCTCCCATGGCCTATTTCAGTATAAAGCACAGACATATTATTTAACAGTAAAGCATCTCCTCAAGACAAAGCATAATGCTGCTTTCTGTGGTGGGTGGCGGGGTGTGTGTGTCCGAGATTGTTGCCCTTGCTTTCAAGAGAGCCTTGAACATCCTTCAGAGTATTTTCTTCCCACCAAAGTCCATACATTAAATCCATTTACCTTTATTTTGGGGGCAGGTGGTAAAGGTACATGAGAAGAACCATTGCACTGCACTGGGCCCAACTTCTTTCTCTGGATTGGATTGGCGGCCTCCTGCACAGAGAAGCTGCTCCCGTTTGGAATCTTTTTGGCAGGAACTTGGGGGTCACTGACCTAAATCACAGAGAAGGAGCTGTCCTTTTATTCACAGTCATAAAAACAGCTGCCCACAGATGACTCTAATTCCCTTCCAACTTGCCCTGTTGGAAACCCAAAAGAAGGTAGTGCTACCCCTCCCTTGCTCATCTGGGGGAGGGTGGGATGTGGTACAGCCTTCTTAGTGTAAGGGCCTATACTTTGGAACTCCCTCCCCAGGAGGCTGGAATGGCTTCCTCCTTGCTATCCTTCTATCAGCAGGTGAAGATATTTTAAATTCAGAATGGCTTTTAGAACTGAACGCTTTTAACAAAGGGTTGTAAGTGCTGCATTGTTGCAAAAGTTATACAATACAATTTACAATCTTTTTAGAGTATAGTTTTTAATACGGTTAACAGTTTTGTTCAGTTCATTTGGTTCCAATGTTGCCTTCTTGTACACTTTTAATTGTAAGCTTTTTAAACATGTAAGCTATTTTGAGCTCCAGTCTTGGGGAAAAGGCAGTACAGTCAGCCCTCCACATTTGTGGGTTTTGCTTTTGCGGATTTGATTTTTCATGGATTATTTGCTGTCGCCTCTGCTGCCACCCTATGCCATTTTAATAGGGACTGCAAGCCTCATGAGACTGAGAAACTGCAAACAAGGCTTGTAATTCCCTGTTAAAAACGGTGTGGGACAGCAGTAGTGGTGGCAGTAAGCCCTACCAGCCAGCCACTTCTGCGTTTTGAAGGAACCCTGATGCCTCAAAGGAATTGATGGTGGGTTGACCATGGTGATCATACTCTTTTTGTATGTTAAATATGGTTTGGGAAGGCCTAGAGTTATTCACAGTTTTGCCACGTTCATGGGGATCCTGTGCCCCTAACCCTAGCCCATATGGAGAGATGACTGTACATAAATAAACTTGATAAGAATACATAGGAAAAAGAAGATTTACACAAACCCCCAAAAATTTCATTTTAAGAAATTAATTATGTTAAGACATCAAGTCAGTTCCCCTCTACCCCCTACCCTCCAGATGTATTAAACCACAATGCCCATCATCCCCAGGCACCACTACCACTGGGCTTGTGGGTTAGAGATGATGGGTATTGTCAGCGAATACATCTGGAGGGTACTGGGTTGGAGAAGGCTGCCTTTAAGCAAGGCATATAAATTAGGCAGCCACTATATCTTTTTTGCTTATACGACACACTATCAGGATCCAAGGCTGATGGAAGAGCACATGAACATATATTATTTTCACCCTAAAAACATACACTGAAAATTAAAATGCTCAGAAAAGCCCACAAGACTAGTTAATTGGAATAAATTGTATAAGTACATTTGAGAATTCCACACTGAATT
The DNA here is from genome assembly GCA_948474755.1 of Ctenosaura bakeri. Classification (NCBI taxonomy): domain Eukaryota; kingdom Metazoa; phylum Chordata; class Lepidosauria; order Squamata; family Iguanidae; genus Ctenosaura; species Ctenosaura bakeri. The sequence continues at coordinate 1,010,724 of CAOLHI010000937.1, forward strand.
TTCCCAGCATCCCCATTCCTTCTTCATTTGACATACATTGTGCAAGTACATTTGAGAAATATACTTGCACAATTTATGTCAGATGAAGAAGGAATGGGGATGCTGGGAAAATTCAATAGGAATTCCAAATTCTGATCATGATCATCATCTTTTGCAAGCCCAGTTTATGAAACAGTGTATGTGAGAAGAAAGATGTGGGCAACTGTGCTGAGGTAAGGGTCATTTTTCATTCTCTGGCCGTCTTGTACCACCATATCAAAACCAAAAGTGGTGTTCTAAGAGAGGGCTGAGGAGAGTAAACCCACAGTACTTTGTGGCCGTTTTGACACCTTTATTGCATGGCGGGGGACAGATACTGAAAAGCAGCCAGATTTTTAAAAAAGGAAATTAGGAGGAATTGTCCTGGGGGGCACCAATGGCCACCTGAAAGGGTTTGGGGCTACATGCAGCTTGGGGGCCACACTTTCCTTTCTCCTGTGACAGGACATCCCCCATGAAACAAGGGAGGCAGCCTCCCCTTCCCCAGTTGTCTTCTCACATCCCAAGCCTATCCCATCCCTCTGCACCATTACAGAAACTACTGGAAAAGAGCACAAATCAGGTTTTGTGCAGAATTTCTACAATCAACAAGCCACACAAACCACATGCCATATCCAAACTCATTCTGCATCCCACTTACCAGGCTGGAGCCTCCTTGCTTTTCATTATCTGGGAACATCTTCTGCAGACTCAGGAAGGTCAGCAAGCCAACAATCACCCAGAGCCCTAGAAGCTTCTGTTGTTGGAAGCTCTGCATTCTCCCTCCTTGACCAGTAAAAACAAAGAAACAAATATGAAATCAGAGCACAATTTGCTTGCAGACAAGATGCTTGGGGATCAGCATTACCATTACAACTAATCTCTCATAACCTAAAATACATCCAGAGGGACACAGAAACAAAGGAAGGTGGTTTATGCTGAATCAGACGATTGGTCCATCTAGCCCAGTAGCATTTAATAACGATGGCTCTCCAGGGTTTCAGGCAGAATTATTTCCTAGCCCTATATGGAGACCCCCCTCCCAGTATTCTCATTCAAGCATTAACAGGGTCCAATCTGGCTTAGCTTCTGAAATCAGACAAGGTAGGGTATGTGTAGGATTGTATAATGGTCTGCCAGTTCTAGAGTCCTCAGGGATTGTGCCATAAGAAACCCTTTCAGAACTTCAAAACACTGTACCAGGCTGCAAACCAGAGTCATGCAACAATGCCTCAGGCTTCAAACACCCTTGTATCTCTGATCATTGATCAGAGATAAAAGCAAAAGAAGCTTGAGGACTGGACAGAACATGCCTCACCCTTGGCTATGTCTGGCCTACTCCTGGACTAGGAACATCATGCAAAACTGACCCATTGGAATTCTTTTGTTTGAAGCAAGTCATGAAGACTTAATAAGTGAGCCTTAAATAATCTAGTTTAAGAGAGACTAAGGCCATTTCCACACTAGATTGTTCTAGTGCTATGATTCCACTTTCAACATCCTACGGAATCCAGGGATTTGCAGTTTTGGGAGGGGCCAACTGGCCCCTCCTGAAACTGCAAACCCCAGGATTCCGTAGGATGTTGAAAGTGAAATCATAGCGCTAGAACAGTCTAGTGCGGAAATGGCCCAAGTCTGTACTCTTGCTTTGCAAGTATGAAACATACCAGTGGACCATGGTAATTGTAGTTTTTGATTTTTAAAAAAGAGAATGCCAGTGCTGCCTTAGGCAGGGGGTTCCTGTACTTCGGTCCCCACAGAGGTGACCACTACACCCACAACCCCCAGTCAACAATTAGGGATGATAGAAACTACTCCCTAAAAGACTGCACTGATTTGGTGAGGAATTCTTCTGTCAGAAGATTGGTACATGTGTCCTTTCTTCAAAAATGTGAATCTTGCAAGTAGGATACAGTGCTACACAGAAGCCCACCAACCTACCCTGCTTTAGTATGAGAGCAAAACTAGAATTTGAGCAGAGAAAGACAGAAAGACATCTCTGGTCACCATAACAAATCCTAAAGCTACGTCTGCCTGAACTGCATGTGGAGACATGAAACCTGCACCTTGGAAAAACTCACTCATTGTTCTCCCACACCCTCACTGGCAAGTTCTCAGCCCAAGGGCACAAAATGTGCCTTTTAATCAGCTTCACACCCTCTCACTCAGACTGACTGCTGGCAAGCTACTAGAAAGACAGGCACGTGTGAGGCTATAAATTCTGAAACTCAAAAAGGCCAGAGATAAAAGCCTTACAAGAAAAACAGAGGCATTCCTGAAGAGTCAGCCAGGCTGACATTTTCAAGAGAAAGGGCTTCTGCAGACTCGAAAAGCTAGCTGTCACCATGGACAGGAAGCCAGGGCAGAAGCTTTCCCTTCTATTAATTAAGCAGCTCACTACAGGGTTCTGCACATACCTCAGAAAAACTACATTTTTGAACTGCAACTTCCAGAAATTCCAAGCCAGCAAAAAAGTAACTTTTCCAAGATCTAGTTATGGGGCCAGCAGCTTATCTTTTTTAAGGCTGCTACATGCAATGCAGAAATAAAGAAGTTTGTGCTGCTTTGTAACCTGATTTTCTTTATAGGATACACAGGTTAGCTTTTCCCCACTGGGCACCCCCCAGATGTGTTTGGATAGAAGTCCCATCATTCGTGTCCTGAGTGGGAGATGCTGGAAGCTGAAGTCCCACATATCCTAAGGCATCCAATGAGGCTACAGAGACAAACTGGTAGTGCCTAATCCGGCTAGACTCCCTATCACCCTCCATCATTGCTTTGGAAAGAGGCTGACTCTTCCTCTCTAGCCTCTTTTTAAAAAGACACTATTATCAGCCAAAGTATAGGACAAAGGGTTAAAAAAATACTGGCAGCCCCTTGTTCCTTGTGAGAAGCCTCCATGGAGAGGACCCCCATCCTAGAATCCATCACTGAGCTGCACAGATATACTGAAAGAGACGGCTGTGTACCTGCCTTGTCTGTTTGCCTGCCTGTGTGCTTGGTGATCTCAAAGCTTTGGTCACAGTTACCTGCAGCGGCACTGCAAGTGTATGCCCAGGCCTCTGGAAGCAGATGCAGGAACACATTCCCCAGGAGCCCCCCTATCGCAAAACTCAAGAGCTGCTTCATCCGATGGGATCCCTCTGAAAGACAAACAGGAAGTCACTGCAGCATTCAGCCTCATCTGGGTAGGCCACTCAAAGAAGCTTAAGAAAATCCACGTGCTTGCAGTTCAGACTTGCATAGCACATGAATATTTCCTTTGCTTCCAAGGAAATATTGAAAACTGGGAAGGACAGTTGCTCTTGGCCTTTAGGTGCACTTGGCAGCTGGGAAAACTCCATCCTCACGAGCACCTCACGCCAGCTGTGTCAGGATGAAAGGGACCAAAGGCAAGATTATACAAGCCTAGCATCTTGAGGCGAAGAAGACAGGAACATGACTACCCCTTACTTTTAATCAAGTATAACATGCACACAACATGGTACAGAAAACAATATACATTCATATTTTTATAGTTAATATATAAATTACTAGCGCTTCTAAATGCTCAAATGGACTTGAAAGTGTCTGGGCAATACCTGGTAAAGTCACAATAGCCTGAAGGAGGAAAGGGGGCTATGAAAAATTGTTTTGGGGGGTTAGCTATTTGGAATGCCAGTGCAACTTGACGGCTGGTTGCCAGGCAATAAATACAGTGCCCCCCACCTTTTGTGAGGCTTCAGGCTGCAAAACCCTTGTGAAAGTGGAAAAACCAAAAATAACTTCACTCTCCCCCCGATCCCCCTCCCATTCCCTCCTGGGGCTCCCCTCTCCCATTCCCTTGCCTTTTATGCATGGGGAACAGAGGCTAGGGAATGGGAGGGGGAGTTCCATATTGGAGAAGGAAGATGTGCATGCAAGCCTTCCCCTCATTCCCTTGCTTTTTGCCTCCCCCAATTTCCTTGCTTTTTGTCTAGGCACTTGCTTTCCTTCTCCGTGCCCAGCAAAATGCAAATAATGGGAGGAGGAGAAGGTGGGAAGGGGCACATGACTCTCAAATAATCAAATTTGTGAAGGTCAAACCTGTGAATGTGAAGAGAGAATCGTATAGCACCTCTAGAATGAAACTTGGCACAGTGATGCACATGGGAGGGGCTTATGAATGAGAGGAATTCTGTATGAGGCAACATTTCTATGTGTGTTTGAGGTTTCAGCGAGAACTAGTTCAGGAAGGATATTGACAGGTTGGAACATGTCCACAGAAGAGCAACCAAAATGGTAGAAGGCCTGGAAACTATATCCTATGAGGAGAGGCTCAGGGAGTTAGGTACGTTTAGCTTGGAGACGAGAAGGTTAAGAGACGGTATGATAGCTATGTTTAAATATTTGAAGGGATGTCATATGGAGGAAGCTCGTTTTCTGCTGCTCCGCAGAGTAGGACATGGAGCAATGGCTTCAAACTTCAGGAAAAGACATTACATCTAAATATTAGAACTTCCTGACGGTAAGTGCAGTTCAACAGTGGAATGCATTGCCTTGGAGTATGGGGGAATCTCCTTCTTTGGAGGCTTTTAAAAAGAGGCTGGATGGCTATCTGCAGGGAATGCTTTGATGGTGTATTCCTGCATAGCGGGGGGTTGGACTTGATGGCCCCTGTAGTCTCTTTCAACTCTATGACTCTAGACAGAGAGAGGCCGGCTTGGTTTGTGATTAGGCAGCTGAGGAAAAGTCACAGGGAATTGGTGTCTGAAGCAGGAATTAACTGACAAAATCTGTCAGAAGTCTGAAATGTTAATACTACAACTGAACTCTAACAAAATATTTTATTTCCCCTGTTATTATAATAAACGTACAGTTTGTTTCATAACTACTGAGTTGGTCTGAATTATCTAAAGTCACATTAATAAAGAGAAAATGCTACTTAAATAAACAGTTTCATTCTGAGGATCAATAAAAACTCTAGCCCTGTTACACAAAGGGTGGAGTTAGAATGAAGTGATACTGACAGGGAACTGCCACACCAATCTGAGGGGGAATAAAGGGTCTGTCTCAGTAGCCTTCATTGTTCTGTCTACCATGTTGTCTTTTCCCACAAGCAGTTGAAAATGTCATACAAAATGGTGAAGTTAAATGGACTTTTGCTCTATTTGTAGCTTACATTTATTACTCAGAATCCCATTTCTTATGACTGTACCACTTTACCAGGGGGTGAAAGTCCCCTGTATCTTTTAGAAGAATTGCTAGAGAAGAACCACCTCCACACATCTCCAAGGTTCTTAATCAAGGCATCTTAAAGGAATTGTTACTGGGTGTCCACTCTACCACTCAAAAGTTTTATGAGTGAAGTTCCTTCGCCACATTTAATCCAGACTTCCAGATTGCACTGAAAGTGATTTTAAAAAAAGGAAAAAAGAGAGAGAGGGAAAAAAGGAGGAAGCCAATACAGAGCTGCAAATACATTTACACATATCTTTGTTTATTGCTTTGTGCCTTCAAGTTTCTTCCAACTTAATGGTGACCCTAAGGCAAACTACAGATGATCTACACAACCTTAAAGTAGATGATGAAAACACAGAAATAGTTCAAGATTTTCCACACCTTGGCTCAGTCATTAATTAGAATGGAAACTGCAGTTAAGAAATCAAAAGAAGTCTAGGGAGGGCAGCTATGAAGGAATGAGAAAAAATCCTGAGGTATAAAGATATATCATTAAATACTAAAGTTAGGATGGTCCATGCTACCATATTTTCAGTTTCTGTGTATGGTTGTGAAAGCTGGACTTTGTGAAAGCTGAACAGCCATATCATGAGAAAACATGACTTGCTAGAAAAGACAATAATGCTTGGTAAGGCAGTAGGCAGTGGGAAAAAAGGAAGGCAGTAGGAAAAGAGGAAGACCACTTCACAAATGGATAGACTCAATCAAGGAAGCCATGTCCCTGAATCTGCAAGATCTGAGCATTGCAGTTGATGACAGAGTGATGTGGAAGTCTCTCACCCATAGGGTCACCATAAGTCAAGATCAACTTGACAGCAGTTAAGAACAACAACAAAAGACAAACCAATCACAGGGCTTTCTTGACATGATTTAGCCAAGGGAGGTTGCCTTTGCCTTCTTCTGAGGCTGAGTTGGCTGATGGTTTTCCATGACTAAGCAGGGAAAAAAATCATTCTCCAGTTGTAATCCAACATTCAAAATACTATACCACACTGGCTGTCATCACATATATCCATAACCTAAGAATTTTTATTATACTGCCCACCACCAGAAAACAAAAATCCCTTGAACTCTCATCAAAACTTAGAAAAACTGATTAAAAAAACAAAATTAATTAGAGATTGTAAAAGACATGTATTCGGGGATTATTTTATTCCTGGTTTGCAGTAACTTGCAGAAGGCACTGAAACAGGTGGGAATCATGAGGCTGACTAAATCAATGTATTTTATTCAATTTGTTTCCACTAGGTGTCCAAAAGTCAGGACTGTGAGTTGAGTTCAACATCCAACTATTACTTAAAAAATGCTTTACCCTAAATTTAACTCTGATCTTGCCCTAGCTAAGTTGCCAGAATGAACTGATAGAACAGATGGGCTCCAGCACATCAACAGGTAGCATTTCTTGATCACAAGCAGAATCTTAACCATTGCATTAAAAGTATATATTCCCAACATTCACTAGCTGAGAAGTTTGTCTGGAAAAGGGAAGGCAGGGTTACCAGGAATGCTAGACAGAGGGACTGACCTACCTTCTGACTTCAGAGCCGCTCCTGTCTCCAGCCGAATGATCAGCAGGGGAAAAACTCCACTCAGCCCAACCATAAGTGAACCAATTAAAGAACAGACCCAGGCATCCAGGCGGTCCTCACTGAATATGGCTCCCCAAGACTCAGCCTCCTTTTCACACAAGGGGAGATCATGGGCCTGGCATGCAACAGCAGGCAGTAAGATGGAGAGAATTCCATGGAGAAAAAGCCTTTTTCCCATTGTTGTTTACAGCCTCAGCCTGGCTGGGTAATCCCTGAAAAGGGAAAGAAAAGTCACAAGTCTCTGTCTAAAACTTTTTAACATTTCACATCCATCCCAATGTCACCCCCTCTCAAAAAAATCAGTCTTATCAAGGCATTTATTTATTCCCCAGATTTCCCCCGGTTCAATCTTTCCTTTAAAAAAGAAAATAGAAACTTCCAAGGGAAACAAAGATGACTTACACTATTATTTATTTTTCTGAAATAGGTAAATCTCCCCACAAGGTAAGACCTTACTGCAATCCATGGGTGGCTACCTAATCTATACAGTATATATCTCCCTAGGATAAAAGAGTGGTATCATCATATAATGGAGAGCCAGCATTGGTGTAGTGGTTTGAGAATTACACTATGACTTTGGTAACCAGAGTCTGACTCTCTGCTCAGCTGTGGAAACCAAATGGGTGACCTTGGGCAAGTTATACCCTCTCAGCCTCAAAGGAAGGCAAAGGCAAACCTCCTCTTGTCAAGAAAATCCTATGATAGCTTTGCCTTTGGGTTGCCATAAGTCAGAGATGACTTGGAGGCACATGACAACCACTACTGTATACCTCACTTAATAGCTCTTTTTCTGTGATTAAGCCTCACTTTCATTTCCCTAGGGTTACGTGCCTGCAATGCAGTCTTAAGAGAAGGCGAGTGCACTCACAAAGAGTGAGTGTGTCTGTAAAGCTGGGTTCTTCTAAAGAAGAACTTCGTTCTTTGTGGAATGACCTACAAGTCCTTTTAAAATTCAGACCAGAAAAAAAAAATCAAAACAAAACCCAACACCACACAGTTCTTCTTTCTATACCACACAGAGACTGGGACAAATTCATATAGCCCTCCTAGCAAGTTACAAATTGAACACTTGTTCTCATGACTACAGTCAGATGAAGAGGTCACCTGTCCAACATGAGCACACACCAGCTGTAAAGGACCAATCAGACATTTGCTTCGTAAAGAGTGCAGCTACTACCACTAGACCATCTGCCCAGTTGGAAATTCCTCAAAAGGGGCATAGCAAACCTGGCCAGAGACAATGTTTTTGCAGATCACAGATCTAACCTGGCTGGAGCACCGGGTTAAGCAAAAAAAGAAAAAAAGAAAAAAAAGGCTCACATCTACATTGAACCACAAAGCACAGGTGAAGCTGTACCAGTTGTCATCTTTCAGCCTAACTTAATCTCACAGGACTGCTGGGAGGACAAGGAGGATGAAGAGCAGAGGGAGAAGTGGTATACCACCTTGAGCTTCTTAGGGAAAAGGCAGATTACAAATCTGAAGCCAAGCACCATCTATCATTGCAAACACAGTGACCTGCCACCCAATACTTTTTCATCCAGTGAGGACTTAACTGCATTCCTCTCTGTCTGCCCATGGCAGAAACTGAGCAGATGCCATCAGACGGATCAAAGAAGCAGTCTACTAAACATAAGGCATGCTACATTTTCAGCAATTATATGAACAGAATTGACAGCCATTTTGGTTATCATCACAGGAATGTCAGCCCTAATTACCTAAATACCTTTCGACAAGTAAAAATGTTAAACCTTATTACTAGTACCAACTACAGCAGACACATTGAATGAACTGCTGAATCAACACTTACAACACTTACATAGACTCCACTGACTCAATGTGTCTACTCTTGCTGCAACTAATAACTGAATTTAGCCTATAGCCTTCAGGTGGGACATCATTTATGGAGATCTAGTCATTGGCTGTAATTGCCAAAGGGTCACAAAACAAACCAGATCTTTCAAACACTAGAATTCACCCATATTGGACTGCTCCAGTCCATAAGAGAGACTAGAATTCTGTTCTTTCTCTTCAATATCACCCTCAGCCTCTGCTGCCCCGACAAACTTTGTTTTTAAAAAAACAACAGAAATGTGGATTCCTTATTCATCTTGGTGCCAGTTAATTTGGAAGGTTTATGGCATACAGTTTTACCTGTTTGTGGTAGTAAAATGCTTTTTAAGGTCTCAATCTTGTAACATAAACAAGTGGATACTTGGAACACATGATTTGCACAGACCACAAGGCCACTGGTATTCAAACTACGGGGTTCCTCCGGCCAGTGGGCCAAAGCCAAGCTACAGGAGATGGTACAATTCACAACACCAAGGGGTAATGCTAGTGCACTTTTCTCTGCTACCCAGTGGAACCTTTTTCTTCCCAAGGACTGCTTCCCTACCACACTCACATACCCTACTGGTTCCTCAGTAAAATGGAACAGGGAAGTACTATTTTTATCTACTAAGATTCTGACAAACTTCTCTCACAGGAAGATGGCTATTTATAACAAGATACAAAAAAAAAAATCATAGAGGACAGAATTGACACAATAAATAAAAACAAAACATCCATTTTCAAAGGCAGCATCTCTCTGATAGCCTGGAACAAACACTAAGAAATTACTCATCATGGTCTTGGCCTGCCTGTAGGTTGTCCCATAATACCTGCTAGGGCCCTGGTGCAGCCAGAGCACTGATGGGTGGGACAGCAAAACAATTCTTAAGTTCTCTGAACAACAGAAGGTCTCAGTCAGCCTTCCCTAGCCCACTGTCTTCCAGATGTGCCAGACTATAAGATCCATCATATCCAACAAGCATGGACGTTAGAACACGTGATAAGAACTACACCTCCTTCAAGAAAATCACACAAAACAAATATTCCACAAAAAGACCATGATGTTGACACCTGGTGCCTTGACGAGGTCACAAGGAATGTAAAAATAGGCCATTCAATGGTTCCATACGTTATGACAAAGAGAACTATCATTTGTCACAGGGGGAAGACCTACAGGAACATTCCTAAATAGGTCAGGTTAAGGCTGGAAGGAGGAGCTCTTACTCAGATCAACAGGCCCTGCTACTTACTTCTCTGAATTTTACTCCTCCATTGCCTTCTTTAAAAAAAAGTGGTAATGGGGAGCAGCACAAAAAGTTTTGCATTTTGCCCAGGTACTCCAGCCCTTACTTACACAGATGCCACTTAGAGTTTATGATGCTGGTTCATCCATTTATCACCACATCATCAAGTCAGGAGTCTCCCATATAACAAATAACTTCAGGTCAGATACCATGGACAGAGCTTTTGTAGTTCCTCACAGGATTCATGCAAGGCACACTTGTATTCACCTTGTTGTTTTGCGCCTTAAAGTGAGCTCCAACTGACGGTGACTCTGTCCTAGGGTGCTTTTAGAAAGATTTATTCAGAGGGGGTTTGCCATTGCCTTCCTCTTAGGCTGAGAGATTGTGACTTTCCCAGGGCTACCCAGAAAGTTTCCAGAACCAAGTGGGCATTGGAACCTTGGTTTCCCAGAGTCCTAGTCCAACACTCAAACCACTTTGTGCTGGTCTATGACCATAATAAAGATTCTATTCTATTCTACTCTGTTCACTTAAACCACTACACCACGCTGGCTCTACCTACATGCCATCAAATAAGCAAATGTGGTATTATGTATAGAAGTGAACCAGCATAAAAATCCCTTACGTATGTAAAATCTAGTTTTTATGCAAGCACCTAAACAGAGAGAGCTGCCTTGTGACTCCTTTCTAATTCCTAGGGGCTAGGTTTGTGGTCATGACCCACAGGCTGAAACAGCTTGACTCAGTGAACATTCCATACTAGTGCGTTAGAGTCAAAATCATCTCATGGTTTGTTGGATAACAGCTGTATTCCCTGGAGGCATCTTACCCAAACTGTAAGCAGTTACTGCAATACAGCCTGGAGTATGCTAGATATAAGGAGGATTTCTCCTGAACAAAACGAAGATGCCACCAGGAGGCAGGGACGGGGGACAAAAGCCAACCAAGCAAAAATACCTGCAGGCTTTTCAGATGATACACCAGTAAGAACTGTGAGGGAACTTATATGATTTATATGAACTTATATGATTTGGGAGTAGGCATATCTAAGATCACATTATTGTTGTGTACCTTCAAGTCATTTCCAACTTAGAGCAACTCTAAGACAAACCTATCAAGGGGTTTTCTTGGGAAGATTTGTTCAGAGAGAGTTTTGCCCATGCTTTCCTCTGAGGCTGAAACAATGTGACTTTCCATGGCTGAGTGGGGATTCGAACCCTAGTCTCCATAGTTGTAGTCCAGTGCTCAAACCACTATAGCATACTAGCTCTCCTGAAATCCTTAATTTAATATTTGCAATCCTTAATTCACTTCTGAATAAACATGCTTAGGACTGTGTTGTCAAAACCGATGTACATATGTCTCTTTCTACCCAAGAAGACCAAAAAAAAAGAGCATGAGAAAGTTTTCTTGTGAGATGGAGATGGGATGGGAGAGAGCAGGGGATTAGGGGAATTCTAGGAGTTGTAGTCTAACCTAACTTAGGCCATTTCCGCACTACACTCTTACAGCGCGATGATTCCACTTTCAACATCTTATGGAATCCTAGGGTTTGCAGTTTTGGGAGGGGCAGCCTGGCCCCTCCCAAAACTTCAAACTCGAGGATTCCATAGGATGTTGAAAGTGGAATCATTGCGCTATAAGAGTGTAGTGTGGAAATGTGTTTAGATTGCACTCTCCCACTACATCCTCTGGCACAGTACAGCCTGCAGTTAACAGTACCCAAACTGTAAACACACACCAAAGGAGAAATAGACCAGAGTGTTTGCATGGGATGTTTTGGAAATTGCTGAGTCCCCCTGATACAAGATTTCCAGTCTGTTCTAGGAAGTGGCCTTCTTCCAAAGCACCTGGAAAGTTCAGTTCACCCCTCCAGCCAACCCTGCTGCTCTGAGCACTGGAGTCAGAGTTTCTTCTGCTCCTGCCCTTGTAGCTTTGCCCACTACATTGCTCTAACATTCTTTCCTGCTTCAAATCCCACAGCTATGAAAATCTTAAAAAAAAAAATTATAGGCACATTTTGCTGAACCTCATAGGTTGTCTCTAATTATGCCAGTGAGTCCAGACAAAATGTCATCTTGTTCCCTCGCAACGGAAGTAGAAATAGCAACAAGCAAACTCTTTTCCAGAGCTACTTTACAAGTCCAGCAGTGAGCGCCTGGAGTCCAACTGGAAATCCTGACCTTCTGCCAAGAGCTACAAGGCTCTGCAGCTCTCAGGCACAGTAGTTCCACCACTGTCAGATCTGAAGCGCCTACAGGATTTTCCACACTTAGAATCCTCCTCAAACAACCTCTCCTATTTCTACTAAGACAAGGTCCTCTCAAAGAGCGTGCAGATCTGCTGATACTATACAAGGAGTGCATTTATGAGTTACACGACTTGTAACTTTTGAAAGTACTACAAACAGTGCTCACAACAGCACCATGAGGTAGGTCATTATTCCACTTTTACAAGTGGAAATGGGTGGGGAAATAGTTTATTTGTTCACATTCTCCCAGGAAGCTGGACTGGACTGATAGAATTTTCCAAAAGCCACCTCAGACACAGGCATCATTGCATCTTAAACTAACATCCAGAGAGCTAGTGTTGGAGAAACCTAAGTCCCCATAGGCAGGGCTGTGCTAAAACATAAAAGAACAATCCACTCAGACAGGCAATCTAAATTCTTAACAAGAAGAACAGAAGTTTCTGTCTTATTCTCCACTATTTATTCTAAAGCATTTACTGTTTTGCCTAACTTAGTTTGGCTTTGTTACTACAGAGAAGAGAAAGAAGCTACCCTGAACAGTGAAAACCAGCTCCTGGGATGCTTGTTCAACCATGCCTTGAGCTCCTGAGATCGCAGTAGGTACTGCATAACCATTCCACATATTTGACTTGCAGCTACAAACATCAGAAACACAAATGAAAGCCAAGACTCCCGAGAAGCTTAATTCTACAACCAACACATTCTGTGTTTTTGTTTTGTTTTCTATTTCCAAAGAATAACTGCAGACACATAGCTCTGGCCAAATGTAAACTACCCTCTAGCTACTCAGCTTGGGATTTTTTGAGAAGTAAAAGCATCATCTACGAACTCACCCTAGAGGACAACACTACTGCTTACAGTATTTGAAAAGGATCATTTCATAAATCTATCCAGCAGCATATAAAACAGGGAGGAGATCATACTCTGAGTTACTTTTTCTCACTTTTTTTTTTTACAATACAGCCAATATCCAGCGATAGTTCTATCCTCCATTACAAATCATCTAAAATACTGGTCACGATAACATCCTATGGTGATGAATTCTGTAAGGTGCAGATAGTTTTCAGGAAGAAGTACTTCCTTTTAGTCTGGCTTGAATCTGTCACTGATAAGCTTCATGAAAAAACCAAGCTATCCAGAATGGGAAAAGATTAACTTTAATTTTCTCCACACTATTCATAACTCCATAAGCCTCAGTGATGTCCTCCCTTATGCTAGACCACAGCTAGACATAAAAGAGGCAAATATCAGATCAATAGGTTACTGTCTGATACCATTATGGTCTTTTCAGAACACAAAAGGGTATGTGCCAGGTGAACTTGCTCCTGGTTGAATGGGGATTAAGGTATGTGCTATTCATCATTAAACATACTTAATTTTTTTTTCTGACCACCAGGCAAAACCACGATGCAACCTCTGTGGACACAGATCTTTCCACACTGGGCATCCTTATCTAGTCTCAATGCAGATTCTCCATATTTCTTGCTTCTAAAAATCTCACTTTTCTGCTGAATGTTCAACATGTAGACTAGCCAATATTCAGTATTCTTTCCTCACTGGCCGCTATATTAGCTATGATTGCCAATACTTTAACTGCCTAGGCTACGAGTGAAGACTAAGTGCTTATGACTCCAACAAATCAACTACTCTGGCATTAAAGACCAACTTTGTTCCTGCTTTCTGTGCCACTAACTATAGTAATTACCACAACTGACTAATCACCAAGCAAATGGGTCTTGTAGAACCTTTCGGACTGAGAGAAAGATGTTTATAACATAATTTTTTGTAGACTGGGTGATGATGAAGACTGATGGAGTAGACACAGACTAAGAAATTTTATGCTACAAACTTCTTTCTTTCAGTTACTTTCAAAGATCCTTTTGCATACTGAGCCAGAATAACACAACTATGTCACTGGATAATCATCAATTACTGTATGTGCAATTATTATCTTATGAACAGAGTTTGTTGGAGAACAGCTACCATCACCCCTCCTATCTTGCTATACAGGTTACATCAGATGGTGGTTGCATACTATCCATAAGTTCCGCACCCCTGATTTAAGCTTTACACTAAATTGTCACAGAATATGCTTCTTCATTGCCATTTCATCTTCATGTTTACCATTTTTCTCTCCACCCCGGGTATATTATCCCTGGCAACCGAGGAAAACACTTCATACATCCGATGGAGTGAAGTTCATCAAAACTTTCGCCATACAATGTCTCTCCATTGCTTTTTCCAGCATCCTACCTAAACCAGTCCAAATGATTTCAGGCATAAAATTTCCACCATACAATATCCAACTAAATTTATCCCCAATTCAGCTGTCTTCATGTGTTAAACCATTAATTTACTATTGCAACTCTTCTCTCTCATGAATTTGCTAGGGACGAGGGCCAACAAACATCCTAAAGTAGGGACAGGAATTGCACAGACCTTGAGGTGTTATTCAATTGCAAGTCCCAGGAACACTAACTAGCACAGATTTATGGTAAGAAATGCTGCGAACTGCAGTCCAATACCAAGGACTGCAACAGGGCATCATCTAAGGCCGCAGTCCTATATAGGGTGGGCGTGGAAGGAAACCCCTCTGCAAACATACACAGTACTGGGCTGTAAAGAAATCTTTATCTTCTGCTTGATTTAAGTCTCATCAGCAGGATGCTCTACCCAGTGGAAGGCAAATGAGCAGGAAGGTCATTACATATGTTAAAGGAGCGCCAAATAACCCAACGCCGGCAAGGCTGACTATCCTAGCCCACCAATTTGACCTGGAGGTGGCTTGAGAACTTCAGCTACACTCAGGCTATTTCCGCACTACACTCCTAGAGCGCGATTATTCCACTTTCAACATCCCATGGAATCCTGGGGTTGCAGTTTAGGGAGGGGCCGGCCGGCCCCTTCCTAAACTGCAACCCCAGGATTCCATGGGATGTTGAAAGTGGAATAATCGCGCTCTAAGAGTGTAGTGTGGAACCGCCCTCTCTTCCCTTGCAGAGGGGAAACCTGAAGCCAAAGCGTTCAGGGACCAACTGGCCCCGGTTCTCTCTCTCTCTCTCTCTCTCTCGTGGAGGCAAACGCCACTTCGCAACCCCCTTCAGCTCAGCAAGATAAACACGGAGTACACGGAACGCTCTGCGACAAGACTTCAGCCACTCCAACAATATAGAAAGACTAGGCTACTATTAGTGTTAGGAATGATGGCGTTAAGTGCAACGATTGCAAATAAGAATAGCAGACTTGGCCCCAGGCATTTAAAAAAAAACATTTGGGGAAACAACTCGGTACCGCAGCCTTAAATCACTGCATTCAAAAGTTAAAATGCGAGAGAGCAGCAGCCGCTTTTTGTGGCTGCCCGGGCGCAGCCTGCATCTCTCTCTCTGTCTCTGGCCATTTCCGCACTAGCCTGTTATAGCGCGATGATTCCACTTTCAACCTCCTCTGGAATCCTGGGGTTTGCAGTTTCGGCCGGCCCCTCCCGAAACTGCAAACCCCAGGATTCCAGAGGAGGTTGAAAGTGGAATCATCGCGCTATAACAGGCTAGTGCGGAAATGCCCCCCCTCTCTTTCGCTTTTCAGTCATCCTCCTCTTCCATCCCGCTCTGAGTCCCGGCCGAGGTGGCTCCTCGGGCACCCCTCAGTCCCGGGCAGGAAAAGTTGGGGGGCCCCTCAAAACCTTAGCGAGAGAAGGGCGCCCCGAAGCAACCCCCACCCGCCTCCCGCCCTCCCGCCGGGGCTGCCTTACCGAGCGACACCGGGGAGCTCCGGGTTGCCCCTGCCATCCAGCTGCGTCGCCGCCACCGGGGACGCTTCCCTCCCCTCCGAGCTCAGCTCCGCCTCCCAAACTCAGCCACGTCGGTTGAGTCCTCCACCCCGACGGACACTTTAGTGAGAGCACCACTTCCGACGCGGTCGCTACGGGGGAACTAACAGGCTAAACACATTTCTTAGTCCCGCGCCGCTGGGGGAACGGGAGAAAAAAGGACACATTTCCGATCAGGCCCCCATGGGGGACCGGAAGTGCCCTTGGTGTTCCGTACAGAGGAGACCCTGTCGGGTCTTGGAGAACAACTGGGAAGAAGAAGTTTTCAGGTGTACAGAAATTTCTGGTCGCGTTTAACGCCTTTTTTTTTTTCCAGTGTAAGCTATAAATGCCTTCCTGGTTAATCTTAAAGGTGCTATCGGATCCCCCTTTTTTTTGTTTTTGGTCTTTTTATGCTGAAAGAGACTACAGGCACTGGCTCTTCCATATAGGTTGCAGAGTGCAAGCGTAGCTGAGGTCATCGTATATTATAATGATGATGATGATGATGATGATGATGATAATAATAATAATAATAATAATAATAATATTTATTTATATCCCGCCTCTCCCAATGGATCGAGGCAGCGTTACAACAGTACATAAATACATTAAAAATATACATTAAAAATGTACCAGTATATAAATACATTAAAAGAAATGTATCGAAATACATGCTATTTGTAAGTCGTTCGCCACCTCGATCCATATGGAGAGGCGGGATACAAATAAATAATAATAAAAAAAATCGTGGGACTGTAGCTTGCTTTGTGCATCTGATTAAGTTGTTTTGCCCTACAGGCAAAAACAAACAATCAGATGCAGAAAGCAAGCTATAGTCCCAGGATGAAGGCATGCCTTCCAGCTGTCCCAGTGTGGCCAGGAGATTCCTGATTAATCCTTTGTTGTGCGCCTTTTTTTTTCCAGTGTCTTTTAAAATGTCCCAGATTCTCTTTCCTCCTCCCCTTGCCTTCAGCTTACTTCAGTTGTTTCAAACTGATTTCAAAACGCAGAAGGAATTTGCATTCAACTCAGCAGGGAGGAGACAAGAGAAGAGGGGAAGAATCCTGCTCTTCCCAGGCCCCTCAGACAAAAGCAAGGCATTGCAGCCTCTCCTAGGGCCTTTCTGCAGTGCTCTGCTATAGTGCTATTATTCCACTTTCAACTTCCTGTGAAATTCTGGGGTTTGTAGTTTACTGAGGCCAAAGAGCTCTCTAGATGAGAATTCTAAAGGCCCCTCCCTAAACTGCAAACCCCAGGATTCCATAGGAGGTTGAAAGTGGAATAATAGCACTATGACGGTGTAGTGCAGAAAGGCCCATTGTTGATGTGTGCTTCCTCATTAATCGCATTTGCACTCCTGAGCACACTGATGTTGCTTGGCACTATGTGTCCTGGCTTTCATCTGTGAAATGTTATATGGTGTGCAAAGTGTGGGAAATAGCTGTTAACACTCATGAAACAATTTAACACAGGATCGGCTGAAGCATCAAGCATTTATTTAAAAAAATACATTTCTGCAGACACGGGTGTTCTCAAGAGAGAAGGACCCCCTCCCACAAAACAACACACATTTTATCCCCTACGCCAGCTTCCCTCCCCTTGGGCAGGACCCAAAAGTTACAACCCTATCAGAATCGCCTAAGAAATGCCCCCTTTACCATATTTACAGCATATATGATCATGCACATAATCACGCTTTAACCTTGTGCTTTCTTAACTCTCATTTGCTATTTCAAAATGCCCATCAACCAGATTCTAACTTCTCATTTTTGCTAAACAATACCAAATTCTTCTCTTGTTTTTCTTACCCACTTTCAGCTTTTGCTGACCTTCAGTCTGCCTAAGCAGGTGCCTTCAAACAAAAGTACATACATCCCACTGTTGAATCCTTATCTATGTGTCTGGTTCTCTTTGCTTCAAGGTCTCCTTCAGCTGCCAGCTTCTAAAATTATGTTTCTTTAGACTCCATTGTATTTCAAAAGCTCACATACTACAGTATATGTGTGTAAATATATTTAAAAATGTGTTATGAGCTATAAGCTAATATGTTACCAATACTATTAATAATATTGCAGAAACTAAAATATATTTTACTTCTCACACAAAGTAATGTTCGGGTACTTCTTTCTTGCTGCCTTTTCTCTTGCCCCAAGAACTGAGCATGCAAGAGGTGAGAAACAGTTGCAACTGGACTCTCCTTCTCTTTTCTGGTCACTGTGTTGGCTGAAATCTAGCTGGTCCCATGCTCCCAGTGGTGCCAGCCAGAAGAGCAGTGTATGTGATCTACAGGGCAAGGGAGAGCAAGAACAAGGAGAGGTCTTAGCTGCTGCTCCTTGGCATTGCCCCAAGGTTGGCTGGCTTAAGTGAGCAAGAATGAAGCTGAAAGGGTTACTGCTCACAAGGGATGGGATCAGGGCCTTTGCACTGACTGACCTAGTGGCTCCCCGATATATCGCTCCCAAGATATTAACAGGTTACAGCTCCCAGAATCTCTGTTATCTATGCTAGTGGGAGATTCTAGCAAGTTAAACAAGATCCAGGGACTCACGTTTGGAAACTGATGCCTAGATCAAGTGGAGAACAGTCATTGCTCCCTCTTCATCTGAGGGGACAAACAGAAGAGATGGTGAGATGGGATAGTGAACTAACTACTGTCTTCTTTCCACTCTGTCCCTGGGCAGCAGTGGGATCAGCTCCATTATACCAGATCACCCTCTGCAGAGAGAGAGAGAGAGGGTGCAGACAGTGGCTGTTCCTTGCAATTGTTCTGAAGCCAAGGGTCAGTCACCTCCACTAGGGCATTTTTTAAATAGGAAATTATTACTGGGTGTCCATTCTCCCATTCAAAAGATTGTTGAATGGGCACTTCACTGACATTCTGGTTGTGTTTAATGTGATTTTTTTTTTAAAGGAAGAAATCAATACACAGCTGCGAATACATTTCCACACATTGTAGTAATTTTTCTTATCCTGCTCCACACCAGAAAATACCTGAATCAAAATGAACAAAAATCCTTAAAACTCTTACTGAAA
Source organism: Ctenosaura bakeri (assembly GCA_948474755.1). Taxonomy (NCBI): domain Eukaryota; kingdom Metazoa; phylum Chordata; class Lepidosauria; order Squamata; family Iguanidae; genus Ctenosaura; species Ctenosaura bakeri. The sequence goes on from CAOLHI010000937.1 coordinate 1,029,699, forward strand.
TTGATTAAATGCCGCAACTTACCTGGGGTTGCGAAAGACATCTATCTGAGAATTATTTCTATTTTTAGTTTGCAGTAAGTTGCAAAAGGCATTGAAAAGGGGGTGAGAATCAAAAGGTTCACCAGTTAAATGGTATGTGTCCATTGGATGTTCTAAACAAAGGACTGCGTGTCAATCTGGACTCACAACTATGACTTTAAAAAAATGCCCTGACCTTCACTTTCTTGTACATTCTTTCGGCACAGAATTGTGCCCAATTTCCAAGGTTGCCTAGAGACAGGTGAAGCAAGTGAGCAGAAATGGTAACTTCTTTGACTGCTTTTGCAGTTGCTTTTGTCTGAGGCTCTTGGGAAGGGCAAGATTCACTCCTTCTCTCCCTTCTCCACTGCTGAGTTAATTAAATGTAAACTACTTTTGCACTTTGAACTCAGTTTGCACAACTGAAATAAGCCAAGGGCAAAGAGGGGAAAGTGGGAACAGAAAGTGGAACATTTTAAAAGCAGCTGAAAAAGTGGGAGGAAAGAGAATTAACTGGGACTGCCTCTGACAAATCAGGACAGTTGGATGGTATATTCCTCCTTGGCAGCTGCCCAGCATTCAAGGCATTTTGGTGCCTGAGGCAGAGTAGAAGTGGTGGTACCATCCCTAAGTCAAGATACATGATACTCAATGGCAAGGCAGTCACTGCAGCAGATGAGGCAGAAAATCCTACAAATACCTCCATCCCTCCCTACCAATAGCACTACAATAATGATAATCAGATAATACTTTGCTGACCTTTAACAACATGCAAAGTCAGACCATTTCACTCTGCCTGATGGTCTTGGCAACACAGCTGACATTTGACACAGGTCCTGTCTCTGATTTACTCTTCTTACAGTTCACTGAACTCCACAGCATTAATTACAAGGCATATAGCAACACACAACTTCAAAGCATAATGCTCTATTCAAATTTCTATTTGCAATCCTTTGAAGAAATGTAAAACCATTGGAATCACATATTGCTATTTTTTCCCCACCTACCACCCACCTTAGTAGCAGATCTGTGTCTTTTAACACGGCATGGAACAAAATCTGAAATTCAAAAAGGAAACTACTAGTTTTGATTTGTTTGTTTGTTTTTAAACCGCCATGTTCTGTAAGAGCCAGTAGCTTTATAAAACTTTCAGCAGGACATTATCTCCATTCTTGTTCACCTATACTTTTCCACTTCCCCATCCAAAGAACAAACTGAATCATGGACCCATCTAAAAATGTGAAGACTTGGGGAAAATAGTTTGAAAAATTCATACCTCCCCCTGTTTTTTTCCTGAAACATTTTTGAAGCTTTTTTTCCCTCAGAAAAATGAGAAAAAATCATTTATGGAATAGTCTGTTTTAGAATGAAGAATAAAATATTTAAGACAAGCTGTTCATATATTTAAGCACCCTACCTTATTTTTAAAAGCAATGTCACAAATAATCTTATGTAAAACTATGTACAATATCTTGCATCACTGCATTTCTTGGTCTTAAGTTTCCTTTTCTAGTAGCCCTATCACACTGCACTGTTATAGAGCTATTATTCCACTTTAACTGCCATTGCAATGTTCTGTGGTTTGTAGTTTAGTGAAGCCCAAAAACTCTGACTGAAAATTCTAACTGCACCTCCCTGAATTGCAGATCCCAGATTTCCATAGGATGTTGCCATGGCAGTTAAAATGGAATAATAGCACTGAAACAGTGCAGTGTGATAAGGCCCTTAGTTTTTTTATAGGAATGAGTGCTTTATATGTGTTTGGTGATATGGAGGACTAGAGGAGACAAAATCATTTTCTTTGCTTTACTAATGTTGACGGTTTCTCTTGTTTTATCAGTTTTGTTGTTGCTGTTTTTGTTTGACTGCTCTTCATGGCAGTCATGCAAAGCCAAAGAGGTTCCTTACAGTTCAGGATCTTGTAGCTCCATTTGTAACCCCCCCAAAAAAGAGAAATTCAATTTGCAATTATTTTCTTAAAAAGAATACTTTTAATATAAAATATGAAACTTTTATGCCAAGCCAAGTTATATATAATACATTTTATGTTTTCAAAGTAAAAGAATGGCTTTCAATTTGTATTGGGCTAATAATACATTTTCCAATAAATTCCCATTTTTACCAAAAAATATCCCCCCCCTTCGAGAGCTTCAAAACATTTCCAGAACATTGCATCTGTGGGTATATCACAACAATATTGAGTTATCAGAGAGATATAAAAATAGATTGGCAGGATAGAGGACTTAGATAAAACAACAATCCAGTTCTGCTTCATCTTTACCAAAATATTTGAGCAACAGCCATGGACTACTATTAGAAATATCAGCCACACCCTTTACCTCATAGATCGCTTATACCATGGCTGTCAAAGCAGCAAATTTTACCTAGGTATGTATGGATCTCAGCAGAAGAGATGTCTTTCCAATCCTAAACATAATGCATTTGGCTACTGTGAGCTCTGCAGAGCTAGGCTATTACAGAATGAAGTTCTACTTAGATTACTTACATTGTATATAATCGAAAGTAGCACAAATAAATGTAGCAGTACATTATATACTAACAACAAGACCAGTAGTTTAGGATTTGTAATGTCTTCTCCAAATAACTTCAAGGAGCAAGCCACAAATGTGAAACCAATATATAATTCTATTTGTATTATCAAAAGACATAAGATATGAAATAACCTTCCCTTTTAAAAGCATGTTGGGCGGAACAGATATGCCTCAGACTAAAATGGATAATCTTTCCAAGCCCAATAGACTCTGGTTTAAAGTAACCTATGACCACAATAAATCTCTGATTCAGTCTACCTGATAGCCATAGATCTAAACAAACCTTCAATAAAACTAAGGCCAGACACATTTTGACATTATTGTCTTCTTCAGTGGCCGATATTAAAGTTCTTTTAATCATCTAATTCTTCCCACCAGACTGAGCCAAACAAATCAATGTAGAATGCCTCACAGAATAAAACTATAAATGCTATGATCTATGAATGATGAAAGCAAGAGGCTATCAATCTTCTTCCAGTTAAAGATTCATGCCCAGTGGACCTTCACATCTATGGGTAAAAATTACTATGTATTTATTATAAATGGACTATTCAGTGTTGGGTAGATCTACTGTAAACTTTTAAACACGTATTTATTATATATGCATTTAATTTACTTATTTCCTGACCATTTGTTTGCTGTCATATCCCAGAAAAAAACACTGACTCACCTGAAGAATTATTGCTGCTGTTTTATCAAATCCTACATTTTAATCAGACATTAATTCAAAGGGGACCACACTGACACAGATGTATTCATAATAATCTGACAGAAATTCCATAGGAAGCCATCTTGCCCATTTTCAGTCATCAATCAGCATCTCTGTAAAATGCCCAGAAGCCAGATAGCTCCAAAGACAGATTTCAAGCCTCCCTTAATTTAGCCAGTTGTTTGTTTACTTTTTATTTTTGGTATTGTTTCTGCCTTTAAGAGGACATAAAATAAGTCATAAAATATGGGCAGACATATCTGGAAACAACCTGAATGACTCTAGAATAAACTATCTGTTTTGTGCTAACACCTGAGACATCACGTCATGCAGGGGCCCAAATTGTAGTGATGTTATTCCACTTTAACTGTCATGGTCCCCTCCTTGGGAACCATGGGATTCCATAGGATGGAACTATGGCAGTTAAAGTGAAACAATAGTGCTATATTTTGTAGTGTGAATGGACCCCCGGTGAAGCTCAGCTGAATATCTGTAAAAATATTCCTCCATACCAGCACAACATTTAGCCAACGAGACATCAGGATTTCAACATCAGGATAATATCCCTCCATACCCTCTCCACCTACTTCTTGTAACCTAGGCCATTTATACTGTTCTAGATCAATTATTCCACATTCAACTTCCTATGGAATCCTGGGATCTGAATTTTAGGGAAGGGCTTTTTCTTAGCCAAAGAGATCTTTGGCCTCAGTCAACTACAAGCCCCAGAATTCCACAGGATGTTGAAAGTGGGATAATAGCACTATAACAGTGTAGTGAGGAAATGGCCTTACTCTCACCTGAAGAGATTATCTCAAAACATTTTGTGACCTAGAAGTTGGTCTAATAAAATCACAGCACTGTGTTCCTGCATGGCAGGGAGTTGGACTGGATGGCCCCGGGGGTCTCTTCCAACTCTACATTTCTATGATTCTATGGAAGCATTTTAAGACTGTAATGTTCACTTATGCGTGACTGATTTCAGTGGGAACTGATTCTGAATGAGGCTGTCAGATGAACGTTGCAGACTGGGTGACCCTTAAGGAATAAATTTAAGATGATAATTTCAGAGGAAGGAACTGACAAAACCATCTCTGATTATTCCTTGGCTAAGAAAACCCTATGAAATTCATACAGTCACCATAAGTCAACAGATGACTTGAAGGCACATACACAAACAAGTGATCAGCACAAAACAGGAAAGCTATAAATAAATGGTGCCACCATGTGTTTATTCCATGATATTACATCCCTGTCCATTTACAGGAAAGAAAGAGGAAGTCATGAATTGTTCCTAACACAGAATAACCACAGGGAGGCACCATTTATCTATGTAGTTTTGTATCTGACTGAGAACCTAGCTTCCTAGTCTCTGCATTTTTTTCTTTCTACTTAAAAGTTCTGTACTTATATAGTATCTCTTAATCAGAAAATCAATATTTTAAAAATGTAAAATTATACAAAAATGTAAAAGTGGAATCCATGAGTCAATTACATTGAAACCCACTCAAAGCCCATGGAAACCACCAATTTGTAGCCGGTGTTTTGCTGCCAATAAAAGTAGGCAGCAAACTGCTGTGGAAAGGAGATTCCACGTAGTGCCACCACTTGGAAGATGTTATCTCTTGAGCTGACATGGTAATCTCTTGAGACTGAACTGCCTAGGCTCAAACTGATTTATTATATTATTTCCATACTGCCTGATTTATACCCAGTATATTAGTTCCATATCTAATACGTCCAAGGCATATCATGTCTCCTTTTCCCTCCTTCCTTCCTTCCTTCCTTCCTTCCTTCCTTCCTTCCTTCCTTCCTTCCTTCCTTCCTAACCTGAGGAATCTTGCCAGAAGTACTTCAGAGATCCCTTTCAGAACGTCTTCTGATTTCATGCCTTTGTGCCACAACCCAGGGACCTTAGCAGCAGTGCCTCAAAGAGCCCTCTCCTGTTTTCTAGCTGAATTGACCTGGAGTTGCCTGGGCCTGTACCCAATACCCCCAGAGGGGTCCATGGGGCCTCCTATTGTCCCATTCACCCACTTTACTTCAGGCATCTTACGAACAGACAGCCCTCTCCTGAAGTCCCAAATTTAAAAAAAAAACTTCAGGAATATTACCAGGAGTTCTATAGCTCCCTCTAGATTTCTCACTTTTATTCTTAACCACAATGCTTCAGAGAGTCCTATCCAACCTTCTACCTCCTAAGAAAAATTTCCTGATGAGTTATGACAACCCACTATTTGGATTTTTGTTTCAAAATGGGACATTGCAACTTGGGCAGCGACTAAACACACTCTGTCAAATTCAGAGCATCTAGAGTAATATCCCAATTAGTTATTGCAAGGTCACCATTTTATGTGTCTGTTTGCTTGCTAGCTTCTAGGAAATCGTCTCTTTGGACCTCTTAGTCTTGAAAAATGGAACTGCTGATTGGATGATAACCAAAAACGCAATCAGTTTTGGAGGTTCCTACCATGGTTTCTTGATGAATGATGACTGCCTGCCCATTTTTGTATTTAACCTTTGCCTGGCGACAGATAGACACACAGGGTTGGGCATTTTGGCTTGAACTTGGCACTGCACTTTGGATAACCACCAATTTTTGATACATCTACCACTCAAGTTAAGGGAAGTGATAGTCCCACTATATGCTGTGCTGATCAGGCCTCATCTAGAGTCCTGCTTACAATTGTGAGTGCCTCATTTTAAGAATGATATAGACAAGTTGGAGTGAGTTCAGAGAAGGGCAATGAGTATGATAAGAGATATGAGAAACAAAACATATGAGGAGAGGTTGAAGGAGCTGGGCATGTTCAGCTTGATGAAGAGAAGACTGAGGGGCTACCATGATTACAGTCTTTAAATATCTGAAAGTCTTCTAGAAAGAATAAATTGGAGGCTTGTTCTCTGCTGCCTCAAAGAGTAGAAGTAGGTCTAATGGTTTAAAGTTACAGGAGTGTAGATGGAACATTAGAAGGAACTTCTTGACAGTGACACTGTCTCCTGTGTACAGCTTCAAAAAGAGGATGGACAGCTATCTGCTGGGGATGCTCTAGCTGGAGATACTGCATTGAGCAGGAAGTTGGACTTGGTAGCCCATAGGGCCCCTTCCTACTCTACGATTCTGTGTATTGATGAGTTATGGTTGCCTCAAACAGAAGACAGATGCAGATACTCCATTTTATTATTATAGATTACATTATAGATTAGATTACATAACAAATGGGGGGGGGCTTAGTTAGTTAGTTGGCTTCTCTACCTACAAACTCCCAAGTTATTTATAGACATGGAAACATCTTTCTCGAGGCTGGGAATCTCTGACAGAGCTCTGTGCAGATAAGGAGGCAAATCACTATGAATTACAACCAGTTTATACCTTTAACTCTGTAGGGCATGGCTTTTAGGTAGTCTAAGGTCACACTAAGCCTTTCAGGTTAACAACAACAACAAAAACAACAATAAGGTGATGAAATGACATACATACCACAATATCCCTGCAGCCCACTGTGGCAGTGATGCCCTCCATATGCCGCATGGTCACAGAAGTGGCCAATGAACTTACGATGACCAGGGCACAACAACAACATAATGTACTCAAATCATCTAACCAGCCCCAGTGGTTCACTCATATGGCAGGGGTGGGAATCATGCAGCTCTCCAAATGCTGTTAGACTCCAATGCTCAGCCTGTGAAAAGCAAAGTGAAATACAGAGAGAAAAATATGACTAAAGGTCAACACTAAGAGCAGATAATCCCATAGTCTCCAACATTTCACAGAAGAAAACCAGGGCACACAGGGCCAGGCAACATTACAGTGTGGCCAAGATGACAAAAGTTATTAATTAAAGAAAAAACACAAGCTAGGAGAGGATGCAGCAGTTTGCTTTTGCCTGAGTCTACTGGGAAGGGTAAAAGTCTGCTTCCTCCTCCCTACGGTGCCTGTTGAGTTAATTGAGTACAATGTACTTTTGCATTTTGAACTCAATTCACAGCAATTGAACTAAGGACAAAAAAGGTGACAGTGGGAATAGGAGTGAGAAACTGGAACATTTTAGAAGAACTCAAAAATGGGATGGTAGAGAATTAATTGGGAGTATGCTTGCTAAACTTGGGCAGTTTGAGGGCATGTAGCCCCTAGACACAGGCCCTTTTCGCATGACGGTTTGAAAGCGTATTAAACACGCTCCCTCCCCCCTTCACGAGCCGCCGTACCGCATGACGTTCCCGCCGACCCGGAGCTGTCGCGATCGCGAGTAGTGCTGGAGTCGCGTTTTTTCATTTTCGCCTGGAAGCGAAAATGACCTCCTTTACGTATCGCTCACGCAACCCGCGGGCCTGCGGAGCCCTCTTACGCGAAGGATCCGGGAGTGGGCGGGGTGCGGGCAGTCCCAGCTGGCTGTCCGTCACGCAGCAACTCTGTAGCTGGGCGGGAAGCGCCGCCCAGCAACAGAGACGCCGCTGCCGCCATGGCCTCAAGGAACACTGCCCGACACATCGCTGCAAGAGCCCACCCCGGGGTTGCGTCGCCGCACTCGAGACGACAGCAGCCCCCGGGGTCTGGGCAACTTTTTTTAAAAAAACCGGCGCTATCGTTAGCACGTTAGCACAGTAGCCTGTTAGCACAGTAGCACGGACCAGCGTCTCCTCCGGGCTGAGGGTCAGCCCAGTTCGACAGCACAGCGACAACCCCATTCCCCCGCCACTGCAGTAGCCGACCCACCGCCCACCCCAATGGAGGACCCTCCCATCTATTTCCCTGTCCCACTCACAGGCATGCCAAGTTGCCCTTGGCTGAGTCCAATCCCTATCCACTGGCCACGAGACATCCACTCCCCACTCTGACTAGCTAAATAGAATATCCTTGGATCACTCCTTTGTACTGTTGTCACAATGCACCCATTCTGAACGTCTGGAGAAGGACTGGAAACAAACTTCCTTTGGCCTTCTCCTCTTCTGCAGCTCCAACATCAAGGAACACAGTAGCCACACACTACACCTCTTCCTACCACCTGTCTACACGTGGATGTCTCTCTCGAGAGGTTCACTGGGCTAGCTGGAGTGTGAGGGCGCCCCAATTCACCCCCCCGCTCCGCAGAAAGAACCACACACTACTGTTTACAAACAGAAAAAATTTATTGCACAGAATCTCAACATATAAGCAAACAACCAACATACAAAAAATACACAACTATATACATTCAACACACAACAGACAACTATATACAGCGAGTGCCGCCAGCGGCACTTCACCGAGGCCCCGTGACCTGCTCCCTCCACTGGAGCAGCTGTGCAACGGTCTGCTCCATGGCGGCTAGGCGGTGTTGGACCGTGGCCTCCAGAAACCCCAGCCTCTGAGCCACAGCCGTAGCCATTGCCTCCACGGACCTCAGGAGGGTCTCATCTGCAGGGGATAGACAGGTGGACACCAAGGTGTCAGCGTGGCCACGGAAAGCCCGGCGGCGGCCCCTACAGCATGCCCCAAGGGGTGGTTGGGCAGTAGCCGCCCTGACACTCACATTCCCTCCTGTTGTGCTCCTCCGACGAGGCCACCCGCTCCTCCAGTTCCCGCAGTGGCAGGAGCAAGTCCGGCACCGTGGGTAGCTCTGGCCCGTGGACGACTCCAGCCACACCTGTGGGAGCAGCAATCTGTCACTGTGTGGCCATGGCTGCACAGGAGTTGCCGAAGCTCCCACAGGCAACCACCGTCACTGCAGACAGGCCTGGGACAGGGGAACCCCCGTCAGGACACCACCCTCCCCGTACTCACCTTCGTCGCCAGCCGCCAGCGCCGGAGAAGCCACACGCCGCACAGCCGCCCCCAAGGGCTCCACGCCGGCCATCCGCTGCTGGAGGAGGACAGGTCCCTCTCCTATCAGGGATGACATGACAGCAAAAGCTCAGGGGGGAAAGATTCCGAGCTTCCATGTGCAGGGAAGCTGGGAGAGGTTCACACATGGCTGTCCGTGTGCCAGCAGGCCAGTCCCATCGCCACTCACCAGGCACATGGCTCGGCCCCGCTGTCGGTGAGCTCCCGGCGCCATCATCCGCCACGCCAACATCCTCCTCCGACGTGGTGGTGGTGGTGGTGGACAGTCCCTGGGGGGTGGTGCCAGATGCAGCTGGGGGACCAACGACAGCAGGATCAGCCACAGCTGCAGCCGCCCAGCCCCCAGGAGGATGGAGAGCCCAGGCAGGATTCCCTGACAGCAGCACAAATGCAGTGTGGCCGCTGGCCATAGTAGGCAGGGGGTCTGGCAGTGGGCAGCCCTGCTGGTCTGCGGGACTGCATGGCAGGACGGGGGTCCTCACCTGTACTGGCAGCCTCAGGCGTCACAGGAGCAGAGGCGCGCGCTTGCAGACGGCCCCCCGACGTCCCCTCCCCCTCTGAGGACTGGGAGGACTCTGGCAGAGGCCTCATCCCGCGGTGAGCTGCAAGCAGGGGGCAAAAGTGGATCTTAGCTGGGCGGCCCGGACAGAGACTACTGCACGGACAGTGGCAGGGGCCATGGCACCGCCTCCAGAGAGGGGCACTGCCACTGTCTCTGCATAGGGAATCCCATGGGCAGGGTGGCACGGGGACATCTACCTCGCTGTCGTGTCCCGGGCTGTCCCGCGGTGGCCGTGGGCGCGTGGACAAGACGCCTCCATGCTCCTGCAGGAAGAACAGAAGCGAGGGGGCGGTAGTGAGGCATCCATCCCCCCACGGTTGTCCCTTGGGGCAGCCCTTTCAGGTGGCCACTGAGGCCGGAGGCCAGCAATGAGTGAGGTGGCACCATGGCCTGGCCGTCCATGGCTTGGTTGTCGCCCCCCTCACAGGGCCATGGTGGCATGGGAGCAGGGACAACATGGGCATGTGCGTTGTCACTTACCGCCCTTGTGTCTCTCGGCCCACCTGGGCTTTCCCGCCGCCTTCCATATGCGGAACATGGCCGCGAAGAACTTCGGCCGGGCATGCGGGGGCGGATGGCCACGGAACAGCTCCATTGTGTCAAAAAAACGACACTTTAGGGCCTTGAACTTGTTGGTGACCTGGGCCGCCGTCCGTTCAAAGCCCTTGGCCGTGAGGCCAGCCGCAAGGCCCTCATACAGGGCCTTGCTGGGCAGTGGGGTGCTCTTCATAAGCACATCCACGCCCTCGCTGGCCGCCACGAGGGACAGGAGAACCTGCACCTCATCGTCGGCCCACAGGGTCCCTTCCCGAGGCATGCCCACACGCACCCGCGACGTACCACACACACAACACGCACACAACACACAACAACCACTCAGACGCCACGCACAGACACACTCGCCTCACCATGCAAACAGGAACCCACACTCACTCCGCCCCTAGTTCCAACGGTCCTGAGCTGGCCACTTCCTTTGCCCTCCAGGGGGCTTTTCAAATAGACACGGCTGTCATCACACAGCGACAGGCAGGCAGCCCAGGCGGGCTTTCCTTTTAGTTTCTGAGGTCGCCCATAGGGGCGGCTGCCAGTCCCTTGCCAGGAGTTCCTCGGTTCCATCATTGGCACGTTACTACGTGGGCAGGGGCTCTCGTGCCTGCCCGCGCCTCCAGCCAAAGCTCCGAGGGGAAACGTGTGCCCCCTCGGTGCACCGCAGGAAGGCGACATGGACGCGCCCGCCTCCCCGAGAGGGTTCAAGGGAGAGGAATAGCATGGCGGCCCGCTGAGATCGAGGATCTCCTAGAGATCTGGGGCCAGCCGAGGTATCAGGAGCTCCTGTGCAGTAGCCAGAGGAACATACAAGTGTTCCAGGAGATCGCAGCAGAGATGGGACGCAAGGGTCACCGCCGGACGGCCGTGGAATGTAGGAACAAGACGAAAATGATGCGCCAGGAGTACCGCCGGGTCCTTGCCCATAACCGCATGACGGGAGCGCAGCCTGCCACCTGCCCCTACTATAGGCAACTCCATGACATCCTCCATGGGGATGCGAGCGTGGCCCCGAAGCGTGTCGCCTCTAGCCTCAAACTGGTCCGTGGTGGTGGCAGTGGACGCGCAGACACCAGGGTTGCCGCACCCGAGGAAGAGCCCATGGATGCATCTCAGACCACGGATGATGGCCCTGCAGTGTCGACTGGTAGGAACGTCCCTGGGGGAAGGGGCCTCCTGGGCTGGCGGCGGTGGCACGTGGGGCGCTGGGCCGGAACCCACTGTCCGCCCCACAGGCTGCCAGGCACAGGGGAAGCGATGGGACCTGGAGTCCCCTCCGGAGCCCGGGCTGCCTCCCCCGCGCTCCCGCTCTGGGCTGTTGGCTTCCCGTGGGAACGGCCCGAATGGGAGTGCCAGGAGCCGGGCAGTTCTCAGGCCTTGGATGCAGGTGCATGTCTGGGATAGCAGGGAGGCGACAGGGTTGGAATGTGGGCTGCTGATAAGCGGCTCCCAGTCTGGCAGCCCTTGCAGTTCAGGAATGTCAACTGAGCTGGCATAGGGAAAACATGGCACAGTGGCTCATCAGCGGACGCAGGAAGCGGGGGAAGCCAAGGGCAGAGTGAGCTCAGGAGGCCTGGCCTGGAGAAGCACGGCAGGTGACACGGTGACGTGTGCCATGGTAAGCGCCACGCACCCGCTTCTGCAGCACAGCCCCCGGTGGGGTCCCTATGGCACTGAGGCACACCCTGGTGCTGCTCCGTTGGCCATGACTGCTTGTGTGTGTGTGTGATGCAGAAACATGGCACTCCATGGGCAACATCTCTATGTCCAGCCCTCGGATCCCGCGGCCCCCTCGTGCCCACGTTCCCCCCGTATGCAACAGGAAAGTCCCTCCGTGCCACCCCAGGCATGCGTGGCCGACGTGGCCACGCTGCCATTGGGCACGGCCATCGGGAGCCAGGGCGTCAGCTGTCACTGGGTGCCAGGGGGGCCTGTTGCCAGCCATCCGCTCAAGTAGACAGTGTGTGGTGTCATGCTCTTGACAGGGTCTGCGGCATGAGCGGAGGACAATATGCCAGATGAGGACAGCATGGGAAGCTGCAGCCAACCCCTGCCTAGTGGCCAAGGCAGCGTGGGTAGTTTCGAGGGTGCTGGCGGCGGCCAGGGAAGCGAGGAGTCGGCCGATGACGAGGCCATGTTAGGGAGCGCGCCCACCGACTCAGGGCTTTTTCGCCCTGGTAAGCATGATGAGAAAAGACCTCTACACCGTGGCCGGATGGTGCAGAGCCCTCCCATAGAGGCGCTTTCCAGTGAACCATAGATGCTGCCAATGTGGCACCCGTGCAGCAGGGGCCTGTGTCCCTCCCTCATGTTTCTGGCCGTCCGGAAATGTGTTGCGAGCCCACAGGGCACCGGGGGTGGGGGTTGTTCTGCTCCCTGGACTGACAACTTGTCTATGTTCCTTCCAGAGCCAGGTCCGAGTGAGCGAAGCGGCGGATCCACTGTCAGCACTGCGGGGATGTCTCCCCGCTCAAGGATGGTGGCTGCCCGGGCGAGGGACCGCACAGGGCGTAGGGGCGAGGCAATTGCCACGGCCATCATGCAGCACTCACGGGAGCTGCATGATGCCTCGGCAGCCGAGCGGAGGGCGCACCAGAGAGGGATGGAGACGGCGCTGACTGCTACCAATGCCATTCTCCAGCAACTGGTCGACACGTACAGGGAGGATGTGGACAGGAACGCAGAGTGCCAGGAAGGTGTGGTGGAGGAGATGCGCAGCACGAACAGGCTCATGTCTGCCATACTGCGCAAGCTGGGGTCTCGCCCTTCGGGCGGTGGCTCCACTCCCCTGGCTTCCTCTGCGGTCCCCTCCACATCGCAACAAGGGATGGCCGGGCTTCCCTCTGTCGCCCAGCCGCCTCCTGAGGGGCTGTCCCAAGAGGAGGCTGCTGTTGAGACGGGGAGACGTGCGCGAAAGAGAGTGCAACGCTATAGCCCATGATTTGGCTTGCCTTGCCTGAAGGGGGGAGGACATCTCTGCAGGGAAGGGGACGTTAACTGCTTGCCTTCTCTATGCCTTCTGGTACCCGGGTGGGGACCTGCTTCTGCTCTGCTGGTGAGCATTGCTGCCGGCGGCAAACAGGGAACAACATCTGGCACTCGCTGCCTGGCGTGGGTTCCCTCTGCTGCCTGCCTGTCACCGCGTACGGAGACTGCCTAATCAACACACATTCCTGCCACCATGTCTGTGTCCTTCCTGCCCAGCAGTTAAGAGTGGGTGTGACAGGGATGCCTCAGTCATGGGCGCCTCTCCTGCACTGGGTGCCCCTCGACATGCCCTCTGATGTTCCCATGGCGTGTCTCCCCCTCCCTCTGCCAACGGGGACCATGGACCATGCTGGCAGCGTGAGCGTGCTGTGCTTATGGCAATGAGGGTCCACACAAGGGGTCATGGGGCACCACGTGTACCATTTATTCACAGAGGCAAAGGCTGATGCATACAGAATACGTGCTGTGCTTCCATGTTTCGTCACCAGATCGGGGAGGGAAGGCACACGGTGTCTTTGGCTGCGGCTGGGGGAGGAGACGGTGGATCAGCCAGCGATCATCCTGGCGATGGTGTCCCTGACCCTCTGGCCCTCCCGCAGCCTCCTCTGATCGTGTGCCGCGTAGACGTAGGCACCTGGGGGGATGGTGACGGGTGCGGGCGGGGGGAGGCTGGGATGCAGTGCATGGCCCTTGCTTTCGCAGATGTTGTGCAGGACCACGCAGGCAGCGACGACCGGCAGGAAATTAGGCTCCGAGATGGTCAGTGGAGCTGACAGGCAGCCCCATCTGGCCTTCAGCCTACCAAAGGCACGCTCCACGACATTGCGGCACTGATGGAATACTCTGTTGTAGGCCATTTGCTGGGGGTTTAGGCGACCTCTGTAGGGCTTCATGAGCCACCGTCCCAAGGGGTAGGCTCCATCTGCCAAGATGACAGGCCCGACCTGCACGCCGTGGATGGTGATGGTCGGGTTGCCGGGGACGAATCGCTTGGCCTCCATGGCCTGCCACAGGGCTGAGTGGCGGAAGACATGTGCATCATGGGTGCGACCCGTATACCCCAACTCAATATCCAGGAACTGCCCAGAATGATCCGTCAGGCCTTGCAGCAGGATGGAGAAGCTGTCCTTTCTGTTGAGGAACTCCTGTGCCCGTGCTTTCGGGGGCCGTACGGGGATATGGGTCCCGTCCACGGCGCCAATACACTGGGGGAATCCCATGGCCTCGAAGCCGTCCATGACCTAAAGGTGGGATGTGAAACTGCCATCAACAGGGGACATCAATGTCTTGGGGGCTTCGCTGACGCCACTGGGACGTGACATGGCTCGGGGAGGCGGGGACTGACGGGAGGATGGAGCCGCCGCCCCCTGCCTGGTGATGCCCGCCCACCGGCCCCGGCTATGTGTCCCTAGTGGCAGCGTGCCACCTGAGCTGTGGGGATGGGAGGGGGCGCGCGCCACGGCTGTGCATGACATGGCAGTCGCCAGACGGTCATGCTGCCTGATGCACAGCCGCTACTGCTGAGCGGACTCACCGTGCGGTGGTTGTGCAGGCGGACAGTGGTGCTCAGCAGGACATGTTCTATGGCGAGGCAGACTTCCACGCCGATCTCTGCCACAGTGGAGATTCCGAGTCCGAAGGTGTTGGCGGTCTTCCTGTAGGTTAGGGGAGTGGAGAGCCACCAGATCGCGACGGCGACCCGCTCCTCTACAGAGATGGGCACCCTCATGACGGTAGTGGCGCGCTGAAGCTGTGGGCGCAGATGTTCCACGATTTCGAAGAGGGTGGCCCGTGTCATTCTGAAGTGGTACAGCCACGTTTCGTCATCCCAGGTTGCCAGCACTTCCTGGAGCCACCAGTCTCGCTGCACACGGGTCCTGATCCACCATCTCCGGGGGCGCGGAAGGGTGCCCAGCCAGGCATGCACTGCGACGTGGGGATCGGCTAGCTGCTCCCCGTCGGATGCTGTGGAGGCAGTGGTGGTGGCGGCTGCTCGGGTGCAGACGGCCACAGCCGCCCCACGACGGCTCCCCCGCCCCGCCGCCGCTGTCCTGCCATCCAGGCTCGCACAGCAGTCACGTTGTTCATATACAGCTGTATTGCCAGTGTCCTGAGGAGCTCTGTCTCGCCAGGCTCCATGGCGGGTCATCGGCGTAGTGGGGAGGGCTGCTGCTCCAGCTGCGTCACAGCTGCAATGCTTCCAGCCAGTCTCCACCTTTTCCAGGGCGGCTCGTTAGGAGGAGTGAGCCCTGCTACTGGGCTGCCCTTGGGGCTGCTGCAATGACCCGTTGGCAGGATCTATCGTGCTAACGTTAGCACGGTGGACCGAAAAAAAATAAATAAAAAAAACCCACCGGCCATTCAGGGCCGGTGGGGCGGGGATAGGAGGGACCTGGGCGTGGCCCTTGACACTCACATGCGGAAAAGGCACCAGATGGGGACCGGTGCTCTCTCGCAAATGCCCTGCTGTGTGCGGAGTGCAAGGGGCTTTTTTGCGAAGTTTACAATAGCGCGAGGGCTCTCCCTCATTGCGCTAATGACCTACGTGCGAAAAGGGCCTTAGTGTTCATGACAAGGTGTGAGAGAAAAGAGAGATAAAACACTCACATCTATTTGCACAGTTCCACCCCTGATATCGAAGTATAATGGTGAAGGGTCTGGAAGCCATGCCCTGTGAGGAACAGCTTAGGGAGCTGGGTATGTTTAGCCTGCAGAAGAGAAGGTTAAGAAGAGACATGATAGCCACATTTAAATAATTGAAGGGATATCATGTTGAGGAGGGAGTGGGCTTGTTTTCTGCTGCTCCAGAGACAAGGACAAGGAGCAATGGATTCAAGCTGCAGGAAAGGAGATTCCACTTGAACCTCAGGAAGAATTTCCTGACAGTCAGAGCTGTCCAGCAGTGGAATATGCTGCCTCAGAGTGTGGTGGAGTCTCCTTCTTTGGAGATTTTTAAGCAGAGGCTGGATGGCCATCTGTTGGGAATGCTTTGATAAGTGTTCCTGCATAGCAGCGAGTTGGACTCAACGGCCCCTGTGGTCTCTTCCAACTCTATGATTCTATTCTATAATTCCTTCTTAATCCCGTGTTGTTGGGTGTGACTGAAATACCAGTCCACCCTTCTTTCCCAGGTAGAATAATGGAGCTGAAATTAGGCCCTGGATCAAGTTGGGAAAGATTCACACACATACTTACTCTTGGCCAAGAGGGAACATCCCAGCCCCTGAAGTCAGTTTGGCTCAACAGTAGCCTGATCAGATGGACAGAGCTTTATTGAAACATCAGGATTTTTATATAGCTTCCAGAGAGAAAATGTGCTTGAGAGAACAAATCATTCTAATGTTCTAACACAGGTGTCATTTTTTTCTCTTAACAAACTCATGTACTCAGTCAGTTATCTCATTGACTTTTGACATATTTCCTGCAAGAAGACAGAATGGCTTGTTTAGAATTGTTTAGGAACTCAGAATCAAAAACTAAATGCTTGCAAAACTTTTTACCCTCAGCAGTGTATATGAAGATTAGCTATGGAAAAAAATACTGCTCACATTTCCATAATCTTCTAATGTTATCATTATTTAATATATTCTTGATCTATGTTCTTGCAAAAACAAAAATGCTCCAGAGACTGAACTCTACTGGGCCCTCAGAGTAAACCCCCTGAGTTTAAAACATTTGGATGTTATGCCCATACATTTGTTACTATTGTTACGGAAAGCAGTGGTGTATAGACGAAAGGCACTGGGGCCTTTCTGAGTGAAGATAAAGACTTTTGACCCAAGAAAATTATAGTTTTTCATTGGTTTGAGGGGCAGAGTTCTTTAGAAACATCTATTCTCGGTTCCAATCAAGTTCCTTTAAATACTCCTGATCTTGTCATAATTTGCCAAGCACACATTAGCAAGATGTTGATAGGGTGGGAAGTTATATTTCATACGTTATGAAATGTATGAAAAGAAGTAGTCCTAAACTGTTAATTTGGAGCAACATGGTATACAAAATCTCCATATATCCAGAAACATGTCAATCAGCAACATTTAGACTATTCAAATGGTCTCATTGGCTTCTAGAGTAAAAAACATAATCAGATTAGTCTTTTATCGCCCATTACCTTGCCTCAGTGACTGAATTTTTGAGGTCTTAACATGACTTTGTTGTCCAGTCATAATCCTCCTATGTTTTCCCACTTCCTCTGCCCTTTTCCTTACTGTAGAAAATGTATTTTAGAAGAAAAAGACAGAACAGCTGCATAGTGACTTTTGATTCCTAGTGTGAGGAGACCTTCTTCTGGAAATGCCCTAATTTACTGGGGAAAGGGGGTGAAATTCCATCATGCCTTTTAAAAGTACATTTTTAGTCCTACTGGAATCTGAGAAGAATTCAGAGCTGGGATGATAATTTGTGTTAAACATTAGACAAGGTCTGTACTAATAATGAAACTTCCAAGGAAGTCTTTTTCTGTCTGGTGTTTTTGGTGGGATTTTTGTTGGATTGTCTTATTTTTAGCTATTGCAGGAACCAAGAACAGACCTGACAGTCACTTACAAGGGCTGAAAAATTTAGTGTAAGGAAGAGCTTAGTCTCATTTTGAAAATAAATGGCACAGCAGATGTGGAGCATGCATATGCAAACTAGCACAGGCTAAATCCATTCTGATTTTTATGAATAGACTTATGCACATTAGGTGTCACTTTTATGATATTTTTCCTTGGAAAGAAGTAATTGCCTGTTATTTCATAAAGCAGAAATAGAGCCACAAACATGCAATCGTATGGCAAGCTACCAGGGAAAACATTATTGAAAAAGACATGAATCTCTTTCAGGTACTGGGAAGTAAAATAAATGAGGTCTAGGAGCCAGCGTGGTATAGTAGTTTGAGAACTGAACTAGGACCTTCTGCACTAGACTAGTGCTATTATTCCACTTTCAACATCCTATGGACCTGGGGTTTGCAGTTTAGGGAGGGGCAACCCCAGGATTCCATAGGATGTTGAAAGTGGAATAATAGCACTATCACAATCTAGTGCAGAAACAGCCTAGAACTCTGACGACCAGAGTTCAAATCCCCACTTGGCCATGGAAACCCGCCGAGTAAACCTGGGCAAGTCACATTCTCTCAGCCTTAGAGGAAGGAAGTGGGAAATTTCCTCTGAAGAAATCCTGCTGAGAAAACCCTTTGTGTTTGCCTCAAGTCAGAAATGACTTGAAGGTGCACAACAAGAAGAAGGAAATTAGATATCTTTCTCCAAACTGAAAATAATAGAAGTATTACCGAAGGTTGTTCTCAGGAATCCAAAGAAGAAAAGGGTCTGCCGGGAATAGGATAGAACTACCTGTTACATGTAAGACCCATGATCAAAGTCTGTAAAAGTTTTGTTGTAAATAAAATAAAATTGCTGTGAATTTGATCAGAGTGTGTGAGGGGAACATTATGTTTAGTGCTTTCCCTCTAAGCAGAACCAGAGCTTGGAAAAAAAATTGTTTTGGATTCCAAGTCCCAAATTCTCCTAAGGCCATTTCCACACCAGAGTGGAGGAGCATTTCACTGTGTGCTGTGAGTGGTGTTTTTTAACCCAACTTACTCCAATTTTACCAGATTGTTATCTGCATGCCCCCCGGTTTCTGTTGAATTAATGCAGTGAAAATCGTTTGCCGCTTCCGCTCCGTCAATTCTCATGAAACTCCCATCCTCCTCCCGTTCCCTCCCTTGCTCCACACCGCCACCTTTGATTGTTCAATTTAAAAAAACAAAAACCTGTTGCTACGTATCAGCAGAGGTACTTTAGTTCGTTCTTACAGAAGACAAGCCCCCACCTCCGGTTTGCTAGTAAAATTGCTAGTAAAATTATTGTGTCGCGAAATGATGCACGTCTAAAAAGTGTGTGACCAACATAAAAAGTTTGGAAAGTTCTGCTCTAGACAGCCAGAAATTGAAAGCAACCGTTTTGAGGATCCCAACGTATTTCATTGTATTCCAGCGCCCGCCCTGCGTTTGAGGGGCAGAGACAGGAGCGGACAGAAATGATGCCAGGGAAAGGTGGGAACACCCACAGAGAACCACCTCTGTGTGTACACCTTCCGCATTTTGTCAGAAACGCAGCCAGACCGGTTTTTGTGCTTTACATTGGAGTTTTCCCGGTTTTACAATACATCGGTTTTATGTCGCTAGTAATTGTGTTAAGAACAAAAACTGTCTGAATCCGCAGAGGAAACATCGATGCTAACCGGTTTAATGTGCAGATATAACAGCAAGAATATGATGCCAGTGCAATGTATTGTGCGGAAGTCTCCCAAACTTAGATATTTTGGGTAAGAGAATCCCCCAAAGTGAAGTTATCAAGCTCTGTTCAAACCCCCTTCACACATACATGTGAAACTGTTCTTTGTATCAAAGGAGAGAAAAGGTTTTTTTTCCTCCCTTTCCTGGTAAATAGAAGCCAGTGGGGTGCCAGTTTGATCAGAGTGTGGAAAAGACTTTTGGTTACGCCTGGCTGGAGTAATTCTGGGAAGAGAAGAACTGTTCTGAGATGTGGACAGAGAAGGCACATGCAGGAAAAGGATTAATGCCCCCCCCACTTCCCTGATGAAATGCACAGTCCTGAGTGTCATTTGTTTTTTTTAGTAATGGGAAATGCATGAGTGAGATCCACAGGTGCATGCGCTCTAGCCCTGAGAGGCAACAGCAGGGGGCCCTCAAGATCAGGCTTGTGGCTGCTGTGGTTAGGGCAGCACATCCCTGCAAGACAGTGGGCTGGCTTGGGCTTCTCTGATTCATCCCAGGATGCATTTCTGCAAGGCACAGCAGAAAAGGGGAAGTCACTGTCAGTGAAGTGGGGGGAGCACTTGCCCCTTGGAAGTACAAACTAGGGAATTTTAGTCTTACTCATCATATTATTTTTATATTTGGTTTTTCAGCTGTAAACCTCAAGACTTCTGTCAGCACATTAACTCTTGAGCTTGCGGCGCTGCATCCAGCTGAGGCCACAATTCCAGTTACCATCCTGAGGTCCTAAACCCAAATGCTAGTTCCAACTAGGGTAGATTTATTAAATGCTAAGTTAACACATTCAAATCCAATGGAATGAATGAATCTATTCTAATTGGGACAAGCAAGTGGATTTAGGTTGCAGTTTTTATGTTGTCAGTCATAGCAGATCCAGACTTTTCCCCACAAGGCACTTCCTTGTGCTGTGATAAGAATGTTACCTTTTCCCTGGTAATACAACCACAATTATTTGTCATGAGATGGAATGGAGTTTCTTTCCCCTCAGCCAGTTCAATGTGGCTGAGTGTTGTTTGGAAAGCTGCTTTGGGAAGTTCCCCAACCTTGCTCCCTCTAGATGTGGTGGACTACAGTTCCCATAACCCCATCAATGACTGTGTTGAATGGAGTTGATGAGGGGTGTAGTCCATCCAGCACCTTAGGATTGCACCAGGTTAGTGAAGCCTGCAATTTCTGAGTGATTTTTGAAAGTTATCCGTGACTTGTGTAATGGCAAACAGTTCAGCCTCATCCTTTTGGCTGCACATTTTCTGATCAACAATGAGGTTTAACTGTTTATCAAAAGATTAGTACTTCCCGTCATTTCATTTGAACTCAGGCACAGAAACAGTACTGTGGTGTTGTTACTGTGTGCCTTCAAATCATTTCTGACTTATGGAGACCTTAAAGAGAACCTATCATGGAGTTTTCTGGGGCTGAGAGTGTGTGATGTGCCCAAGGTCACGCGGTGGGCTTCCATGGCTGAATGGGGAATCAAACCCTGGTCTCCACTACACAGCACTGGCTGTACTGCACTGTAGCACTTTTTAAAAAGGGTTGAGCAATGGAGGGAACAACAAGCAATACCTCTCCTCACATATCAATACTCTCTGTTGTTTGTTGAACCTTGTAATATTTTTCTTTATCTGGCTCCCCATTTATTAAATGTTCTTATACTTCCTCTTTGTAGGCTGAAGTGAAATCTCTCCAAACTTGACTTTACACACTTATTCTCATTCACATGCTCTCTCTCTCTTCTCTCTCTCTCTCTCTCACACACACACAGCTGGAAGTTGTAATTCAAAAAAAGGAACTTTTCCAAGCTCTGATCCTGTTGTAGTGAGTTATTACCCCTGCCGCCCCCTCCCTCAGTTGTGCTACTGCCTTTCAGTCAGGAATTTCTGAAGTCAGCTGAAATTTCTTACACACACAGAGAGAGTCCGCTAATATAAGAGCTATGAGATTCAACAGCTGAATGAACAACTCTTTATACTCAAAAGCAATGAGAGGACTGGTCTGAGATTAAGAATGTTTAATTCTTTCCTAGGTTGATGTTCTTCTGGGCTAAATCCACGTCTGCATATGTTGTTGCCTAGAGAGGGGCTGGGTGGCCAAGTTCAGGATGGCCACTGAAATCAAGAAATGGCACTGGGTTGGGGAATGTTTAAAAAAACCACCCTCCACAGTTTTAAAAGTTATTAGATTAAACGTAAGGAGATCTGATAATGGATGTAAAACATAATATAACTAAAAGGAAAAAAAAATCTCTTATTTTCATGCTGTTGGCTGTTTATTTTGGTAGAGCTGCCAGGTCTCAGGGTCTGAGTCCGGTTCTCAAATCTCAGAGTGAAGAAGAGAGATTTTAAGGTGATAGTACTGCCTTGAAAGGCATGTATGTATATTTTTTCCTCATTTTTAAAGACTTGATGTTTTTTACTTAAATGGCATACTATGGCTGATGCTTAATCTATTGTGCTTAATGACATCATGGGGGACTTCCTGTCATAACATCATCCTGGTAGCATCACCAGGGCCCACCTCTTGTGACATCACCAAAGGGTTGTCTCTATGTCTCAGGCTTTGGCATTGAGCTAAGGGCTAGAGGTAGACCTTATTTTGCAACCTTATTTGGGATGCACTTTAAAGTCCTAACTGCAAAGCACAAAAGGAGGAGTGAGCAACATTGGGTCGTTCAAATGTTCGACTGCATCTCACAGGCCAGCATAGCTAATAACACGAGATGAAATCCCTTAATAACAGGAGGGCCACATGTTCCTCCACACTGAATGGTTTCATCATTTTATGTCAGAGAAAGCCCTTTTTCCCAGAGGATGGAAGTGAATCAATGGGGTCTGGCCCTGCTCAAAGTTCCCAGTTAATTTCCTGTCAGGTTTAAGGCCAGAAGGCCTTAGGACTTCTCTTCTCTTTTTTAAAAATCTGTTTGTGTATTTATGCAACTGTCTTCTCAGAGAGGTTTGTAGGCAACCACTGTATTGTTCTGGTGAGAATGTCTGTCTCTGTGACAGCCCTTGGGGGATTTAAAGGGTGCAACCATGTCACCCCTCAGTCTTCTCATCATCAGGCTGAACACGCTCAGCTCCTTCAACCTTTCCTCACAGGTTTTGTTCTCCATACCTCTAATCATCCTCGTTGCCCTTCTCTGAACTCGCTTCAATTTCTCTATATCCTTCTTAAGATAAGGTACCCAGAACCAAACACAGGACTCCAGATGAGGCCTGACAAGCACAGAACATAGTGGGACTATTACTTCCCTCCACTTGGAAACTATGCTTCTGGTAATGCAGACTAAAATAGCATTCACCTTTTTTGCTGCAGCATCACACTGCTGGCTTATGTTCAACTTATGATGAACAATGACCCCAAGGTCCTTTTCTAGATTTTTTACATATTTGCTTCTGATTTTAAAATGTGGGGCTGAGATTGGACAGATAAATAGTCTATTATAAAAGACTTTTACTGTCTAATTGTCTTTACTGGGAAGCAAAATAAGGCGATGAAAGAAATTTTAAAATGGCTGAGATTAAAATATTAGAAGGGTAAGAAACATAGTACAGTTCTGACCAAAATTATTTAAAGTTGCCTGTACAACGCAAAGGCTCTTTACTCTGCCAGTGCAAGTAATGGAATAGAAAAGTATCCTTTGAACCAAAAGGAATCACCTTCTATTCTTCATGGTTTTCTTGGGGCTTAATGCTGTTGTTGTTCTTGCTATGCATGTTGAGTCTGACAGGATTTTCCTGGCAAGATTTATTCAGTGGAGATTTGCCGTTCCCTTCCTCTAATGCTGAGAAGTATAAAGTTACACTAAAGAGAAGCCTGAAGTTACCCGGTGGGTTTTCTATGACTGAGACAGGATTCAAACCCTGGTTTTCCAGAGTTGTAGTCCAACATAGTCCAGAGAAAAGAAGGCCGAGCTTAAATTAATGGGAGCTGGTTAGTCACAATTCTGTGCCTCCTTGATTATAAAATAATGTATAGCTAAGGTGGTGGTATTGTTGTTGTTGTTGTTGTTGTTGTTGTTGTTATTATTATTGGGGTAAAATCTTGTAACCATGGTCAGAAAAAGCCTTTGCAAATGGCAGGGATGTTGGAAACATGCTCTACAATTGCTCCAACCTAAAAGATGTATTGGCAGTACATGAGAGCTAGCGCTAACTCTCAGGTTCGGAATAGAAAGGAGAAGTTTAAAAAATAGTATTTATTTCTGCATTAAGTCTGTAAGCAACAACTGCTGCCCAATCAAGAGAGAAACTTGTTTACAGATTTATAATTAAATATTCATTTTAACTTAGAAATATTAAAAACAGTAAAATAAACAGATTGAGGAAGTTTATTCCATGCACAAGAGGCATCATGACAAAATAATGTGGAGAGAGTGGAGGGTATTTTTTAAAAAATAAAAATAGAAGAGATATGCTTATGCAAAACAAAAACAGTTCTAAAGGACATATCAGGTCACAATGATGAGGCATAGGACATTTCAAAAGTGATCTGAAAAACAATTGAAAGTCAGTGTGGAGACTTTTGAACGGGCAAGAGTGGCAACATGAAAGTAATGGGGGAGAAAGTTTGTTTTTGGTCTTGAAGCGATCTGAACTGAATAAAAAGGAAACCAGATCAGGATGCCATTGCAAATGCAAAGTGACCTTTCGCAGCCTCAGTCTTCTGTTTTCCCTTCCAACCCCACTACCACCACTACTTTTACTGCATTGGGTGCCACTGTGTGTTGGAAAATGTGAGAGAGAGTAGTGGATCTTTCAGGCAAAGCAATCAGATTAGCAAGAAAGAAGAATAACCAGTCCCATCCCCCCATCGCACACAGAAGGTCTAGCAAAGAACAGAATAAGTTTAACCTTCTTTGTAAAACATATGAAAGTAGCTTTACTTGCAGTGTGTGTATGTGCCTTCAAGTCATTTATCAACTTATGGCAACCCCATGAATTTCATAGGGTTTTCTTAGACTCCTCAGAGATGGTTTTAACTGTTTCTTCTTCTGAAATTACAGCCTGCAGTACCTGGTATTCATTGACAGTCTCCCATCCAAGTACTAACCAGAGCTGAGCTTTCTTAGCTTCCAAGATCAGATGGGATCTGGTGTCTTTAGGGTATTTAGGCTTACTTACTTACAGCATTTGTATATAATCAAATACATTATGTAGGAGGCAAGAAAGGGAATTAAAAATAACTACAGGACAGAATGAGGTGAGAAAAAAAGTGGGTGTGAAAAAGGCAAATAAACAGTAGGTTTACCAGCATGCGAATTAGCTACCAGTGAGTTTGTTCTTGTTGTCCTTCTGTGCCTTCAAGCTGATTCATAATTATGATGACCCCAACATAGGGTTTTTTGGCAAGATTTATTTGGAGGTGGTTTGTCAGTGCTATCTTACCAAAGGTCACCCAGTGGGTTTGCATGACTGAATGGGTAAGTCAGAGCCTGCTCTTCAGGGGTCCTAATCCAGCACTCATTCTGCTATACCACCCTGGCTCTACAGTCATGTAAAAGTTGCTAACAATAAAACTACTAAACTAACATTTTGAACATGATCCCATTACTTCACATATTTTACCTACCTACCCATTAATATGAGATAGGGGAAGAAAAATAAAAGAGATCTGGTTCAAATGTAACATTTGTTCATAATGACTTGACAGGGTTAATACCAGTAAGATATCAGTCAACGCAGACAGATTTTGGTAGTTAATAGATCAATTAGTATAGGGTGAAGGAGACTAAGGCCATTTCTGCCCTACACAGTTATAGTGCTATTATTCCACTTTCAACATCCTGTGGAATTATGGGTCTTGTAGTTTACTAAGGCCAAAGAGCTCTCTGGCTTAGAATTCTAAAGGTGCCTCCATAAACTGAAAACCCTGGGATTCCATAGGATGTTGAAAGTGGAATAATAGCACTATAACAGCGTCGTGCAGAAGTGGCCATAGCTTAGCAGCAAAAGATCTGGGTGCTTTCTTTGATGCAGTTTTAGGACTCAATCCAACTGATAGTCCCAACCTATTCACTGAATGACTAAATGAAAAATGAACACACATTCAGTGGGTCTGCTCTAGTTGGGATTTAGTATGTTTCCAACCAATTATAATGGCAAATTCAAGGGGTTTGTCATTGTGAGCCAGGATGGAAAAGAGTCTCAGGTTGGAAAGATGGGATATAAATCCAGTAAATGTGTTGGACTATCATCCCTCACTATTGGCTATGTTGTTTGGGCTGATGGAGATAGACAGTCTGATAACATCTGGATAGCCACAGGTTCTTCACTCTGGGACATATGTGCTGGTGCCACTCTTCCCACCCACCTCCTTACAGTTACAATCACCCCATCTAATCTATCAGTTCAAGATTTCTTCCGAAGTTGTACTTAAGTTCAACATAATGCAAAAGATAAAACAATGCACAGATTTTTGGAAACATCTCTCTCTTGTGATCTGCTTATCAATTATCTTGTGGAACACAGAGGCCAAGATCCTGTTCAACACAGACATGGTGGCCATTTCGGTGATCAGTTTATGGAGGAGTGCTTAGAATTCTAGCCAGAGAGCTCTTTGGCCTCAGTAAACTACAAACCCCAGAATTCCACAGTATGTTGAAAGTGGAATAATAGCACTATAACAGTGTAGTGCAGAAAGGCCCTTTGTCACAAGGGAACAGAGCTGGGCAAATTGCACTGGAGAAGAATGGATAATTGTTTGTGTGTAAGGGCTTACTAGAAACTCTCTTACACAATTGTGTAAAAAGTATAAGCATCAGCATAACCCACCAGAGCTATGCTCCACCAGCATTCTATCCTGAATATTTGCCTTCAGAAACTGAAAGCACTGTTTGAAAAGGAAAAAAGGCAAATGCTATGGACAGCAAAAGCAAGACTCTACCATTACTACCAGTTTTTTTCAGTGCATGAAAAAATTACTTTTGTAGACTACAGTTCCCAAGATACTGGGAACTGTAGGCTAAAAAAGTAAATTTTCCAATCTGTGCTCTTTATATGTGACTTATAAGAGGAAAATAATACTTATGTTCAATATCCCTCTGAGGTCTGAACATCTAAGCACAGTTTACAGAGAAAAGCCCCTTTGGAGGTTATTGGGGCTTGCTTCTGAGTAAATTTTCACTTCCTTTTTTTATTTAAGTGATGGACACCTGAATTTCTATTATTCTTCTGTTTTGTTGCAGGTACCACATCTCATGTTTGTGTAATAGAACTGATAATCACTGAAAGCCTTTTTTTTTCTTTTTCTTCTTAGGAAGAAGTGGAAGAAAGTTTATCTATTCTTCATGAAAGAGTGATGGAATGTCAGGGAAAAATACACACGTCCTTTTTGCTGGACAATGTCAATCTCTTGTCCCGTCCCACTCTGCAGAGGCATATTAGAGACCAATATGTTCACTGAAGCATGAACTTTTACATAGAAGGACAGTGCTGCCTGCAGTTATAATTTTTAGTGTACATTTACTTCTGTATATTTCAACACGCTGATAAAGTCAAGAAAGAGAGAAGACAGAATAGAAATACAGAAACAAAAATGGCTGTTTTCTCCCAATCTACAGTACCACCACACTTAACACTTCTACAATTGCTTAGTGGAATCTATACTAGAATTCTTCTGTGAGAGAATCTTGAATTTTACGCATTCAGAATGTTCAGTGTCTTTGCGCCATGAAGTGACTAGGCTGGGGGTTGCATGAGGATTTTATTCCTTATTACTTTATTTGTATTTCATGTGATTTCAATTCAAGATTAAGGTGAGGATGGGGATGAAGTTATTGTTTGGATTTTTGATTTTTCCAAATTTTGCAGTGAAATCCTTGGCTCTGAGTAGGATGAAAATGCCTATAAAAATGTATGTAGCATATGCATTAGGATAAAAAACATTTATGAATTCATCCTTTGAGGGAAAGTATATTTAGAAATGCTCACATCTACATTAGCATACTGCCTTTATTAGCAATGCAGGTTTGTGAAGTAATTCTTATGAAAAAGTACATATGTAAATATGTATTTATTGCATATGAGTGTTCATTGGTGGGTTAAACACAGGTTAATGTCCTGTGCTCAGCTTGCATTAATCTCCTGTTTGTTTCACCAGAAGAGACAGGAAATCACAGAAACAATGTTATAGAATAGGATGTCTTACTCAGTGGTTCTTAATCTGGAGCCCAGAGACCCCTGGGGATTTACAGAGCCCTCACAGGGGGTCTATCAGGCTCTGCTGCTGGATATCAATAGCAACAGCAGCAACAAGGACGTGACAGTGGTGGGGGAGGGATTGTGGGTGCTGAAACTGCTCCCTTATTTGCAAATAAGGGAGCAGTTTGGGCACACACACACATACCCCTGCTGCTCCATCCCTAACAAAAGGGTGGCAGACATTTGTGCCTGCCAAAACTATGGCCGAAGCTGCAAACCCCAGGATTCCATAGGATACTGAAAGTGGAATTATCACGCTATAACAGCTTAGTGCGGAAACAGTGTATGACTTTGGAGACCAGGGTTTGAATCCCCAATTAACCATGGAAACCCACTGGGTTACCTTAGGCAAGTCACATTCACTCAGCCTCAGAGAAAGGCAAGCCAACAAATCTTGGCAAGAAAACCTCATGACAGGTTTGCCGTAGGGTCAATGTACATCAGTTCTAAAAGGGGAGAGACATAATGGCTAAAAAGAAGCTCCCCCTGTCAGTGGCACTTTGTTGTTTGCCTTCAAGTCACTTCTGACTTATGGCAACTCTAAGGCGAACCTTTCACAGTTTTTTTCCTTTGGCAAGATTTGTTCAGAGGCGGGGGGTGGGGTGGGGTTGCCTTTCTTTTCTCTCAGGCTGAAGAAATGTAACTTGCCTACGGTTATCTAGTGTCTGAGCGAGGATTTGATTCCTACTCCCCAGAAGCCTTTAATTAATAAATAAATAAATAAATAAATAAATAAATAAATAAATAAATAAAATAGTTGAAAATTTAAAACTAAAAACTAAAATTTAAAACTCAATTTAAAACTAATTTAAAACTAACTTTACATATTTAAATTATTTTTTTATAATCATTTTATTCAAATTCAGATATAAAACAAACAATTGTAAGTGTAGTTTACATGAATTATTTTTGATCTTCCATACTGATCTAGATTTCATTTTCAATATCTCTTAACATGCTTATATTGTTGTACCACATTTTACTGCTAATATTGCATGTTGGTTCTTGCATTTCCATCTCCTCATTCCAGCTTCATGATATATATCCAGTAGCCTCCTCATTAATTATCTTAATCCATGAATAACTCATTTCCAGGCATTTCTATTTTCAATAAGTGTTCCCCACCATTGTTCTATTGTGGGTATTTGCTGAGTTTTCCACAACTTGGCATACTCAATACGAGCTGTTGTTATCATATACAATATTATTCTCCAGTACTTCTTTATACCAGTGCCTTCTAGTACATCTGTCATATTTAACAAGTACAATTCTGGTATCTTAGCAAATTGAACTTTCATTAATGCACATATTTTGTTATATATTTCAATCCAATATTTCTTAACCTTAGGACATGTCCACCACATATGATATATTGTACCAACCTCTTTCTGGCATTTCCAACAAAGTTCAGTACCTGTATTATAAATCTTTTTAAATTTGTCTGGTGTCATGTACCATCTGTGAAACAGCTTATAATAGTTCTCTTTCAGATTCTGGGCTACTGTAAGTTTTTGTGTTTTTTTCCAGCTCTGTTCCCAAGAATCTAATTGAATTGAATGTCTGATATTCTGAGCCCATAAGATCATTGCTGCCTTCATATTTAAATTATTAAATTATATTTGCAGGGGGTCCCTGGTAAAAAAACAGTTAAGAACCACCGTCTTACATTATAATTTAGATAGAATAGAGACCCCCTTTCCTGGAAAAAATGTATCTCTTGTAAGCTCTTGTCCATGAAAGATTACAGCAGAATTCTTCTTTCTTTTATCTATGCTTATCTTTAAAGTACTCTGATTCTTCTTCTTGTTGTTGTGACAGCCTAACAAAGTGACCCCTCTGCAAAGTCACATGGAAATCATGAGTTATGCATAGTGAAGGAGGCCATGTGACTGAGAAAGAGCTAGACTAACTGGCAAACCTCTACATCCCATTGTACTTTCTTTTCTCACTACTGCTTCCTATACTTTTGGTTTTGCAGTAGGCACTCCCTTGTATATATGCCCATGCACTACTTGATATTTGCTCAAACCTCCCTATCTGAGAGTACGAAAATGCATGAGAATTTCTGCTTTCATTTAAAGCAGAAGTAATGCATTTTGTGGTTTCAAAGAGAAACATGTCAACGTCAGAGGCAGGGGTTGCAGCAGGTGCAACAGCTGGATTCAGATTTTAAAAATTTCAAAGGAGCATCCCGTCTTTTTTATTAAAAAAATCCTGTGATGCTTTTGTACAATATAGATTTGACAGTACTGACACTAGTGTCAGCCTACTCAGACTTGAATCTTTATTAAAAATAAAGGCTGTGTAGCAGGAATGAATGACTGAGACTCTAGGCCAGACCAAAAATGGAAGAACCTCCTGAGGTTAGGCAGGCGTTCAACCAAAGACACTATTGCTATTGCTAAAACAACACTTTCAGACATTCATGGCTGGGAGGAGTGACCTTAAATTTCCCTCAATATGACCAGCATCAGCATCATCACCATCCTCCTCCCCCCACCCAGTTTGGGACTCAAAGTGGCTTCCAACAGTTAGACAAACATAGTTAAAAAAATTAATAACATAGAAATGTTAAAAACTAAGAAACTTTTTTTAAAAAAAATAAAATTTAAACCATCGAATACAAGGTCTGTTTCCCCTAAAATGCCAT
Source organism: Ctenosaura bakeri (assembly GCA_948474755.1). Taxonomy (NCBI): domain Eukaryota; kingdom Metazoa; phylum Chordata; class Lepidosauria; order Squamata; family Iguanidae; genus Ctenosaura; species Ctenosaura bakeri. The sequence goes on from CAOLHI010000937.1 coordinate 1,060,032, forward strand.
TCTCAAAGGCCTAACAGAATAAACAGATCTTCACCTGCTTGCAGAAAGACAGGAGGGTGCCAGTCTAACCTCTCTGAGAAGGGAGTTCCAGCAGCCAGGAGCAGCCACAGAGAATGCCCTCCCTCTTCTGTTGTACCTGTGAGGATGGTGGGACAGAGTGAAGGGCTTCTGCATCATGTCTCAAAACTTGAATGGGGCCATATAGGAGGATAGGGTCCTTTGAGTAACCTGGACCTAAACAACCTGACTTTATAGGTCCCTAGCGTACCCAGCGTTGTCTAGGATTTTATTTTCTCACAGGTGATACTTGTTAGAAGATTTGAGATCCTGTGTCTCCATTTCCCCAAACTGTCTTGGCTAGTACCTGTAACTTGTTACTGTAGTTCCTAGCCCGGACTTGTGGGATATTAGATATCATTTTGATATCAATAATTTGGGCTACTATACCCCTTTTCCTCCACATGCTTGCGAGGCCCCCGGACAAGCTCGCAGACAAGCATGGCCGCTAATCGCTGTAATATTCCACACAAATACAGGCAGGCCAGAAATAGCCGACCCGCCGCTTCAGGAGACCTCAAGGCAAATACCACATTATGTATGCACTCTACTTATAAAGAACTCCCTTCCCTGAGCAGGCAGCTTGACTAGCAGAATACTCAATTGTCAAGCACTCCGCGTTTGCATACTGGCTATTCTATTGGCAATTCGGTCTTAACTCAATCATGTAAAATTCTGACCTTTCGGAGGCTTTGTCTCCAGCCCGAAACTCATTCTTGTCCCCAAGTATGGACTAGCCTACAGCCACATTTTCTCCTATAAGAACCCCTGACTTTGCACGCTTCCTCGGATCGCTCCTGGCTTCCATCCCGCCTTGCTGCTGCTTCGTTTGGCGAGCTTTCCCCTCAGCTCCACGTGCTGAGAAACTCCATTTCCACAAACTTCTTCTTCAGACTACTGGGCTTCAGGACAGGTGTAGTATTTCCTATACCAAAACCTCCTCTCAAAATCCCTCTATCCAACTCCAACCTTTATTTCTATAGTTCTCTGTGTGAGTGTGTTGCATACACTTGTTTGGCTGTATTTTAATACAAACAACAATTATTATTTACTTCTGTTTGCTCCTTGTCTCGGCCTGACCCCGTAGACATTGGGTAAAAGATCTCGCTCCGTTGCCGTGCCTCTCGTATTGCTAGCTTGTGCTCTTTTGACTAATTCCCAACTTTGTAATTTGGAGCGCACTTAGGTGTCTCATGGGACCCCCCAGAAATCAGGGTAACAAACTTTTCGCCATATTCCTCAATCCAATCTGTATTCAGAGTTATTAACATGCAGAAGTTGGGTTTCTGAGGGAATACATTGTCCTCCTCCTTGCTGCTGGGTCTTGTCTCCATAACAACCAGCCTATTCAAGACAGACACAGTTGACTGAGGCCCAAGAGCAATCTGGCTGAGAATTCCAAAGGCCCCTTCCTAAACTGCAAACTGCAGGGTTCCATAGAATCTTCTCAGGCAGCCAATCATATGAGGTCCTTGCCCGACACAGTCAATCATATGAGGTTTTCGCCTGACATAGACAAACAAACTTTGACTTTTATATATTAGATAATTAGTGCTTTGAAATTTGCCTGGAAATGAACTGGCAGCCAACGGAACTGTTGAAATGGCAGAGTTGTATGCCCCCTGTAGCCCACCCTCGTTAACAATCTGGATGCAGTTCTTTGGACCAGCAGAAGTTTCTGAACATTCTTCAAAGGCAGCCCCATGTGCAGTGTGTTACAGTCATCTAAATAGGATGTAACTAAGGCATGAGTAACTGTGGTTAGTTACACATCTGATGTTTGTTCAACAACAATGTTTCCAAGAAGGTTAAGTGAACTTAGTTCCTCTTTGTAAAATCAGCCCATATTATTGCTTCTTGGTAAGTGTATGGAGAGTTCTGGTTGAATCAATGGATCCATGAGACATGACTGATCATCATCCAAGACTTGTTACATGGTGTTACCTGAAATATAACATGTAACAAAATGAAGAGGTGGAATAATATAATTGGTAATATATAAGAGTGATTTTCTCCCACATGACTCCTTCGACTGAATAATTGCTTGATTTTTTCAGATGCAAAGGCCTTTCCATGGAAACCGATGACTGCAGACTCACACATCCTGGTTGTCATGAATAACAGAGTGAATTGGTTCATTCTTTCTATGACAATGAAGCAGAGCTAAGAAGTGTCTTGTCTCTCTAAGCAGTTATATCAGTAACTACTTACTTTTTTGTGGTAACAAGTTGGCACTGAATTACTTTTTGCTTGTAATTGTGATGGCTGTAGTTTGCTACTTTTCACTAGAACAGGAATGGGTTGTCTGCTTGTCATTTATTACTGGATGGCTGTGCTGCCTCAGTATGAGCAACAGAAGGGGTAGAAGAAAAGATCACAGGGTGGCTGCCTCATACTGAAGCTCAAAAGCACTGTTTTGCATTGTTTTTTTGCATTTGCAGTATCTGAATTGGCCAATTAGAGGAACCAGAGAGCAATGTCTTGTATTTTCTAATGGCACAATAGTAACAGTTATGGTAACTTGTTACTTAAGTGTAATGCAACAAGCTACCTTTATGGATTGCAATAACAGCAACAAGAAACTTTGATCAGTGATCAGAGTAAGGAAAGTAGTTCCTATTAAAAAGTAACATTCCAAGCTCCACAGTGAAGGACCTAGAACAATGTCTTCACAAGGCTCAAATGTCTGACCTCTGTCTTTTTCTCTCTAAATTTTTCTCTTTTTGCATTCTGAACCTGTTTTGCTCGGTCCCAACAGAGACAAACAAGAGCCGAGAGGAAGTTGTACAAGAGGCCTTTGTCAACACTTGTTCCCATACAGGCCACCTCTTCTTGTTACTGTAAATTGGCACAAGAGCAGCTGAATCATGAGATGAGAGTTTCAGAATTATTTTTTTAATGGTCAGAGATGTGATCTTTTTTCTTCCCTGCCCCCTGCCGAGTTTCCTGGTTGTTGCCTTTCAGGCTACGACTCCACCCCAGCACATTTTGCACATTTGCTACTGCTATATTTTGAGAGGGCTGTATTTGTGTACAGTTTGGACAAGTAATTTTTTAAGAGCAATGAATTTCATTGCCACACCAAGGTCTACCCTCTCCTCTCTGAAATACTATCATAGCTAACAATACTTGGGAAAAATGTAGTTCTTTGCTTTCTCTCTATCCACAAGTAACCCATGTAGTTACATTTTGTTCCAAAAAAACAAAACAAAACAAAAAAAACCATCCAAATATTACAAACTGCTGGTTTGTGGCACAACACACATTTAAGGAGGTCGTCAGATAGGTGAAATGTTGCTGTAGTTTGTAGTATTTTCACTGGTATATTTTGATTTTTATCTGTATTTTACTGTACAAATGATGTTTCCCTTTGCTGTTGTTAACTACTGTCAGGTTGACTTCAACTTATGATTATGAGTGAAAGACTTACAAGTCAATCTATCATTAACAGCCCTACTCAGGTCTTGTAAACTCAGGGCTGTGGCTTCCTTGATTGAATCTATCCATTGGTAATATAGCCTTCTTGTTTTCCTATTGCCTTCTTCTTTCTCAAGCACTGTCTTTTCTAGTGAGTCATGTCTTCTCATGATATGGCCAAAGTATGGCAGCTTCTGCTTAGTCACCTTGGCTTCCAGGGAAGAATTCAGGCTTAGATTTGCACTAAGACCCAGCTTGTCTTTTTAGCAGTTCAGGATATCTGTAGTGCTCTTCTCTAGCACCACATTTGAGTTGATTCTCTTTCTATCAGTTTTCTTCACTATCTAGCTTTTACAACCAAACATAGAAACTGGAAAGATGATGGCATGGAGCGTCCTAACTTTACCATTCAATGATATATCTCAGCACTTCAGGAGCTTGCCTAGATCCTTCATAGCTGCTCTTCCAAGGCCTAGTCTTCTTCTGATTTCTTGCTGCAGTCTCCATTCTGATTAATGACTGAGTCAAGTTATAGAAAATCTTGAACTATTTCAATGTCTTCATTGTCTACTTTAAGGCCCTTTTTGCACACCAGTCCTGTTGTGAATGGCCTCGGAAGCACTGTGGGATTGCGAGGACCATTCCACATGATGTCTTCGCAATCACACAACACTCCTGAGGCCATTCAGCGGCGATCGCACAGTATATCATTTTTGGCTTGTTGCCGAAAATGGTAAACTCATAAACCCTTTCCGCACCAGGCAATTAGAACAGGGCAGTGCGTCCTCTCACGGAGGTCGTCTGCACCTTGGAGTGGACTAGTAGCGGACTACTTACCAGAGATCCGCATCTCAGTCCGCTCCAAAACGACCCCAAGTGGTCCTCCAGTGTGTTTTTGAAAGACTGGAAAAAACAGGCCTTTATTTTCCTGGAACGCACCATAGCATCCCTGCTCCCTTGTGCAAATTCACAGACTCGCACCAATGCGAGCCTGCGATCTGTGGAGGATGGGCTTTAGGCATGGTGAGCTTCAGCAGTTGATTGGGACCCACGACCAACCGGAAGCTGCCATTTTGGAAGCCGGAAGCCACCATTTTGGAAGCCAGAAGCCGCCATTTTGGAAGCTGGAGCCGCCATTTTGGAAGCTGGAAGCCGCCATTTTGGAAGCTGGAGCAGTGTGGATCTACAGACTTCGCACTGCTCCGATTTGCCCTGGACCAAGGAGGAGGCCTGCGGAAGGGCTTCAGGAACAGTCCACGTTGCTTCGGACCCCAGAAGAAGTGGTAGGTAATGGCACGGAGCGATTCCCTCACCTCATGCGGAAAGGGCCATAGAATCAAAGAGTTGGAAGAGACCCCAGGGGCCATCAAGTCCAACCCCCTGCTATGTGCGATTGCACGTCCCTTCTGTGCCCCACCCACACTTACCTTGTGTGCGGAGCCTCTGGATGTGCAGCCATCATGCTTCCTCCCCCAGTGCAGCCTGGGAAAGTGCCTGGCTGCACTGCGGAAGGAAGGAAGGGGCAGAGCCCTCAGGCTTCCTTCCGCCCAGCACGGAGCTGTTGCAGAGGGGAAGCAGAGGGGATGTGAGTGCCTCTCGGACGAGGCTTCTCGCGTGATCCCCTCGCAACAACACTGGAACGAGGTAAGGTGTGAAAAGGGCCTAAATTTACATAAATGGTCATTATTTTTGTTTTCTTAAAGTTCAACTATACACCTGCCTTTGCACTTTCTACCTTGACTTTTTTTCAGTAATTTTTGCTATTTTCTGCTCATAGTATGGTGCCATCTGCATATCTTAAATTTTAGATGTTCCTTCCTAGAGTTTTCATGCCTCTTTTCTCCCAGTCTAATCCTGTTTTATGTATGATACTTTCAGTGTACAAGTTAAACAGGAAGGGTGATAAAAGGCAGCCTTGCCTGTCTCCCTTGCCAATGGGAAACCATTTTATTTCTTTGTATTCTGTCCTGACAGTAGCCTCTTGTGTTGAGTACAAGTTATGCATCAGGATAACCTAATGTTGTGGCACACCCATTGCTTTAAGATTGATCCATAGTTTTTCATGATCTAAACAATCAAAACCTTTGCTATAATCTATTAAATACAGGCTGATTTTCTTTTGAAATTCTTTGGTGTTTTCCATTATTCTGGAATAATTTCTGTCAAATACAGTATTAACTGTAGGTTCTGAAAAATTTTCACCACAGAAAAGTTCCAGAGAGGCGATTTTTGCATCAGTAACTACTAAGGAAGCTAGGTTTCTTAACCACTCCCCAAAATCATATCTATGGTGATGGAGGCCAATGTGTTGCTTTGTAAAAGGACATGCTAAGATGCAGAATCAAAGAATCATAGAATCATAAAGATGGAAGAGACCACAGGGGCCATCCAGTCCAATCCCCTGCTATGCAGGAACACACATCAAAGTACTCCCAACAAATGGCCATCCACTCTCTGTTTATAAATCTCCAGAGAAGGAGACTCTACCACACTCTGAGGCAACATATTCCACTGTCAAACTGCTCTTACCATCAGGAAGTTCTTCCTAATGTTTAGATAGAATCTCTTTTCCTGTAGTTTGAAGCCATTGCTTCATGTCCTAGTGAAATGAAGCTTGCTCCTTCCTCCATATGACATCCCTCGGACACAGTATTCCAGTGAGGTCTGATCAAAGCAGAATAGGGTGGTACTATTAATTATTACTTCTCTTGAACTAGACATTAGGTCAAAGTGGACATAGGTCCTTTCCGCACGAGGCTGGTGAATCGGTTCGTGCCGTTTCTTACTGGATTTTCTGGGCTCAAAACAAGGTGGACTTTCCCTCATTTCCTTCCACACAGCTACTGTGTATGCTCCATTCTGATTCGGAGGAATGCGAGTTCATGAATCTATACTGCCTCCGCCATGGCCACTCCCGCTACTCCCCTCATCCCATCCCACTGGCTGCGATTGGCTCTTTTTTTTTGCATGGTTTAGTACCCCATTGCATACTTGCATACGTGCGAAAGTCCATACTACCTCCTGACCCCTCCCATGAGCCCTCCCCTGACCACCAATTCAAATTGGTGCGAATGTACGTGTCTGCACCACTGTGAAAGTACGAATCGGATTGATCTGGAAAATTGGAAAACCAATTTCTTCCGGTTTTCAAATAGCACACTTTACCACCACATGGGGATGCGTTTAGTCAGAATTATGTGCGGAACGAACGTAAATAAACAGAACCTAGTCCGTTCCAACGTGCAGAAGACCTCCGTAGCAAGACACATTGGCCCGCCTTAATAACCGCGTGCGGAAAGGACCATAGGTTAACAAGGAAACATAAATTTCCAGCTGCAATTAAGGAGATTCAGAGCAGGTGCTTATACTTTTTTTTCATCCATTAAAAGTATGATTGGACTGGAAATTTTGCTGCTACTTGGACCATAGAGCTATAATGAAGTAACATCTTTGCATTTAGTTGCCACAATGGGAACAGTCTTTTTTTAAAAAAGTTAATAGAGTGCTGCAATAGTGAGAGGCTATAATATTTTAACTCTAGTGAACATTCTTTTTAAAAACGTCAGAAATGGCCTTTTGAAAGCACAGAAAATACTCTGGCTTATCAACTCATACACCAGTTGTAAAAGAAGTCACTGCAGATCAAAGAAATTACTGCAAACAGCCTCAACAATGGGGGGAAAAACAACAACTGGGGGAGGACAAATGCAGAGGTGACAGCAACCAGCTTAAACAGGCTTAAAATGTAGCAATAGCTCGTGATACTTCAAATCAGTTTAGAAAGCCCTAAGCAGTGAAGCCACACATGTATGTACCTATTCAAAGACTAAGGTCTCAGGGACGGGCCTCCCCTGTGTCCCACCAGTAGGAGCAATGCACTTTGTGGAGGAGAAGACCTTCTACGTAAATGTTACCCTTTAAATTGCTTTTTAAAAGCTGTTTACATTGATTTTATTTGTATGCTGTGCTGAAACCTGTGAAATAGGTTTTGATAAATAAAATAAACATACTATTGTAACTGTAAAAAGTCATCTTAAAAGACACAGTTATGAGTATAACTGTTATTAGTATAACTGTGGCCCTTTCCACATGTGGGGGGGAACGCCTGAAAACGCCCAAAAACAGAGCTTACCAGCGGCCGGGAGAGTCTGTTGCCACGTGGAGCAGCACGAGTTCACTGCTCCGCAGTTCTCCAGCGTCCCAAATTGTGGCTTCTGGTTGGTGGAGGCTCTCCACCAACTGGAGAAGCTCGCCAGCCGGAAGCCCGCCCCAGCAGATCTGCAGGCACGCACTTGCGCACCCATGCAAATCTGCTTCGGAGCTGGGCGACGGAGCGACGGGCAACAGGGTTGTGTGCTCCATGCTTTTTAAAAACCTCTAAAAAGAGATTTTTAAAAAACACGCCGCACGACCAGTTCCGGTCACTCTGGAGTGGACTGAGGTATGGAACTACAAAAAGTAGTCCACCCCAGTCCACTCTATGGTGCAGAAGACCTCCGTTGGAGGTCGATCTGCACCATTTTAAAATACTAATGCGGAAATGGCCTGTGTCTCTTAAGGTTACTTTTTACAGTTACAAAGGTTTAAGGTTACTTTTTACAGATACAAAAGGAATGGAGTGATTTGCTATATTGTTACATTGTATTCATAATGTAGCTTATTATGCTTTCATTGCAGCAAAAATAATTGCAACTTACCAATTATCTTAACTAGTTATTCCCCAGCTCGAAGCTCACCTAAGGCCCCTCCCTTAAACTGCAAACTCCGGGATTCCATAGGATGTTGAAAGTGGAATAATAGCACTATAACAGTCCAGTGTGGAAATGGCCTAGGAAAGGTAGCTAATGAAGGAACTTGATAAGATTCTCAAGTGTAAAAATGTGTCATTGAATAGCAAAGTCAGAATCAGCCATGCTGTAGTGTTTCTGATTTCCATGTGAAAGCTGCAGTGAAGAAAGCTTATATGAGGAAGATCAACTCATGTGAAATGTATTTCTAGAAGAGAGTTCTATGGATACTGTGAACTGCCAAAAAGACAATAAATGGGCCCTACAATACATCAGAGAGCCAGTGTGGTATAGTGGTTTGAGCATTATGACTCTGGAGACCAGGATTCAGTTCCCTGCTCAGCCACAGAAACCTGCTAGGTGACCTTGGGCATGTCACACTCTCTCAGCCACAGAAAACCCCACGATAGGTTTGCTGTAGGGTCAGAAATGACTTGAAGGCACACAACAACAACAACAGCCACAGCAGCACATCAAGCCTAAACTCTCATTTGAAGCCAAAATGACTAAACTGAGGATGTCGTGCTTTGGACGTAGCATGAAACAATATGGCCCGTTGGAAAAGGTGATGGTGTTTCATGTAGTGGAGGCCAGTAGAAAAAGAAGAAGATTCCTTTATCAGTTCGATAAAGGAAGCCATGATTTTCCTGAGTTTGCAAAATCTGAGCAGGGCTGTTGATGACCAGCGCTCATGGAGGTCTCTCATTCATAGGGTCACCATAAATTGAAGGTGACTCAGTAACTAACAACAACAATCACAATTACTTTCGTTTCTTCAAAATATTGAAAGCCACTTGCTGTGTTTGAGGACTGATCTAGACTTTCTGCCCTAAAATTCTGCCCTGACAATGCCACAGAAGTTAATTAATTCAGCTTATTTATTATTATGATCTCAGTTTACATGAGGCACCTTCTTGCGTCAATCAAGTGTGGACACGTGTAATGTTCTAGACTCTGATCTGCTTCAACACAGGATAATTTGGGAACAACCAGTTCTTTTATACCAGGATGGTGGTGGTTTGAGTGTTGGACTATGATTCTGGAGAGCAGAGTTCAAATCTCCACTTGGCCATAGAAGTCCACTGTGTGACCTTGGGCAAGTCATATTCTCTCAGTCTCAGAGGAAGGCAAAGACAACTCTTTTCTGAACAAATCTTCTGAAGAAAACCCTGTGATAAGTTCTCCTTAGGGCCATCATAAATCAGAAATGACTTGAAGGCACACAACAACAAATTTATATTTCAAAGGAAAGAACTGGCAGACCACCTCTGAGTATTTCTTGCCTAAGAAAATGCTATGAAATTAACAGGGGTCACCATAACTTGAAGGCAACTTGAAGGCACTTGCACACAAACACATATACCCTTTACAGCCTTCTGTGTCTGTTCTACAGACTCAGCTGTCTAATGATATATGGTCTGCTCTCTATTTCTCATCTCCTTCTGTATGTATCCAGTGGGGAGTGGCCTCAGTTAAATTGCACCTCTAGGGTTCTTGTGGCAATGGGGGGAGGGACTGGAAGCTGTCTGTGAGAGATAAGAGGCTGAGGTTAAGACCAGACCAACTGTTACACCCCAGAGGATTTGCTGCTCTTTGTATAACCTTGGTGTGGCTAAGTGATAGAGATCAGCAGTATTTTGATACTTTCCTTCCATTAGAGTAACCAGCAGGGCTATTATCCAATTAAAATGTTAATGGAGTTCAGAGGAGCAGCCCTTTCAGTCCACGGCAAGAAAAAGTCATGGTGCTACTTATAAGCATGAATTTTCTTGTGGCATGAATTTTCATAGACACGGATGCATATATAAAACTGGGAGCAGACGAGAGCACTACCTAGACACAAAGGCCTGTTCCTAACCTGCAAACCCCAGGATTCCATAGGATGTTGAAAGTGGAATAATAACACTATAACAGTCCAGTGCAGAAATGGCCAAAGAGAGACTTAAATCCTATTGTTACTCCTGACTAGAGAAGACCCACTGAATCAATGGGATTTACCTATGTGTTGATTCTCCGTTCAACAGGTGATTAAATGGGTCTCTTCTAGATGGATTCTTATGTAGGTTGAAGAATTGATGAAAAAACTGGGAAAAAATGTATCATGTATAATTATGCCTCAGGCCCAGGTTTCTGTGGTAGTCAGGAATGGTTTTGGGCATTTAGAGCCAACAATGCCCATTCCTTGAGATGCTGGATCTGGCCACGGTGGTACATGCTGTTGTTACATCCTGTCTGGACTACTGTACTGGACTACTCTTCGTGGGGCTGCCTTTGAGGAGTGTTCAGAAACTTCAGCTGGTCCAAAAAGCTGCAGACAGACTGTTAAATGGAGCAGCCTATAGTGACCACTCCACTGAATGTGAGTTTGTTTATGGGCACAATTCAAAGTGCTGATTATGACCTACCAAGCCCTATATGGCTGAGGTCCAGGTTATTGGGCAGGCTGTATCTCTCTGTATGAACTGATATCATCAGAAGAGGCCTTTCTCTCAGTCCCATCACTATTGCAAGCATGGTTGCTGGCAAGATGAGAGAGAGCCTTCTCAGTGGCTGCCCCTAGACTCCAGAACTCCCTTTCCAGGGTAGCCAGAACAGCATCCTCCTTGGATGCTTCTGGTGGCAAGAAAAATACTTTTATTCAGACAGTCTTTCAATACAGAAAGTTTTTAAAGAATGGGCTGGGGGATGCTGTAATGTTTTAACTGCTGTTTTTAAATTGTATTTTTATTTTTTACAGAGCTGTTATAGTTTTAGTACTGTATATAGTTTAATTCTATTTTAATATTCATTTTTTGTTGGTCTTTAATTGTAGAGTTTTTAAAATTGTGAACTGCTTTGAGTCCCAATTTTGTGAAAAAAACAGGATATAAATATAAATACAAGAGGAGGAGGAGGGCGTCACAGCAGCAGAATTCAAAAGAAAGCTGTTTATGTCTAGAAACCATTCCAGATAATCTTTCAGTCTTTCTGCAGAAAACACCCATGTGTTCCTCATTGGTTGCACACCATCACACATCTTCACTCAAGACAGTGCCTTTCATGGAGATATAGAATTTTCCTAGCACTCAAACAGTACGTATTTTGTTTCTGGGGAAAAGTTACATTTCACTATTTTTCTTCTTTATTTTAATCATACTGAGCCATCAGAGAAGATGGGTATCCACACTATACAATTATGGTACTTTGATACCACTTTAATTGCTTATAGCACTTTCCTATGGAATCCTGGGATTTGTAGTTTGGTGAGGGACTTGGACTTCTCTGCTATTGTGGCATAATTCAGGGGAGTGGATTATATAATGATAGAATTCTAAGTCCCTCACCAAACAGCAAACACCAGGATTCCCTGGGGGTAAATTATGGCAATTAAAGTGATATCAAAGTGCTATATGTGTGCAATGTGGATGCACCCATTGCTTAGAATATAGAAGAATAAATACATTTAATTCAGTTGCATTTCAATGAATATTCAGTTGTATTCAGTGAGATACTGTTTGTTTTGATTGGCTATTTTATGTGATATATTGCTGCTGCTGCTACTGTTATTGTTGTTATCTGATGATCTCATGCATTAATACCCTGAAAACAACAAAAGGAAAAACCAGATATGACACTACACCATTAGAAAGCATATTAGAGTAATGGTTTTTTTAAAAAATATAATGTGGGCACAGTGTCTGTGGGATTTTTATTGAGACTGCTGTGTTCAGGAAGGGAGGATTTCTCCATGGTGTCAATGAAAGCTGTTTCCTAAGATTAAGAGCACAGCTGGATAGGAAAGGTGCAATTCTTCCCTCTTGTTTTGCTCACCCAGTAAAAATGGCCTCCGAGGTTGTTATTTTGGAGGTGGGAAGTAGAGTGACACATTTTCTTAATGATGCAGTTAGGATCACGTCAAGTTGAGGCTAAGGTCTTAAGGTGAAGACAGATGTATCTGAGGAGTGGTGAGACTCTTGTGGGTCTACACTCATCTATTTTTGCTCAGATGTACAAACCTCCAAGCTGAACTGAATTCAAAAAGAACTGTTTCTTCATAATTTGGGGGGAAAGCCTGTCATGCAAAGTGTGAATTGGCTCATCCTTATGGCTATTATTATTCCTTTATATACCACCTTTTCCTCAGTATTGGGATTCAAAATGGCTTACCAAGTATTAAAACCAGAACAGATTAAGCAAATACAAAACATCAGTAAAATATATAAAAGTTGTTTTAAAAACCAAATAAGCAATCAATAGAATTAAAACTATGTAAAAATCATTTGAAAATAGAATATAGAAAACAACAAAACAGTACATCACTAAAAGCCCCTTGCAGTCAATTCCTAAAAGCCCAGTGGAATAAGAAAGTGCATACCCTCCAAGTGTGCCAGTTTGGTGGGGGACAATCCTAATTAATCATCTGTCATCCAAGGGCCTTTCCACACGCGGAGGAAGAAACGGGCGAAAACATGCTAAAACGGAGCTTACCTGCAACTGGGTAAGTCCGTTGCCACGTGGAGCAGCGCGAGTTCGCTGCTCCACACTCATCGGCGTCCCACGGCATCCAAAATGACAGCTCCTGGCTGGTGGAGGCTCTCCACCAACCGGAGAAGCTCGCCAGTCGGAAGCCCGCTTCCTGGCAGGTCTGCAGGCGCTCACTTGCGCGCACCTGCAGATCTACACCGGGCACTGCGACGGGGCTGCACGCGGCGGCACGCGGCTGCATGCCCCGTGTTTTTTTAAAACCTCATGAAAAATGGTTTTTAAAAAGCACACAGTGCCACCACTTCCGGTCGCTCCTGCGTGGATTTGGGCGTGGAACTACGCAAAAGTAGTCCGCCCCAATCCACTTTACGGTGTAGACGACCTCCGTCAGAGGTCGCTCTACACCATTTTTTAACCCCCATGTGGAAAGGGCCCTAGTTTCTCAACTGCTTTCAAAATGTCCCAATTTCTCTCTTCTCTTCGAACTTCCCTCCTTTCTCCTCAACTCACTTGCATTAATGCAAAATGCATTCCAAGTGCAAAAGCATTTTTGTACTCATTTAACTCACTGGGAGGAAAGGAGAGAAATGAGCAGAATCTTGCCCTTCCTTGTAGACTCTGGCAAAAGTCTGTTCATCCTCATTAATAATTTTTGCTGTCTTGACTTTCTTTCTCCCCCTTCCCCTCTGACCAACTTTCCCCTTTTGCCCTCAGTTTGCTTCAGTTGCTGCAGACTGAGTTCAAAGTATGAAAGTGTCCCATATGGGGAAAAGTGGGATATAAATACAATAAGTAAAATAAATAAATGAAAATAGTTTGCATTCAGGTAACTTAGTGGGAGGAGAAGAGGAGGAAAAATCTTGCCCTTCCCAATAAGCTCAGGTAGAAGCAAACTGCTCCAGTTTCTCCCAGCTTGTCTGTCTTCTTTTCTTTTCTTTTTTTAATATTAAAAATATATTTATTGAATTACAAATTACAAACATTAAAAAACAAACATGTAGACAAATACAAAGACATACAACAAATTTCTATAAGTGTACTAATGAGATATACAATACACCCTACCTCTCCTTATATATATTTCTGATCTCAATTTCCATCTTTCAAGTATACTTTAACTTAATTATTCCTAATTAAATAAATCATTACACATTACACATTAGACATTAAGCAATCCACCATACATGCATACATCCTACATATATACCTACATATTACCCTAACAAATAATGACTTCCTTTCTCTTCACCATTAGGTAATTTCATCATGTTCATCTTCAATCCAGATTAATTAATTTGTTTTCTCCTAATCTTTATTGCCTTTAATCATCTCTAGTCTAACTTTAATTTTAACAATTATTTTGCCAATCATTTCATATCATTCATTGTTTTATTTTATTAACTTGCCTCTTACCTTCATCTTACTGATTCCCATATTGTTTTCTTATAAAATTACTTCGCCTTTCTTAATATCACTATGTACGATAAATCATATATCATCCATTCTTACTTATTCTTACTTATATATCTTATAATCCCTTCTTACTGAATTTCATATTACTTTCTTATGAACTTACATCTTTCTTCTTGATATCACAAAATATCATATATCATATTTCGACTATTCTTATTTATTTTTACATATTTATTGTCCATTCTTATTTATTTTATTCATAAAATCCTACTATTGCATGGTCTCCCCATTTTTCTTTCCACATTGGAGTTAGTATTTCTCATCCTTGTTTGAAGGTATTTTTGGATTTATTATCTAATATCAATGTTAATTTGTCCATTTCAGCTAATTCATATAATTTCCACATCCAATTTTCTAACGATGGTATATTTGTATTTTTCCAATACTTTGCAGTTATAATTCTGGCCGCATATATCATGTAACAGAATATTCTTGAATACTTTTTTCTCATTGACAAGTCTAAATAATCAAATATATTCAATAAATATATCTCAGGTAACATCGGAAACTTAATTTTTAAATACTTCATAATATGTTCGTGTATTTGTACCCAATATTTCTTCACTTTTTTACATCTCCACCAGCTATGAAAAAATGATCCAATTTCCTGACATTTCCAACATTTTGCAGATTTGTTATTTTTATTCATTTTTGAGATTTGAACTGGCGTTAAATACCATCTATAATACATTTTGAAAAACTTCTCTTTCAAATTATAACTTCTTGTAAATTCTTGATTTATCTTCCAAGCATTTTCCCACTGTTCTAATGTTATTGAATAACCTGAATCTTGAGCCCATTTTACCATGTTATCTTTTACCGTATCCTTTTCTAGTTCAAGATTTAAAAGCATTTTATAAATTTTGCTTAAGTGTCGTTTTATTCCTGATTTCAATATTTTATCGAATTCTGTTTCATTTAATGATATTCCCATATTCTTACGATCCAATTTATATTTCTCTACTAATTGTCTATCTAATAGCCAATGTGTAGTATAACCCTCTGCAATTAACTCTTCTCTATTTTTTTAATTTTATGATATTTCCCTCTTTTTAAAGTATATCTTTATATGTCACCCATTCTTTCATTCTTATTTTTTCTAATCTAAAAAAAGCTTCATGAGATGAGGTCCAATAGGGGAGCTTTATATATAACTTATTTCTAACCTTTAACCAGGTCCTAAGGATTGCTTTCCTTACATAATGTTCCATAAATTCTTTGTTAACTTTGTGTTTTTCATACCATAGGTATGGGTGCCAACCATAATACAAATTAAATCCTTCCAAATTCAATAACTTTGGGTTAGATAGTATAATCCAGTCCTTAAGCCATATTAATGAAGAAGCTTCATAATATAACTTCAGATCTGGTAAATTTAATCCTCCTTTTTCCTTAATTTCTTTCAAATATCTCATTTTGATCCTTGGTTTTCTTCCATTCCAAATAAATATACTTATTTCCTGTTTCCTAAATTTTAAATGGTTTTTCATTTGTTATTATAGGTAAATTTTGAAAGAGATATATCATTTTGGGTAGACATTCTTCCTAGTAAGGACAAATTTAATTTATTCCAATTTCTCATTTCTTTTGTTATTTCATTCCAAAAATTTTTATAATTATTATTGAACAATTCCAAATTATTCTTCGTTATTATTATACCTAAGTATCTTACTTTTTTAAACAATTTTAAATCCTGAAATTTGTGCTAAATATAACTCTTGATTTTGTGTAATATTCTTAGAATCATCAACGACTTCTCTTTATTTATTCTAAATCCTGCTACTTCTCCAAATTGTTTTAACAGTTCTAATATATTTTTGATAGTACAAAAGGGGTCTTCTAAAATTATCACTAAGTCATCCACATATGCTTTAACTTTAAATTCATAATTTCGTATTCTAGTACCTTTAGTTAATATATTTTCTCTTTTTTTAAATCTAATATTTCCAGACACATTATAAACAGTAGAAGTGACAATGGACATCCTTGTCTTGTGCCTCTGTGTATTTCAAATTGCCTTGTTTTTCCCCCGTTTACAATAAACAAACTTTCTGATCATCATATATTGCTCTTATCCATTCTATAAATCTGTCTCCCATTCTCATTTTTTTTTTAATATTTCAAACATGAAAGACCAATTTACATTATCAAATGCCATTTCCGCATCTAAAAATATTAAAGCCAATTTCTTCTGGTTTTGTTTTTGATAATATTCTATCTAAAATTATTCTAATATTATTTTTAAAATGTCTCCCAGGAAGAAATCCATTTTGGTCTTCGTGTACCCATTTCTCCATTACCTTCTTTAAACGTTCTGCTAATATTAAAGCAAATATCTTATATCCTTCCCTTCTTTTGGTATCAAAGCTACATTTGATTCTTTCCATGTATTTGGGATTTCTTGATTTCTAATTGACTTTAATACTTGTAATAATAGAGGAGTCAAAAATTCTTGAAACATTTTATAATAAAGTGCCGTAAACCCATCTGGGCTGTGGGCTTTCTCTATTTTCAATTTATTGATCACATTCTTAATTTCTCGCATAGTTATTGGCTTCTTCTCTTTGATTATCTGATATTTGAGTAATTTCTATTTGATCCAAATAATTCTTTATTTTGTTGTTCTTGTGTTTGTATTCTTTTTTCAAAAAGTTCTTCAAAGTAATTAACAATTTTTTAAAATTTTTTGATTGTTGATAATAAATATTTTGACCCTCTTTAATTCCTTTCATATTACATTTTCCCTTTTCTTTTTCCAATTTGTATGACAACCATCTTCCCAGTTTATTCGCATGTTCAAAGTATCTTTGCTTTACAAATTTCATTTTAGTCTCAATCTCATTAACTGCTAACATTGATAGTTGTTTAGTTAATACTTTTATCTCATTTTGTAGTTTGAAATCATGCGGGTCTCTTTTAAGTTCATTTTCTTTCTCTTGCAATTTCTTTTGTATTTGAGCCTCTTTTTCTTTTTTACATTTTGTCACCCAAGCTTGTTGATTTATAAAGAAGCCCCTTATTACAGTTTTACTTGTTTCCCACACTATTTGTTCAGTTTGCCCTTTATTTAAATTAGTCTCCAAAAAAATTTTCATTTCAGTTTTTGCCTTCTCTACTATTATTTCATTTTTGAGCAAATTATCATTCATTCTCCAATTTAATCTTCTCTTCCCATACTGAATTGTTAATACTATAGGGCAATGATCTGATAATGTTCTGGGAAGTGTTTCAATCTTTACAATATTTTTTAATATATTTGTAGATGTAAACATCATATCTATTCTTGACCACGTTTTGTGTCTTTCCGAAAAATACCTGTAGTCTCTTTCTGTACCATATAAATGTCTCCACACTTCCGTTAAGGATAAACATTCTAATAATTCAAAAAATGATCTTGGGAGTTTCCCTTGATTCTTTTTTCCTTTTTCTTCATTTTTTTTATCTCTACTGGATCTGTCTAAGTTTGAGTTCAATACCCCATTCCAGTCTCCCATTAATATTATCTCATAATTTTCTAAATCTAGTAATTTTTCCATTAATTTTTGCTAAAATTTATTTTTATTTTCTAATGGTCCATAAACCGCTACAATCAATAATTTAGAATCCATTATAGTCACCTACAATGTTATAAAATGTCCCAAATTATCACTAAAAATTTGTCTCGCCTCATATTTGTTATCTACAAAAGATAGTTACTCCCCCCCTTTTTTTTTCTATTGATGTTGAAAATGCTTGGCTTAGGCTTAGGATTTCTTATATATTTTAACTCCTTATTTTTAATATGGGTTTCTTGTAGTGCTATTATGTCTAAATTTAGCTTTTCTATTTGGTGAAAGATACATTTTCTTTTGTAAGGTGAATTCATCCCCCAAACATTCCAGGAGAGGATTTTTAATTTCATTTTATACTCTATTGATTAATTATTTTTACTATTCCATCTCTTCTGTTTCTTCTTCTAGTTCTAAATCCTGTATAGAATTCAATTCTTCTCCTCCTCCTTCTTCCTCCTCTTCTTCTTGTTCCACTTCTAATTCTTCTTCTTTCTCCAATTCTTTAGGTTCCCTTTCTTTCTCTTGTTTCGTTTGTATTGTTTCTGATATTTGTATTGCTTGTGAAATATCTCTGTTCTTTTCTTCTTCTTGAACTGATTGTAATTCTCCTAATCTCTCCAAATCTTCCTTATGTTTTTTTCCAAAAGTCTTTAGCTTTTACAGTCGAGTTCAACACTATCTTCTTCTTATTCCAGAAAAAAGAAATCCCTTCTGTCCTTTCCTATGTGTATCTTATTCCTCTAGTTCTCAGGATTTGTGTTATAAAATTATACTCTCTTCTCTTTTTCAGCAATTATTATAAATTTTTATTTCCATTTCCTCCACCATAAACTTTCTTATGTAGCTTTGTTGTAAGACTAAGTTTTTCATTCTCTCTCCTCAAGAAGTACACCACAATGTCTCTTGGAATGTTCTTCCTTTTTGCCACTGCAGAATTAATCCTGAAGATCCGGTCCAGTTCTAAATCTAATTGTTCTGGTGCCCATCCACTGAATTGTGCCAGCGGATGAATTAATCTTTCATATAAATCTTCTTGAGGGGATTCTTTCAATCCTCTAATCTTAATATATTTATTTCTATTTTTTATATCCATTGTTAGCGTTGTCCTTTCCAGTTGTTCTGTCCTTTCTTCCAATTTCACTGTATGTGTCTCTGTCTTTACTGTTCTTTCTTCTGATTCTTTTACCTTTTCATTAATGTGTTTTAACTCTTTTGAGACATTATCCAACTTGTTACTGAACCTCTCTAACTCTTTAAGATCTGTTTTTATTTCTGTTCTCATTTGTTTGATCTCTGTTCTTGTTCCTTTCATTTCATTCTTAAATGTCATAGTTAATTTCCTTATTTCTTCTGTTATGTCAAATCCAATACTTTGTGTCATAGTTTGAGATTCTGTAGGTGGTGCCTTTGTTTCTGTAAATGGTGCCTTGATTTCTGTAGATGCTCTCCTCTGGAACAATGTTTGTATTTGTGTCTGAGCTCCCATTCCTGCTTTCCTTTTACCTGCTGTCATCATCTTGTCTACTTATTTTGTTGTTTATAATATTCTCTTCCTACTTTTCTGTTTTTTTATCTGCCCTGAATTAACTTTCCTGTTAATTTTTAGCTATTTATTATCCTCTAGATATTTAAATCAATTGACCTCTTTTTATTATTATCCCTATTTATGTCTATTTATTATTCTCTGGGGAAAAAATCCTTGAGAAGTCTTCTTGGAGATAGCCTTGAAAGTCTTTGGCACAGCTGTTTTCTTTTTCTGACAGAAGCAGATTGTTTCCCTCCCTGTTATCTCACCTTGAAATAATAACAAAGGAGCAACAGAGTGGAAAGGACTCCGATCAACTTGCAAACAGGCTACTTTACAGTTATTACTTACCACAAAAAAGAAAGAAAACCTTTTCAACAGTCATGTTTCCAATTTTTCCTGACGAATTCTACCTTACTATGCTTACTGCTTAACTTTATTTATATTGCTAATATATTATTATTCACCTTCCCCAACAATTTTACTAATATAATATTCCCCACACTTCCAAGCAAATTTAATTATAATAATAATACAATTAGCACAATTATTTTATTACCTTCTCCTTATGTATTTGCCGGTGTACTTTACCTTATTTTCCAACACACATTTCCCAATACATATTAAAGTCTACACTTGTTATTACCACAAAAAGAAGAATGACAAAAGGTGATTTTACAAAGGAGCCACAAAAATCCACAGTACTCTTATCTTCCATTCCTTTTAACCTCTGAATCTTTTTAAAGTCTGTCTTTCTTCTCTTTCTCTGCAATGTTTAAGTATCAGGTTCCGTCTTCAGTTTAACTTTCTTTCATTCCCCCTTCATCTTTCTTTTCAGTCCAATCTACTCTCCTGCACTGTTTTCTCTTCGCTTCTTTTACTTTTTATATTCTACCACTCTGTTTCTATCTTAACTTATTTGTCTCAAGATTTTAATAATTTAATAAAGAACCAAATTATTTTCCAACTTTTTAAGTCCTTCTTTTCCTCTCTCCAGAAAAGGGAAGTCAGAAAGAAAGTCAGAAATGTCTCTACTGAGTTTAAACGCCACTGAAGATTTTTATGTTTGTAGTAAAAGTTTTTATAAAGCTCAGTTCATTCTCTGTTTGTCTGGGTTATCCCAATATAACAAGAGTAGTAAGGTCTCTGATTTTAATTCACTTCAATATCACAATCTCTAAATGTAAAGACACAAATTATTCAAAATATTCTTCCAGTCTTTTTGTCCCCAAACCCAAAGGTATGGAACATGTAGCTTTGTGTAGTCCTATAGTTATTAATATTAGTTCAACCCAATAAAGATCCATGTCCTGATTACACTTAACCAATTGGTGAAGAAATTCTTCTTGATTAGTATAAATACGATGTCTGGATTAATAGTGGTGGCGCGACTTTGCCTGTCAAGGCACACTGGTGCAGTAATGGCGACTCTGCAATCCCTTCAACTCCATTCGTGCACAGATCTCCTCTTTTCCTCCAATTCCTGTGCACTATCAGCTGTTTACAGATCCTCTTTGAGCCCCTCCGTGACCGCCTTTACTAAGGGGGTCAGTATCTCCCCGGATTTTAAATTTTTTAGGAGATTTCCGACCTCTCCGGGTTGTGAGAATTCACTTTGTGAATTACGACCAATTGTTGCACCGCGGCCACCAGAAGTCCCCAGCTTGTCTGTTTTCCTCATTAATAACTTTTGCTATTTTTACCACATTCTGACATTGCTTGACCACACCTGTCCTGGTTTTATTCTGTGAAATGTTGGGGCTATGTACTTCCTAGGGCATCACCAAGAACCTGACCTCCCTGGTCTTAGGTTTTGGTCCTAAAATCTCAGGAAATGGGCTGCTGGTCATGACCTGACAACCCTGAACCCAACAGACATTCAAATGATGAAGTTTTCAAGTCATTCTCCTGCCTAGATTTTTCAAAATCCAAAAGCACATGTAGAGCATGAGGAAGAGTGAACACTGATACTGGAGACATAGGCCTTTTTCGCATGGCATTTACCATGCGAAAGGGCCCCTTGAGCATTGCGTGACTGGAAGAAGTGGTCCACACAACGCACTCACAGTCGCGCGATGCCCCAGGGTCTGGCAGGTGCCAATCACACATTTTTTTCATTTTCGGCTGTGAGCCAAAAATGGTGCACAATCGCGGATCGCTCTGAGACCCCATGCGCACTTGCCATGCTTGTGGAGCTCTGGAGCCATGATGCTCACACTTCCTGCCCCAGTGCAGCCTGGGAAATTCCCAGGCTGCACTGTGGAAGGAAGAGGAGGGGCTCTCGTGTGAGCAGGCAGCAGCTGCGGAGCTGAAGGAACCAGGACGTGAGAGTCTTTTGCTTGATGCCGCTTGCGTGATACCCACACCCCAGCTCCGCAAAAAGGTGAGTTGCGGAAAAGGCCAGAGTCAGGTGCATGTGTTCATTGAGAACTGGAGACAGGAGAACTACAGCCTCTTCTGTGAGGAGGGAAAATCTATGCTACCTAGAGGGAAATATATCTGTCTTCACCCTTCAATGTTTAAGCATAATGGCCCCCTGTCAATTTTATATTTGTATAGAATTCAGCTAAGGGACTCCCTTATATCTTGTTCATGAAACTTTTGAAGGGCTTGCTCCAAGGTGAAACTGAAAATATCCTTCCTCCGACGCCTAGGCTGGATCATTTATAACTATGCAAAATGCATATCTACGTAAAGATTCATCCAATGTCAGATTCTTTTGAATCACTGAGACTGAAGGATGTGGCATGTGAAGTTACCTCAGTATGCTTAAATACCTCCTTTAATGTATTTTATGCCTTTTGGTTGGCCTAATAAAGGTATCGCCATAATGTGTCTTTTGGATTTTGCTGTATCTCCTGTTTGTTATCCATTAGGCTAGACAGTCTCAAATCAGTGGTTAAGTGGGGACTATTGAACATAGACTGTCAAGAGCTCCAAAAATCTTCATAGGGAACTTCCTTTTTCCAAGTAATTTAATCTATCATGCCCTTCTTGTAAAGATGGAAGCTGGAATTCCCTATTGCAGTTACAAATGTGTAACCTAGGGTTATGCACCCATAACTGGGTTTGTAGTCACAGTACCTATGTATTCATGATTGTGGCACTACTGCTATGATTGTAAAAGTCCTCCAATCCTGATTTAACAAGCAGCAGCCACTGAAAGCAATGGAGGTTGTTCTCCTGTCAATTGGGGTACAGCATACTGACGTTTCCAGCCCCTCCTGCCAGTGATCTCTAGTGTGAGAAGGCATTGTGATAGGAATCCTGCTTCTGATTGTCACATCAGAGAGTGCTGGAGGGGGTAGTGGAAACATCAGTATGGTGCACCTCAATTAACAGGATAACAGATACCTGTCACTTGCAGGAGCTGCTGCCCAGTAAAGCAGGTTTGGAAGGGTTCGGCCAGGAGACACTACTTAGTACATTAAGTAGCATCTCCTGGCCTAATCCTTCAAAACCTAATATTTAACTAAGTAACTGATCTAGAATCTTGGCCAACGTGCTTTATTTAGGAAGTTTAACTATTACTAGATAGAGGAAGGCTTTCTCTTTGGTAAGATTTAATGTTCTATCAAATGCATAAGACGGCAGATATAATAAAACTCTACTGAACAACACACACTGCCCTGTAGTAACCTCCAAGAAGAGTCCATCTTGCGTGTTTCCTTACATTGCTATTATTATCAAGGAGCTAGGAAAGATCTAATGTATCTCATTATACAGCTTTTCCATGTCACTCTCTTGAGTCTCTTTTGATTAGTTTTATCCAGTACTCTAACAAGTCAGTCACTGAGCAAATGGTTGCAGTTTTTAATTTCACCAGCTCACTTATGACTGTGTAATTATTATTATATTTAATGTACTATTTTTCTAAATACTGAATCTTTCTTAGAAATATTAATGTAATTGCTTTTTACCAAAATGTGTGTTTCAATATAATGTTTTAGTGGCATGGAAATATGATGGTGGTGATGATGATGATGACTGCCATCCTAACTCTCTTTGAGAGAGGCAGGATCAAAATTTAATGTTTCTCTCCCCCAAACTCTTATTTAGTTTGCTTTATATCTATGACTTTAATGCACCTCCACTTTGATTGATAAATTATAGCTCCTAAGGTTTCTCATTATTTTGCTTCCAGTACCCTTCATCTCATGCATTTTTCTCATTCCATCTGTCAGCAAAGAACTGCCTTTCCAATTGCAAAGAATCAACCTCTTCCACAGTCCTTCTGGATAAGTCTTTCAAAAAAGGAAGCAAATAGAAACTCATTGTCTTGAGATGGTTAACTTGAGCTGAGTACTAGAGATCAACACTGAGAGGAAAAATAACTTTAGTATAGGACTTGTGGGAAGGGCAGATGGTCTTAAGTGTCTCTACACTAATGCACAAAGCATGGGAAACAAGCAAAACAAACTTGAATTCTTAATACAACAAAATAAATATGATTTAATAGGCATTACTGAAATCTGGTGGGATGAGTCTAATGATTAGAATGTAAGAATAAGGGCGTATAACCTATTTTGCAGAAATAGACCAAACAAGAAAGGAGGAGGAGTAGCCTTATATGTCAAGGATGTTTTCACTTGTGAAGAGATCCATGACTTAAATCCAGGAGGTCAGGTCAAGAGCATCTGGGTAAGAATTAAGGGAATGAGAAACAACAGAATTGTGATTGTGAGGGTTTGCTACAGGCCTCTGGGCCAGTCTGAGCACTTGGATGATGCTTTCCTGGAGCAGATGACTCAAAAAGGAGAGATGTAGTAGTAATGGGAGATTTTGACTATTCTGATATATATTGGCAGTCAAACTCTGCTAAGACCACAAGGTCCAACAGGTTCCTCGCTTGCCTTGCAGACAATTTCATGGTCCAGAAGGTGGAAGAGGCGACAACTATTTTAGATCAGATCCTGACCAACCTTGTTGATGAGGTGGAGGTGGTGGGATCCTTAGAGGCGAGTGACCATGCTCTTTTGGAATTTGTCATTCAGCAGGAAGGAGAAGCCAAGTGTAGCCAGACACACATTCTAGACTTTAAAAAAGCTGATTTCTGTAAACTTAGGGAGTTACTTGCTGAAATCCCATGGTCAAGAATACTGAAAAAGAAAGGAGTCCATGATGGATGGGAGTTTCTTAAAAGTGGGATACTGAAGGCAAAATTTAAAACTGTGCCAAAGGAGGAAAAATGGCAGGTGTATAAAGAAACCAGAATGGTTGACTAAAGAACTCTCAGCTGAGCTAAGTGTTAAAAGAAACATGTACAGGAAATGGAAAAATGGTGAAACCACTAAAGAAGAATTCAAGCAAATAGCCAGGAGATGTAGGGAGAAGGTCAGAAAAGCTAAAGCACAGAATGAATTCAGGCTTGCCAGAGACATTAAAAACAATAAAAAGGACTTTTTAGATATGTCCACAGCAAAAGGAAAAACAAGGAAATGATAGGGTTGTTGTGCGAAGATGGCCAATTGCTAATGGGGAGAAGAGAGAAGGCAGAACTACTCAACACCTTCTTTGCCTCAGTTTTCTCCCAAAAGGATGGAAGTATGCAATCTGGAGGGTGGGGAGCAGGTGAAGAAGGGAGGAAAATCCAGCACAGAATAGGTAGAGAAGCAGTACAGGAATACCTGGCTAAACTAGATGGATTCAAGTCTCAGGGCCAGATGAATGACATCCAAGGATATTAAAAGAACGGGCAGAAGTCATTTCAGAACCACTTACAATAATCTTGGAGAACAGGAGAAGTCCCAGCAGACTGGAGAATGGCAAATGTCATCCCCATCTTCAAGAAGGGAAAAAAAGAGGACCCAAATAATTATCAACTGGTCAGCATGCAATCAATACCAGGAAAGATCCTAGAGCAGATCATTAAACAATCAGTTTGTAATTACTTAGAAAGCAATGCCATAATCACTAAAAGTCAACATGGATTTCTCAGAAATAAGTCGTGCCAGACTAATCTTATCTCTTTTTACAATAGAGTTACAAGCTTGACAGATGAAGCCTCCCTGCTTTGATATGGTCTAATTGGCAAAAGATATTAATTGGCAGATGTGTTGGCATAAAATATAAATTATACGTATGGGTGGCAAGGCCATGTGGAAAGGGACACTGGCTGAGAATAGGTCAGAGATGACCCCAGCATGGCCAGGTCAAAAGTGCTCTGAAATTAGCCAAGAAAGCCTGACTCAATGGCTCTAATCCTATCAACTGTCAACATCAGAAAACAATAAGGTGCCCAGAACCCCTACTGTGTGCATATCTTACTGCAGATAACCCAGAAACCCCCTCTCAACCAAAACATTGAAACCAATCAGTCCATTCCAGACCCATTGTCCACAACAGGTTCCCTTTGTCTTGCATCTGGAACCTTCACTGCCACAGGCTATTTTCAGGGTACAAATACCTCTGATTTCAAGATGCCCAGTGCAGTCTCTTGAAGGTCTGAGGAGAAGTGAACTGTAAAAGCTTGGTTGGGCACACCCTCAGGCTGGCAGCTCTGATGTGCTCTGACCCTACCTTGCATGACTGCAAACTACTGAGGCATCTGATACATAGGTCTGATACATAGTACATTTCCTGACAACATAATATATGAGCTATTCTTCTGTTAGCATCCTTCTATTAGTAAGGTACATAATGATATGAACTATTCTTTTAATTGCTTGATTGCCTTTATAAAATGAATGTGCTTGATTGCCTTTACACAGTGATTGCTGCTATATCTATGTAAGCTGATGAGTTATAAAAGATAGTGGTTGCAAATAAACGGGCAGCATTTGGACAGCATTGTCCCGATGCTCCAAAAGATATCTCCTTGTCTTTCGTTACTTCAAAGGTCTACCCGTCACTCTGTCCATCTGGCTCCTGAATGAGAACTGTCCTTAGGTCATACCTAAGCCAAAACACATTTCTGCTCTTCACAACTCTTCTGGACTGGTAATTATAAATCCTCCCAAACCCCTCAGCCTCTCTGTAATTTTTCCTCCCTTTCTCTTTCAGTTAGCTCTTGTGTGAAGGCTTGACTATATGTATCTTGTGTGCATGCATGAGTGAATTCCCTCAATAAAAACACATTTTTAGCTTACCTTTTAATCTTTGGCTTTTGCTTGGCCTGACACCGTAAAAACTGGGTAAAAGATTTTGCTGGGTTACCCTGCCCCTTGTTTTGCTATTGCCAGTGCTCCCTTAATTTCCCCAATCTTTGCATTTTTGGAGTGAATCGAGTGTCCCCCAGGGGACTCCCCAGAGGTCAGGGTAACAGTGTCCCAGAATCCTAGTTCAGTTCTCAAAGCACTACTCTGATTGTTTGCTCTTCTGCTAGCCACATCTTTAAAAGAAAATAATCTGTGAGCCATTCTTTTGTATTCCATATTTGTTGGCAGATTTTAGTTAGAATTAAGGTAGATTCTGTCCCTGTCGACTAAAGCAGCTTGGTTGGCATGGCATCTGTTCCTGGCAATTTATTTCTGCCAAGTGCTCTGAGTTCAGCTTTCATTTTACTTTATAAAATTGGAGGTTTTTCTTCATATGGTTCTTCCTTGAATGAACCTGCCAGCCTTTCATCTCTCTTATATTGCACTTCCATGCATTGTTTCATCATTTTTTTTATTTCTGCTTGGTCATGTAATGTGTTCCCTTGCTACCCAAAGAACATCCCCACTCTTGATTTAGATTTGTCTTTGATTTCTTGGCTCTTGTAGAAGAAGTCTGTTTTTCTTCCTTTTTTGTTATTGTAATCTTCTATGAGGATAGACTTAGGCCTTTTCCACACTGGGTGAGGGAATCGCCCCGTGCCGGTACTCACTGGACCTGTGTGCTCCATGAAAGGATCAAGGCTGGTCTGGAGCAGTCCGTGGCTGCCGCTCCACACTGCTCCGGGGACGAAAATGGTGGCTTCCAGTTGGTCGAGGCTCTCCACCAACCAGTGAAGTTCGCCAGCCTAAAGCCCACTCCTGGCAGATCTACAGGCTCACACTGGTGTGAGCCTGAAAATCTGCACTGGAGCGCAGGAACAGAGTGGTGCACTCCATGCTTTTGAAAGACCTGTTTTAAGCGGTCTTTCAAAAGCACGTTGAACGACCACTTTGGGTCATTCCGGAGCAGGCTGAGGTCCAGAACTACACAAAGTAGTCCGGACCCAGTCCACTCCCAGGTGTAAACATCCTCTCTGGAGGACGCTCTGCACTGTTTTAAAAATCCAGTGCGGAAAAGGCCTTAGAGAGCTGGGTATGTTTAGTCTGCAGAAGAGAAGGTTAAGAGACGACATGATAGCCATGTTTAAATATATGAAGGGATGCCATGTAGAAGAGGGAGAGGGCTTGTTTTCTGCTGCTCCAGAGACCAGGACAAGGAGCCATGGATTCAAGCTGCAGGAAAGGAGATTCTACCTGAACCTCAGGAAGAACTTCCTGACAGTCAGGGCTGTCCGACAGTGGAATATGCTGCCTCAGAGTGTAGTGGAGTCTCCTTCTTAGGAGGTTTTTAAGCAGAGGCTAGATGGCCATCTGTCAGGAGTGCTTTGAGGGTGTTCCTGCATGGCAGGGGGTTGGACTAGATGGCCTGTGTGGTCTCTTCCAACTCTACATTTCTATGATTCGATGATTCTATTTCTCTGCATTGATTATTATGTTCCTGCACCCAAGTTGTTGAATAGTTGCATTCAGGCTTCTCACTCTATTTCTCTCACCTTTAACTTTTGCACCTCATCTATCCTGAACTGATTGAAGGGCTTCATCTGTCATCCTTTGGGGTTTCTCTTTCTTTTTGGCTACAGATAGTGTCTTTTGGCATTCCTCCCTGACATTGTCCCTGGTTTCAGGCCAGCGTTCTTCTGGCTCCTGCTCAATTATGCCAAATAGTGCAAATCTATTTTTCACATTATTTTTAAATTCTACAGGGGAGTTCTGCAGGTTGTATTTCAGCATGATTGTTGGTTTAGTGTTCTTCTTTGATTTACTCTAACTTTTGCTATTAGTAGTTCATGGTCTGTGCCACAATGTGCTCCTGGTCTTGTTTTTGCAGAGACAATGGACCTTCTCCATCTGTTGCTTCTGATTACATAGTCTATTTGATTTCTGTATTGGCCATTAGATGATGTCCATGTCTTAGGTTGCTTGAAGAATGTATTTGCAATGAAAAAAACTGTTGGCCTTGCAAAATTCAGTTGGTTTCTTGCTTCATTTCTTGATTCCAAGCCAAATTTTCCTACAGTCTTTGATTCTGCTCTGTTTCCTATTTTTGCATTCCAATCACCTATGATTAACAAAAAGTCCTGTTTTGGTGTGTGATCAATTTCCTCCTGGACTCTTGTATAGAATCTTTCAATTTCTTCTTCTTCTGCTTCTGTAGTTGGACTATAAACTTGGATTATAGCTATATTGGTTGATTTCCCCCAAAGTCTTATTGACACGATTCAGTCAAATTTTGCATTTTATCCTTTGGTGTCATGCCTCTGCCCCAGGACCCAGACAGGGCCCTTCCCACACTCTGGAGACAAGAGAGAGACAATACTTATGGCAGCCAGTGCTGGTGGAAAAGGAAGAGCTTGTTAATTAGGCCACAGCTGGCCAGGACGCTGAAGCTATGTAATCAGAGGTCAGGATGGCAGAAAGCTGCAGGAATCTACTGACTCCATTGGTGGTGACAGCCTTGCTGCTGACTCCTGCATTCTCTGCTCGTGTTCTTCGGACCTTGGAACTTTGCCTGGACTATAGATTCTGCTTGTGAACACTCTCTCTGGACTCTTGGTAAATTCAGACTTAGCAGCTCTGGACTGGTTTTGGATTGCCATAACAAACACTATTAGCTAGGTACTGCTGATTACACAGCTGTAAAGCTTTGGCAGGCTGCCAGCACCAGACATTTGACTGCTTTTGCTATCTCTCTCCTTCCTATAGATGCCACGCCATTTCTTCTTAGATTTTCTTTTCCTGATTAGAACACTGTGTAATTGCCTGACTCAAAATGTCCCATTCTTCTTCATTTTAGTTCACTCACCCCAAGTATTGCAATGTTTATCTGTTCCATTTCTTGTTTTGCTACGTCTAGCTTCCCCTGATTCATGTTTCTCACATTCCCTGCTCCTGTAATATGTGTTGTGCAGCTTCCAACTTTCCTTTCACCTCTGAGCACATCAGCAGCTGCACACCCTTTTGGCTTGAGTCCAGTTGCTTCATTAACAACAGCACTACTTGTAATTGTCCTCTGCTCTATTCCAGTAGCTTGTTGAGTGCCATCCAACCTGGGAGTGTCATCTTCTGGCATGATCTCTTGTTTCATTTTGGACTGTCTCATGATAGGGTTTTCAGGGTAAAAGACACCCTAAAGGGGTTTATCATACCTACTTCTGTGCGGTACTAACAAGCTTTAGCTATGGTGCCACTGCCATTGTTTCTTAGAGATCCTCCACCAGTGTCACTCCCCACTACTGCTCCTGCTCCTGTTTGCACATTTAGTCTGGCTTCTCAGAAAATGTCTCTCTGACATGGGAGACCCTACCAACAGGACTGCTGCTGTCAGTATAGACTCTTGCCTCAAAGCAGCATGCAACCCCCCCACCACAGAAAGGTAGTGCTATTGGTGGGAGTTACCAGTTTATCCATATATAAAAAATCCTTTAACATTCCTTTGGCCCTCCATTGTCAAAATTGTCTGGGCAAAGATGTTTTATTAATAATAACTGAACATGTTCAAGAGACAGTAGCCTGTTGTTGCTGTTGCTGTTGTTGTGTGTCTTTAAAATCATTTCTTACTTATGACAACCCTCAGCTGAACCTATCACAAGGTTTCTGTTGGCAAGATTTGTTCAGAGGGAGTTTGCCTTTGCCTTTGCCTTTCTATGAGGCTGACAGTGTGACTTGCCCAAAGTCCCCTAGTGGGTTCCCATGACCGAGTGGGGATTCAAACCCTCATCTCCAGAGTCATAGTTCAATGCTCACACCATTACACCATGCTGGCTCTCACAGTTGACTGACCACACTGATTATTATGGGTTTGAAAAGATGATACCCAATATTGCACAGCTGCTGATGGGTCAGCAGATTTCTTGTCGTTTTCTCTCAGGACCTTGAGGAGTGTTTCTGTTAACATTTTGCAACAGGTTCTGCAGCTCAGTTCACTGGGCGGGTGTAGAAGCCCACTGCTTCCTGTGGTGGTGGTGTTGCTTCCTGTTTTCTCAAGACTGATGGAGACAAGCTGGCGGGGCTGATGATTTTGAAATGAGGAGAGCTGCATGATTGCCTTGTGAGAGTCAAGATGAGAATGATGAATCAACATTGTAGTCCTCCTCAAAAGAAATCCCCAATAGCATCCATGTTAGAACTCAGATTCTGTGGAGGTTGGGATCATCTGCCTGCTTAGATTCCAAAGTCATGTTGGCTAATGAAATGTCAGGCTAAATCATCTGATATTTAAGTTCTTCTTTGAGCCCAAAGTGGGGAGTAGTAAATCGCTCTGCCTCGCCACAAATATTAACAGGACTTCTAGCCACTGGTATCAGTGACAAAAAAAAAAAAATTGTCAGATGTGAGTAGATGCGATTATGTTTAAAGACTGGGTTCCTTTTGGCTTCCAGTACCACCTGGGACTTTGCTTCCACCCTGTGAATTTGCAGCTGAGGGAGGGGTATTTAGGATTCTCAGCTGGAGAACTCTTGTGCTTCCCAAGGGACAAACCCAGAATTCTAATTCCCTCCAAGGAATTGACAGTAATTTAAAACAGACATGAACACTGTCTCACTGTCTCTGCGCCACCTATGCAAATATTTTTAATAGAAGATGGTGTGAAAGTGTTTGGTGCAGATTTTCTTTTCTGCAGCAAAAAGACAGAGTAAACAGTTGGAGAGAACAGTTTTCAGCAGAAAAATAGTCAAAAAGGAAGCTCCTGTCTCTCCATGCCAGTATTCTGTTTGTGATTACAACCACCAAAGTATAAATTACAATTTTGTATATAAAGAAATGCCCTGCACATTCTTTGTCTTTTTGAAGCATCTTACTGTATACCAAGCATGGTTGCATACCCATCTGTGTTTTGCATTTTGTCCTGGGCTCTTCCTGGATGTTCAGAAAGCGGAATATGTGGGACAGAAGCCTTCAGCTTCCTGTCCCTGTCCCTCAAGCGTTCCACTTTCTTCTCACCTTACTCACTAAAGTGATACCTTTCAAACTGAATTTTCTCTGGCTTTGTTAGGCAGCAAAAACAGTCTATTGTGTTACAAGGGAAGAACTGTGAAGGGCAGAAGAGCCAGAGTAACTGGGTGAAAGTAGCCAAGACAGATGGAGTCCAATTTTCCCCACACAAATGCAAATGTCCCTCCTCTGTTTTTTAGAGCAAAGGACTCTGGGGCATATTTGCAACTTACTGTCTTTAACAATGCAACAGCACTGGTTCTTTCACCTGTGGACAGATAATGGATCACATGGCCACTCACAGCACTCTAACTCTTAAAAGGCCATTTCCACACTACACTGTTATAGTGCCATTATTCCACTTTCAACATCCTATGGAATCCTGGGGTTTGCAGTTTAGGGAAGGGCATTTAGAATTCTCAGACAAGGAGCTCTTTGGCCTCAGTAAATTACAAACCCCAGAATTCCACAGGATTTTGAAAGCGGAATAATAGCACTATAACAGTGTAGTGCGGAAATGGCCAAAGTCTGGATGAATCACCATACTGCTGGAAAGGACAAGGCATTTGGATAATATGAATTTTGAAGAGCTATCATTGTTTTTCCTGGGCGGAAGAAAACTAGCCCAGAACTAAACTATTTAATGGCAACACAATGTGTGTTTGTGTGCATGTGTTTTTGCTATCGTTTCCTTTTTTTCCTCCTTTCTCTTTACCAGCTCAGCAGTGCTGGTAGCTTTTTATAAACCATGATTCCCACTACTGTCAGCTTGGTTAAAAACTTTACACTCAACTGGGTTCAGCAGCACGCAGAACTCAAGATGAAGGATGGGATGGAATGGAGACTGGATTGACTCCTTCTGTGTGTTCCTCCAAGCCAGACGTGCCATGATTTAACCCTGTTCTAGCCCTATTCTCCATGTACGGAAAAACCAAAAGTGATAGAGGAGGGGCTAGACTGTGCTACATTGGTCAACACAACTCATGTTGTGCACAGGACTCTATGTCATACTTCTGTCCTGTTAACTAAATCAATCCTTAACATTCCCTTTGCTTGTTGTGTGGCCATGTTACTGATAAGACTGATGAGAGCCAAAAGACTGAATCCTTTGTTTAAAAACAGAGCTTGAGAAAGGGCTTTTCTGGACTGCAGTTCACAAATGCTAGCCAGGGGATTTTGGGAGCCATAGTCTAAAAAGTAACTTTCCCAAGCTCTAGGTATAACTATGTGGAATACATCCTTGGCCATTTCCACGCTAGACTGCTATAGTACTTTTATTCCACTTTCAGCATCCTATGGAATCCTGGGGCTTCCACACTCATTTGGCCAAAGTGAAATCTGAAACTAGTTTTTACCTTTTCCAGCAGAGCTTTTAAGCCTTCATATTTTGTTTTGTTTGAAAAAAGCATCTTATGTATTCTAGGGCACTGATAGTGTTTTGGGACTACTGCTTCCTGCCGCTGTGCTTATTTGAATACCCCAGTTATCTCTCCTCAGTCTATGCATTTGTAAATAAACATACCAGTGAAACAATCTGGTTTAATTCAGTTATCATGGCAAACTTGAATTAGTACTAACCATAGTTAAGAACCTATATCATCGTTGGATCATCCAGACACAGAAGTGGCAAACCATAGCTTAGGGCCTTTTGCCTGTTTTCCTTTCTCAGGAAAAACGTTTGGTTTTTTTATACATTTGTACATTCAGTATCAACTCCATTATCCAGGAGTCTCTTGAGGCACAATAACAGCAATAATGGTTGTTTGGCAATAGTTTGTGAACCTGGACTTAATATCAAGCCAGAGGTAATGCAAATGTGTTTCAAATGATAGTTTCATGTCTTGGGTTGAGGATCCATCACAAACAATTGTTTTGAAGCTGAAAGAGTCAGACATAAAAATAAGCCATAATTTAATCTGGTATCTGAAGGCAGAGCACTGTGAGTCTCCAAAGTGATGTCTTCCAGACGAGAGGCATGGTGAGGACAGACCCATTTGTGGGTCTAACTTCTAGAGAGAGAAAAACATATCAGTGATGGGTGCTACACTTTGTTCTTAGTTGTGGCTGGCCTCCTAACAATCTGACTTTTCTTCATCACTTCCCAAGTGCTTTCCTCCTCATCTGAGCCCCAAAACCAGAAATATAAATGGCTGGAAGAAAAGCATTTATGAGGAGAGGGTACAGAGAGGTAAATGACAGATAATAGGGGACAGAATGTCTTCTCTAACCCCCCCACACACACACATATACACACCTTTGCTTTAGATTTTTAAAAATCATGATTATCACTGTTATGTCTAATTTTAGCATGTAAGAGTTGCCTTCAACTTCTTTCTACTGGACAGAATGTGAATATGACATTTCAAAGTCATTTTTTCTATCTTTTACATTTGACTCTAAGGAACTGGAGCAGTATCAAAGGTATGGGGTTTCCTCCAAAGGGTATATAGTACTTAATTTCACATTTATGTTGTAGCGTTGGTAAAGGAGGACTTCTTTCTCTTACTTCATTCTGGAACTCACAGGACGTAGTTGTGCAAAATGTCTATGAAGCAGTTAGCCCATCTTCATCTCAAGCAGATTATGTGAAGTTCCAGTAATGTACAGCCCCAGCTGTATAGGTCTTGGCCAATAGAGCTTTGTGTTGAATGCATAGCAGTGAAAGCACCCAGATGCACCCAGAGTAATGACCTGACAGAAAACTGAGTGGACAGAACTTAACAAGTTGCTACTGAAACAGTCAAAAGAAGGTCAGGGTCCTTCCCTCTCAAGTGATAACAGGGTTTAGAGAGATACATATAAGACAGTCATGCAGATGTTACAAGAAAACCAGGATTCATGGTTTGAATTCTGCCTGCCTTGCCTTCCCATCAGGCCTACAGAGAGACCATATTCTGCCCCTAAAAACCACAACTCTCATAGACAATCTCTGTCTGAGAAGTGAGAAAAAATGAGAAAATAGTTTTCAACTAAGCCACAGCCTTAAATAGTGCTCTGTGAGGGCAAAACTTGATTGGCTCTGCTCCTTGCACATCTTTCCCCAATCAGGAAGGCAACGAATGGGGGAAATGAGTTGACACCTTTAGTACTCCTTGGAGTGCCAGCTCAGTTGGGAGCCAACTTTACCTACTTCAACTGCCCTGTGTGAAATGAGGCACTGGAGGAGACTTGTCACAGGGAAAGAGGCATATTCTGTGTGTACACACACATATGTACACATGCTTCTTATCTTGGTCTGAGGAATTAAAAAAAAGCATTAGTGTCATTACAATTTACCCCTTAGACTTATACCTGTAGAAATTTATTTTAAGAAAATTTAAAAATTGTTAATGAGGTAGTGCAAGAGAAACTGAAGGAGATTAGGCCCTTTTCGCATGGCATTTTCCATGCAAAAGAGAACCTGGAGTGTCGTGCGATTGCAAGGAGCGATCTGCATGACGCACTCACAATCGCACGATGCTCCAGGGGCCGGCAGGCACCAATCGTGCACCTTTTCATTTTTGGCTAAAAGCCGAAAATGGTGTTCAATCGCACATTGCTCCTGGGTCCCGCACACACTTACCTGGCATGTGGAGCCTCCAGAGCCACGCTGGTCACGCTTCCTGCCCCAGCACAGCCTGGGAAAGTCCCAGGCTGCACTGCGGAAGGAAGAGGTGGGGCCCTCGCGTGAGCAGGCAGCTCGTGCGGAGCCAAAGGACCCCATACACGAGAGCCTCTCACCGAAGGCTGCTCACACAATCCCTGCACCCTAGCCGGAAGAAGGTAAGGTGCGGAAAGGGCCTATGTGAAGATTACAAAGTGAAATACATCTGGAGGCAAAATGGGAAATGAGTGGGAGATTAGGGATGTAAAGGATATTTGAATATTTGAAAATAATTGAAAAACATATTTTTTCAGTTTTGGGAAATAGTGACAAAAAGAATTCTGGACTTATGAGCATCTTTGCAGTTCAGAATTTATTCTGCACAAAATTCACACCTGGTAGTGTTACTATAATTGGGGCGTATACTCAGCATGAACTGTTGTAATTGGGAATTTGTAATACATCAAGTTCACACATGGCTGATTTGCATAGAAACAGTATTTTCTATGCAGGAATTAATATTTCTACATTGGAATATTATTCTCCATGCAGAAAGTGCTGCAAATTTTATGAAGAACAAGTCCCAAATGGTGAACAGCCTTCAAAAACAGCATTGTTTTTGAAGACTTGCTCGCAGTGAGAAGAAAATTGCTGAAATTACTCATTGCTATCTTCAAGAAGAAACATAGTGAAGAATTACATCTTTAGGAAAGACTGAATGGCATGCTTCCCTAGAAAATTAGCCCTATTCCTAATGAACTGCAGTGGTTCAATCTCTCATTTCTTCCCCATTTCCTTGGAGAAAATTCCCTATTTTCTTGAAGAAATATTTAGGAGGGGGGATGAAATGAGACAAGGAAGCAACTACAAAAGAATTGTTTGAGATAGCCTTGAAATTATAGATGAGAAGTACAGTGTATACATGTACTCCTCAGTTCAATTGTCCCCACATTTCTCTTTCTGTTTTATTATTATTATTATTATTATTATTATTATTATTATTATTATTATTATTATTATTATTATTATTATTATTATCATCCTGCCTCTCCCAGTGGATCGAGGCGGCAGGAAGTGCGAGGCGGTGTTTGGAACAACTCCTCCATTTCTTCTCAGGTGAATGGTTGTAGGCAGTAGCACTTGCTGTCTTATGCCATACGAGAAGAAGACTTCCAAGTTCCTCACCACTACTCCCATTCTAAAAAAGAGTGCAAAAACAAAAAAACACCTCCAGCCTAATGCACACAAGTGATTACAAAAAAGAAAAGAAAAGAACTGTAACAGAGGTGTGCACATAGTTTTGGAAATTCAAAGTGTACTTCAGTGTACCAGGACAGGAAAAATACTGCATTCAGCTAAGGAGTAAAAAGTTGCAGTAACTGAGAGGAATTACTGGAAATATGCTAGGAGAAGGAAAACTGCAATTTGGAGCTCAAAAATAATGGAAATGGAATGGAAATCCAGACAATTTTGGCCATTCTGGAAAAGCCACAGTTGTCTTTTATTTCATGAAGAACTGAGATAATGCTTTCAACTGTAGTCTCATTGGACTACAGTTCATCATTTGATAAGCTATGTGATTCTCTCTGAGTTATGACAAGAAGAAAAACATTCAGTTGCAGCACAGTTTATTTAGTCCAGTAGTCATCTGCATTGAGGCAGTTTATTCAGTGCATACACAGGTCTTTTTCAGACTAGTACAAACAAACAAGAGCTATCACCACAGCACTTCTCCCTTACTGGTGCCAGTTAATGCCACCTCTGTATCCACTTGCAGCCTATCTAGGTTTTTTAGTCTTTGTAAAAGGGAGCAGGAGGCAGGAGGATGAAGAATATTATATGACATCACAGGCAACTTGGCCAATCATCATTCAAATCTCTTTAGTGACTTTGCTCGTCTTTTGCTCTGGATGCTGTGAGACCCACTATGACAACATCTTCTTTTAAAGAAACAATAGCTCAAATCATTTAAGTATACTGTAAGGGAACATTTCTGCTGCCAATCACACCCCCTTCTCCCCTTCATAGTGGCAATGAGAAGAGATAGTGGCCGAGGAACTTTGTGTGAATTGCAAATCTTGAACAAATATTGAACATGGCCCATGGAGATTTTTTGTTCCAGTGTAATCTCAGAATTTGCTGATGATACCTGAATAGTCTGGAACGATAGAAAGGTTACCTGATTGTTATTTTATTTTATTTTAAATAAGAACTACAGCTACAAATGAACTCAATGGCCCTTGTGATCTCTTCCAACTCTATGATTCTGTGAAATTTTAAAAGAACAATTTCAGATACTAATTAAGGCCCTTTCCGCATGACGTCCTTTCGCTGCAGCCCCAGAGGGAGGAAAAGCACACTAGGAACATTCTCCTCCGCACCTCACCTGGTCACTGTGGAAGGGAGCGCTCTGGCCCCGCCTCTTCCCTTCCACAGCACAGCCAGGCATTTGCCATTGCTGAGCTGGGGAGGGAGGTGTCACCAGCGTGTTTTTGCCCTTCTGCATGGCCAGAAAAGGCGGCAGTGTGATGCAACGGTAAGTGCAAAATGGATTTTTTCCATTTTACAAATACTCGCGTGAGGCTCAGGGAGAAGATGGCGGCGGGACCACAATGACATCATGCAGAAGCATGACCTGTGGAGTACTGTGATCATGTCCCCACGGCGGGGCAGCCGCACAGTGCAGAAAGGGCATAAATTAAAAATGCAGATTAAAAAACAGAACAGCAGAAGAAAAATAAGTTCAGCGGTCCAAGTTCCTGTCTAAATAAAAACACAAACAATAAGGGCACTAAAGGAGCTTCCTTCAATCAGGAGTTCCAAAGTCTTGGCACAACCAGAAATAAGGTGCTTTCTCAGTTTTCTAATGAAAACACATCAGATGTTGACATGACACAGAGATTTTGGAGGTTCTTGATACCTACACAGGTTCACATAGGAGAAGGTCACCCTGATAGCCTGATCTCAAGCTATTTCGGGCTTTATAGTTCAGGCTTTTGAATAGGGTCTACAAAATAGACTGGCAGTGTGAACAGCTTGAAAAGTTACTTTTAAAAGGAATTGGTTCTTTTTAGCACTGTCTGAAAGGTGCTTGAAATGCAACTTGTTGCCATTATACATTGGAATGAGGAAAAAATAACAGATTACATTATTTATTGTTCTACTTGGGTTTTTTGTTTTAAATTACTTTTTGTCACTTTTTTCAAGAGAGAGAAAGAGAAATAGAAACCATAGAATTGATAATGGCATAAAACTTTAAATAATCCTGTCAAAAGACCTTTTAAAAGTAAAAATAATGCTTACATAAAGTGATTTCACTCTTGCCCATATTTCACTTTTGAAATGAGGCTTCATTACATCCTTTTAACAAAAAAGTAACCAACAATAGATGACTATTTTGCTTCCAATTTGCCAGTAGTCTGGATGCAGCACTCCAAACTATGTAAAGCTTCCAACAGTCTCCAAAGGCAGATCCATGTAAAGTGCATTGCAGTAATCAAAACAAAATACAACTCAAGGGCTTCCCGCCCTACACTGTTATAGTGCTACTATTCCACTTTCAATAGCCTATGGAATCCTGGGGTTTGAAGTTTAGGGAGGGACATTTAGAATTCTCAGTCAGAAAGATTTTGGCCTCAGTAAACTACAAACCCCAGAATTCCACAGGATGTCGAAAGCAGAATAATAGCACTATAACAGTGTAGGGTGGAAATGGACCTCAGTCATGTACCACTGTGATCAACTCTTAACAACTTGAGAGACAAGCATCATTGGTGTGCCAGCTTCAGCTGGGCAAACAAATTCCTCATTAACAGTGAAACCCAAGTATTCAAAGGTAGGAAAGAATCCAGGAGATCCTTCAAACTACAAATCTGTTCTTAAAGGACAGCGCACCACCATTGCAAAGGAGCTGGATGACAGTTCCCAGTGCTGCTTTTTGCTGACTAGGAACCTTGTCTGTAGAAAGTTTTGAGTTGTTCACCCACATGAAGTTCATTATTCATACCAGACATTGATATCAGACATCCTTGCCTACACAAGGACCTTTCCAAAACTGAACACAGACTTTTGGGCTCATAATGAATCCTTTATAGGTTACTTCCAGCACGCCTACCTAAGTTGCTTCTGTGAGTTAACATTTTATTTTAGTAGCACAGCTGGGATCTAAAGAGTTTCTCAATGCTTACCCAAGAGATTGGGCAGACCAAGTGGGACTTCTGAAAATTTCCCTTTGTCAAAAACTACATTTGAAAACTCTTCCCCACACAACCTTGTAAACAAGAAACACAATTATCATACTACTTGCTAGGATTGCCAGGTATCTCTTATAATAAAGGATGCCCCTTATTTGAGGCTCCAAAAACTTGTTCTTTATAGTACTGGCAGGTATCCCTTATTATAAAGGATATCCTCTATTTGAAGGTTCCTTTTATATACACTGAACAACATGTCAAAAAATCCCATGTTTTGGGGGGTTGCCCCTTTACAAAGACAGAAATATGTGCACTGTGTAATTTATGAATATGGACAAATTTAAATTTTAACTGAAACACAGGGCTACATTAGCAGAAATCAATACTTTGATTTGATATTTAGGTAGAACACAAACGTGCTAAGAATGACATCCTGGTTGTCAGCCCTGCACATCACAGTTTTTGACTGTCCTCTCATTGCTGTTTTGAAACCTGGCAATACTGCCACTTCCACATGCCAAACTAGCCATGTGATACTTTGAGTCCAGGCATGTAGGTAAGAAATGTTGGATGGAGAAAGCCAATGAGTAATTCTGATTACTCATTGACTACAACAACCAAGAAGCATGGCAACAAAAAAACATTTGTTGTTAACTACCCAATTAACAGGAATTCTTCAATAACAGAAACCAAGCCATAAGTATTATAAATATACAGCCTTGGTTTTGTTTCAGTGTTGGCTCCTCCTAGTCTTCTACTA
Source organism: Ctenosaura bakeri (assembly GCA_948474755.1). NCBI lineage: Eukaryota > Metazoa > Chordata > Lepidosauria > Squamata > Iguanidae > Ctenosaura > Ctenosaura bakeri. The sequence continues at coordinate 1,099,970 of CAOLHI010000937.1, forward strand.
TCTCCTGCTGTGAAACAAACCATTTCCCTTTTTTTCAGTAACCACACATGTCATTTAGGGAAATTCCAGAGTATGCTGCACAAATTCTGATTCATTTTGACCCCCACAAGGATTTAACTCATTCTGGGAATTGCCACAAACTAATCCAGTCAGTCCAGCACGCTAAAAATATTGAAACTTCCCCTTTCTTTGTTTTATTATTCTCAGTTTTCCTACATGTTTCATGTCCGAACTCATTCTGCTCTCATTCATGTGTCCAGCCATGAGGGGCAGTAGGATTGTTTTCATGCATTCTTTGAACTGCTTCAAAAACAGAAATCCAGGGTAGTTAGATCTTGTAAAATGTACAGCAGGGATGAGAAGCCTTCAGGTGGAAGCCATCCAGATGTCTTGGACTGGAGCTCCCCTAATCCCCTAATTGTTCCCACCGTTTGGGGTTTCTGGAATTTGAAGTCTTAAACATCGGAGGCCAAGGTTTTCTGGCCCATTATTTATTATCAACAGATACAATACAGTGTACAAAGCTCAGGGCCCTGTCACAGGCCCTTTCTGCACACAGTGAGGGAAACGCTCCCTGCCGCTACTCACTGGCTTTTTGGTGGGTCCGGGCGAGTCTGTCGGGATGAAGAGCAGTGTGAGCTTGTCGCTCCACACTGCTCCAGCGTCCAAAATGGCGGTTTCCAGTTGGTGGAGGCTCTCCACCAACCGGAGAAGCTTGCCAGCCTAAAGCCCGCCCCTGGCAGATCTGCAGGCACGCACTAGTGCATGCCTGCAAATCTGCACCGGAGCGTGGCGACGGAGCGACATGAGGTCACGCACTCCGTACTTTTTAAAAACCTCTTAAAAGAGGTTTTTAAAAAGCACACTGCGCGACCAGTTCCGGTCGCTTCGGAGCGGACTGTGGTGCGGAACTACGAAAAGTAGTCTGCCCCAGTCCACTCCACAGTGCAGAAGACCTCCGTTGGAGGTTGCTCTGCACCGTTTTAATAGGCCAGTGCGGAAAGGGCCACAGTTTATTATTATAATGCTATAATTTCACTTTAACTGTCATGGCAATGTCCTATGGAAAATTTTTTTATTTATTTATTTATTTATTTATTTATTTATTTATTTATTTATTTTTATATCCTGCCTCTCCATATTGATCGAGGCAGCGAACAACTTACAAATAGCATGTATTTCTATACATGCCCCCAACAAGCTGGGTACTCATTTTACCGACCTGCGGAAGGATGGAAGGCTGAGTCAACCTTGGAGCCCGGCAGGATCGAACTCACAACCTTGTGGCTTGCAGTACTGGCATTTAACCACTGGAGCTGTAATTACTCTGCTGTAATTACAGCACTATAATTATGCAATGTGAAAATGTCTCTGGTCATGGTCTTTTCCACACTTCACAATTACAATAGTTTGATATCACTTGAAGAGTCATGGCGACATCCTATGCAATCCTTGGATTTACAGTTTAGAGAGCAGTATTTGGAACTCTCTTCCAGAAAACTTTATTGACTCACAAATCCCAGGATTCTGTTGGATGCAACCATGACAATTAAAGAGTTAACCAACTGCTACAACTGTGTAGCATGAAACAGACCTTTGTGTGTTTTTTCTGCTATTCTTTAGAAATCATCCAGTTATACTAATTAAACTGAAGAATATTGAACAGCGTTACATGTATAAATTAGGAAAACGAAGTCTATTTGTTCAGGAGATGTAGTTTATGTGGCTTTGACCAGTCATGAATGAGTAGATACAGAAGGCACGTACTCTAACCACTCTTCCCTTTAGCTTCCTTCCATATTACTTCAAATTATTTTGCTACTATTAACTTCTTGTTCCTGTTCCTGTAAATTGTCCATCCAAATCAGCCTTTGTCCCTAAAACAGAAATATTTTTACTTTTTAAAAGATTTTATTTTCACATTTTACTAACAATACCAACATCAAGACTTCTTCAGGCAAGATCTTAATACAAAGAACTGAAAAATAGATTGGTCTGTCTGTTGTCTTGTCTTTTTTACTTTATCTCCTACTATCAACACTTTGCTATATCATGTTCGGCTACAAAGTCAATATTGGCCCTTTTCGCAGTGCCGGCGCTCGCGCGACGGAGGAGGGCAGCTCGCGCAAGAAGCCTTCTCCGGGAAGCTGCCGATTCCCCCTCCTTCCTTCCGCAGGCGAAGGAACGAGCGGGGAAGCGGCAGCCTCCCGGAGGCGGCGGCTCGCACGTCCGTCCATCTCCCCCCGCGCGCGCGAGAAAGGAGCCTGTCCCGTCCATCCCCCCCACGCGTGTGAGAAAGGAGATTGTCGCGTCCGCCCCCCGCGCGCACACGCGCAAAGCAGGACGTGTCGCGTCCGTCGCGCTAGCGCCCCACCCCGTCCCTTCCTTCCACAGGGGTGGAGGGAAGGAAGTGCGACCCGGCCGGCTCCCCGACGCTCCGCACAAGAGGTAAGTGCGCGCGGGCGCCAGGAGCATTGTGCGAGCGCAGGTGATTTTCGCTTCGAAGCGAAAATCAAAAAACCCGCACTCGCGCCGCTTCAGCCCTGTGAGCCCGGCGGAAGTGGGAGTGCGTCGTGCGGAGCGACGCTCCCACTCCCGTGAGGCTCACGGGGCTGTCACGCGAGAAAAGGCTCATGCGAAAAGGGCCATTGTCAACAACTGTAGGCCTATTAAAATGGGTTTCTCCCAAACTTAGCTGGTTTTATTATGGATATCATGGAGTTGATTCTTTCCATGCAGACAAAATACTGTAAATTCACACCATGCTGAAACAAAGTGGTCTTGATTGCAAACACTCTTACTTTCAGTCCCTCCTGGAAGCCATGCCCTTTGAGGCTAGACTTAGAGAGCTGGATATGTTTAGTCTGCAGAAGAGAAGGTTAAGAGGGGACATGATAGCCATGTTTAAATATTTGAAGGGATGCCACGTAGAGGAAGGAGAGGGCTTGTTTTCTGCTGCTCCAGAGACCAGGACAAGGAGCAATGGATTCAAGCTGCAGGAAAGGAGATTCCACCTGAACCTCAGGAAGAACTTCCTGACAGTCAGGGCTGTCTGGCAGTGGAATCTGCTGCCTCAGAGTGTAGTGGAGTCTCCGTCTTTGGAGGTTTTTAAGCAGAGGCTGGATGGCCATTTGTTGGGAGTGCTTTGAGGGTGTTCCTGCATGGCAGGGAGCTGGACTGGATGGTCCATGTGGTCTCTTCCAACTCTACATTTCTATGATTCGATGATTCTATGATTCCACTGTTCTTTCCTCTCGTATCCATACCCGCATCTACTTTTCATGTCCTCACTGGTTTCCCCCAGCTGTTGTTTATCCTTCTGAAGCCTTCTCAGGTTCATGAAATATAAATTTTCTGAGCTCCCTTCATTGAATATATTCCGTTACCATGCACATGAGGCCTACGTTTTATTCAAATAAATTCAGTTTTAGACAGTATGCAGCAGTTGCACTGAATTTGTTTTCAAAATATGATTACGCTTTATGACAAGAGCAAGTTATAAATCTCAACTATTTATACTCTTTCTTTTTGGCTATTCAAGGCTCTGCACAGTATGATAATTTTAAAGATGACAACCCTAAAAACAATATAAAACAACAGTGAAAATCAGCCTTGGCCTATCACACCATCCCATAACACAGGAAGACATCAAAATGAATCATTTCAGAGCAGCAGACCACATCCCAAATGTCTGCTGAAATATGTACATTTTGTATTTCTTCCTGCAAGTAAACGGCAACATGACACCTCTGTAGATCATGAATGCCAGTTTACAGAGTACCATCAGCACACATACAGAGCTAGCAACCAAGCAAGCATCAACCGTAAAAAGTAGAATGACGTTTATTTCACAGATGTTTCCTGTGGGGTCAGTGAGCCAGTATCCTCCACATCCAGATACTAGCAAAAGAGTAAATAAAAGTTTGGGGTGGGTGGGGTGGACAGAGCATAGCTATATTAGAGACTTAAACTGGTTTAAGAGCCATTTCTTTCCATCTAGGAAGCCCCAGATACTACAATGTGGTCTATGGACCTTTAACAGAGAAATTCCTAGCACGCTCACTAAATGACAATTCCCATTATTCTTTGGGAGAAGTCATGATAATTTGACTGCTATTAAAAAAACTCACAAAATGGTGGAATAGATTTGCCCTCAGTGGCTGGGACCAGGACATTAGAAGGAGAAATATTCCTACTGTTTCTGAAGATAATAAAATTAAAGATACCACAAGTCCTCTTCATTCTCTTTTGTCTGTATCCTCCTGTTATCACAGTTATGATACGTTGGGTGAGAGCACTAGATATTCTTTTGATATCAAATAATTTGGTCTTTGCTTGACCTTTCTCTGCCACCCTTCTCCACGTGTTTGCAGAGGCCTCCTGGACGAGCACGTATGGGCGCAGCCGTTAATGGTTGTACATTCCAAGACCCTATTCAGGCAAGCACTTTAAGCCTCTCTGTTACTTTAGGGAAAAACCTCCCTGCAAACCAGCTCTGCTCGGCTCGGATCTAAAGCCATTCCTTTGTATCGGGCCATTAACGTACTGGCCACGCTATTGTCTTAAGAACTAAACCAATCATGCTAAACTTGACCTTTTCCAACTCCTTTGTCCAACTCCAAATTTCCTTTGTTCTCACCGAGCATAACATAGCCTGTAAGTAAACTCCACCCTATAAAAGGTCCCCACTTTTGGGACTTCCTTGGATCACTCTGGACTTCCATCTAGCCTTGCTGCCGCTCTGTCGAGTGAAGTTTTCCCCTCAGTTCTCCATAACTGAGTCCACCTCCCCTCTTTGGACTACTTTGGACTTCCATCCCACCTTGCTGCCAGTTGTCTAGGGAACCCCCCTCAGCGAGCCCTGCTGAGCTTTCTTCCCCAGAACCCCACTTCTCTCCAGGACTACGAGACCAGGTGTGTATTGCCTTTCCCGAAAAAGCTCTCCGTTTCTATTTCTCAGCTAGTTAGTTTATGTCTTGTCTTTTATGTCTCTTGTTTTAATAAAATATTGTTTGTTACTCTGAAAACCTTGTCTAGCCGCTCTCTGACCTGACGCTGTATACATAGGGTTAAAGATTCCTGCTAAAGTTACCCTGCCTCTCGTTTAGCCAAGAGAGTGTTCCAGCTAAATTCCCCCAACTTGTGTTTTTATTTGGTAATTTGGACGCCCCTCCGGGGACCTCCAACATACAAGGTAACAGTCCTTCTCACTGATATTTTGCCTTGAGTCCTACAAGCTCAATTACTCTTTGCATATCAGTTTCTCAGCAAATGATTACAAGCATTTAAAAAGATTCAAATCTAAACCGACTAAAGGAAAACAGCTGAATGTTCCTTTTTGAAGGAATAAACAAATTAGGCCTGTCTTGCCTGTAGTCTAAAGTGTAAATTATTAGTTCCAATCAGAGTAGACTCAGTGAATCAGTGCAGCTGTGAGTGTTGACATACCAAGTACCTATTGATTCAATGGGTCTTCTCTAGTTGGAACATAACAATTGGATTTAGGGCAAAAGCTACAAATATATGCACTCTTGGTAGGCAGTCAGTCCAAATTAAATCAATGAGATTTATCTCCAGGTTTGTGCTGCTTCTCTTTCAGCAGTACCTTGGGTATACATAAAGTTATTGATTGATTGATTGATTGATTGACGGATAGGTTCTTATTGATAAATCCACAGGGGCATATGTTGAGTAGAGGTGTTCAGGACTGCACTGTACAGCTGGCTGTACTCTTATGAACATATGTACTTGGGAGGTAGCCTCACTAAACCTAACTGAGTTTAATTATTATATAATAATATTGATCAGAATCCTGTATGGCAGTTACAAATGCATAACTTGGAGTTACAGTTTCATAACTGTTGCATATTCACTATCCCTATATAGCCCCTATTTTAGGGGATACATATGGACTGTGAAAGTCCCCCAATCCCCATTTCCCAGGCAGCTATTGCTGCAGTCAGTGGGGATTTGTTTCCCTGTTGGTCAGAAAGCACCTGTCTGCCTTTCCCACTTGACTTCATGCAAGCAATCTCTGGGACAATGGGGAATTGCAATAAGCATCCTGTTTCTGCCTTTCACAATGGGCATCACTCACAAGAGGGGGGCGGAAACATCAGCCAGTTGCTTCCTGAGCAATGGGGAACAGACCTGCTTCAATCATGATGGCTGCTGCTCAATAAGTGAGGACGGGGGTGGTCAAACTGGAATTCATTCTATAACAACGTAACTAAAATGCTTACACATGTGTAAAGATCATATAGGGTTCCAGTCATTGTAATCAATATCGTTACCTTGCATACAGGTACATATATGCAAAACAAAATACAATTATTTCTGGCAACAGCTCTGTGAAAATAATTTCAGTTATGTTTGACTCTGAATGGTTAAGTCTTTTATACCTTAAGTATCTTTGTTGTTAACATTTAAGTTGAGTAAACTTATGGTGACCTTATGGATGAGAGACCTTGAACTCACCCCTCTCATCAACCACTCTGCTCAGGTCTTGCAGATTTACGAACATGTTTTCCTTGACTCAGTCCATCCATCTGTAATGCAGTCTTTCTCTTTCCTATTGCCTTTTACCTTGGTACATATTACTTTTCAGCTGTGGAACAAAGATTTCAGTTATAAGTGACATCTATAAAACATGAGATTTGAAGAAAATATGACTGCAATGCTTGTGAAGAATAATACCAATTATTGCATCTTGATTATGGGCAATGCTGTTACACACAAAGGCCTACTTAGTTGGGACTAACCAAAGACAAATGGTCCTTTGAAAATGTCTTACACATTTAACAGCAGAAGAAATGTATGTGAGGCCAAGGCCTTGTACTGTAAAAAGATATACTTGTATTATATTACAGACAAGGTAAGAGAGGAACAAGTAATGTCTGTGAAATAAGTAATGGAGATAAGAATCAAATAGGTAATGTGGCATGTGGTTTGGTTGGGAGGAAAAAGAACACCTTAATAGGATGCAGCGTTTGAGGGAAACCACCTCAGTGCAATGTGGCTAGAAATTATGAAGTGGGGTTGCGGGAACCACCATTAATTGCCATCTTGTACTATGGGCACCCATCCTGTCAGAATTGTTCAGGGAAATGATGTTCAATGAATGTTACATTTCTCCCAATCAAATCAAAGAATGTTAAGGAGTATCAGAGGTTGAACCATTCTCACATGAGACAAAGATATTTCACAGATTCATATCATTTGAATTTGAATGCCAGGTCAGTGAATGGGAAAACAAGTGCCATTCAGAATTTGATTCTGCATGGGCCTGCCAACATGGTCTGTGTTACAGAGATCGGGCTGGACAAGGCTGAGGGAGGAGCGTAATCTCTCTCAGCTCTGCCTCCCAGGTTTTTCTTTGCTGCAGTAGGTGAGATGGTGAAGGTGGAGAGATGGATTTGCAAAGGTCTATTGTGATACCATTCTCCTGACCAGGTGCCCTATCCCATAGGCTGCAGGGTTTAAGTACGTATGCCTAAAGGTGGGTACAGAATAAGGGAAAAGGCCAGGACAATGGACATTGTTGGTCCTGAGCATCCCCTTGTATGGAGTGGAGCCAAACCAGACAACTGGTTTTCCAGGGAGTTGGTGGCAATGAAGTGAGTGAGACAGAGACTAGTGTAATGTTGGCAGAAAACTCAGAGTGAGTCTGACCAAACACAGGTGACAGCCTATTCAGTGACGGTGCAGGCAGTGAAGGAATTGTTCTTTGCTGCCACCATTGCATCTGTAAGGAGCCATCCAGCAGAGCTGTTTCAAGTAGTCAGAGGCTTATTACACAGTGGTCCTCAAATAGAAAATGCAGACCACTGGGCAGCTTACTGTGAAGAATTTGTATGGCATCTTGCAGATAAAATCACTCAGATCTACTCTGACTTGAATACTGTAGTTGATACAATTCCAGTGGATGTAACCTTGGCTCCTGTTTGTCCAGTGTTATTGAACACTTTTCAGTTTGTGCAGCCTGAGGATATGGATAGGATCCTCGGAGAGGTGAGAGCCACCACATGTGTGCTAGACTCTTATCCTCCCTGGCTTATTAAACAGGCCAGAGGAAGACTGGCTGTGTGGGTGAAGGGGGTAGTCAATGCCTCCTTAAAACAAGACAGAGTTCCAACCTGCCTAAAGGAGGCAGTTGTGAGGCCTTTGTTGAAGAAGCCATTCCTGAATCCCCCTATAATGGATAATTATTAGCCAGTGTCTAACTTATCATTTTTGGGCAAGGCCTTGAAATATATAGTGGCTTCCCATCTCCAAGGATTTCTGGATGAAACAGATTATCTAGATCCAATTCAATTGGGTTTCTGGCATGGCTGTGAGACTGAGACAGCTTTGGTCACCTTGATGGGTGACCTTCCTAGAAAACTGGATTGGAAAGTGTGTTCCTGTTGGTTCTGCTGGACCTCTCAGTGGCTTGTGATACCATTAACCATGGTATTCTTCTTGGTTGCCTTGCTGAGATGGGAACTGGAGACACTGTTTTGGAGTAGCTCACTTCTTTCCTGAAAGAGCAAGCTCAGATGATGTGGGTAGACTCCTGTTTGACACCCTGGCCATTGGACTCTGGAGTCCCTCAGGATTTGAGTTTGTTCCCTATGCTATTTAACATATACATGAAACCACTGGGAGAGGTCATCTGGAGTTCTGGAGTTCAGTGCCATCAATATGTGGATAATACCCAGCTCTAATACTTCTTTCTACACCAATAAAATGTGGCTGTTTTGGTCCTAAACCAGTGTTTGTTACCAGTAATGGACTGGATGGGAGCAAACAAATTCAAACTTAATCCAAACAAGATAGAGGTGCCCCTGGTCAGCTGAAAAGCAGACTAGGGAATAGAGATTTAGCTTGTGTTAGATGAGGTTAAACTCTACCTAAAGTCACAGGTTTGCAGTTTGAATGTATTCCTGGACTCAGCTTTGAACCCAAAGGCCCAGGGTTCTTGGTGGCCAGGAGTGCTTTTGCACTTTAAAGTTAAGCCCTTTTCATGCCTTACCTTTTCGTGGCGCTGGGGTGTGGGGCTTGCGCGAGCAGCCTCCAGCAAGAGGCTTTTGCATCCCGGTTCCTTCAGCTCCACTGCTGCTGCCCACTCACACGACAGCCCTGCCTCTTCCTTTCACAGTGCAGCCTGGGACCTTCCAAGGCTGCGCTGGGGCAGGAAGCGCAAGCGCTGCAGCTCTGGAGCTCTGCATGCAAGGTAAGTGCGCACAGGGCCCTGGAGCAATGCGCAACTGCGCACCATTTTCGGCTTAAAGCTGAAAATGAAAAAGTGTGTGAGTGGTGCCTGCCAGGCCCTGGAGCATTGCGCAAATGTGAGTGCGTTGTGTGGACACTCCTCACATTTGTGCGACGCTCAAGGAGCCCTTTCGCATGGAAAATGCCATGCGAAAAGGGCCTCTGTGTGTCAATCACACTTATTCCTTGAGATGTCAGATCCATCCACAATAGAACATGCTTTAGTTATATCTCTACCTGGGACTACTTTTGAAGATTGTTTGAAAACTTCAGCTGGTCCAAAGAGCTGCAGACAGACTGTTAATTGGAGCAAGTTATAGAGACCAAAGTATGTCCCTGTTGAAACAGCTTTACTGGCTGTGAGTTTGTTTCGAGACACAATTCAAAATGTGGTTACAACCTATAAAGCCCTATGTGGCTCAGGTCCAGGCTATTTGGAAGACTGTATCTCCCTGTATGAGCCTGCTCGGATCTTGAGATCATCAGGAAAGGCCTTTCTCTCATTTCCATTACTCACAAGCTCAGTTGGCAGGGATGTAAGAGAGAGCCCTCTCTATGGCCGACCCTAGACTCTGGAACTCCCTTCCCAGGGAGGCTAGAATGGCACCCTCCTTGTTGTCCTTCCAGCGACAGGCTAAAACCTTTTTACTCTGATATGCTTTTAAAACAGAAAAGCTATGGAGGTGCTGTATTTTTTTTAACTGAACTGTTTTTTGATAGCTTTTTTATCTTTTTAAATAGCATTTTATTTTTTTAACTTGATACTTTGTTTTAATACTTTTGATAGTTTAATTCTTTTTGTATGTTTTTAATGGCATTGTTCTTTTAAATTGCAAGGTGCTTTGAGCCCCAATTTTGAGAAAAAGGCAGGATGATGATGGTGATGGTGATGGTGATAATGATATCAAGCTCATTTAATATTTACTGACATAATTTCCTTGAAACAAACCTGGCAGTTGCTGTCTGAGCTAGTGTGGTGTAGTGATCTGAGTGTTGTATTAGGATTCTAGGAGCCAAGGTTTGAATTCCCACATGGAAACCCACTGGGTGACCTTTGGGAAGTCACACTTTCTCAGCCTAGGAGAATGGCAGTGGGAAACCTCTCAATAAATCTGGCCATGAAAATCCTATGATGGTGTTACCAGAAGCTGGAGTCAATCTGAAGCCACATAACAACAAAGTTTTAATTTATTAAAGGTGTGCCGACTTTTCTATTATAGATGCCTAACTTATTTCATAGTTCTACAAACTTCAACATTCCCTCAGTTAAGTTCTAAAGGTTATACATTTGAAAATGGTGTAAAGTAGAAGAAGATGAAGAGTTAGACTCTTCATTACTAATTATGTTACAAGTCGGGTTGCCAGAATGAAAACTAAAGAGGTCTCCTCTACCTTTAGGGGTTGTGTGAGAAAAGGAAACCTTTTATGGACTACAGTCCACTTCATCAGATGCATAGTTTATGCTAGAAATTTCTTTTTCCCAGGTAGGGAATTCCTTTGTGTCTGTTTATGCTATTTTATGCTAAAACTAGGGATAGGAAAAATCCAGGATCTGAAACCAGATCTGAATCCCTGGAAGGTTCAGGGAATCCACGAATCTCACAAATCTCAAATCTTTCAAATCCTTTTTTAAAAAAGAGTTTAAAAAGCAACTTTTAAACTTTTTTTTAATCTTTTAAAAACTTTTTTTAAACAGAACTTTTTAAAAAAAATAAACCTGTTTTTTGATTGGTGGATTTGAAAGATTCAGTTCGCCTATTTTTGCACAGGGATTTGGATTCGCGAATCTTGAACCCTTGCTGAGGATTCAAGGATTTGGTTGGCCCGTCCCTAGCTAAAACAGATTAACACAGCTATTTCTTTGAATACTGTTTAAATTAATGTATAATTTTATATTTATAATTTATTTATATTTATAATTTTGTATAATTTTATATTTATATTATCTTTTATTAGACATTCTATCCTCAGATATCAAGTGAATAATTGGTTTACTGAACTCTGACCTAACATTACTTTTTTAACACATAAATTATACAGTTACTTGCATTATTTCTATTGCTTTCTTTCCCTTTCTTATAAAATAAATCTTGCAATCAAATATTTTTGACATTCATTAGTATTTTTATTTCAGTTTCAACATCTTCTAATAGTATTTTTCAAGGACAGATTCCCCTCATACAATTTACATAGAATGTAACTTTTTCTCTGCAAGAGGTATCACAGGAAATTGTGAGGAAGATTTTTGTGTATGTGCATGAGGCAGTTCAGAGGCTTTGTGGAATATCTTAGAAAGAACGGACACTCAAACAGACTACATTTTGTATGTTTAGATAAAGACCCTTTTCGCACGTTAGCTCAATAGCGCGATAGCGTGATGAACTAGAGCCCTCGCGCTATTACAAACATCGCAAGAGAGCCCCTTGCACTCCGTGCACAGCAGGGCATTTGCGAGAAAGCACAAGTCACCGCCCGGTGCCTCTTCCGCATGTCGGTTTCGTGGGCCACGCCCAGGTCCCACCCTGTTCCCGCCCCACCGGCCCTGATAGGTCGGTGGGTTTTCTTTTTTTTAATATTTTTTTCTGCCTATCGTGCTAACGTTAGCGTGATAGATCCTGCCAGCAGGCCATCGCAGCAGCCCCAAGGGCAGACCGGTAGCAGGGCTCACCCCCTGTAACAGGCTGCACTGGAAAAGGCGGAGACTGGCAGGACAGATTGCAGCTGTGATGCAGCTGGAGCTGCAGCCCTCTCCACCACGCCCATGACCCGCCATGGAGCCTGACCAGATAGAGCTCCTTGGGACACTGGCAATACAGCTATATATGAACAACATGACTGCTCGGTGAGCCTGGAGGGCACGACAGCGGCGGTGGGGCAGGAGAGCCATCGTGGAGGCGGCTGCCACCATCTGCACTCAAGCAGCCGCCGCCACCACTGCCTCCATAGCAACTGACGGGGAACAGCCAGCTGATCCCCACGTCACCGTGCATGCCTGGCTGGGAACCCTTCCCCGGAGATGGTGGGTGAGGACCCGTGTCTGACAGGACTGGTGGTTCCGGGAAGTGTTGGCAACCTGGGATGACGAAATGTGGCTGTACCACTTCAGAATGTCACTGGCCACCCTCTTTGAGATCGTGGAACATCTGCGTCCGCACCTACAGCGCACCACCACCGTCATGAGGGTGCCCTTCTCTGTAGAGGAGCGGGTCGCCATTGCGATCTGGTGGCTCACCACTCCCCTAATCTACAGGAAGACCACCAACACCTTTGGACTTGGCATCTCGACGGTGGCAGAGATTGGGGTGGAAGTCTGTCTCACCATAGAACATGTCCTGCTGGGCACCATTGTCCGCCTGCACAACCACCACACGGTGAGTCCAGTCAGCAGTAGCGACTGTGCAACAGGAAGCACAACCATCTGGAGACTGCCATGTCATACACAGCCATGGAGCATGCCCCCTCCCCTCCCCACAGCCCAGGTAGCACACTGCCACTAGCAACGCATAGCCGGGGCCTGTGGACAGGCGACACCAGTCAGGGGGGTAGTGGTTCTATCTGTCAGACAGTCCCCACCTCCCTGAACCATGCAACTTCCCAGTGGTGTCACCGATGCCCCCAATACATTGATGTCCCCTGTTGATGGCGCTTTCCCTTCCCACCCTTAGGTCATGGAAGGCTTCGAGGCCATGGGATTCCCACAGTGTATCGGCGCCCTGGACGGGACACATATCCCTGTATGGCCCCCAAAAGGACAAGCACAGGAGTTCCTCCACAGGAAGGACAGCTTCTCCATCCTGCTGCAAGATCTGACAGATCATTTGGGACAGTTCCTGGATATTGAGTTGTGGTATACGGGTCGCACCCATGATGCACATGTCTTCTGCCACTCAGCCCTGTGGCAGGCCATGGAGGCCAAGCAATTCATCCCGGGCAACCTAACCGTCACCATCCATGGCGTGTGGGTCGGCCTGTCATCTTGGCAGATGGAGCCTACCCCTTGGGATGGTGGCTCATGAAGCCCTACAGAGGCCGGCTAAACCCCCAGCAGCTGGCCTACAACAGAGTATTCAATCAGTGCCGCAATGTCGTGGAGCGTGCCTTTGGTAGGCTGAAGGTCAGATGGGGCTGCCTGTCAGCTCTACTGACCATCTCCGAGCCTATTTTCCTGCCGGTCATCGCTGCCTGCGTGGTCCTGCACAACATCTGTGAAACCAAGGACCACACACTGCATCCCAACCTCCCCCCACCCGCACCCATCACCATCCGCCCAAGTGCCTATGTCTACATGGCACATGATCACAGGAGGCTGAGGGAGGGCCAGAGGGTCAGGGATGCCATCGCCAGGATGATCGCTGGCTGACCCGCCATCTCTGCCCCCAGCTGCAGCTGCAAAGACACCGTGCCCTCCCTCCCCCTATGCTCTCTCAGCCAGCAGGCATGCATGGCCCCCTGAGGGGATCCGGTAACCAAACATGAAAGCACAGCATGTATTCTGAATGCATCTGCCTTTGCCTCTGTGAATAAAATGGAACACACAATGCCCCATGACCTCTGTGTGGACCCTCACTGGCATAAGCACAGCATGCTCGCGCTGCTGGCATGGTCTGTGGTCCCCGTCAGCAGAGGGAGGGGGAGGGACATGCCATGGGGAAATCACAGGGCATTAGGAGGAGTAGCCAATGCAAGAGAGCCGTCCACCCTGTCACACCCACTCTCAGCTGCTGGGCAGAAGAACACAGACACAGTGGCAGGAATGTGCATTTATTAGGTAGTCCCCCTACTTGGTGACAGGCAGGCATCAGAAGGAACCCGTGGTAGACAGCGAGTGCCAGATGTAGTATCATGCTTGCCTCCGGCGACAAAACTCACCAGCAGGGCAGAAGCAGGTCCCCATGCAGGCACCAGAAGGCACAGAGCAGGCAAGCAGTTAGCATCCCCTTCCCAGCAGAGATGCCCTCCACCCCGCCCTTTCAGGCAAGGCAAGGCAAATCAGGGGCTATAGCGCTGCACTCTCTTTTCTCACGTCTCCCCTTCCCAACAGCAGCCTCTTCTTGGGACAGCCCCTCAGGAGGCAACTGGCTAGCAGAGGGAAGCCCGGCCATCCCTTGTTGTGATGTGGAGGGAACCACAGAGGAAGCCAGTGGAGTAGCACCACTGCCCAAAGGGCAAGACTGCAGGTTGCGCAGTATGGCTGACATGAGCCTGTTCGTGCTCTGTATCTCCTCCACCAGATCCTCCTGGCCCTCTTCGTTCCTCTCCACATCCTCCCTGTACATGTTGACCAGTTGCTGGAGAATGGCATTGGTCGCAGTCAGTGCCATCTCCATCCCTCTCTGGTGCACCCTTCGCTCAGCCGCCAAAGCATCATGCAGCTCCTGTGAGTGCTGCATGATGGCCGTGGTGATTGCCTCGCCCCTACGCCTTGTCTGGTCCCTCACCTGAGCTGCCACCATCCTCGAGCGGGGGGACATCGCCACAGTGCTGACAGTGGTTCCGCTGCTACTCTCACTTGGAGCTGGCTCTGGAAGGAATACAGAGAAGTTGACAGTCCAGTGAGCAGAGCAATCCCCCCCATCGCCCTGTGGGGTCGCTACACATTTCCAGATGTGCAGTACCACAAGGAGGGCATGCAGGCCCCTGCAGCATGGGTGCCACGCTGCCAGCCCCTATGCTTCAGTGGCCAGCGCCTCTATGGGAGGGCTCAGCAGCATCTGGACTCAGTGTGGAGGTCATTTGTCGTCATGCTTACCAGGGTGATGAAGCCCCGAACCGGTGGCTGTGCTTTCTAACATGGCATCCTCGTCACCAGCTGACCCCTCACTTCCCTGTCCGCCGCCATCGCCCTCAAAACTACCCACACTGCCCTGATCACTAGGCAGGGGTTGGCTGCAGCTTGCCATGCTGTCCTCGTCTGGCGTAATGTCCTCTGCTCATGCTGCAGACCCTGTCAAGAGCATGACACCACACACTGTCAACTTGGGCGGATGGATGGCGACAGGCCCCCTGGCACACAGTGACAGCTGGCGCCAGGTGGCCCTGGCCACCGATGACCATCCCCAATGGCAACGTGGCCAGGTCTGCAACACATGCCTGGGGCGGCATGGAGGGACCGGGCTGTTGCGTACAGAGGGCACGTGGGCACAGAGGGGGCCTCGGAATCGGTGGGTGGGCATGGACATGTTGCCCATGGAGTGCCATGTTACTGCAGGACACGCACACACAAGCAGTCATGGGCAAAGGGAAACCCATCTGGCAGCAGCACCAGGGTGTGGCACAGTGCCCCCACCGGGGGTCTTGCTGCAGCAGCGGGTGCCTGGCGCTCACCATGGCACACGTCATCACGTGCCTTACTTCTCCAGGCCAGGCCTCCTGAGTTCAGTCTCCCCTTAGCCTCCCCCTGCTTCCTGCGGCCGCTAATGAGCCACTGTGCCATGTTTTCCCGATGTCCGCTCAGTTGACATTCCTTAACTGCAAGGGCTGCCAGACTGGGAGCCGCTTATCAGCAGCCCACATTCCTGTCCAGACGCCTCCCTGTTGTCCTGGACATGGACCTGTATCCAAGGCCTGGGAACTGCCCGGCTCCTGGCACTCCCGATCAGCCCGTTCCCACGGGTAGCCAACAGCCCAGAGGGGAGGCACAGGAGATGGTAGCCCGAGCACAGGAAGGAATTCCAGCTCCCATCGCTTCCCCTGTGCCTGGCAGCCTGTGGGGCAGACAGTGGGTCCCAGCCCGACACCTCCCTGTGTCACCGCCAACAGCCCAGGATGCCCCTCCCACCAGGGGAAGTTTGTACCTGTTGACACTGCAGGGCCGTCGTCCATGCTCTGAGAAGCATCCATGGGCTCTTCCTCGGGCGCAGCAACCCTGGTGTCTACGCAACCACTGCCACCGCCACGGACCAGTTTGAGGCTAGAGGCTACACGCTTCGGGGCCACGCTAGCATCCCCGTGGAGGATGTCATGGAGTTGTCTATAGTAGGGGCAGGTAGCGGACTTCACTCCCGTCAAGCGGTTATGGGCGAGGACCTGACGATACTCCTGGTGCATCATTTTCGTCTTATTCCGACATTCCACGGCCGTCCGCCAGTGTCCCTTCCGTCCCATCTCTGCTGCAATCTCCTCGAACACTTGCATGTTCCTCTGGCTACTTCGCAGGAGCTCCTGATACCTCGGCTGCCCCCAGATCTCCAGGAGATCCTCGATCTCAGTGGGTCGCCAAGTTATGCTTCTACCCTGCACCCTCTTGGGGGAGCCGGGCGTGTCCATGCCGCCCTTGTGTCATGCACCGAGGGGGCACACGCTTCCCCACGGAGCTTCGGCTGGAGCCGAGGACAGGCGGGAGAGCACCTGCCCAAGTACTAACGTGCTAACAATAGAACTGATGAACTCCTGGAAAGGGCCTGGCAGTTGCCCCTATGGGCGACCTCAGAAACTTTCAGGACAGCCCACCTGGGCCGTCTGCCTGTCGCTGGCTGATGACACCTGTGTCTGTTTGGTGAAGCCCCCTGGAGGGCGAAGGAAGTGGTCAGCTCAGGACTGTTGGAGCTAGGAGTGGAGTGAGTGTGAGTTCCTGTTTTAATGGTGACGCGAGTGTGTCCGTTGCATGCCATGTGAGTGGTTGTGTGTTGTGTCTGTGTTTTGTGTGTGTGGTGCATCTGTGGTGTGTCTGGAGATGCTGCGAGAGGGGACCCTGTGGGCCGATGACGAGGTGAAGGTCCTCCTTTTGTTACTTCCGGTATGGCACTGAAGGTGAGGACTCCCAGATATCATTTTGATAGCACCCAATTTGGCCTTAGCTGGACTGGTTTTCAGTCACCACACTCCACGTGTTTGCGAGGTTCTCCAGACAAGCACGGACAGAGTGCGGCCGCTAATGGTTTTCACATTCCAGACACTATTGAGGCCAGCAACTCCAGCCTCGCTCGTAACTTCAGGGAACTTCCATCCGCAAACTCCACAATAGCCACACGGCTCTCAGCCAAGCCACTCTTTTATGTTGGGCCATCAGCGTACCGGCCATGCTATTGTCATCAAAAGCAAATCCGATCATGTTAAACTTGACTTTTCCAAATCCTTTGTCTAGCGCCAAAACTCCTTTTGTTCTCACCTGGCTTGCCATAGCCGGTAGGCACAAACTCCCTTATAAAAACCCTGCATTTCCAAACGGTCTTCAGACTACTTTGGGCTGCCATCCCACCTTGCTGCTGGTCGTCTAAGGGAACTCCCCTCAGCTCTCCACACTGAACTTTCTTCCCCAGAACCCCACTCTTCTCCAGGACTATGAGACCAGGTGTCGTATCACCTCTCCCAAACAAATTTCCGTTTCTTTTCCCAGCTAGTTAGTTTATGTCTTGTCTCTCCTGTTTTTGTCTTTAATAAAGAATTGTTGTTATTGGAAAAACCTTGTCTAGCCGCTCTCTGACCTGCCACTGTATACATTGGGTTAAAGATCTCGCTAAGGTTACCCTGCCTCTCGTTTAGCCAAGAGAGTGCTCCAGCTAATTTTCCCCATCTTGTATTTTAATTGGCAATCTGGGCGCCCCTCCCAGGAGCCCCCAAAACAAAGGGTAACACTTTCCCTCGTCACGGCTAGCGAAGGCATGGATGTGCTCATGAAAAGCACTCCACTGGCCAGCAAGGCCCTGTATGAGAGCCTAGCGGCGGCCCTCACAGCCAAGGGCTTCAAGAGGACGGTGGCCCAGGTCACAAACAAATTCAAGGCTCTGAAGTGTCGCTTTCTCGACACTATGGAGCTCTTCCGTGGCCATCCGCCCCCTCATGCCCAGCCAAAGTTCTTCGCTGCCATGTTCCGCATCTGGAAGGCAGTGGGGAAACCCAGGTGGGCCGAGAGGCACAAGGGTGGTAAGTGACAGAGCACATACCCACGTCGCCCCTCCTCGCATGCCACCATGACCCTGTGGGTGGGGGGGCCAACAACTCAGCCATGGAAGTCCTGGCCATGGTGTCACCTCACTTTCACGTGCCACTCAGCCACATTGCTGACCTCAGGGTTGGGTGACCACCTGAAAGGGCTGCCCACAGGGACAACCATGGGGGGTCAGTCGCCTCACTACTGTCCCCTCGCTTCTGTTGTTCCCGCAGGAGCTCGGAGGCGTGCAGTCCGCGAGCTGACACCCACTGCAGGACAGCCCAGGATGCGATGAGGAGCTAGTGTCCCCGGGCCAACCTGCCCGTGGGTCTGCCTGTGTTGAGACAGTGACAGCGCCCCTCTTCGGGGGCGCTGCTGTAGCCCCTGGCACTGACCGTACCCTACCCAGCTGAGATCCGGTTTTTTCCCCTGCCTGCAGCTCACCACAAGACGAGGCCTCTGCCGGAGTCCTCCCAGTCGTCGGAGGGGGAGGGGATGTCGGCGAGACTTTGTCAGGCCCTTGCCCCCGTGCCCATGGCGGGTGAGGCTGCCAGTACAGGTGAGCACCCCTGTCCTGCCATGCAGTCCCCCAGACCAGCAAGGCTATCCGCTGCCAGTCCCCCCGTACTGTGCCCAGCAGCCATACTGCATTTGTGCAGTTGACAGGGAATCCTGCCTGGGCTCCCCGCTCCCCTCTTGGGGGGAGGGCTGGGCAGCTGTACCTGTGGCTGATCTTGTTGTCATCGTCCCCCCAGCTGCATCTGGAACCACTCCCCAGGGACTGTCCACCACCACCACGTCGGAGGAGGACGTTGGCGTGGCGGATGACGGGACTGGGAGCTCGCCCAGCATGGAGCCGAGCCATGTGCATGGTGAGCGGAGATGGTACTGGTCTGCTGCCACACACACAGCCATGTGTGGTCATATCTCCCAGCTTCCCTGCACACGGAAGCTCGAGGAGGATTCCTCCCTGTGCTTCTGCTGTTGTGTCATCCCTGACAGGAGAGGGACCTGTTCTCCTCCAGCAGCAGATGGCCAGCGTGGAGCCCCCGGGGGCAGCTGTGCGGTGTGTGGCCTCTCCAGTACTGGTGGCTGGCAAGGAAGGTGAGTGCAGGAAGAGTGGTGCCCTGACAGGAGTCCCCCTGTCCCAGGCCTGTCCGCAGTGACGGTGAGTGACTGTGGGAGCTGAGGCAACTCCTGCACACCCATGGTCACTCAGTGACAGACTGCTGTTCCAACAGGTGCAGCTGGAGTCGTCCAAGGGCCAGCGCTGCCCATGGTGCCGGATTTGCTCCTGCAAATGCAGGAGCTTGAGGAGTGGGTGGCCTCATCGGATGAGTACTGCAGGAGGGAATATGAGTGTCTGGGCGGCTACTGCCAAACCACCCCTTGGGGCATGATGTTGGGGCTGCCGCCAGGCTTCTCATGGCCGGGCTGACACCTTGTTTCCACCTGTCTTTTCCCTGCAGATGAGACCCTTCTGAGGTCTGTCGAGGCCATGGCGACGGCTGTGGCACGGAGGATGGGGTTCCTTGAGACAGCAGTTCAGCATTGCCTGGCTGCACTGGAGCAGAACGTGGCTCAGCTCCTCCAGTGGAAAGATCAGGTCACGGAGCCCCGCTGAACTGTCACTGGAGGCAGCCACTGTATATATTTGTGTATTTGATGTTGTATGTTTGTTGTATATAGTTGTATATTTGCTGTTTTGTATCTGTTTACTTGTTTTTTTGATTACCTGTTCCTTGATCCTGTATGTTTCCTTGTCCTACCTCCTTCATGTCTACCATGTGTTGTCTGTAATGTTCCCATGTGTATGTATAATAAATCTTTCTTGTTTCTTAACAGTAGTGTGCGGTTCTTTGTGTGGGGCAGGGGAGAGGTTGTTTGGGGTGGGAGGTGGGACGGCTATAAGAGTGGTGGGGGGATGGGGTTTTCACTTTGCTGTGAGAACTGGGCTGACTCTCAGCCGTCAGGAGATGCTGATCAGTGCTACGGTGCTAATGTGCTACGGTGCTAACGTGCTAACAATAGCGCCAGGTTTTTTTTAAAAAAATAATCGGCCAGACCCCGGGGGCTGCTGTCGTCTCGAGTGTGGTGACGCAACCCCGGGGTGGGCTCTTGTGGCAATGTGTCGGGCAGTGTTCCCTGCTGCCATGGGGGCAGCGGCATCCCTGATGCTGGGCGGGGCTTCCCCTGGGAGTTGCTGCTTGATGGACAGGCAGTTGGGACTGCCCGCACCCCGCCCACTCCTGGGTCTTTCATGTACGCACACCGGATGATGGCTCTGCAGGCCCACTGGTTGCGCAAGCGATGCATAAAAAGGAGGTTATTTTCACCTTTCAGGCGAAAATGAAAAAACGCGACTTCAGGACTACCCATGGTCGTGATAGCACCTGGTCAGCTGGAACGTCATGCAGTACGGCGGCTTGTGAAGGGGGGAGGGAGCATACTTAATATGCTTTAAAAACGCCATGCGAAAAGGGCCAGAGTCAATGGCCATTTCTGCACTACACTATTATAGTGCTATTATTCCACTTTCAACATCCTGTGGAATTCTGGGGTTTGTAGTTCTCCGAGGCTAAAGAGCTCTCTGGCTGAGAATTCTAAATGCCCCTCCCTAAACTGCAACCCTCAGGACTCCACAGGATGTTGAAAGTGGAATAATAACACTATAACAGTGTAGTGCAGAAATGGCCAATGTGTATATTTATAATGGTTGCAATAGAACTAGTAACTTTTTGAGATAACACAATCATACAGAAGGGCCACTGCGAACTGCATTTATTTATACCGAGAGAATGCACCAGTACTTTATGAATCATTGTTTAAATTTAATTACAACACTCAACATACAGAAGATGTCATACATTCTTTATTTTTACAGTTAATCAAGGTTTGAATACTTGGGCAGCACTGTAAACCTATACTCACATTCCATGTAAATAACTGTATGTGTTTATGTAAAAATCTGCAATATACGTCTTGTGAACATAATGGATGAAGAACTGTACCAGTGTACAGAGCAACAATATATGTACATCTACAGAATGTAATGTGTGAGCACACTTAATTGGAATGACAAAGCTTTGGGCATGATGCAGCTTATCACCTAATCACACCATATCATCAAAATTACATAAACCATGGAGGCATACCATAACTCAAATGACAGGTTTTGTGGCACGAGACTATGCATCTCAGGCCTCATGTTACATACGCTTAGACCTCAGTGGATGATGATTCTGGTGATGGGAAACTATGGGAAAAAGGCTCTTTGAGCGATGGAAGGTGGAGCACAATTGCGCTTAAAAGGGGAACTCAGCACATACAAAAGCAAAACCTCACCAGACAAGTGGACTCCTGGCCGCTTCTGTGCTAACAACATGATTTATTAAAATATGGGATTTGCAGGTGTTAGGTATGAAGAAATATGTTGTATAATGTTCTGCAACTGTGTTCATAAAAGGCTACCCCAGAACACTATAGTAAAGGAGAGGTTTCCCTCCATGATCTCCTCTTCAAGGTTTCCTTAATTACTCCCTCCACTCTGCCAGGATCTAAATCTTTCCACATTGTTCTATCGTTGTTTTTTTTTTAATAATTTTATACAAATTTCAACAAATAAAACAAACAATAATCTCTGCAGTGTTTACATGTAATGTTTTCCTTCTTCCTTTCCTTTCTGGATTACAATTATTGATATTCCCTCTATTTATTGTATCACATATCGCAATAAAATGTTAATAATCTATAGTTTGTTAGTTCCTGCTGTATATCTCTACTTTACTTGTTACACGATATTTCATTGACTGTTAACTGTGTAATAATTGTTCTCATGAAAAATGTATTACCCTCTGTCTACCCCCAACCCAAATCTGTAACAATCTTCCACTCTTTATTAATATCCTCATCTGATTTCCCTTTCAATCTTTGTGTATGTCCGCATTTCTGTTTTCCATAAAAGTTGTCCACCACTGTTCAGTTGTGGGTGCACTTTCATTTTTCCAAAGTCATGCATATTCAATACGGGCTGTCATCACCATGTACAATATTATTCTCAAATATCTCTTAGCTGACATTCTATCTAATATATGTGTCATGTTTAGCAAGTAGAATTCAGGTGTCATCCCAAATTGGATCTTCAAAGTTGAACTTATTTTCTTATGTATTTCTTTCCAATATTTTTGTGCTCAGGGGCATGACCACCACATGTGAAATAGTGTACCAGAGTTTTCTTGACATTTCCAACATTGACCTGTACCTGTCTTATAAATTGTCTTTAGTTTTTCTGGTGTCATGTACCATCCGTGAAATAGTTTATAGTAGTTTTCTTTTAAGTTTTGGGCAGCAGTAAATTTCTGTGTACGTTGCCAGCTCTGTTCCCACCATTCTAACTATATTGAGTGTCCAACATTTTGTGCCCATTGTATCATTACTGCTTTAACTGTCTCCTCCTCACATTCTTGGTGTAAAATTTCTTTGTACAAATATGCTAATAAATGTGGTGGGTTTTCTCTTAACATTCGCAATAAGTGAATTTGTTCCTTTTGTTGTATTCCATAGGTTTGTACATCCATCTGAAATCTTTCCTTCAACTGTCTATAGGGAAACCAGCTTAATTTTATTCCTTCAGTTTCCAATTTCTCTCTTGATTTCATCTTCACACCGGAGTCTTCTGTTATGTCTAATAAGTCTTCATATCATAGCCATTTATCTGTATCTTTCCATCTCCCAAAAAAAGCTTCTTGCGGGGAGACCAAATTAGGTAACTGCCTTATATTCTTCTTCTTGTAGTCAGTCCATATTCTAAGTAGCGATTTCCTTATAAAATGATGCATAAAATCTTTGTCTACTGCTGCTTTTCCATAAAACATATAGGCATGCCATCTCATTCTTAGGTCTGCTCCCTCTAACGCCAGCATTCTCGAGTTTTGAAGATTTAACCAGTCTTTTATCCATGTGAATGCCACTGCCTTATAATATGTTTGTAGGTCTGGCAAGCCTAGACCACCTCTTGCTGTTGTGTCCGTCATGATTCTCCATTTAATTCTTGGTTTCCTCCCCTGCCATATAAACTTGATTATATCTCTTTTCCAGTGAACAAAAGGTTTAATACTTGTTATAATAGGCACATTTTGGAAAAGATAGTTCATTTTTGGTAGCACATTCATTTTTATCACTGATATCCATCCCAGCAAAGATATTTTTAATTGAGTCCATTTTTCCAAATCTTGAGTTATCTCCTTCCATTTTTTTTATCATAGTTGTTATGGTACAATTCACTATTTCTTTGTGCAATCCAAACTCCTAAATATTTAGCTTTCTGTCCTTTATTAAATCCTGTAATTTGTTTGAATTCAGTTTCTTCCTTCTCCCTCATATTTTTTGATATGTATACTGTTTTTTCCTTGTTAATTTTAAAACCGGAGTAATCTCCATACTCTTGAATGGTATCCATCAATCTTTGAGTGCTCTTGAGGGGATCATCCAAAAAAAGTACCAAATCATCTGCAAAAGCCTTGAGTTTATATTGAAATTTCTTTATCTGGACTCCTCTTATTGCCACATCTTCTCTTATATTATCGTTGAGTGTTTCTAGTGTCAAAATAAATAGCAAAGGTGATAGGGGACAACCCTGCCTTGTACCTCTCAATACTTCAATCAGTGCAGTACGCTCTCCATTTATAATTAGTCTTGCTGTTTGTTGAGAATAAATTGCTTCAATCCATGAAATGAATTTTTCTCCCGCTTGTGCTTGCTAAATAGTCGTCTTCAAAAATGACCAATTGACCATATCAAATGCCTTTTCTGAATCAACAAATACCATAGCCAGCTTTCTTTCATTATGTTTTTCGTAATATTCAATTATATTTAAAACTGTCCTGATATTGTCACGCATCATTCTCTTAGGCAAAAAGCCATTCTGGTCTTCATGGATATGTTCTTGAAGTACATTTTTAAGTCTCTCTGCCATAATAGCAGCGAAGATCTTATAGTCTATATTTAACAGTGAAACGGGTCTGTAATTTTTTACATCTGTTATGTCTCTGTTTTCTTTTGGGATCAAAACAACATTAGCTTCTTTCCATGTTTCTGGTATGCCTTCCTTCTTAATCCCATTTATTGTTATCTGAAGTGGAGCTGAAAGTTCATGCTCCAAGATTTTGTAATATTTTGCTGTAAAACCATTGCTGGAGATTTATCGTTCTTTGTATTCCTAATGGCTTCTACTATCTCCATCATTGACACTGATTTGTTTAGTGTCTTTCTTTGTTCTGCTGAAAATCTAATTTTATTCTTCCTCTCCAAGTATTCTTCCAATTCTCTTTGATTTTTTGTTTTGAGGAAGTATTATTTAATATCTTTGTGTAATAAGAATAGAATGCTTGTTTTATCTCCTCTTGCTTTGTTATCTTTCCCTTCTTCGTTGTAATCTCTGTTATTATATTTCTTGATCTTCTTTTCCTCAATAAGTTGGCCAAAATTTTTTGAAGGTTTATTTGCCTGTTCAAAAAAGGTGTGTCTCAATCTACATACCTGTTGTTCTATTTCTCCCAAATTTAATTTGTTCAATTCTGCTTGACACACCTTGATATTTTGTCTTGTAATATTATCTGCCAGATTTTTCCTCATCTGTTTCTCCAATTCTTTCATTTCCCCCAGAATCCTTTCTTCTGTACACTTCCTTTCCTTATTGATTTCTGCAGACCATCTGATAAAATTGCCACACGTCACTGCTTTACTTGCATCCCATACTGTCTTCATAGGCAATTCAGGTGTCATGTTTTCATTGAAGTAGTTAATTAATTCTGTTTTTTGCTTTTTTAATGGACTTTTCCTTGGTTAAAATCTCTTCATTAATCCTCCATGTCCTCTCTCTGCTCATGACCTTAAAGGTCATTTGTAACAGAAAATGATCCGAACACAAATTCGGAGGACTATCTATTTGATGTGTCTTCAGAAGTAACTCTTTAGTTGCCAATATCATATCGATTCTAGACATAGATTTGTGTCTGTCTGAAAAAAAAGTGTATCCATCCAGTTGTCCATTCTTATATCTCCAAATGTCATATAATTCTAAGTCATCCCTCATCTTGAAAAAGTTTTTGGGTAGTTTTCCATTATTTCGCGGTATCAATTTTTGCGTTGTTCTGTCCGCAATAGGATGCACTACTCCATTAAAATCTCCAAGAACCACCACACTTGAGTTGCCTGTATCCTGTACATATCTTTGTATTTCAGTATTTATTTTGGTGAAGAAATCTCCTTTGGCTCCGTTAGGTGCATATATTCCTACTATTAATATCTTGTCTTGTTTTGTGTCAATTTCTACTGCAAGATAACGTCTATTTTTAGCTTGAAAATTTATTTGCGCACCATATCTTGAATTCACATATATCAGAACGCCTCTTTTCTTCTGATCAATTGTAGCTGCGAAGCAGCTACCTAGTTTGGGATTCCGTACATATTTCAAATCTTGGGTTCTTATCCAGACTTCTTTACATCCAAAATTACATCCAATTTTTGCTTTTCCAGATGGTGGAAGATTTGTCTTCTTTTGTATTCCGAGTTAAATTCTTTAATGTTCCAGGTATATATTTTGAGCTCCATTTTTTCTATTTTATTCTATCGTTTATTTTAAACATTTCTTCTTTTTAAAAAATAGTCATATAAAAACAACCAAAGATACACTTGCAGAAATTTCAGTCTCTTAGATGCGAAAGTAGAGATGTTTTGTTTGTTTGTTTGGTTGGTTGATTGGTTGGTTGTAGATCTTACTCTTGTTGGTCAAGACTTGGTGTTTCTGTAGCACAGGCTAATTAAAATATATAGTCATCTCGGTGTGCTGGTTTCTTTAAAAGATAAATTGACTGGATATCTTTAGATTTATGTTCTTTATCATCTTTTTCAGGATGGACTTTTTCTGGACTTTTTCCAACCCTGGGGACTCAATGGCCATTTCAGCACAGGTTAAAAAAAACGGTGCAGTGTGTCCTCCATGGAGGACGTGTGCACCTTGGAGCAGACTGGATCCGGACTACTTGGCATAGATCCGCTCCTCAGTCCGCTCTGAAGTGACCCCAAGTGGTCCTCCAACATGTTTTTGAAAAACCTGATTTTTCAGGTTTTTCAAAATGCCGGTGCGCGCCATTGCATGCATGCTCTCCAATGCAGATTTGCAGGCTCGCACCAATGCGAGCCTGCAGTTTGCGGAGGGCGGGCTTTAGGCTGGTGAGCTTCAGCGGTTGGTCATGACCCACGACCAACCGGAAGCTGCCATTTTGGATGCCAGAGCAGTGCAGATCTGCAATCATCCTCTTTGCCCCGGACCGGACTGGATCGGACCCAAAGAAGATCCGGTGAGTAGCGGCAGAGAGCGATTCCCTCACCGTGTGCAGAAATGACCAATGTCTGCAGGAGTTTCAGATTTTGTTGCTGATGCAACATAGCTGCTATGCCCCTTTCTTTGACCATTTCCGCACGAGACTGTTATAGCGCTATGATTTCACTTTCAACATCCTATGGAATCCTGGGATTTGCAGTTTCGGGAGGGGCTGGCCAGCTCCTCCCGAAACTGCAAATCCCAGGATTCCATAGGATGTTGAAAATGGAATCATAGCACTATAACAGTCCCGTGCAGAAATTGCCTTTCTGTTTGTAGAAGTGTGCATGGCCCACTGCATTCCTGATATAGCCACTTCATGTTATCTGGGAGCTTCTGCTTTTGCCAAAATTCCAAGTTAGCAGTTTTTCTGTATTTCTCCCCAGGAAAGAGCTGCGTGGGACATTGCTTCAAGGGAGTGACTTAATGATAATTCCCTGATTGTAGGCCATTTCTTCTTTGCACTTTCTCTTTACTTCTGGGGACCAGAAGATCTTTCCATATTGATAGCAGAGTTTTATTTTGACTGGGTTTGTCCAATACCCCAAACTAAAATATTCCAATAGGTCAAGAAAGTCAAGTAGTGGCCAGATTTTGAGGCTAACATTCATTGACGATTTCCATTTCCATTGTCTGTGGATGTGTTCGAGAGGAAGTGAGAGAGTCAACTTTGCTTTGCTCTGAGGATCCTTTGAATGCTCCTCATTTGAACTAAAGTGCAATGCTGGCGTGCAAGTTATATCATGTTTGGAAAAATGTGTCGATGTGTGGATCACCTCTGTCTCCTGCAAATTATAAAGTTCCAAAAACTTGTAGTAGTTTCCTTTATTAGGAAGCATTTTTTTTTGCTTACAAGACAACTAAGGCTCTCTCCACAGGACAACAGCATCCCTGCGCAGGGACACAAGAGAAGCAGGACCACAACAATGCTTCTACATGACATCATCATGGTCACACCCTTCTCCCATAGCCAGTCAGTGCGATCATGGAGTAAATCATTGATGTAGTTTCATCATCAATGACCCCCATGCTACCATCCTTCCCAGCCATGTGGAAGGGCAGGAAGCACAGCATGGGAAAGCCTGGCTGCGTTGCAGAAGGAAGAGGTGTGTCCTTTACACTCCCTTCCGCAGGGAACCAGTCAAGTGCAGAAAGGAGTGTTCCCATTGCACTCCATTCCCGCCAAAGGCGCTGCTCGGATCACAACCAGAGGACGATGGAATAAGGTAAGGTGTGGAAAAGCCTTAGACCATGACTTATTTTCTTTCATATCCATGTGGGAAGAATTTAGAAATAATGTCTCTTTTTGTTGTTCATTATCTTAGGAGTGATAAGTGTTGCAAATTTCTACATATGACCACAATAATAATGCTTATTCAAGGCGCACATACACACAAACGCTTGAGCTCCTGCAGGCAACTGTGAGGCATGGATCTTTTTTCATGACTCTATTGTGTCAAGATGCTAGAATTATTAATGGCTGCCAATGATATAGAAGGCCATCTTTGACACAGAATTCTTTCCTAAACTGAAAATATACCTTTACTCCTGCTGCTGTGTACCTTTATCTGAAGACAAAACACATCCAGAGTTACCTGCTTCTTCCACTTAAAGCTGGGCATCCTACT
This sequence comes from Ctenosaura bakeri, assembly GCA_948474755.1. NCBI lineage: Eukaryota > Metazoa > Chordata > Lepidosauria > Squamata > Iguanidae > Ctenosaura > Ctenosaura bakeri. Next base: position 1,128,102 of record CAOLHI010000937.1, read on the forward strand.
TTGTAGCTTTGCTTTGACTGCAGGCAGTACAAAACTGTGATGTTCTGACCTCCCAATGGCTTCTTTATTGTTCAGCAGCTGTGTCATTAATTCACTCATTACCCTGATGTAGGCCATTTCTGCACTACACTCTTATAGCACAATTGTTCCACTTTCAACATCCCATGGGATCCTAGGGTTTGCAGTTTAGGGAGGGGTCGGTCAGAATTGGCTATAGATACTTTAGTGCGGAAATGGCTGTAGATACTTTAGCTCTATGAAGGTTAAAAGTGTCATGGCAAAGGTGTACATGAAAACCCCATCTCTGACATCCCCATGCCACCCAACTCTTCTGTAGATTTTTGAGCATGAAGAACTGTGGGGAGGAAACTGTTGCAAGAATATTTACTTGCAAAACCTCTTGGCACTGGAGACCGTCATCAGCAGGATTCCCAACCCTGAGGCTGTATTTTCATTTTACAAGATCTTAGCACCAGAAGTAAGAAAGTATTTAGAGGTGTCTGTATATTCTGGAATGCTGCTGGTGAAGTTTGGACACATACCCTCTTCCCTATCACTCTTTTGGACCTCTTGTTTTTAGGCTGAACTGCTGCATAGTGCTAGGGTCTACCAGTTAAGGGTTCCGTCATATTTCCCACTATTTTATTCATTCATTCATCTTCATTAGTAAAAGCTTCATGTCTTTCTTTCTTTATTCATTCATTACAGTCATCTCTGTTTCATTTTTCATTTGTTCACAGTGTTTTAATTGCCAACGTTAGTTGTCATGTTTTCCTGTTTTTCTACAGTACTTGTTTTTCGGCTGTTGTGTTTTGTTTTCCCTTCTGCTTGTGGCAGCAGCATCAATATAGCCTCTGGCTGCAGCATCTTGACAACAGAAAATAAAATACTGGAAGTCAGGTTAATTACTTTGTTATTGTGTGCCTTCAAGCCATTTCTGACTTATAGTGACCCTAAGAAGAACATATTATGGAGTTTTCTGGGGCTGAGAGTGTATAATGTGCCCAAGTTACTACCAGCTCTAAAAAAATGTGTTGTTGTTATGTGCCTTACATTTATGGCAACTTTATCCTAAAGTTATCTTGACAAGATTTCTTCAGAGAAGGTTTGCCATTCCAATACCTTCCTCTAAGGCTGAAAGAGTGTGATTTGCCCAAGGTCAACATGGCCCATTCACTCTATAGAATTATAGTGCTATTATTCAAGCATTAATTGCCATGGTTCCATCCTATAGAATCATGGTGTTTGTGGTTTGGGGAAGCTCTAGAGCTTTCTGGCTTGGAATTCCCAATGCCCCTCCCTAAACTGCCAATTGTAGGATTCCATAGCAGTTAAAGTAGAACAATAGTACTATATTTCTGTAGTGAGAATGGGCCCCAGTGGGTTTTCATGGCTGAGTGAGGATTCAAACATTGGACTCCCAGTGCCCTAATCTAGCACTCAAACCAGTACACAATACTGGCTCTTACCAGGATGTTAATCTGTTCTTTGTCCAATACTCTTATAGGCAGTCAAGTATGCATTGTAACCATGTAGGTATTCTATGGAGAGAGTTTGCCACGTCTGTCTCTAATGATACCATGACTGTGAGCCTGTGGCCTTTCAGATGTTGTTGAACTCCAGTCCTGCCATCCCCAGCCAACTTAACCAATGGTGAAGGATAATGAGTTTTTCAACATCTGAATTCCTACATTTTTGCAGCCTTACATCAATAAATGCTTAATTGTTCTGAAAAAGCACTTTTATTTGAAAACTAGTGATTCCTTTCTCCCCATACTCAATTTCTTCACACTCTTTGCAGAGCTCCAGTAGGGCTCTGCTTGCGTAGATTGCTCTTGGAATAGAACTGCACCCAGTATCTATTCAGCTGCCAACACCCATCTTTCTCTAGAACAGAGCTTTCCAAATGGTGTGCTATGACACGTTAGGGTACCATCTGAAGTGTGTAGGTGTGTCGCCTACAATCTTGGAAATGTATGTTATTATTTATAAATCATATATTTTTAAAAATATATGAATGCTTTTCATGAGATATGTTGTGTCTTCATACATTTTTTATTACAATTTATGTATGTGTCTCTGTCTCTTATAAGGGTCTAGTTTAACCTTCAGTTTGCTAGTAAAACTGAATTACTGTGTCACGAAATGATGCATGTCTAAAGAAGTGTGTCACCAACATAAAAAGTATGGAAAGCTCTGCTCTAGAGCATTAGGAGTCATTTCTTTAATTTCCTCAGACCTGTAATTTATATGTTTGTTGTTCTGAATCTGGAATCCTGAGAATGGATGTTTTCATTAGAAATCAAGGTGTAATGGAACTCTTGACCAACAATACCCTCCTCCCTTTGAAATGTTCCTTAATATGTTATCCATGATATGTAGTGAATGATATCACCTATGAAAAAACAGAATCCTCTGTAGCACTGATTCTTTACTGGTGAAGAACAGACCAGTGGGCCAATGTATGGAGTTTTGCTAAGTAAAAAAGAACACGTATCTCTCAGACCTCCAAACTCTGTGCTACTTGACACAGAGTGAAGTGATAGTGCATTGATTCCTTAAACACAACTTGGGCTGATAGACACCTCTATTCACTTGGCTTAGAGAAAACCCTGCAGGTCATGTTAATAGCCTGGATGGAGATTTGTGCAGAACTCTGTCAATAAACCAGTTAAGAAACTGCATCTGTATGTGTTCTGTTGGCTTGTGCCTTTTGCTGTTTTGATTTGATACTTCTGCGGATGCATTTTTTTTATCATTTTATTTATGTCTTTGTGTTTGCTTGTTTATTAAATTTATATCCCATTTTTCTCCCAAATGGGATCCAAGGTGGCTTGGATGTGTTCTTATCTGAATGTTTAAAAACTCTTGTACATTGCATTTATCTGTATTTATCTGTATTGTGATTTTTGTAAGCTAGCTGGACTCCCACTTTTGGTTAAAGGGTGGGATATGACTGGAGGAGGAGGAGGAGGAGGAGGAAGCAGAGAGATTTTTTTGTTAGGACCAAGGTTCTACAAATAATACAGCCATCATTTTTTCACAGAAACATTGTTAACAAGATGATTGATTTGCTGCAATGAAAAAACACAAAGTAGAAGAGTAGAAGGAAATATTTAAGATGTTGCTCAAGCAACATCTTAAGTATTTGAGTGTTTAGTATAACCTTCATACATACTTAAAATGATTCTTCATAGGTTTTCACATTTTCCAAGAACAACTGGAAATTTAATCTGTGAAAGGAAGGCTAATATTTCTAACAGAAAATTCTCACCATCCCATCAGGCTACAAATTGCAAGATTTGGGGAGGAACTGAAGTTATGGCAGCTGAAATAGTGTAAAACCATTATATGATTCTGGTATAATTAAAGCCTGAATCTTCATTATTGCCCATTCCTATTATGCCCCCTCCCAATATTAAACATCTAAACTAGGCTCTACAGACCAACCTCCAGTTCGGACATCAGAAGAGCCTCAAGACTCAGAAAAAACCACAGGGGTGAGGATAAACAGCCACCCAAAGGGAATGTGTTTTTACCATACATCAAAGGAGTCACTGACCAAATAGGGAAACTGATGAAGAAACATAACCTCCAAACAATCTACAGACTGACCAAGAAAATTCAACAAATGCTACACTCAGCAAAGGACAAAAGAGATCCTCTAACTTCTGCAGGAGTTTACCGCATACCTTGCAGCTGTGGATAGGGCTACATAGGGACTACAAAACGCAGCGTCCAAACACAAATCAAAGAACACGAAAGGCACTGCAGACTGATCCAGCCAGAAAAATCAGCAGAACATGTTATAAACCAACACAGAACACAGAATGCTATTTGAAAACACAGAAATTCTGGACTATTTGGACAATTATTATGTCAGACTACACAGAGAGGCCACTGAAATCCATAAATACCTGAACAATTTTAACAGGAAAGAAGAAACTCAGAAAGTAAACAAAAATTGGCTATCAGTACTGAAAAACACTAAAATCAAGACTCAAAAATATGTCAATGAATACCACTCAAACTCAGGAGGTCTCTCTACAGGAAACAATACAATGGATCACTAATGAGTACTTAAATGCACACACAACTGTTATGCATATCCCCTGACTTACAGTACAACCCTGGGAGCTAGTCCACTCAACAATGGGCTATCTCACAGGCCAGCAGCATCACTAATGCATCATAAATACAAATCTCTTCCACCTGGGGATCACACAAGTATATATACTCCATTCCTTCTCCATGTCTCCAGATCCTCTGAAGATGCTAGCTACAGATGCAAGTGAAACATTAGGAGCAAATATTACTAGAACATGGCCTCATAGCCTGAAAAACCCACAACAACCCCCAATATTATCTCCATTTGATGATTTTATTTGGAAGATTTCTAATGGAGGGTCTTCTAGGTCTGTTCTGATGCTTCTTCTTTCCAAGGTCTAAGGGCAACTAAGCTTCAGCCAATACATCATATGAGGAACATTAATTACTTAGTTTCTCCTTCTAACATCTACAAGGAAGAGAGAGAGAGATTATCTTCAATGGTTTATCACCCATGCATCAGTAGAGTGAAATCACTGAGGCAGAGCTCATGTTCCTGAATGTGTTCCACAGAGGGATATCAAATATGAGGCTCTACATCTCTTAATTGTTCCAGAGAGAAGTGACTCTGTGTCATGAAAGGTTAACAATCTTTCATAGTATAGAATGTTGAGATATCTACACTCTTTTCCTAGTTTTTGTCATAGCCTGAGCTATGATGTTTGCTGTTGGTTTTGTAAGTAACCACCTGCCCATGGCAGATCAGCCTGGCGACAGACTTCCTGTTAACCACGCCACTGCTCCTTAAAATGAGATTTATGCAAATTGGCCTGCTATTCTGATGTCACACTGGGCTGAAACAGTTCAAAGACTCTCTCCTTTCTACAGATACTTGGCAAAATCAGGAACTTTAGATACATCCAAGGAAGAAGTTCCCCTTTAGAACTCTTGAGAGAAAGTATGAAAATTAATTAGGGCCTTGCTTGGCCAAGGGTTAATCACTGCAAAGAGTCTTCAAAGAATCCCAGGATTTCTACTTTAATTTTAATTTTCTTTGGTGTCTTCTTCTAAAAGGCTGGATAATTGAAATTAGGAAATTAGTTCACAAAGAAGTTGGCTGAATGTTGCAAGCTTGCAAAATGGAAGGATTTTCCCTCATTTCCCCTGTGAGTATGTAGGATTAATTTCAGATTTGTCTCTATGGCTTTTCCAACAAATTGCCAAGCAAAATATGAGTTGTTGTTAAAGGATGTGACATTTGTGATATTCATAATAGTTGGAAGTTTCATGCTAGTACTTCATGTATGGAATTAGTGATGCTGTTTAATGAAAGGGAAGTTAGTATTTCCTCTCTTTTATCTCTACCTGCCTTTACTGATAAGACACCATATTATGTTAAGGATATAAATAAGCTTGTAGACTTTTTGTAAAAGTCTGGTTTTGTGGTTCAAAAGGTTGGTTTTACACGGTTCTGTATGTATATTGTAATCTACAGCCAAAGATAGGTTTATGTGTTTATAATATATGGTGTTCTGAGAAGGGGGGGGTTGGAAATCACACAGCCAAGAGCATAGGATTGTGTTCTGGACTGTTTTGTCTTTCTGGGCACTGCATTCTGTTGACAGCATCTGGACTTTTCAGAGAATTCCTGATCATTTTCCATAACTTTTATTTGTTACATTAAATACAAGGAAAATAGGTTCTGTCTGAACTCATGGTTTTCTCAGTTCTTTTGATCAGAATGAAACAAAAGAGACAAGATTTTCATGCCCAGGTTAATTAGACAGAACAATCAAGATAAGATCCTGACCCCTGTTCTTTCTTTCAGGATATACAAGTATTGATGTTACTTTACTACCAGTGCACGCTTAGCAGACCTTTCTGTTTCAAAGATATTGTGTTCTGTTTCTTCAGAAAGTGGAGACATCTGCTTCTTTGGAGGTTTTGAAACAAAAGTTGTATGGCCATCTCTCAGGAGTACTTTGGTTGTGTATTCCTCCATGGTGGCGGTTGGAATAGATGACCTTCAGGTTCCCTTCCAATTGTGTGATTCTATGATTCTGTACTGCAGTCCATAAAAACTAGGTGTTCCCTACATTTTTTTTTTAACGTTATCTGGGCAAGTCCAAAGAGAGGCTTCCACACACACACCTGACATTATTAAGAAAAAAGTTAAGTAGACCTAAAACTCATGGTAATTGATATGATCCAAAACTTTAAGATTGTTATACAAGAATAAGTCCAGCTCAGTGCAACGTGAGCTGAAAATATATTGGTGAAGATGATTTCACCATAAATATGTTAGAATTGTAGCCTTTGACAATTGTGTATTTTATTTGAAAGGCATGTAATTTCACTTTGTTTCTGAAGACTGCACCCATGCTGAATTGTTTAGAAAGATCTGAAAAACACAATATTTGGAGCTGATTTTTCGTATTGCTTAATACAGGGCTATGGATAGGATATATTTGTAAAATACTTATAGAAGACTATGTGCCTTATTTTCAGTTTGTAGTGTTGAATGTGGTTATAAAGTCATATACTATTTAGGAAGCAGCTAGAAAATGCACACAAATGTAAATATTAACTAGCGTTCATTATCTAAGGCTATAATCCTAAGTGCAGTTACATGGGAGCAAGCCCCATTGAATTAAGGGAGATTTACTCCAGAGCCAGTTTGCATTTAAAATGACATTGATCTCACTAGATTCTATTACTATATATATAAAATAGAAATATCTGGTAGGGTGGGGTTATTTCATGAATATTGGAAACCAAAACTATGAAAATTCATGAATATCAAAAGACATTGTATACATACAGAATATTAAATTTTGCTTTATACTCTTCTCTCCTAAGAGTATTTTCAGAAATAATGTGAGGGCTACAATCCGCTGTACACTGACTGAGGAGTAACCAATCAGAAGGACTGTAACTTTAAGATTATTCTGTATATTCAGTCAGTTTTCTCTGTTAGTTTCCACCTTTCTCAACCAATCATAATTCAATTTTACTTTCAGTCTCTGTATCGAAATCTATCTTCCTTCCTTCCTCCCTCCCTTTCTTTTTCTTTTTCTTTCTTTTTTCCTGAGTCCCTCAAATTGGATTGGCTTTGGCTCGTTTGGATTCCTCCACATTTCAGCATGTATGCAAATTTTGTTAAATGTCAGTCACTCCTGAAACTATAAGTTTTCTCACTCTTAACTGTGAAAAAATTGTGAATAGAAATGGGTATCAGTTATGACATTACTTCCATGAATGATATGACATCACTGGGTTTTACCTGACTTCTTCTAGATTATAAGGTTTATATTCTGGTAACATTATCTCCAGTTCATAACCCACAGCTCCCTGAAGCCTCACATGTCTTTACATAAGGCTGGTGTTGCAAACCTGTGTTTGCGCTTGCCTTCCCACAGAGCAGGCAGCATGAGGTAACATTCTTTCTAAAAGTCACCAGTAACAATCATATAAATATGGTATATATAGACATGTGGTTGTTCCATACTATAGAAAACACAGAAACTTTCTTTAGAAATATACTGTTTCCATTGAACTATTACTAAATCTGCAACCATATGAAAATTAATTGGAAAGTAAGTTCCACTGAATTTAATGAGATTTACTTTTAAGTAAACATGCACAGGCTTGAGGTGAGAGACATGGACATTGGAAAGTTGGGATTTATGTTTTGATATAAAAGTTTTCTACTCCCACTCACTATTAAGAACAGTTCTGCAAATTTCTTGCAGTGTTTTTATTAATCGGGTTTATATTTTGATCGTGAATTTATTCATTTAAGAAGTCTAGTATAAGCAGGCACATGTAAGATTAGCAAACTTTACAACTCCTCCTGAATACATTTTTAGACCTCTAGATATTTGTTGAAGTTTTCTTCACAAATTTGATGCCGAATATAAGACAAAGATAAACAACTCTCAAGTAATGTGACCTTGAACACCATTTGATGGAAAGATAAACAAATAATCATGTCTCTACCCATGTTTGGGAGAAAAAGATTCCTTCTTATTTTGCTGGGACTTTTTTGCAGGATGGTGAGGGGTGATATTTATTAAAATATTTATAACCTGCACTCTATCTGAGGATCTCAAGTGGCATACTGCAAAATCAGTTTAAAACAGTTTTTAAAAATAAGAATAATTTTTAAAGACTAAGAGTGTATGCAACTATTCAACACTTACGACCATTTAACACCAGTTCAAAACAATTTAGAACAATGTAAACATAAATACACATGTAAATTGGATAAAATAAATTAGACCCCAGTAGCTTTAATAAAAAACATGTGTTGACTTGGCACTGGAATGTCATGAGCATGATCTTTCCAAATAAATTGTTTTGGTACTTGTTAAGGTTGATAGAAAGTCATTATGCTTTTAAAAAAATGAGATAGTAAAAGAAAGCAGCTCTCTGGTGACAGTTTTGAGGTGTTGTGATGCATTTGATCACACATCTGCACCAGCTGTGTTATAAAATTATCCTTTCCACTTTGCAGCATTATGCAAATGACTAAACTTTTAGAGTAAGAAAACTTACCCTGTGTTAAGTTTGGTCATCTGTATGGGCTAAACCATTTTGTCACCCAGCATAGCATCCATCTCACATTCTATATTTCTCCATCATTTAACATAAGTGAGGATCGCCCCACTTGACCATAATATCAGCTATCAATTGCATAATGTGATTGTATGAAATAGTTCTCATAGGTTACCTTTATTGCAGTACCATGGAAACAGGTTTGTCTATAAAAATATATAATGGGAAGCTATACCTTTAATAGCTGCAGAATAAGAAAAAAATGAACAAATGTTGGGGTTTTGGGCACTGGGATATTGAGACAGAGTACCTCGGAAAACTTCATCTGATGAATTTTTGTCTTTATATTGATGTCAAGGCTACAGGAGCCCTGACAATAAAAGAGTTAGTAGTTCTAAACAGGGGAAAACTTGTCAGGTAATCTGCTTGGTCAGTGTGTAGGCGCAATGCCACATGATTGCACATGTTTGACATTTGGCTTTTCTGCTTCAGTCACCAAAATGCCTTGGGTCACCACTAATAATAATAGTAATAATAATAAAATTTATTTGTATCTCGCCTCTCCCGACGGATCGAGGCGGTACTACAACAATACATCAATACATTAAAAACAATTAAAACATAACCCATCCTCCCCACCCACCAACCCAATTCAGGCAAGCAACAGTGGTCATTTCCACACTACATTGTTATAGTGCTATTATTCCACTTTCAACATCCTATGAAATCCTGGGGCTTGCAGTTTAAGGAGCAGCATTTAGAATTCTCAGCCAGAGAGCTCTTTAGCCTTGGTGAACTACAAACCCCAGAATTCCACAGGAGGTTGAAAGTAGAGTAATGGCACTATAACAGTGTAGTGCGGAAAGGCCCAATGTCTTCTTAATACTGGCCCCACATTATAAAACCAGTCTCTAGCCTTCTCCTCCTATTTCTTTTCATTATTTAGTATTGTAGATCTCTGAGAAATACCAAGGGGCATCTAGTTAGCCATCTAGTCAACACACAAATCCACAGCTAAATCAAACTGGAGGTTTCAAAGCCTCCAATAAGTGAGAATTTTTTGTCTTTCAAAGTAATCAATTGTGCTGTCAAACAGTTCTTACACCAGGATGTTCATCTTTCTTACTGAGAATGCTTTGGCTTCAGTTCTGTCCTGTAGAGCAGAAGAAAACAGGCCTGCACCATCTTCCATATAACAGGTTTTCAGATATTAGGAGAGAATGACCATCTCACCTCTCAATTGTCTCCTCTTCAGGTTAAACACACCCACATCTCTCCCAGTTCTCCAGAAATCAACATATACTTGTTTACAAAGGCTTTTAAAAAATTAAAGAGTTAATTTCCCCCCACCCACTGCTATTTCTGTTCCTAATATATTACTTTTACTGTTGATACTTATTCTACTTCATTATACTGTTGTTTTACAGGAATTATCTTAAATGAAAATGCTAATTGTTATTGGACATTGCTTTTGACAACTTCTTAGAATATTGATATATATTATATAGAAAGCATATAAAATTAAAAAAAAATATTTATGATTGTGTGCTTCAACTTGGAACAAAGAGTCTGGGAATCTGCCCTGAACAAGTGTTTGCAAGTTCTCATATGGGCAACTACATAGGGTACAAATTTTAAGGCTTTATCGGAAAGGAAAGAAATCCAGAAATAATGGTGAGATACATGCTCACCACGAATAAAGAAACATCTTCACTCAGAAAAGATTGATATGATATGAGAAGGGATAGTTAACATGATCTTCCCACCCTTTCTAAAAACCGTACAGTTATTTTGTAATTCTTTCCAAGGAAATGAGGTTAATGCTGTCCGTTAAACCAGCCTCAGCTGCACATCACGGGGATTCATGTTGGGTATTTCTGAATCATCTGCCAGAGAATATTTATATCATAATCAAAAATAACTAGCTTTCAAAGTGGTACCTTTATATATAGGAATCTGAATTAACTCTTTTATAAATGACACAATTCATATGTTGTGGCTACTCTCATTGGCTTAAAAAACAGAACTATCATCAGGGAGGTAATATAATTTGTAATCCATAGTTCAATGTATAAATTTACATGCAAGAGGATCATTCACAATAATTGTCATGGTCTGGATGGATCACATCCCAGATTATTCAGAATGCTCTTTGCTTTGAATCTTTGAATTTGAAATCCTCGCTTTGCCCACTGGGTGACCGGTACCTAATCTCTAAATATTTTGATGTTTGTAATTTTATATCTTCTTTGTTGATCTTTTTAAGATGCAGAACTTAGGACTCCTGAATAATTGCTTTTATCCTATTGGTTATGGTTAAAATCCCCATTCCTACCACTGTGAACACATTTAAATAAAGAGGATACTAAAATAGGTTATCAAACAGTTGACCTCTCAAAGAGTTTATTATCTTTCTAGATTAGATGAATTTCTAGGATATTTTCTTCCTTTGTGTTGGTTATTCTGTGACATAATCATATTACAACAAATATATTTTATCTATTTTGTACCATCATGAAATAGTGTAGGAAATGTGCATATAACAAAATTTGTGAACGTTATGCTTGACTGATTCTCTCAGGTAATTCCTCAGTGTCAGGACTATCCTAAATGGCATCGAATTAATCATGTATACTGCAATGAATATATATAGTTTTTGTTTAAGGTTTCATGCATTCCACAAGAGATAAATAATTTTGTAGGACTTTGGGGAAAGTGGCTTCACCTGCAAAAGGCCCTGGATTCCATCCCTGGCATGTCTGAGTACACAGTTTCTAAAGGCTCCCGTCTGCGGCACTTCATTTAAAGCATCTAGTTTGAAGAACAGCCATTGATTGTGACTCTGAACATGTTTTTCCAATCAATTATGAATCCTTTTGATGGTGTTTCCATCCGTTCCATGTTTAGTCAGTTTGCTGATCAAAATAGTATGGGGGACTTTTATCAAAATAGCAGCTTCAACCTCATCATTGCTTTGTTGAAATCTAGCAACAGTCAACAGGATTCCCACTGTCTGCTAAGTTGGTAACCAAATAAAAAAAAGGTATAAGATTAGTTTGGCAGGATTTGATCTTGTCAAACCCATGCTGGCTCCTAATTGCTGCATTGTCATCCAAATATTTGCAAACAAACTCCTTTATAATCCAATTGCAAATCACTGCAATTTGAGAGAATTCTGATCTAATGTGAACAAGCCATTGTACTAGCAAGTCCAGAGGAGGGCAACCAAAATTGTGAGAGGCCTGGAAGCCATGCCCTATGAGGATAGACTTAGAGAGCTGGGTATGTTTAGTCTGCAGAAGAGAAGGTTAAGAGGGGACATGATAGCCATGTTTAAATATTTGAAGGGATGCCATTTAGAGGAAGGAGAGGGCTTGTTTTCTGCTGCTCCAGAGACCAGGACAAGGAGCAGTGGATTCAAGCTGCAGGAAAGGAGATTCCACCTGAACCTCAGGAAGAACTTTCTGACAGTCAGGGCTGTCCGGCAGTGGAATGTGCTGCCTCGGAGTGTAGTGGAGGCTCCTTCCTTGGAGGTTTTTAAGCAGAGGCTTGATGGCCATCTGTTGGGAGTGCTTTGAGGGTGTTCCTGCATGGCAGGGGGTTGGACTGGATGGCCCCTGTGGTCTCTTTCAACTCTACATTTCTATGATTCTATGATTCTAGTGAAGTTCGGAATTGCTGCTGCCAAATGATGGAGAAAATACTGAGCCAATTATGAGGCAGCTTCCTGTGGGCAGAGGGCTCACCAGTTAATACTGAAAGAATAGGCCTGCACTCCAGTATCCTTCTCTTATGTAGTGCAGACTGCATTTGATTTTCCTTCGTTCACTAGTCTAAAGAATTTCCCCCAAGACACAGGGAATTTCAAAATATATAGAATCATGACTTTCAAATACTTCAGTGCAAGCTTGACGTGGGACAATCTTGCTGAAAAGGTGGCCTGCAGGTGGGTTTCACAGGTACTGATGTTCAGGACATGTAAATTCCTACTGCTCTTTGCCAGTCCACAAGCTGGTGAAGCTGTAGTGCCACCAGCATTGCCTCTAGTGTCCTAGCAGTTTGCTTCCTACAATTACTATGGGACTGTCTGAGCAGAAAAGAGACTGGCCCTGTCCCAGCACACTTCTTGAAATAATTCTGGCGTGAGAAGCCTCCATCTGGATGAAGCTGTAATCCACAAAGACTGGCCACAAGACCAAAGAAAGGAAACAGCAGGCAACTTTCAGATCCCTATCTTACTTACATTTCTTTGTTTTTTTCTGAAGCAGGAGATTGGTTCTGCTACAGGACTTTTTTTTCCACCTCTTCTAGGCAATACTATACATGATGAATGGAAAAATTTGGCAGTAGCTTGCAGGAGAAATGTCACTGTGGACTTCAAAATATTCATGCTCTCCAACAATACTTATTTCATTGGCATCATCCCTGCTTTTTAAATTTTAGCAGTAGGCTGCACTCTGATACAAAAAACATGTACGTGCTTACTGTCACACTGTTACATCATGGCAATGACAGCATTCTTAGCCTCTTTTCTTGGACAAAAAGCTACTTGATTATTTCCTGAGAGATGAACACTCAGGTGTTGTTTAGGAGACTAGTCTATACATTCAGTGAATCCACTAATTTCCAAGGCTTCTGCTAAAAACACTAAAGACTTCACTCTCTTCAGAATAATGTTTAACATTTATTTCAGTTCATCATTGATCTGATGAGGAATCAAGGAGAAAGTAAAACCAATGCTGTTCCTTGAATGCCTGCCTGTATAAACGTAACCCACCAAGCCTGACCAAGTCTGCCATGTATTTTGTCTATCATATATCATGGTCTGCATGGTACTTAGCAATTTTGCTGCTTTGCAGTCTCAGTCAAGTTGCATACAATAGATGTTTTACTTAAAAAATTTATCATATATTTTTATTATAAAAAGATTTATAATTTATTATAAAACATCATATAAGGAGAAAAACACACCTCTGCTAACTAAAAAAACAGCAATCCAAACAAACTAACAAACACAAAAAACATCAAAAGAGTAAAAAGGGCACAGGCATAACTTCCAACTCCCCAGAAAATGACTAATTATGATTCCTTAATATATTTCTTCAAAGATCAATAAAATATCAAAGAGCTAAATGATGTTTTTCTTTATCTACAAAATTATTTGCGTAAAATCTAAAGTACATTTATCTTATAATTACCATTTTTACTTTGTTATATGTAGTAATCCTACAATATGAAAAGTATGACATTCCACAATAAGATTTCTAGCCATATTATTCAAATCCCACTCTCAAATGTCTCATCCACATGCACATCTTTTAGAGACATTATAACCTTTGTTTCTTAAACTCATTCAAAGAGACTTCTTTAACTAACATCATCCATTTATCCATGTCAGCCACATCCAACAGCTTCATCACCCAGTTCTCTTGAGATACTATTATGGAATCTTTCCATTTCTGGGCTTTGTCATATATTGCAAAATATTTGCAAAGTTCTTTTTTTTTCCTGGTCATCCAACAGTCCCAATAATACAATAGGTGTTTTATTGAGCTCCTAGTGGGCTACCAAACAAAATTGGTGGACTGTATTCTGTTTATGTGGAAATGCTTCTAGCTGGACAATTCCTAGCACTGCCCATCAAAAAGTATTGTACAGCTATCCTGTCCTGTATTTCTAAGGAAAAAGATAGAGAAAGTGATGGGAAAATGTGGAAATATTGGAAATGGCAGGTGGTGATGTCTAGGCCCATTGTAAAATTCCATGAACAAGACAGGGGCATTGCATTTCATCTGAAATGACTGCATGTCACCAGTTGTTCAACCTTGCTTTTGTGTCTTCGACTGAGATGAACGTGAACCACAGAGCTATGAATAAAAGTTCATTTTCCAAGCCATAGGCAGCTTCTGTTTAATTTAAGATGAAGACTCTTAAATCATTCTCATTGCTTGCTTTTTCATTAGTTGATATAGTGCTTTTGCTTGGAAGAATGTTGACTATGCTTCAGTTTCATCCTAAGTGCTCGTATAATTTAAAAATTGTATTTTATTGGTATGGCAAGGCTTTGACACAGTAGAGAGATAAAAAATGCAGCATCTGGATGCTGGTCCAGTTCTATGCTTGTTCATTCCAAAGTACACTGGAGAGAATTTAAAAAATCAAGTGCAGATTTTTTGAAAGCATATTCCAAGATATAGACTGAATACCTTAGTAGTTTTATCTCTTCAAATATGGCATTTGTTGCTTTTCTACTTGTGCCTTGCTGATAGTATAAAGCACAAGTCTGATCCAACAAGGGGTTGTCTGTACACCATATCACTAAACAGGCCACTGAAATTTCAGATAAGGCAACTGCTTTTAGCTTCTCATTCAGAGCTCCTGACTAAACAGGGTTTTTCCCCTTCAGGATCAAGCTTCTCAGTTGGACTGCACACTATGTCTGCCATGATCAATAGAATGACACCTCTCTGCAATACAACTGCAATAGAACTTGCACAGACCATTTAATCATGGCACATCTTGGGAGTGGTTCAGGAGCAGAGCATACCTGGATTTCTTTTTGAAACACCAAGAAGACATATTCTTTTGGTGTGTTACTATACCTGAAGGAAGGAATGGCATAGGTGGGAAATACAGAGGCTTGGAATTAAGTGTGAGGGAAGATCAGAGGTGAGCAGTGCCCCCCCTTGCACAGGATCAGCTTGGAAATAAGCCAAGCTCACTAGCACTTTCTTTCTTTCTTTCTTTCTTTCTTTCTTTCTTTCTTTCTTTCTTTCTTTCTTTCTTTCTTTCTTAACACTTGTTTCTAAGCCAATACAAGTTTGGCATACACTGCTTATTGGACTGCTTCCAGTTTCTGGAAGAAGCAAGGAAGTCTATGTTTAGTCCCTTCTCCAGTGGCTTGATGCCAACTCCCTTTTGAGAAATGTTCTTTTTTCAAAGAAGACGAAGACTGCTCAGAATTTGATGACTTCAGCTAGTGCAGAATGCAGTGACCAGGACTGTAAGTGGTTCAGCTACAGTCCACATTACATCAATTCTAAAACAGGCTCCCTGGTTACCTGTTCACTTTCAAGCCCAGTTCACGGTGGTGGTGCTTACATTTAAAACTCCGAATGTCTTAGGATATGAACATCTGAAGATATCCAGTATGCTTGTGTCTTGAGATATTCAGGGCAGTCTCCTCTCCAAACACCACTTTCTAATTGCATGATGGCAATTGATAGAGAAAGCATTCTCTGTTTTGGTCCCAGACTTCCAGATCATGCTCTGCCCAGAAGCATACTGGCCTCAGGAGGTTTTTTTTTTTTTTCAGCCCAAGATGCAAACCTATTCATTTCCCTGTGCTGTTTAAATTGGCTTATGAAGCTAGATGGTGGAGCTGTCCATTTCATATATTTTTTAACTGTCATTGCTGCAGTCTATAGCAGCTTTATTGCTGTCTTTGTTTGCTTTCTTCCATTTATGATGCACTCTGGTATCGTAAAACAAAGTGTGATATAATATTATTTTAAAGACATAATCTGAACATAATCTGGAGCTCTTATGCCACATGTGGCCTTCAGCCCATTTTTTCTCTGCTTCTGGAGTCTCTCACCCTATAATTTTTTTAAAAAAGAAACTCTGGAGGTGTGGGGCAAAAAAAGTGCTTTAAAAAGCAAAGGTACATTCTAGACCCAAAATCTTGAGCCAAAAACAGGTGTATCTACTGATGTCACAATGTAAAGAACTGCCTGGTCACACAGTGATCTGTCACTGACAGCTATGGGTTTCTTCTTATACAAGGTTCTCCATCTGCTCAGTCAATGAATTCCACCAACATATCATGCAAAGAGTATTTGTTGAGAAGAAGCATGTTAAGAAAGGATTGTGTGCACAACTGAGCTTCAGTAATCAAACCTTGGTTGCTCCACAGCTTGCTGCACACTGACAGGCTGAGGGACTTCAATTCTATGCAGAGTTCATTGATAGCCAGGAGGCCATATGGAGAATGCAAGATCAATGGTAGAAAAGGCTATTCTACTTATAGCTGAATGACTACCGCCATGGCCATTGTGTCATGTTTAAATGGCCTGTGCAAGTACTATTGCAGTTGCATTGCAAAGAGGTGCAAGATACTCAGCATGGAGTTTATTTTTGGAAAACACTTGCTTTGTTGCATGTGATGAGCACAAGAACACCAGACTTTACCAGTAATCTCATGGCCTTCCTATGTGTGTGTGGTTTTAAAACAAAACAAAATAAACCTAATTCTTTACAATCTCAGATTAGCAACAAATGCAGGAGACTAATTGCTTGCACCTGCATGCAACAGTTGTGTTCCTCTTTCCATGCCCCACATTTATTTAAAATATCATGTTGCCAGGCAATCCATCCCTGCCCAGAGGAACAATTCATTAAGACTTCCTGGAAAGACCTTTGTGTGCCCTTTTTTGAGGTAGCCTATACTGTCCATGAAATTTTTTCAACTCTTTTAAGATAATGCCTGCTTCTTTGTATATGTTTCCCAATTGGTGTCTCTCGTTATGGAAGGGAAATGGGGCTGCCTGAATATAAGGCAGTATTTTTTGCAAACCTGAGGGTCTTCAGTGGAGAACTTCCCAGACAGAAAAAAGAGAGATGTGAAAACAAGGGGAGAAATGGAAAAAAATCAGGGAAGAAAATCCTCTTGCCAACCAGGAGGCAAAGACAAAATGAAGGCAGGAATAGGGGGCCTATTTCCTTGGTTACCCTCTCCATCAGCCTTCTATAAGAAAAAGAAGGCATAAAGAAAATCCAAAACATCCCTTAAGTATCCATGTTGGGTGATGTCCAGGATTTGTGAAATGCTGGTGTTTTTAGGTGGGGTAATTGAAAGCTAAGTGGCATGAGAGAACTAGCCTCTCAGAGTTCATGACTGCTTACAGTAACTTGGAGGTGGACACTAAAGTTTGGAGATGTGGGCTATGAGATTAGAGCTCAAGTCCTGGTTTTAGTCCCAGGTAGTTAGTTCTATTGCTTCAGTTGGGTCTACTATAGGTGGGACTGACAGTAAGATTTAGGTCTACCCCTTCCTGCATTATTCAAGGAAATTTCATCATCTAAAACTCCTAGATCAGCATTACTCGAAGTGGTGATCCCTGGAACAGTTCCAGTCCCTGAGCCACTGGATGCCAGTCCCTGGAAAGTTTCCAGGAAAGAGAAAAAGCAGTTGTAGCCAAGGGACATAACTATGTTGCTGGTCCTTGATAACAACATTAAGCTACTTCAACAGTAAGCATTTTTTTTTTGTAACAGAAATCCTTATTTCATATATTTTGTGTTGAGAGTCTAGATATTTTTGTCAAATCCTTACAGTCCAGTGTCTTCTGTGTTGTCCTCCATAGCCTTTAGACTACATCATAGAAGTTATTATATTTCAATAAAACACAATTGGAACACCAGCAAATCCAGAGTAAGCAGGCAATTTGCATTTAAACACTTCTGGACTTCCGTGTAGGTCTGCTCATATTATAGATTTAGTTAGTTTGCTTTTAATTCACTGTTTAGCAGGTGCACCATGACATTTATTTGTCTGCCATACAAAAATTATATCCCACAAGCAACTGCATTCTACATACAGTCAACCCTCCACGTTCACTAGGGTTAGGGTTGCAGGTCTCTCACAAGAAGTAGAAAACTGCAAATATCAAAAAGGTGGGGGGGAGGCATGGTGGGCAGAGTGGGCACCTAGGATCCAAACCAGGTCAGGAAAAGAAGAGAGAAATGGAGTGGGCCAACACTTCCTTTGTCTTGCCCATATCCTTCTTTGGGTGTGGGGGGACATCAGGAGAGGGTTTGTGGTGCTGAGAAATCAGGGTATGAGCCATCTTTAGCTGGCCAGCCAGCTGCTGGTAGAATAGAAGGAAAACCAGAGGCAGATTCTTAAAGGGCTTCACAGCCCAATCAGAGCTGCCAAGAGGGAAGATTCCCTTGGGGAAAAACTGGCACTTGAGGTGGAAGGAAAGGGGTTGGAGAAACTCACAAATAATCGAATCCAGGAAAGTTAAACCTGTGAATGTGAAGGGCCAACTATACTAGCACATCATTAAAATATGTGGTGGTGGGGTAGGGTGGGGACTGTCAGTCATGGCTAACTTCAATTCATATAAAAACTTTAAGATTAAGAGCCACTGCTGAGCAGGCCCTTTCTCATTTCTGATGAAGATATGTGCTAGTCTTCTAATGAACACAGGATTAGTGCTAAATAGCTTTTTAATTGCCCTAGAACAGCCTTCTCAGTCAGCTTTTGATCTTCCATGGGAACTTTAATGACTCATCTTCTCTCATTGTGCTTTTGTACTGCAAAACTGCAGTACAAAACTGTACCCTCCTTTCTTTCACAGAAAAATAAACTCATTTGGAAAACATTGAGGGGGTATTAAAGATCAATTACAGAGTGAATATTAGTATGCTATTTCCTTAGCATGAAGGCCATCTCTTCACTGATGTATGATACTACAGTCGTTTATGGATGGACAAACATTCCTATAATAGTACAAGTGAAAAGGAACTTGCTAAACTCTCGCAGAAAGTGGAAATGCACTTGGTATTCTGTGGTGTGTGCGTGCATTTTAAACAAGAATGAGTTGTTGAGTTGATGATGTACTATAACATGACACTGGAACAGAATGGATGCTACATTTATGAAAATAAACACATAGCCTGCTTTATCTAACTGCGTAGTAATATCAGGATAGATACAGTTGCATGAAGAAAGCTACAAAGGCTTCCAAGCCAAATTTGAAAACTATGAGAGGCAATCTGTTAAGAAACTGTTTTGCAAACTTTTTAAGAAGACTTCTCCACTGACTGAAATATATACCTGAAAGGGTTGCTGTATGTTCTGGTATCCTATTCCTCTTCGAGTGGTGAAGTGTAGTATATTGGCTAGAATGCTTGCATCTAACAACTTTTTCTCTTCTCTCTGTAGCCCTCTGAAGAGCTGATATCCTATGACTCAGAGCTCTACAGACAGTCTCATGACAGTTACCAATATCTCAACAGTGATGCAGATAGTCATGGTGGTAAGTGAACTAGAAAACATCTGGAAATGCCAGCATAGGACATTTGGAGTAGGAGGGATGATGTATCTTTAACATTTACCACATTTCTCAGAATTTGTGCTTTGTGGCACAATGCTTAAAGCTAACAGTTTCAGAGCACCTGCGCTCCGTTAAACACTTCTTTCCAGAAGCAGTCAGTTGATACAGGAGCATCTCATGCATCTCTATGGAAGGTCCAAAGGAAAAACCTGGACTGGTGCAATGAAAACAATCAATGTAGATTTTCTTTTACAGCATGTTTTCATTGCACCAGTCCAGGTTTTTCCCTTGGACCTTCCATAGAGTTTGTAAGTACAGGTGCATCTACTTTACTCAAACATCTGAGATCATCTTGATATACTTGCTTGGAACAATAGAGATGTCCCCCTATAACATACATTCTCTACACTGTGGCTAAAATGGATGCATTACATATCTCCTGCAGTACTGATTTGGTGGGCAAAGTCACAGCTAATCTGTCCTCTCACTTTTCAGCTGCTTTTAAAATGTCCCTGTTTCTCTGTCCTCCTCCTATTTTCCCGTTTTGTTCTCAGCTTACTTCAACTGCTGCAAGCTGAGTTCATTTGCAGTGATCCTAGAATTCTTCTCTTGACTTCCTACTATATGAAATCTAACACAATAAAAATTCCTCACAGCGATTTACACCTGCTTTGGAATTCCCCTCACCATGGTTTTAAATATAAGGAAAGAAAAGCATGGCCACATCCTCTGGCCCTGTCTTTGTTGCCTTCTGCCATAGCACACAAATACAAATTGGGGAGAACAGCTGGAAACCTGTTGGGCAGTTACAAATACATAACCTAGAGTTACATATTCGTAAGTTTAGGGGCTTAATTTAGGGGCTTAATTTATTAAGTACACATAATTTATGGGTACTTAAGGACCATGAAAGTCCCCCAAACCCCACTTACCAGTGAGCAGCCATTGGGATCAATGGGGGGGGTCTGTTCCCCTTTTGATTGAGAAGTGGTTGCCTAATATTCCCACCTACCCCCTTGTGTGAGCAGTCTCCTACGTGATGGGGATTTTCTGCCTGTTGTGCAAGAGATTGCTCACAGGAGGAGGTGGGAATGTCAGGCTGTTGCTTCTTGATCAACAGTGGAAGAGATCCCTGTCAATCCCAGCAGCTATTTACCGGTAAATGGGTTTTGAGTGAGTAGGGTCTGGCCAGAATCCACTATGTAGTATGTAATGATCATAGGGACCGTTAACGGGACACTGTTCTACATGATCTAGGAGTAAAGAGACCAGTGACCAAAGACACAAACTAAGGGGTTATTGTATGAGCTCCATTGTTGTAGAAACTCCATTAAAATTGGGAAAGCTCTCTAAAGTTACTAAGCTGAGACAAAAGTAAACTAAGTTTAATTTTTAGGTAGAAATGAGATAATAAGGGAGCATAATGAGAAGAAGTGGAAAGATCTCCAAGAGTATCAATTTATATCTCAGAGAGATTAGGATGCATGGACAAGAGATGAGGGGACTTTGGATCATAGAAAACGATTTTCCTCGAGACCAAGACTATTGTAGGATCAGCACTGCAAATAATGAGAAAAGCCATGTATATATATCATATGTGTATATATCAGAATTCTAACCCTGCCCTCAAGGTCCAAACCTGGATAGATTACACTGGCCAAGATCCTGCTGGCTAGTGTAAATATGGAAGTGTAGAATGTGGCAGTGGCAGAAGTAGAAATATGCTGGCAGTGGTAAGGAGACCATGGATGCTTCAGTCATGGTGGAGCAGCAGCAAAAACTATCTGTCATTAGAGAAAACTAGCCTGCCATCTGCCAAGTTGCCTTAGAATGAGCAGAGCAACCATCACACTGCTACAGCATACAAAAAACTGCCTTATGCCAGTCCTAAAAGACTGGCATAAGATGACAATCTGATTCTGGCCATAGTTGGTGGCAGGGCCAGAAGATGGACCTTCTTTTTCTGTGAGATTATGGTTCCATAGAGGAAAACTCTCTCCCATAGCTGAAACAACCTTACAGAAAATGTATTGTTGTGTGCCTTCAAATCATTTCCAACTTAAGGTGACCTAAGGTGAACATATCACAGGGTTTTCTTGGCAAGATTTGTTCCAACAGGGCTTGCCTTTGCCTTCCTCTGAGGCTGTGAGAGTGTGACTTGCCCAAGATCACCCAGTGGATTTCCATAGTCATGCAGAGATTCAAACTCTGGTCTCTAGAGTCATAATCCCAACATTTTAGCCACATCAATGTGTTTAGCAACATCATTGTGCACATTTCCACGGCAATAATTAGATATCCAATTATCTAATACAACAAAGACTTTGATAATGCTGTGGACGAAGCCTAAAACTGAAAAAACACAGACCCTGCCCTAATAAGACATCACGAGCTGTTTTCTAAGAAATAACACCCATAGTTGCAAAAAAGTCAGAGGGGGGTCTGAACTAAAAATTCTCTGTATAGTGTCACCCTGAAATGTTCTGGGTAGAGGAGTTTCCAGGCATTTTTGTTTGCTTGCTTGATTTCTACGATTTCTGTACTGTTTCAGTGAAGCTTCCAGTTTACAAAACATGGAGTTCCCCTACCCAGCACAGCTTCCCTGTTTCTTTGTTTGCATCACTGTAAGATATGATGGGGCTACTGTGTATGAAATGCTGTGATTATGCATTTTAAATGGAGTACCAAAGCACCCGAGTGGACTTTTTAAACAACTGTTTTGATGTTGTGGTGTAAGTGGAAGAATCAAATGACTTCCAAGAGTATTTTGCATTCATATTTTTGACATTTCAGGGTTTTTCCCCTAGATTTTGGCTTCTCTTTTTTTTTTTTTATCATTCAGCCTTTCCTGTGCAGTTAAATCTTTTCACAAATGCCAACATTAAATTTTGACAAACAAAGAGAGGGGAGAGCGGGAGGAATTAAGATGATGCCTGGTTTATCAGTCACATAGAAAAAATTGCAAGCTTACGAAAAAGACTGTTGATTGTCACAGATGGCAAAGCTCACATTTTGGAATCAGATTGTTTCATAAAATCACCCCCCTCATTTTTTAAGTATGATGAAACCGAAACAGAAATATAAGAAATGTATATGACCGTGATAGCTGTCTGGCTTTTTCCTAATATTAAAAGGCAGAAAAATATCTTCTTATAGGAAGGATGTTTTTCCTGTACAGCAGAATTGTGTAGTAGAAGTGGATAACAAAACATGCCCTTTTAGAAACACAACCTGGTTCTATATCCCAGTAGACTGTCTCCCTGTGAGTAAGGAGAAGAAAGTGATTTTTGTCCTTCCTTTAACCTTTTCGTGATATTAAAGACAAATACTCTCCTTGTCCCCATAACAAAGAATTCTTTCACATCCTCTTTCACTTCACATAAGATTTTTCAGAATGACTTCAGTACAAAAAAGCCACCCGTCTCCTGGTGGTGTCTCCTTTAATGAAAAACATTCTGATCTTTTCCCCCCATAAGAACAGCTGGCCTGGATCAGACCAAAGGCCTATCTAGTGCAGCATTTGCTTCACAGCGTGGCCAAGCAATGTCTATGGGGGGCTCACAAGCCAGTCACAAACCCAATTGCTAATTCACTAATATACTCCACCACTATTAACTAAAGAGCCACGCAAACCTCTGATTCAAGAGATAATATATAACCATCATGATTAGCAACCCACAAATAGACTTTTCCTCTGTATTATAGTTAGAAGTTAGAAAAGAGGAATATGAGGGTGCTTTGAGTGTGTGTTCTGCATGGCAGGGGGTTGGACTCGAAGGCCGTTATGGTCCCTTCCATTCTATGATTCTATGATGCACTCAAAAAATATGGAGAACATACAGGAATGTACAGGAAAAGGTGTTGTAGCATTGTAATACTTCAGGATATAGTTCAGTCTATAACATCTCTAGCTGGCAGGTAGAAAGACTAGGAAAGAATCATCTCCCATCTTGAGACTGCTGCTAGCAGGCAGAATGAATAAATAATGCCGGACTAGGTGAACCTAAGATCTGATTGAGTCAGCAAGGGACCGTCTCACATAGATGTGTAATTATACATAATGTTTGCAGTGATACCGGTAGGAGATCATAACCATGAAACTATCATTCAGGAACCATTCAGCCTCGGAGAGATAATAGCGCAGTCATACAGTTGCTTAACATACACCTCACTGACAATGGAATCCACAAAAGCCATGGTGATTCATCTGTTGTAGGCCTTCCTGACTGAGTTTTAGAATAAGATTCTGACATGCAACAGTCTGCCCATTCTGCTGCTACTGTTGTTATTGTTGTTGTTGTTGTGTTTTTAATTTTAGTGTGGTATTCCTGAATGTTGTAAAAAAAGTGATTAATGTAGTGTATGCTTGCCTGCTCTGTTACCAAATGTTGAGATGTCCAGGATAAAATTTGTATCTAGATGATGGACAAAGCAATTCCCCCATCAGGATCTAGTGGGCTGGTCCTTTGATGGCACTGCCTCCATCCCTGAAGGAGAGTGATTCCTCTTACCTTCCATGCAGTCCTGTTCAGCTCCAAAATTGGTTCTGAAGGGTTGGAAGATCTTCTGGAGTCAGTTTTACACACTGCAAAAGGCTGTGTGGAGAAGGGAAACAGAAAAACATCTGCTGCAGAATGGGCATCCATTAGCACAACACTGGGTGTAGGCAGCAGTCTGCTTGCAAAAAATACAAAAACAAAGAATCCTATGGAAACACAAATTTATAATGACATGAAGTTTTGTAGGCATAGGCATTTGTGTGTATCTATATATAGATACAAATGAAGGAAAAAAGTGTGGACGAGTAATAATGAAAAGAAGAACAGCCTCTGATAACTCAGTTAAGGATGAATTGTGGTGGACCCTAGTTAATTAAAAAAAAAAGTCATACTGAATCTTTAATTCTTTCAGAGGCTGCAAGATGCTTTATTGATTTTGCAGCAGTAAACTTTCAGCACAGTCCTGAATATGTTTGCTCAGAATTAAGTCCCACTGAGTTCAGTGGAGCTTACTCCCTGGTAAAAAAAACACAACAGAACTTCAGCCTAACATGCCTATACTTCTGGTTTGATGAATGCCAAAGAAGAATATCTGAAACATACAGAAATATTTCATAATTCTTACACATTTTTAAACACAGACAGACACACAGAACTGGCAGAACTTTCTGAACTTTCTTCCCCATAGCTGGTTCATCTAGTTAATTTGCTATCTTAGTCAGACAAGACCATTAACTTCATAATGTCATAAATCAAAAATAAATTAAAATTATTCTTCTAATCATAGAACACTATCCTTTGCCATATAGAAAATTCCACAGTTAAGGATCTGGAACACATTATAATTCACACATAGCACCAGAAAGCATTAGAGCTTTAGCACTCCTAGTATCATTAATTTATTATTAAGTCGATGGATTTCTGATTATTGTACTGATGACTCTTTGATGTGGTTTAGTGTTCATAGACATTTGCCTTACAGCTGGGCACAGAGGGTGTGATACCAAATTAAACTGGTTAACCAGGTGTACATCCAGCCAGCCAGCTGGTTGCTATCTTGTGCTTTGCAGTGTTCAAATGCAACCACTGTGTGATGACAGTTAAGCTATTCCGGATTCTTTCAAGAAAATATAACACACTCATGGCAAGTTAGCTGATGTACAGCTGTGCTGAAGGAAAGAAATTTTAATACTATTGTTGCTCTGTGCTCTCAAAGCAACCCTAGGGACCATTTCCACACTAGCCTGTTATAGCACTATTATTCCGCTTTCAACATCCTATGGAATCCTGAGGTTTGCAGTTTAGGGAGGGGCCCCAAAGGCCCCTCCCTAAACTACAAACTCTAGGATTCCATAGGGTGTTGAAAGTGGAATAATAGCACTACAACAGGTTAGTGTGGAAATGGTCCCTGTCAAAAATAGCAACCCTGTTGAAAAGTTTTCTTGGCCAGTTTATTCAAAGGAGGTTTGCAACTGCCCTCCTTTGAGGCTGAGAGAGTGTGTCATATCCAAGGTCACCCACTGAATTTCTAAGGATGAAGAGATTTGAATCCTGGTATCCTAATTTGAACCCTAATCTCCTGTCCAACGTTCAAACCACTACAGCATGCTTTGTTATTAACTGCCACTAAGTTGATTTGTGGTGACCCTATGAGACAAGAGACCTCTGAGTCACCCTATCATCAACAGCCCTACTCAGGTCTTACAGACTCAAGACCACGGCTTCCTTGATTAAGTCCACCCATCTTTGTCTTTCCTACTGATTTCTATTTTACCAAGAATTATTGTCTTTTCTAGTCAGTCATGTCTTCTCATGACGTGTACAAAATATGACAGTCTCAGTTTCGTCATCTTGACTGGTAGGGAGCATTTAGGCTTGATTTGCTTTAGGACCCATTTATTTGTCTTTTTTTTTTTTTTTCATTGCATGGCATCTGGAGAACTCTTTTCCAGCACCATATTTCAAATGAGTATTGGTTTTCTTCACTGTCTAGGTTTCACAATTATATATAGACATGGAAATATGATGGCACGGACAGTCCTAACTGTGGTATTCAATGATATATGTTGATGCTTCAAGAACTTGCCTAGTTCACAGCCGCTCTTCCAAGTCTTAGTCTTTTTCTGACTTCTTGACTGCAGTCTCCATTCTGATTAATGACTGAGCAAAGGTATAGAACAGCTTGAACTACTTCAATGTCTTCATCATATACTTTAAAGTTATCATCTGTGGTCATTCTTTTCTTTTTGTAAGTTCATCTGCAAATCAGTCTTTTTTCTGTTTTCTTTTCTTCAGCTATCATTCCAGGTCTGTGCTATTTTCTGCTAGTAGTATGGTGTCATCCACATATCTGAAATTGTTGGTGTTCTTTCCTCCAATTTTCATGCTTTCTTCTTCCCAGTCTAATCCTGCTTTACGTATGATATGTTTATCATGCAAGTTAAACTGGGTGGTAAAAAATGCAGCTTTGCCTGATCCCCCTGCCAGTGGGAAAACTGAAGGTAGCCTCTTGTCCTGCGTATAGGTTATACACCAGGACAATCAAATGTTGTTGCACACTCATTTTTTTTAAAGAGCAATCCATGGATTTTCATGATCTACACAATCAAAAGCTTTGCTATAATCTATAAAATACAAGCAGCTGTTCTTCTGAAATTCTTTGACATTCTGTGTTATACTTTCAGAATAATCCCTAGGCCTCTACCTTTCCTGAATCCAGCTTGGACATCTGATGTTTCTCAATACATATATGGTAGAAGTCTTTGTTGTAGAATTTTGAGTGTCACTTGGCTTGCATGAGAAATTAATGGTGAAGTCCTATTATATACAATGGCATAGTAAAATAGTGTCCCTAATATAAAATGGAAAAATCAAAGTTTACTTTTTGGAATTTATTTTTTTAAAATATTTTCAAGCTATGGATTGTTGAATCCATGGCTATAGAATCCATGGATATGGAGGGCCAACCGTATTTAAAGAACTTTCAACATTACGTGAACAGAGGGGAAATGTGCATAAGTGAAAGTTGCTTAACACCTAGAGAACAGAATCCTCATGACCATTCTAGAATAAGTGTCATCTTTCCTGTAAACAAATAAATGTTCTCAGAGTAGGACAGCCAGTTGCCAAATTGTTCTTACTGCCTTGTCTCATTAACTTTTGACACAGTTCCTGCAAGAAGCCAGTAAGACAAATTCAAATCAAAATATATTCAAAGATTTTTAACCCACAGAATGGCTTGTTTAGAATTGCTTAGGAACTCAGAAATAAAAGACTAAATGCTTGAAAATATCTTTGTGCCTAACATCTGCATCACATATTATAGTAGTTCTCCTTGTCCCTGCACACAAGTTGCTGAACAGTTACATTCCAAGATCTAACTCTTTTACTTTTGCTTCTCATCTGTCATCCACTGAGACTTCATCTGTCATCCAGTGAGGCTTCTCTTTCTTGTTTGGTTGTGAATAGTGTCATTTTGCATTCCTCCTTGACAATCTCCCTGGCTTCAGTCCAGAGCACCATCTGATCTGGGAATTCCATCTTCCGGCATTATCTCTTGTTTCATCTTGGATTGTCTCATGATAGGGTTTTCATGGTAAAAGACATTCAAAGGGGTTTACCATGCTTCCTTCTGCACAGTATCAAAAAGTGTTAGCTGTAGTGCCACTTCTGTTGTCTCTGAGAGATCTCCTA
This sequence comes from Ctenosaura bakeri, assembly GCA_948474755.1. NCBI lineage: Eukaryota > Metazoa > Chordata > Lepidosauria > Squamata > Iguanidae > Ctenosaura > Ctenosaura bakeri. The sequence continues at coordinate 1,155,961 of CAOLHI010000937.1, forward strand.
CTCAGTGGCACCAGTTATCTTATTTTATTCAATATTCCACCTTTCTCATGATATGGGACTGGAAGTCAGTGGTGTATCTACCATGAACAGTGCCTAGAGCAAGTGTGGAAGTTGCACCCCATCTTCTTACCCTTACCCCCACCCCCACCCCTACATGAATAGGTTTTTTTGTGCCCTCCTGGAATTGGCACCTGGGGCATGTTCCCTACTTGCCCCACCCTAGATATGCCTCTGCTTAAGGTGGCTTCCAGCAAGATTAAAGCAAGATAAAGCTAAAAATGTGACAAAAGGAAGGTTTAAAAACAGTTAAATGGCTATCATGTAGAAACACCATAAATATTAAAAAATATATAATCACCTTTTAAAAATATAACAAAAAGAATGAAAATATAGCATGCGCACACCCATAAAATGACTATTTAGCAGAACCATTTAATCATTAAATACTTTTTTAAATTATAAAACCTTTCCAGCTGATGAGAGGAGTGCAGAGAGGGGGCAAGCCAAGCCTTCCATGTAAAGGAGTTGCACTGGCTAGGAGCTGCCACAAGAAGCCTCTCTCCTGTATGTTCACCAGACAGCCCTGTGATTGTGGTGGAACTGAAAGAAAGCCTCCCACTGGGAATCTTTAGACTTAGGCAGCTTCATATAGAGAAATACAGTCTTTCAGCTACTCTGGACCTGATTCACATACGGTTTTATAGGATTATTGTGGGGAGTGTTTTGTAGTTTCAAGAGATTCTACAAATCCCTCTTCGCTGGAGGTGGGGCTTGGATCTTGACTGGCCATCTTGTGTCTTGCCAAAACCTGCATCCTGCTCCAGATACTGGAATAAAGTTCAAATTCCATGTATTTCCCATGGAAACAAACTCTTTGTGGAATAAACCTGAATCAAAATGATTTAGCTAGGTTCTCAGTATTATGCCAAAGCAAAGACCTGATTATTTATCCCTTCTTTCTCCTCCTGCTCCTCCTGCTCCTCCTGCCCCTTCTTCCATGTTAGCAGGTGAATTGCTTTTACCACCATCAGACCACTATTGGGAATATCACCATCACCCCCTGCATGCTGATTTTGAGAGCTTTGGGGACAACCACTTTGCAGAGCTTCAAAGTGTACAGCCACCTCAGCTGCAGCAGCTCTATCGGCACATGGAGATTGAACAGATGCACGTCCTAGATTCTGGGATCCCCGTTACACATCTTGGGCTCAACCACAACCACCAGGTATAGTCAACACCTCAATTATGTAGCACTATGGAAATTCCTTATGATTTTTTTTACAAAAAAAAAAAAAGATCAATATGGCTGCCAAACAGAGACCATGTAGAATATTGCTGTAGAAAATGAAATATCACCTATGCAGTGGAAATAGGGCTGCAAGACCAGGACTATTCCAGGTCCTGGGACTTAGGGCCAAAATATAAGACTTAGGGAGAACTTCTTATAATGTCAGAAGATAGCCTTAGTGATGTAACAAATATGATGTTACAAGGGGCAGGTCATGGTGATGACATCACACACAATACATGAAGCATCAACCATAGTTGCACAAAGTATGCCACATATATATATAAAAGACCACGCCTAATAGGAAATATATACCCATGTATCTTTTAGGCTGGACTGGAGACTCAGGGCCAGGAGTCCTGAGATATGACAACCCTGAGTGGGAATGATTGCTTAATAAAAAGAAAGATTAATAGAGAGACCATTTTAAATGAGGATCAAACCAGACGACATGTATAGTTTTCTGACATTTTTTTAAAAATACAGCTTCCTGAGGATGATAGTTGATTGCCCAAACTACAGATGATGCTGAATCTATCTGTTTAATTTCCTCCTTCCCCTTCCTCCTCCTCCTTCCCACCTTAGAAATAGGAGTGGTGAGGAGGAGCAGGATTCACAGTAGTGGATCTTTAAGGGCATTACATTTTGCTGAAGTCCCCACAAAATCACTTTCCTGATGTAGCTTTTAGCTCCAGGAGTGAAGCTCCCATTAGTGAAGAAAAGGGGTGGGGAAGGGAAGAGTCCGCTTAATTTGTTCCCCTTTGATTCTCTTTCCAATAAAATTCACATGCACTCTCAAGTCTTTCCCCCCCCATAGGGGACATGACAAGGGTACCACTGGGAAACACTGGTAACATTGGGAGATGATGAATTGCCAGAATTATACAGTCAGCTTCATGACTGACTGAATACAGATTGTTTGTCCTGATTTTCTCTGAGATCTAGTCAGTTTTGAGCATGTACCTGATATAGCACAATGTTCAATATCCCTAGGTGGCCTATGTCAGTGCTACTCAAAGCGCTGGTCCCCAAGCCGTTGGCTGCCAGTCCCTGGTGAAAGAAAGAAACCATTGTAGCCAATGGGCACAATGTGGTGGTAGTCCGTGGCATGTTGTGAAAAAATAATTGCTGGTCCCCCACATTAGATAGCCTGAGAAACACCAGCCTATATAAGGAAGTAGCTCTTTTTGTCTGGAGGCTGACTCATAGTGCAGCTGGAATTAATGACCACTACTGGGCGTAACCAAACTTTTGTAACTACACATTTTTAGTTCTTGAAGGTCCCTTTCGTTGCAAAGAACAGTCACCACAATGACAAAAGGCACTAATATTTTGGATTATAAATTGCCATGAACCCATGAGAAGTATCATAGAAAAAAATTAAATAAGCATTATTTCAGGAGAACTAGGTAATCAGAATTTTAATGGGGCAATTTAAACATGCCAAACAAAGGCTGGAAGAATGGTGGGCATGATACTCATGCTACTTTTGAAATCTACCTTAGGCTGGCAAGACGCATGGAATTATATGTTACATGCAGCAGAAGCTGTTAAAAGCCTCTCTGTGTTATGTTCTCTCCCTCTCATGAAATGTTAGAACCACTTTTGTTTTTTTATGATGTCACTCAGTTGATTTTGCTGGTAGCCCTGTGCTATGTGTGATATGTGGTTCTGGTCTAAATATTTTATCCTAACAACAAATAAGTCAGCAGGTAATATTGGGAGATAATAAACTGCCAAAGGTCAGCCTGTCAACTTCATGGCTGAACAGAGATTATGTTTCCTTACATATGTTTCCTTTGAAATCTAGGCACTCTTAAATATGTACCTGATACAGCACAATGGTTAATATTCAAGCTACAGCTGCCTTGATGTAAATGTTCTCAAGGGTGGAACCAGTAGAGTTAGATGTTGCTTATAACTACCTTAATGAACATTTTACCTATATAATGACCAAAAGTTTCTCATGGATATGCTTTACATTCAATGGGCTGCATGATAATTGCTATAAAGCAATCTCATGTTCAAGCAGGCACAGTTTCTTGTTCCTGCAGTCTTTGAAGATGAAATATGTGTATTTCATGAAAGAAGGCAGCTCACAATTAAACAAAAAATGCAGTTCAAACAAAGCAATAGATAATACAAAAGTTAAAAAAACAAAGCATATTAAAAGTTAAACAATTGTATTAAAAACATTAATTGAAACGGTTTTAAAGGCCATTACAATGTAATAATAATGGTAAAAAATACAATATGATACATTCCATTTAAAAAAACTTCTGTAACAGATAGTTAACACTCAAAAGGCCTGAGTAAGCAGAAAAGTCTTTTGTCTACCAGTCGAAAGAGAGCAAAGAGTGGATGAACGTGGTTTTCTGTGGCAAGAAGTTCCACAGTCTGGGAGTAGCTACTGAGAATATTCTCTCCCATGTCCTTACAAATATTCCCGTGATGGTGGTGAGACTGATAGAATGCCTTTCCCAAGAATCTTAAAGGTTGGCCAGGCTCATCTTGGGAGATATGGCAAATTCAAAGAAACAAGCCCCATTCCAAAGGGAAGCTGATACACCATAGAATCATAGCATGAGCTGTCATACAGTATAAAAAATTCACACAGAGAAATTATCAATGATGGTGATGGTGAATCAAGTGTCTGTGGCACTGCTTTGTTATGCTGATGGGTAGGATAAACAAGCTATATAACAGGAGTAACTATTGGTATTGATTTATTTGCTGCTAGCCATGTACATGATGATGCTTTATAACTTAAACAACAACACAAGAAAAGTCCCTGTCCCAAGGAGCTTACACTCCAAAATTTCACAGTAGCAAGAAAACACTACAGAAGATTATGTGTGAGAGACAGAAATAATAAGGGACAAATGAGAACAAATTAAAGCATTCTTTTAGTCTACACATGTATTTAGTCTTATTATCTTTTTATGCCTTTGGGCAACATACTAACCTTGTCTATAACTTTGCCCTTGCCCCTCACGCCAGACAGTCCAAAGGGGTGCAGTTCCATTGCTCTGCAAGACAAGCAAACATGGTACCTATTATGCACACAGTATACTATGAGGCAAAAAACAAAACCAAACAAAGCCTTTGGAACAAGTTTTGTTATGTTGCTATTCAGTTCTGACATGAAACCCACAGTGTCTTCACTTCTATGGGATCTCCTTTAAAAACTCCAGAAAATGTGTTCTCGGTTATTCCATTAAAAAAGGTGGGAGGGAGAGCGAGAGAGCAGGACAAAGGTAGGGTAGATGTAGGAAAGGTGGATATTCCCATGTGAATCATTATCTCCTTCCTGGAAGAGATGTATCCAGATGGAAAGGAACCAAATTTTGATAATTGTCAAAAGTATTTTTTTTAAAAAAGCATTCCTATCACAATTCTTCTCACTACTCACCGTATCAAGCTTTCTTTTCTGACTCTGACTCAGTCTGCAATACCCAAAGCTAATAATGTGCAAAATATCATAATGAAAAAATGAATGAGTTTTTTTCTTACAAGAACTACACTGGCTTCTAGTTTGTTTCTGAGCAAAATTTCAAGAGCTGGCTTTGATCTACAAAGCTCTAAATAGTTTGAGGCCAAGATACCCGAAGACCACATCCTCCCATATAAGTCTGCCTGGAGGCCTTGTTGCATGTCCCAACACCTCACAAGGCTTGGTTTGTGTGCACACATGACAAGGCTTTCTCTGTAATAGCATCTCCCTGTGGAACTCTCTGCTAAGAGAGGTTAGGCTGGGTCCATCTCTTCTCTGTCTAATGGGCAGCTAAAATGGTGTTCCACATGGCCTTTAGTCCTTGAAACAGCTCTGGCTGTTTGATTTGATTTTAGTTTTAAATTATTTTTAAGGAGCATTTTTAGTTTATGTTTTAAATATTTTTATCTATTGTGTGTGGCCTCAGGGCCTCTGGTTGATATAGAAATGCCATAAACAAACAAACAAATTCATTGAAAATACTTTTGGTGTTTTATTTAAGGGAGAAGTTCCAAATTTTCACTTAATTTCATTAAAGACAAAATGTGGTGTCAACAACCAACAATGGGAAATTTCACTAGCCATAATGAACTGCTTCACTTCCTTTGACAGTCATCAGATATTCCATATAAAGAGGACTTTTGCTTTGAATATTACTTTAGGTTACATCTGAGCAGTCCTCCAATTCCCCCTTTCTTTTAGCCAGTGTTTTATTGAACTATAAAATCCTCATTGTGACTCCGTGGTTAAGGTCAGTACTTTTACACTTGGAAGATATGACAGGAAATGTACACACACACTGTTACCCAATCCTAGGCCTTCCTAATGTACTCATCTCCAGCCAATCTGCCAAGTCATTAACCGCCCGTCACTGCACCCCTGAAGCAACCCGGTTGCGTACTCTTTAAGCTGAGGCATTTCGGAATAACTTCAGCATCAACAGAAAAACATCAGATGTCCAGTGCCTGACCCACTGGACAGCATGAGTCATGGACAAAGTGTCCTTTCTCATTTCATATTTTAAAGTGTCCCTTTTTGTCCAGGTCTGCTTGTCACGTATTTCCTGTAAATTTGAGCAAAGACAAGGCTCGGGCATTTGTCTCTATAGATAAACAAACAGAGCCATTTCTTGAGCAAAACACTATCATGCCTTTTTACCTGTGAGCTGGCATGGTAATTCCTCAGGATGGCAAAATTTCCACTTACGAAAAATTTGAAAGAAAAGCTACAGCAACATGTATATTGAAACGGTTGCTCAAACTGTGTTCACAATGCTATGTTTCTCTTTGTAATGTGAGTTTGTGCACATTGTGAGCATATGAATAAGGCAAGCTATACATTTAGTCAGCCAGCGGGTCCCATTAGAAAGGACAACAACACTTGGTTATGGTACTGTGGACTGCTAAACGGACAAATAAATGGGTCCTACATCAAATCAAACCTGAACTATCCCTAGAAACTAAGATGACTAAACTGAGACTATTGTAATTTGGACATATCCTGGGAAGAGATGAATCACTACAAAAGATGATAATGTTTGGTAAGGCAGAAGGCAGTAGGAAAAGAAGAAGAACACATTACAGGTGGATAGACTCAAGGAAGCCACAGTACTGAATGTGAAAGACCTGAGCAAGGTAGTTGATGACCAGGTATCTTAGAGGTCTCTCATTCATAAGACTGCCAGAAATCAAAGTTGACTTGGTAGCAATTAACAGCAACAACAGGTACCTTACTTACCACCTTTGTTACTCTTGCCACTACATTCACTTGATTCTCTTTCTTTGGATACTCTTCAGCTCCATCACTCTTCGTATCTCCCACAGGTTACTTTTGTGCCTCGCATGTGTGTATATCCTTCTCACCCGCGCAGTTCTGATGAAGAAGATCTAGAAAGACAGAGTCCCCCACTAGAAGTGTCAGATGGGGAGACTGATACTGGGGAACCTGGTCCTGGAATTATGAGTGGAGAAGCAGGTGAGCAAATGAAAAGTAAAGACTGTGGCCATTTTCGCACCGGGCATTTAAAATGGTGCAGAGCAACCTCTGACGGAGGTCTTCTGCCCCATAGAGTGGACTGGGGTGGACTACTTTTTGTAGTTCCACACCTCAGTCCAGTTCTGCACAACCGGAACTGGTCGTGCAGTGTGCTTTTTAAAAATCTCTTTTTTGAGGTTTTTAAAAAGCATGGAGCAGGCACCCCCGTCCTGCTCCATCGCCGCGCTCTGGAGCAGATTTGCAGGCGCGCGCAAGTGCGTGCCTGCAGATCTTCTGGGAGCAGGCTTTTGGCTGGCGAGCTTCTCCGGTGGGTGGAGAGCATCTGCCAACCGGAAGCCGCCATTTTGGACGCCAGACAACTGCGGAGCACTGAACTCACGCTGCTGCTCTTCGCGACGGACTCGTCCAGACACAGGAAAATTCCAGTGAGTCCCATTTCTGCCTGATAAACACCCCACGTGCGGAAAGGGCCTGTATTCCACATCATGGCCCACCTGACTTATTCTTCTTTTCTAATCCATCCCTGGCCGTTACTACATTTCTTTCATTGAAAGGGTCAGAGTGTAACCATAGGACCAAAGTAAGTCACAGCCATGCTGAAGGAAAAGTATCCTGAACAGACAAAATTTTTTAAAGCTGAGTTGTTATTAGGCTTTTAGGAATCACAACAGAAAGCAGTTCAAGTATTTCAATAGTTTTCTAACTGGTACTTTCTAATAATAGTAATAATTATCTGAAATGTAAGGGAAAGGTTCAACATCAGTAGTTTGTTTTCATTTGATGCTTGTTTAGTAATTTTCCATTATGAGATAATGACTGCTAGCTAATATTTATCTATTATACTCCTATGATGTGCTATACATTGTTGTAGGCTGCTGTCAGGTAGATTTTCCAGAACTACAATAAATTGTAAAGCGAATATTTGCTTTGATGTGAGATTGTTTAGCTGGAATGCTGTCATGTGGATCAGCATAGTTTAAATAAACTATGTTCATTTCACTAATGCCTTCATTTGTGAACCCTAAAAGGGGCAAGTTTCTCCTCCATTCTCCATCCTTGCTCTTCATCCAACTTCGTTAAAAAAATCCTCCTGTTTTCCTAAGTGACTTGCTGCACTTTATTTCTTGAAGTTTCTGTCAGAACTCCCACCTACTATTACCACTCCATTCTACCAAATCTCCCCTCAGAGATGCATCCTGTTAAATAAAGACTTCCATTTAAGCCCTTAGTCCTCATTCACATTTAAAACCAAGTCCATGCACCAAATGCATCTTTTCACATAGGCCATTTCCGCACTAGCCTGTTATAGCACGATGATTCCACTTTCAACATCCTCTGGAATCCTGGGGTTTGCAGTTTCGGGAGGGGCCATTTGGCCCCTCCCGAAACTGCAAACCCCAGGATTCCAGAGGATGTTGAAAGTGGAATCATTACGCTATAGCAGGCTAGTGCGGAAATGGCCACAATCTTTTCTTAAACTTGTCTCTCCTCCCCCCCCCCGCCGCCTCTGTTGTCTTCTTTGCTATTGAAATGGTAAGTATAATTCCTTCTTCTATGGAAGAGAGCTATAGGAATGGTATGGCCTTCCCACTGCCATCACCAAAATCATTTTTTTCTGTTAGTCTATAAACTCAGGGGTACTGAGGTAACTTTTTCTTTGCTGCTGAGATAACTTTGTTGCTGCTGCTTAAGATGTTGGCTTTAATTACATAAGAAATTGCTCCATCCAAGCAGCACTGGATATGTACCAACGTGTCTAATTTACCTTTAAATAATAGCAATAACTTTTATCATTCTCAAAAAAAGCCAAGTGGTAATTAAACCAGAATAGACAAATAGTTTTCTTTTCTCCTCAAACCTCTCTCTCCAACTAACTGCTCACTCTTTCCACAGTGAACTACTAACAGAACCCTTCTATGCAATCCCATCTCAGAAAAAGCCACCCCAGACAATCAGAACAGTACATTTTCCTCCCTTATTCTTTCCTAATAACTAACATATCACTTTACAATTCTCCCAGCGAACAGCTAGTTCCAGCTAGTATACTCCCACAGAATCAGTGACATCTACATTAAGTACTGAGTTGCTAGTTCTTTCAGTAATTCTACTACACTTGCAATTAGCAATTCAATTTAGTATACATATAGTTATAATATCTGTTAACCCAATTCAATCTCTAACAAAACCCAACAATCTCTTGTTTCTCAATTGAAGCTCATTGGCTTAGGAGCACTTTTTAAAAACATTTATTTATTTATTTAGTCTGTGGTATTCTGTAAAGATTCAGTCACATGTGACATTGTTATTAATAATTTGTTGGGACAGATAGATAAACAGTGTACTCTGGATTTTTCTATTCTCTTTTCACCAGATATATCAACAGCTGTCTGTTCTTTGTGTACATATCATTTGCACATACTTTTCTCCTGTGGATTTCCTGTGATTCCATTTTGACTGGCTTTGCCAATTGCTATAACAGATCTACTTTTAAAATGTTTTCATTTAAAATTAAAGTGTTCTGAACATTAAAGATGCTGAATTGTTGTGAGCCTTCGAGTTGTTTCTGACTTATGGCGACCTAAAGTGATCTTATCATGGGTTTTTCTCAGGAAGATTTGTTCAGAGCAGGATTGCAAAATATCCCCAAACCTTATTCTCACCCCAAAGGAACATTATCATAATACAGATATTACATTTTTGAATGACTGTCTTGGATATGTATTTATGCTGATGACTTCCCTGATGTAAAGATGGGATTTCCCTGTACCTTCCTGAGCCAGGGAAATGCTTTCCCTTCATGTGAAAGGGGAAGTGCCATAGCTATTCAAGGGAAAGAACACAGCTCATAGAGACATGCACTGAATGCAAAACATTTTTGAATCCTTGGCATTCACTGGTAAGACTTGGGGGGAAAGCTCCCTTCTGAAATATCAGAGAGTAATAGCAAGTGAATATTTTTTATTGATTGATTGATTGATTGATTTGATACCCTGCCTTTCTCCCAGTACGAGAGCCAAAGTGGCTTACAGTATGAGTTAAAACAAAATAGCTAAAACAATATGGGTACAAAAGTTTAAAAAGCATTAAACAATCAATCCAATGAAAATATAAATCTCATACAATTAAAAAGACACTAAGGACATATCACATATTTGAAAAAAAAATAAAACAGCACACCCACATCCTTCTAGCTCAACCTATTACAGGCTGAAGCCCTGCTTAAATAAGAAGGTCTTTGCTTTCTGGCAAAAAGATAGATGAGAAGGGGCCCATGAAGACTCTCAGTAGGCTGGGAGCAGCTGCTGAGAAGATGCTCTCTTGTATCCTCATCAGACAAGATTGTGAGGGTCGTAGGATGGAAAGTTTTTCGCCAAAGATTATAAGAATCAGGCAGGCTTATATGGATCTTAGTTCATGATTGAATTTAGGTCATATTGAACTTAGATGGATCAATAGCCCAGATCAGCAGAAGATAATTTCTACTGTTCTAGTAAAGCTACCTCACATATCTCTTTTGCCTATTTCTTCCCATAGGCAGTAAGAAAAAAATCCGACTTTACCAGTTTCTTCTCGATCTGCTTCGGAGTGGAGATATGAAGGATAGCATCTGGTGGGTAGATAAGGAAAAAGGTACTTTCCAGTTCTCCTCCAAACATAAAGAAGCTCTGGCTCACCGTTGGGGTGTTCAGAAAGGCAACCGCAAGAAAATGACCTACCAGAAAATGGCACGGGCATTGCGAAATTACGGCAAGACCGGGGAGGTCAAGAAAGTCAAAAAGAAGTTGACATATCAGTTTAGTGGTGAGGTGATGGGCAGGGGCGGCATGGATAGAAAGCACTATTCTCTTTGAACAGGGGTCTAAATCCTGAAAAGCCAAAAAACAAGGACACACGAGCTGGACTAATGGCAGAGATGAATGGCTGAACAATACCTCTGTACTGTGCTTCCCATCCCTCTCTCACTGAGGTATTCCAACATCCAGTGTCTCTGGTACGAATATTCTTCAGATCTGAAATTCCTACTTTGCTTCTGTACAACAGGCTGGACATAGTAGGGACTTTGTTTTTTAAAGAAAGAAATGTATAAATATATTATTTTCAGAAAGTATTTGATTGCGCTGTAATTAAAACATGCGATTGGATGAAAGGGGTTTTTTGTCCTCCGCTCCTAGCTTTTAAAGTAGCATTAATAGAGGCTCTGCTATATTTCTCCATGGCTAGAGAGAAATTTGCAGATTCTGGAAATATGTCTTACTATGCAAATACTAATAACATGTAAATATTTAATAAAACCAAGTATACTCTGAATACATATTCTCTTCTTTTTCACTTCAGATCGAAGATGTTTTTCTCTTCCTCCTCTTACTCCCCCCCCAAATATTGTCTCTGTTGTCACAGATTCAAAAGGCTGAATCTGCGACTGATTGAGATTTTCCACCTGATTGATCACCTCTGGAGCACACCTATAAAGGGAACCTACCTTTGTTAGTGTGCTGCATTTTTGTTACTGCTCCACACTGCTTCTTACACACATATTCTATTCTTCCATATTCAACATTCTCCATTTAAATTAGGAAGACCTACAGCATTTACTAATGTATATGTCTGTTTTTAAGTATTCATAGGAGCTAACAAGACTTCTAAAGGGCACATACCAAACCAAAGGATTGTGAGATAACCTAGCTACAAGGATATTTTGTTGTAGTTGTTTTGTTGTTGCTGCTGTTCTGCGTAGATAAGTGACACTGAAAATACATTGTGTTTTATGTTGTTGATTTAAGTGCAACATACAATATATCAGTAAGATTCATAGCAAGTACTTAGAATCCTCAGTGCCCCAGATCTTGTCTGATCTTGGCAGCTAAGTAGAGTTAGACCTGTATAATACTTGGAACAGAGATTATCTGAGATTACCAGGCTATGGCCCTTTTCGCATGGCATTTTTGATGCAAAAGGGCCCTCGAGCATGGCGCACATGTGAGGAGCAGTCCACATGACAGACTCACATTTGCATGATGCTCCAGAGCCTGGCAGGGACTGCTCATGCACTTTTTCATTTTCAGCTTTAAGCCGAAAATGGTGCGCGGTCGCGCATCACTCCAGGGCCCCGCATACACTTACCTTGTGTGCAGAGCCTCGGGAGCCAGACCGGTCACGCTTCCTGTCCAGTGCGGCCTAGGAAGGTCCCAGGCTGCACTGTGAAAGGAAGAGGGGGGCTCTCACATGAGCGGGTGGCAGCTGCAGAGCTGAAGGAACTGGAACGCAAGAGCCTCTTGCTGGAGGCTGTTCGCGTGAGCTCCGCACCCCAGCACCATGGAAAGGGTCCAAATTAGGAGGAAGGCAATGGTAAGCTACCATTGAGTATTCCTTACCTAAGGAAAAAATATGAAATTCATGGTTTTGTTATAAGTCAACACACAGCTTGAAGGCACACACTTAGAATTATCTTTATTATATATATTAAAAAATGACTATGGCTAGAATCCTCCTGGTTAGTTCCAGCTAGAGTTAAACCCACTGAACCACCTCTTGAATGATGAGTCTACATGTAGATAAATCAGTGGGTCTACTCTGAGACTTTCAGGCCCATGGTTTTTAAAATAAGAATTCCAGTTATTATTTATTTCCCTTTTCTTTCTTTGTCCTTTCTTGAACTCAGAGTTGGCTTTATGCCACTCTAGGTAGAAGTTTCACAATCAGCACAGACTGCATCTCCCTACTCTGAGTTTCTAGAGGTTACCCTCATGTGAGCAGGCCCTGTCTAATCCTGTCTCAAGTTCTACCTGTTTCCTAGTATCTTAACATTAGTCCATAAGGCTTAGGGCCTTTCCACACTACACTGTTATAGTCCTATTATTCCACTTTCAACATCATATGGAATCCTGGGGTTTGCAGTTTAGGGAGGGGCATTCAGAATTCTCAGCCAGAGAGCTCCGTGGCCTCAGTAAACTACAAATCCCAGAATTCCACAGGAGATTGAAAGGGGGAATGATAGCACTATAATAGTGTAGTGCAGAAAGGTCCTTAGTGTAGCCAGGTAAGGATCATCTATGGTTCTGATGTTTCATGGCCCAAACCTGAGGCCTAGGGACAACACTGGTGATGTCATTATAGTAAATTTTAAGCATCACTCACAGTTGTTCAGAGCATGGCATTCAAACAAACACAAAGTCAAACAATGAGAACTTATTTCTCTGTTTGGAAATTAGGCTTTGCATTGAATGGAAGGAACCCTTCTGAGTTCTGGTTTTAACACCTTTGCAAGCTCTGATTTTAAGAACACCCAGAAGAGGTAGTTCAACAAAAGAAAGTTTTCCGAGCTCTGCTTTGACGATAAAAACCCAAACTTCTTCCAGATCTATTTTTAACAATCTGTAAATACTTATTATAACACATGAGAATCATCTTGCCACCAAAGAAATGCTCCTCAAAAAAGGAAAGTATTTTAAACTCTGCTTTTAATAGATTGCTCCAATTAACCAGTGCCCTTCCCTACCCACATTTTCACTGGTTTACAGTCAGGTTGTGTACTCTTATCACCTCCAGAATAACAATGGCCAGTAATCTGTACCAGTTCTTTAGTTAAATATATTTAATGAAGAAACTACTTAGTTAAGTATACTTACCTAAGTAAACTCTGGAGGCCCAAACTCCTTCAACCCAGATGGGAATGTCATTCAACTGTGCTTCGATTGCTAGCAGAAGGTACCCCGTTCTCCCCATGCAGCTTATTCCTAGTAAAGTAGTTTGCAGAGGGAAGTTATGCTTCTGGTAATAGTATTACAATTGTGACCAAGGCCCTTTCCGCATGCATTTGCCATGCAAAAGGGCACCTGGACTGTGAGACGATTGTGAGGAGCGATCTGCACAATGCAGTCATAATCGTGCAATGCTCCAGGGGTCAGCAGGCGCCAATCGCGCGCCTTTTCATTTTCAGCTAGAAGTCAAAAATGGTGCACAATCATGCATTGCTTCCAAGCCCTGCATACACTTACCTGGTGTCCGGAGCCTCCAGAGCCACGCCGGTCACGCTTCCTGCCCCAGCGCAGCCTGGGACTCCCAGGCTGCACTGCTGAAGGAAGAGGCAGGGCTCTTGTGTGAGCAGGCAGCTCACGCAGAGCTGAAGCAGCAGGGACATGAGAGTTTCTTGCCGGAGGCTGCTCGCACGATCCCCGCACCCCAGTGCCTGAAAAAGGTAAGATGTGGAAAGGGCACAAATAGTGATATGAATACAGAGCAGTTACCTAGATTAACTCATTCATCATTGTTTTGTATTTAAAATCGTTAACTAAGTAGCTGATACAGAATACTGGCCAGTAATTATAATGGCCATTAAATGTTTAGGGGTGGAGGAAGTGATCATAATTACAACAATGATGATTTTAGGCCATTTCCACACCACACTACTACAGTGCTATTATTCCACTTTCAACATCCCACGGAATCCTGGAGTTTGCAGTTTAGGGAGGGGCCTTTAGAATCCTCAACCAGGGAGCTCTTTGGCCTCAGTAAACTACAAACCCCAGAATTCCACCGGATGTTGAAAGTAGAATAATAGCATTAGAACAGCGTAGGGCAGAAATGGCCATAGACTGAAAGGACAAGAGACAGCAGAACAGTCTCAGCTCTGTATGGCCCTTTTTGCATGGCATTTTCCATGTGAAAGAGGGTCTGGAGCATTGCACGATTGTGAGGAGCGATCCGCATGACGCATTCACAATCGTGCGATGGTCCAGGGGCCAGCAGGCACCGATCACACACTTTTTCATTTTTGGTTAGAAGCCAAAAATGGTGCACGATCACACATTACTCCTGGGCCCCGCACGCACTTACCTGGCTAGCGGAGCCTCCAGCGCAGTGCCAGTCACACTTCCTGCCCCAGTGCAGGCTGGGAGACTCCCAGGCTGCACTGCAGAAGGAAGAGGCAGGGCTCTCGAGTAAGCAGGCAGCTTGTGCAGAGCCAAAGGACCCCGGATGCGAGAGCCTCTCATCAGAGGCTGCTCACGTGATCCCCGCACCCCAGCGCTAGAAGACGGTAAGGTGCAGAAATGTCTTGTCAGAAGAGACTCCTTTTGGTTTTAATGAGATTTATAGCTTTAAAATACTGAGAATCTAAAATATTCCAAACAAGTTTCAAAGTTTTCTTTGGTGGTAGGCAAAGGAGAAAGAATCAAACAGATAGAAAAGAAGGGCAAGGAAAAGGATTAATTGGAAAAAGTGGATATAGAAGAAGAGAGAAGGATGAGAGCAAGAAGGATGGGGAATAAGGAAGAAGACAAATGTAGCCTGCAGAACTGCAGATGGGAGGGAGAAGGAAAAAAAGAGGAGAAATGGAAGGGAGGATAGTAGAGAAGGAGTGAGAAATGAGTGCCACTAAGAGAAGTAGGAGTGGGGGCAGAAATCAGAGAAGCGAAGAGAAGATGATTAGCCAGGAGATTTAGGCAAGGAAAGGAAGGAAGGAAGGAAGGAAGGAAGGAAGGAGAAAAGATGGAAAGATGGAAAGAAAGAAAGAAAGAAAGAAAGAAAGAAAGAAAGAAAGAAAGAGAAAAGAAAGAAAGAAGCAAACAAACTACAGAATGAGGAAGAAGATTAGGATAGGCAGGAGTTGTAGGGGAGGGAAAGGAATGAGTGATCAAGAATGCAGGGCAGGACAAGGTGTTTAGCCAGGAGCTGTGGCAGGGATTGTGGAGAAAGACAAAATAGACCAGAGAGAAAGATTGAGAGAGAGAGAGACTGAGGAGGGGGAGGGAGGGAGGGAGGTGAACTCAATAAATAAAATAGATAGGAATAAAGTGACTAAGTAGATCTGAAGAAGAGAGGTATTTGTACCAGGCTTTTTGGTAACAGTGCTCCTCAGATATATGCCTCAGACCAAGAATTGTACTGTAGCTTCAACCATTAAGGTAGAATGAGGAAGGAGCAGAAGTTAACAGTACGATAGGAAAAGCTTCAAAGCACCAGTCCTTTGATACCATATTTAGTGATATTTAAGGCACTGAATACTGAGTAACTCATTATTTCCTTATGCTTACAAGTCCCTGCCAGCCACAATTTCAGTGAATTTGAGAGGAGAAACAGAGAGAGAAGGCGGATGAGAAGAAAACCATCTGGAGATCTACAGCAGCCATTCTGAAGTACCATGTAGTCGTAGGGGCCAGTAGCATACACTGAAAAGCAAAACATTTCAAGCTGGTGTTTCATCTCAGGATTCCTTTCCTCAGCCTAGCCCTGACATCTGGGAACCCTAATCAGGCTACTTTTTAACTTTCCTCCAGTAGTACTCAAAAGCCCAGCCTCATTTCATTCAGGCCAACCCACCAGAATGAACTGAAGAAATCCCTATCATGTTTAATAGTCCATTAATTATCACTGAAGAACAACAATTGATTTTAAATAAACCTATATCAATGATGGAAATAGTTGAAGCTATCAGGAAATTGAAGAATGATAAGGCTCCCGGACCGGACAGCTTTACTGCAAAATATTACAAAATTATAGAACACGAACTTTCAATACCTTTGCAGAATACAATAAATGAGATAATAAAGGAGGGAATACCAGATACGTGGAAAGAAGCTAATGTAGTGCTGATTCCAAAAGAAGGTAGAGACTTAACAGATGTCAAGAATTACAGACCAATTTCATTATTAAATACTGACTATAAAATTTTTGCTATAATTCTGGCTGAGAGACTTAGAAAGGTTCTTCAAGAAATCATACATGAGGATCAGAATGGCTTTCTACCAAAGAGATCATTGAGAAACAATAATGGTATTAAATATAATTGAGTACTATGAAAAGCATAATGAAAGAAAATTGGCAATGATATTTGTTGATGCGGAAAAGGCCTTTGATATGATTAATTGGTCATTCTTGAAGACGGCGATTAAACAAATGGATGCTGGAAATAAATTTATTTCTTGGATTGAAGCAATTTATAGCCAACAACAAGCAAGATTGATCATTAATGGAGAGAAAACAAAATGGATTGAACTACATAGAGGAACAAGGTAAGGATGCCCTCTATCTCCTTTGTTATTTATTATGTCGATGGAAATACTTAATAATGCCATAAGAGAGGATAAGGCTATCAGAGGCGTCCAGATTAAGAAGTATCAATACAAACTTAAAACATTTGCTGATGATTTGGTTTTATTTTTGGATGACCCACTTAGTAGCATTAAAGGACTGATGGACACTCTTCGAGAATATGGCGACTTTTCTGGCTTTAAGATTAACAAGGAAAAAACAGTTTTTCTAACAAAAAATATGAGGGAGATTGAAGAGAAGGAATTATTACATCTAACAGGTTTTAATAAAGGACAAAAAGCAAAATATCTGGGCATTTGGGTTGCAAAAAGAAATAATGAATTGTTTCAAAATAATTTTGAAAAAAATGGAAAGAGATAACAAAGGACTTGGAGAATTGGACTCATATGCGGTTATCTATGATGGGAAGAGTGGCAGTCATAAAAATGAATGTACTTCCAAAAATGAATTATCTTTTTCAAAATCTCCCTATTATTACAAATATTAAGACCTTTATACATTGGAAGAGAGAATTAACCAGATTTATATGGCAAGAAAGAAAGTCTAGGATAAAATGGAACATTATGACAGACCTAACAGTTAGAGGAGGGATGGGGTTACCAGATCTGCAGATATATTATAAGGCAGCAGCATTCACTTGGATAAAAGACTGGGTGGGTTTACAAAACACAAGAATGCTGGCATTTGAAGGAGCTGACTTAAGAATGGGGTGGCATGCCTATATGTTTTATGGAAAAGCAGTGATAGACAAAGACTTTTTGCATCATTTTATAAGAAAATCATTATTAAAGATATGGAACGAATACAAGAATAAAAACATTAGGCAGCTACCCTCATGGGTTTCCCCTCAAGAAGCTTTTTTTGGAAGATGGACTGAATCAGATAAATGGTTGCGATATGAAGACATAATAGAGAAGTCAAATTCAAACACTTTTAAGATGAAATCAAGAGAAAAATTGGAATTAGAGGGAATAAAATTGAATTGGTTTCCTTACAGACAGACAACCAAGAGATTTCAGATGGATATGAAAATTCATGGAATAGAACAAAAAGAGAAAGGAGGGGTATTGAAGTGGCTGTGTGAAGACCCACCACATTTATTATCTCATCTATATCAGGAAATTTTACAGCAAGAAAGGGAAGAGGAAACAGTTAAGTCTGCAATGACATTGTGGGCTCAAAATATTGGACATTCAATTCAATTAGAGTCTTGGGAGCAAAGCTGGCAATGGACACAAAAATTTACAGTAGCTCAGAACCTGAAGGAAAATTATTATAAGCTTTTACATTGATGGTACATGACACCAGAAAAATTGAAGAAGATATATAATACAGGAACAGGGCAGAGTTGGAAGTGTCAAGAAACTGTTGGTACACTATTTCATATGTGGTGGACATGTCCTAAGGCTAAGAAATATTGGAATGAAATACATAATATGATATGTACAATACTGAGGGTTCAATTTGATAAGATACCAGAATTTTACTTATTAAATATGACACATATGTTTAATGGAACTGTCATAAAGAAATGTTGGAGAATAATATTATATATGATTACGACAGCTCGTATTGAATATGCAAGGTTATGGAAAACTCAGCAAATACCTACAATAGAGCAATGGTGGGCAACATTTATTGAAAATCGTAATGCAGATATAGTCTCTCAGAGATTAAAAGAGAAATCAGATGATGAGATTAATAAAGAATGGCAAATTGTTTTGGATAACGGCTGGGTTCTGACAGAAGACAATGTGTAATCCATGGTAGAGAATTTTTTTAGGAGGTGATAAATAGTTGAATATCATGGAACAAGTATATGGGGGTGGAAAAGCAGGAACTGTCTTTTTATATTAACAATATATCGTGATACATACATTGACATGTCAAAGAAATAACAGAAAATGAAATCTAGAGAGGAGTGGAAAACAGTAGAAACAATTCAATGAAATGTACAATGAGAAATGTGTGTTTTATATGTTGGAATTGTAATAAAATTATTTAAAAAAAATAATCCATTAATTAGCTAAACATTTTCATTACAGAGGCAGTTGAATGAGTTCTTCTGTATGTTTATGTGAAACAAAAGTTCACAAAATGTACAGTGCAGTCTAGATAGCATGCATTATCTTTCCAACACTGCCACCTGGTAGCCAGAAACACAGTAGCAACAGGAATTGCGAGAGGCAGCTAAAACCATCCACCATTCCCTGGGCTTCTGAACATGAAAACAAATCTGAACTAAAGAAATAAATACATATTTTAGAACTTGACAGCTAGAAAGTTTACATAAGAACCACCAACAGAATGGAGCTGTGAGCTAGCTCGCAGCACACTCTTCAGAAAGGAAGGGACAGAGACAAAACTCTGAAGAGTCTGCCCTGGCCATGTGGACACCAAATTCTCCTAATTTCCATATGAAGTTTCACAGATTACATTTTACATTACAGCAGCCATGCATGAGATTAACATTACGTAACTGTCACTAGCTGCTGATTGTCAAAAACAGGAAAAGCCTTCACTAGTTGGCACATATAAGAGCTGTAATCCAAAAGGCAACTTCTCCAAGGTACTGTTTTGATGTGATGTTAGGGAAGCACAAAGAGAGGGCTCATGGATCTCAAGTACCACAGAGGTGGGGGACATAATGTACCACTGTAGCCCAAGATATTTTGTTGCCTGAGGAGGAGCAGCAAATTGCAACCTTAAACAGTTCATGTCAGGGCTCATACCACTCAAAACTAGGCAAGTTATTTTGGCACCTGAGGCAGAAAATC
Organism: Ctenosaura bakeri; assembly: GCA_948474755.1. NCBI lineage: Eukaryota > Metazoa > Chordata > Lepidosauria > Squamata > Iguanidae > Ctenosaura > Ctenosaura bakeri. The sequence continues at coordinate 1,175,564 of CAOLHI010000937.1, forward strand.
CGACAAGTATTTCCTTTCACTCTATTCTCCAGTGGCAAAACACAAAAACAAATTCAGCAATAATTTGGCACCTCTTTTTGTCTTCCCCGAGGTTGCCACTTCACTTTATCCAATGGTAGGACTGACCCTGTTATATGCAGAGACACATTGTGCCTTACCACCCAATGAGGTCCATGTTTGTAAAGGTAGCTACATGACACAGGGGGCAGATTTTCTTCATTATAAGGGTGTCCCAAGAGCAGGGTTTGTCCTCCCAAATGGATCACAATCATTCTCTTATATGGGAAAAATGAAAGGGAGTACAATATGAACATCACTGCTGTGAATCTTCCATGTAACTTTGCTGCTCCCCATTTGGGGTAGGGGGGACATGCTGTCTTTCTGACTGAAGTCCTTTTATGTCTTGTTCCATAGGGGACAGTGGGAGTTTGGGGGTTCATGTTTTTCATAAACGTGTTGCAAAGTAGGGAAATGATTGTAGGATATCTTTGAACTAGGTTTGGCTCCTTTCAAACTGACAAAGTTGATAATAGCCAGACTTAAGCATGTTTGCATATCATTCATTTTAATGAGAGAGTTATACTTGGACTAAATGTTCTCTCTTAAATAAAAAGGACATAATAGTACCTACCTATGTGTGAATCACACCAATAGTGTCTGAATTGCTATTTGTAGTTAGAGGTTATGTATGTGAGGTAACCATACAGATGCAAATCATGCAGGATGGAAAGGGCAAGGAAAAAGAGCATCATTGTGAGCCCTGGGATTTGCATAAGTCTGCCATCAAATGAGCAGCAGGGCCTATCTTGGGTGGTTCACACTGCCTGACACATGGAACCCAGCTATATTTATCCTGGCTAAAGAATTCTGTCAAGTGCTCTGTACTGTTGATAAGGTGGTAGTGCTGACAACAGTGGGAGAACAAGGGGGAGGAGCTGGAAGGGGGCTTGCCAATGGTATTTCTTTGGCAGGGGTAGGGGTCTTGGAAGTCATTCAGCTTCATTGCACTACCAGTCAGCTCCTGGTTTTTCACCTCACAAGCCAACCTTAAGATGCCAGAACCTGCGAAGAAACCAGGTAAGGTGCACAACTGGAGACCGAGGGAATGAATGTATCTTCCTCGTTTTAAGAGTGCAATTGCTAGGTGGAGCAGCTTTGAAACAAGATGCCTTAGCAACGGGGATACTGAGGGGGAAATAAACAGGTGGTTTTCTTTTGAAGTTAGTGCATAGGAGTCTAATTCAAAGGTAATTAAATTAAGGAGGATTAGTTTATTAGAGAAAAACCACATGGCAACCACATGCATACCTCATCATAAGAGCAAGAGTGAAAATACTTTCTTTTCCGAGTTATTTCTTTGCTCTTCTCATCACCTTCAAGTTTGAGGAAGGAGGTACCACTCCTGGAAACTTTCTGGGTAGAAAAAAGGGTCCCATTATATTTCTCCTTTACTGTCATCCAGGCAAAATGTAAGTTTACAGCAAAGTGAGAAAACAAGGCATTTGAGAGTTAGATGTCTCGCACTAAGATTAGTGCTTGCAGTCATCCATAAATAGTAAATTTATCTCCTTTCTCTCCTTTGAAGGAGAATATGAGGATAGAGTATATTTTGTCATCAGAAAAGTCACTTGATACTTTGTCTGAAGGGACATTAAGGTTTAGAGAAGGAAGACAAATTTTAAGATTGTAATTTTAATCATCTACAGCTGCAATGTCAGAATTCTTTAGGACTTCTCTAAATAATGAACAGCTGTCTTTCTGAAAGCTATGTGCATATTGTCTGTCAAGTCCTGTCACTGTAATTATTAGCTAATTCAGTTAATTGCTGTGTTTTCAAAGTTATGGGCAATCCAATAACTAATATTTGCCAAGATTTATAAGGCCACTTATAGGCCTCCTTCTTCTCCAATATCAACTGTCAGTGGAATAGACTGTTCATGCAATATCTGATCTCCGATTTAAGACAGAATTTTTTTTCTTATAATGCTTCTGAATGTTGTAGTTTTTAAAAATAAACTATGATTTTGTAAGGTACAGCACTTATTGCTTTACAGGCTGTACCACTTTGCTCTCTTTCCATCGGGGGCTACCTGAAGGGTCTAATTCATTTTGCTTATGGATGCCTCACGTTACATGTTTAAAAGATGCCTTTGAAAACATAATATGCATGCATGCATGCAAAAGTTTGATGTATAAGCAAATTAAGTGTGTTTAAAAATGCAAGGTACATATATGGGGGCATAATAACTATCAGGGGCATGTACAGTACAGCAACCACAGCAGACATCTGAAAGGGACCCTAAAGAAACCAGGACAGAGGGCTTGCTGCATGGATTATATGATAGCAAAATCAATGGTATCCATTTTGAAGATACAATCAATCTCAACTGCTAGGCACATGTACCTGTAGACAATACATGACTTGAAAGCCACACATGTTGCATTCAAACACTACATTTTTCAGGATACATTAAAAAGAGCTGGGTGATATTTATCAATGAATAATGTTCTAACGCATTTTTGAACTTTTTTTTTTTAGTTCATCCTAATGTGCTACAGAATTTCAGTCCTCCCTTGGTGAATATTCAACAATTCTCAATTCTCCTCAATTTTGCCCTCTGTAGATAGGTGGAGAACTTTAGGTGCAACTGTAAATCCCCTTTTAGTACTGCAAAGTTTGAAATTAACAGGCTGCAACTAATATTACCTATGGTGCAGTACTTTTATGGGTAAAAATAGATAACGTCTTTCCTTTTGCAGAACAATGTATTGGCAGAGAAGACCATTATTTTCTTTGATGTAATATTTAGTAATTATTTGTCAAATGGGGGGTGTGAGATCATTACAAGACTTTTGGCAATTCTTCAACTTTTGAAGTATATTTTTGTTCAAGAATACAAAAGTAAAGACCTAAATCAAGTTATTAGTCCTGACAAGAGTATACACAATGGGAACTTGGTAAGTCAATAATTATGTAACTTCTATTGATTGAATAGGTTTCCTCTCACCAGGCTCTAGCAACTGGGGTTCAGGCCACAGACTGGAATTAGTCATTCCTCTAAATGTTGGGCTGCATGTCTCCTCAGCATTAGGCAGCACACTCAATAAGGGGAAATGCTGGAAGTTACACATCAACAACATCTGGAGAGCCACACACTTCTCATCTCTTTGGCCAGTGTGTTAGTAATCCTTTAGTAGCAAGTGATGACTATTATGTCACCAGAAAAGGGGGAGGGTTAAGACGTTGTCACTGAATGTGTTACTTCAAAATATACACACGTTCCAAGTTCTGTAATACTGTTATTGTTACTTCAGTATTGCTGAAAGAAGTTGCAGAGCTGAGTTCAGTTTCTTCCCATCTTCTTAGATCATTCCTGCATTCCATCCACCAGCATACTAACATATAATTTTATTCAGTAATAACTTTGTTCCCTCACTCCATGTGTTAAAAAATTCCACCTTGCTCTAGAGAATATTCAGTGAAATGATTCTCCTGGTTCTTTAGAGAATTTGGGAAGGCCATTCTTTTAGTGAGCCCTGCTATTAATGGCCACCAGCTTGGAGACAACCTCAGAAGCAAGTTAGACAAAGTCTGAGATTCTCTGTCACTACTAATTTTGATGGCAATATATCAATACCAGTATGAGAGACCATAAGGCTCTATGTACCAATTCTGGGGTCCACAAGTAGGCAGATACTATTGTACCTCTCCCCCTAATATAGAGCTCCAAGATCTCAAGGCCTGGCCCTGAGTTTCCAGTTTTCATCAGTCATCTCCAGGTGGCAGTGCAAATTCTCAAGTTTTGGTGGGCTCAGCTATAGACAAGAGAAAAGGGCTGTGTATAAATCTCCAACACAAAGAATAAGGTAGCAGTTTGCAACAATTTGCAAGACTGATTTGTTGCTTCAACTTGTAAAGACTCTCCAAAGAATCTTGTATTTACTTAGTTAGCTTTCTCTTCTCTTTCAGTGTGGCTCTAGGGCTTACCCTCCACTATATATATCCATCTTCTGGCTAGTAACAAGTAGGCTAGATTAAATGGTCCTTATCTCATCTCCCTAAAGAGACGAAAATAAGTAATCCCTCATTTCCCATTAAGATTTGTGTCTTAATTACCAAACAGGAACATAAATTGTGTATGTATGTTTGTGTGTGCCTGTGTACGCTTGCATATGTGTGTTAATTACAAGCTGTAAGCATATGTGGTAGGTGCTTAATGCACAACATCTAATGACATCACCAGAGGTTGTCCCTAGGTCTCAGGTTTTGACTCAGAAACCTCAGGATCTGGAACCATCCTGAACTGCCAACACTACCTCAGTAACTGGTTGGGCACAGAGGAAAACAAGGAGATAGACTAAGCAGGCCTAACCAGTATGGCCCTTCTTATGTTTCAATGCACACTTGGCCCTTCACATTTATCAGTTTCACTATCATGGATTTTATTATTTGCAAGTTTCTCCCATCCCTGCTCACCCCCAACCTCAAATGCTTCTTTTCTGGGGGAACGTTCTCTCTCAGCAGCTCAATCAGGCCATGCAGCCCTTTAAAAAGCCCCCTCTGGTCCTTGTTCTCTACTAGCTGCTGTCTGGCCAGTTAAGGATAGCTGGCAGTCCAATTTCTAAGTACTACAAACCTCTCCCAATGCACCCAATGCACCCAAGGAAGGAAATAAATGAGAGAGAGGAAGTATAGGGCCACCAAGTATAAGGCCACCATCCCCTTTCCATCTTCTTTCCCTGACCTGGTTTGGACCTTAGGTGGCCACTCTGCACAATGCTTCTGCCCCCTTCCCACAGACATATATATGCATTTTGATATTTGCAATTTTTCCACTTTTGCAAGGATCCTATGCCCCTAACCCTAGCAAATATGGAGGGCCAACTGTACTTAAACATTTTAGGTATATTCGTTTAAAATGTAATGTGTGGTTAAACTAACCCGAGACTTTTCAGAAACTATTATAAGACTGAACCTCTCTTTAGAAGGTTGTTATGAAGGAAAGATACTTGTACCAGGCTGTTTGGTAACAGTGCTCCACAGATATGTGCCTCAGACCAAGAAAGTACATTGATTGTACTTAGCTTCAACCATTAAGGTAGGATGAGGAAGGGACAGGAGTTAAAAATACAATAGGAAAAGCACTGAACCTATGTTTAGAGGGCTGAGTTGTAAAGGATATTTTTGGTGACAAGACTTTTGATGATCGGGTAGAGATACTGTTGCCATGGATTTTTGATGCTGTAAAACATAAGATGTGGAGTGACAGTAACATAGAATGAAATATAATTTATAAGCAATCTAGTTCAGCAGAGGGGGAGAAGGAATTGTAGATAAATAAGGAGACTTCTGCAGCAAATGCTTGCTTGCCAGTGGTTTGTCTTTAGATCTCAACCCTTCTGAAACTCATTTGGCCTTTTCCAAAACTTAGCCACTTAGCCGCCTTTGCTTCAGTGGTGGATTCCTCTGAACCATCGAATTTAAATCAGTGATCTATTTGTATAAAATGGGCAAAATTATGACAATATGTATGGACGAAGTTGCAAAAAATAAACTGCAATATGGAACAGAAGACCAGAGAAGTATTAAATTTCATGTTTTTTAGAGAATAATGAGGAAAAGGTTGGATCAGGAAGGGGAGGTGGGGGAGAAGCTGAACCACAGAGTGGTTGTCACTGGACCAAGTAAGCTAATATTTCCTTTTGTCTTTCTTTAAAGGCCAGTACCTTAGATGTAAGTAAATTGATGACAGAACAGGTTGTTATCTTCAAATAATTGGAAACTGAGCATGTTCATTAAATGTGAGCCTTGTAAAAGGACAAAGGAGCTTTGTTGGAAAGGGGGCAAAATTAGAATTGCTTTTAGGTTGCTGTAACTTAATTTAAATACATACATACATACATACATACATACATATTTATTTATTTATTTATATGCCTTTATCCCAATATGGGGCCCAAGGCAGCTTACAATATAGATTAAAAACATGTAATACATTGGCTGGGATCTTGTTCAGCAGTTACAAGATCGTAATCTAGACTCATGATCTTGTAACTGCTTGGGATTCACGTTTATGATCATAAACAACTGAATGTGACCTCTAAAATTTACCAGTGCAACCTGGGAGAATCATGACTGAAGTGTTTCCAAACTGCTAGAGATCTGAGTAATGACATCTGCAATGCTTTCCCAGCCACAGGGTGCCTTGAGACAAGCAATCGTAGCAAGGCCCAATGGGTGTCTCCAACTGCCTCTTCTTGAAACACACTGTGGCTGGGAGAGTGCTCAAGATGTTGTTTCCCAGCACTCTAAATACCTTAGAAGAGATCTGGTTGGAATGCTACCAGCCTGAAAAGGTAGGGTTTTGGAGAGGAGGGGTTATGGAATCATCAGACTTAAGTTCAGTGATGGACTTCCCCTATTGTAGTTAGATTGATTGTGTGGAATCTCAGCCAATATATAATTATAATTGGCTTGTAATTATATGCTAAAACAAAACAAAAGTTTTTAAAAAATAAACCAGCATACCACTTAAACGATTAACAGTTTAAAACATTCAATGTATAGTTTTTTAAAAATTCAGCATAACTGTTAAAAATCCTCCTACTCTAACCAGTTAAAGGCTAAAGGCGTGTTTAAATATAAAGGTCCTTGCCTACCAGCAATAAAAGAATAATGGTTCAGTGTGATGTAGTTATCTTTTCTAGTCCAAATTCTGTCTTTTAATCTTTCAGGGATAAAATTTGGATTAATTTAAAGCATTTCCTCTACAATATGAACCAATCATAAGTGATGGCCATATTTTCAGGATAGTACCTTTCTGTGGGGTCTTGTGTAATGCCAGTTATCTGTTTGGCAGCAAGCAAATATCCAAATTTCCTTCCAAGACCACAATCCAAGAGGAGGAGAAAAATCCAGTGTTAGGGCTATGGGGTTGAAAGAAGATCCATCTTTCAATTTTTGGTGGGAACATTGTTTTGAGCAGTCTGGGTGATTCAGTAAGTCTTTGTAGTGGTTCACCACCACATTTCAGCAGCAACTCAAGCAGGAGAGAGATTGCTCCACCAGCATTGTCTCTAGCTTGTTTTGCACCATATAATTGGAGGAAGAGAATTTGAGTGACTTGGAAGACCAGAAAAAAAGAGACTGCTGCCACATATGACTTGTGGGCCCCAGTTTCCCAACCTCTTTTTTAAATGACTGTGAAAGAAACCTAACACACGCAGAGGTGTGAAATGTCTATTTTGATTTTTTTTGTTTTAAGCTAAAAAGTACCATTATGGTTCTGTACTATTTGCCTATTCTATCACTGGATTTTGTATTACATATTTATTATTATATCTTAATGTTGTACTGTGTCTTGGGAGCTTAGTGGACCCCTGTGGTAGATTAAAAGGTTTTCTAAATGCACAACACATAAAAATGGTGTCCTGCAGAGAACTTGAACAATATGTTAGTAGGCCTACTGGTTTGAATGACGCCCCAAAAAATTCACTGAAGCAGTCTCTGTGACCTCTGAAGTGAATCAGCTCTTGTCTAAAATGAAGTAGGCTGGTCCTGAAGCCTTGCAGAAAAATTCATGTCTATTTTGTTCTGAAACAGCAAGCTGGTATCTAGAATCTTTCACAACCAAGCTTTTTATAAAAGCAAAATATTTTCCTTCCATTGGGAAGAAAAATCAAGGAACTGGGCATGTTTAGCTTAGTGAAGAGGAGACTGAGGGCTGACATAATTGTACTTTTTAAATACCTGAAGGGTTATCACAGAGAAGAGAGATAAGGCCTGTTCTGTGCTGTCCCAGAGGGAGGGCTTGAGAATTACAGGCAAGTAGATTTCAATTGAATACTAGAAGACACTTATTGACAATAAGAGTGGTTGAGCAATGGAACCTGTCCTTCTTTGGATGTCTTCAAAAAGAAACTGGACAGCTATCTGCTGGAGATACTTTATCTGGAGATGAGTTCAAGCCTCATCAGCTCTAGGACCATTTATTTGCCTTTTGGGGTTATTAAGATTTTTATTAGAATTTCCATAGCTGGTTAGGATGGAATACCTACAAATTAATACTTAGGAATTAATTTGATTACTAAAAATGAACAATTATTTGAGAACAATTATAGTAAGACTTTGATTAGTATAAAGCAGGATTTGGAAAAATTGTGAACTTTAGATCTGTCCCTGGTGGGCAGAACTTCTGTGATTAAAATGAATATTCATCCAAGGCTGATGCTCTTATTCCAGACACTGCCAATAATTTTCACCATTACACCACTCATAACGTAGCAGAGAGAATTAAATAAATTCATTTGGTTGCATAAAAAGCCGGGAATCAAATGGAAACTTTTGACAGATGCTAAAGAAAGGGGAGGATTAGGACTCTCCAATTTGAAATTATGTTATAAATCTTCCTGTATTGCTTGGATAAAAGAATAGATAACATTGAAAGATAGGAAACTGCTGGAACTGGAAGAACAGGAACTGAGATTTGGCTGGCATGCACATCTATGGTATGGGAAAGATAAAGTTAATGCTGAAGTTAATTGTCATGCTATTAGATTAAATTTTCTTAAAATTTGGAAACAATATAAGGAGAGACTCTGTCCAGCAACCCAGGGTGGTTATCTCCACTGGTAGAGTTTCACAGAAGAGAATTGGGTAACATTTGAAATTGGATGAAATAGAAAGATCTCCAAGAATACCATGGTGGCTTGAGATTTAAAGATATTAAAGAGTTGGAGAAAGAAGGCCATAAAATCCAATAGCTAACCTATTATCAGATTCAATCAAGGTGGAAAGAAGATATGAAAAATTATAGATGGGCAAGGACAAATTAGAGTTTGAGAAGCTAATTGAGCGAGGGCATTTAAATATTTCTAAAAGTTATAAATTGTTGCTGAGATTTCGTACCACAGAAAAATAGGTAAAGGATTGTATGGTCAAATGGGTAAAGAATGTACCATAGCTCATAACATGCAGCTGAAACAATGATCCAAAACATTGAAATTTACTTGTTGTTCTGGGTTGAAAGAAAATATAAACGAAATGATTTATAGATGGTACATGTGGTAGACATGCATCAAAGCAAGAAAATTCTGGATGAAAATCTATATTGTTATTGGAAAAATTTTGAAAAATAAATTGAGGCACAGAGCTGAATTATTTTTAGTAAATATGGTGGACTATGAGACCACTTCTCTGGATGTCTTCAGAAGGAGGCTGGATAGCTACCTGCTAGATAGCTTCTTCATTGAACAGGAGGTTGGACCTAATAGCTAATCAATAGCTCTAGGACTCACTTCTTTGTCTTTTGGGGTTATTAAGATTTCTGTGGCTGGTTAGGATGGATAGTTAGGATTTCCAAATTAATATGTATGAAATGCTTTGAAAACTCTGAAAACATTAGACATAATTATATATTTTATTTGTTTTATACTTGGAATAATAGTAGTGTCAAAATAGGGATTTTTTTTTATTTTTATTTTTTATTTATTATTTATTTGTATTCCACCTCTCCATATGGATCGAGGCGGCGAACAACTTACAAATAGCATGTATTTCGAAACATTTCTATACATGCCCCCACAAGCTGGGTACTCATTTTACCAACCTGCGAAAGGATGGAAGGCTGAGTCAACCTTGGAGCCGGGCAGGATTGAACTCACAACCTTGTGGCTTGGTATCCCAATACTGCATAAACTACAGTTTTATGGGAATCACTATACTTTTACAAAATCTTGACATTAAGCTAGCTACTGTGAACAGGTTTTCAGTTAGAAGAGAGAAAACATTTTTTCATTAATATAGGACTAAGGAATGAAAGTGGCAACAATGCTATTCACATTTTTTTCACCAGATCAATTGCATCCTCTTTAAGAACTGGAACATGAAATGAAGCATAGCTGTGTATTCAGACTGGAGTTTTTAGCTGGTTGTTCTAAATTCAGTTAGTTCTCTGTCTGAATAACTTGGAGAATATAATCCCAAAGTAAAACTCTGAGGAATACTTAAGGCGTGCTTTCATCTGCAAAAGTAGAAGTGCTAAAAAAAAGAAGAAGATATAAATACAACTATTTTATGCGTTATTGTACCAGTGAGACAACAGATGTACAGACCATTATAAATGCAAGGTTATAAAGTAAGCTGGTGCATGTGTGAGCTTTACTGCCAGGCTTTTACTCATGTTACTGGAATTTACAGCCTCAGCTGCTGAAAGGAAAGAAGAATGTAAGATAGAGAGACTTAACAACTTGAGATTAAGGAGTAGCTAAGCCTGTAAGTGCAGAAAGTGCCTTTGCTTCTTTCCAGCAAAGGAATTTGCAGTAACTTTATATAGTTCCAGAGCAAAACATTTACAAGCTCTCACTTAGATGCATTTGGAACTTCCAAGTGCACAAGCCAAACTCATTGCCAATTATTTTGCTGATGTGGTGGCGGGGGTGGGGGAATAATTGTTAAATAAACATTATTGATTTAAATGTAGAAAGCAATTGTCTTACCATGTGACCTGGGTGATACTGGCTAAATGAGATGAAATTCATGAGAAGTACTCCTTATAAAATTAAATAAAAGAAAATGGATTCTCAGTCTTAAACATCAGATTCCTGCATATCTGGAACTTGCCATCTCTAAAAATGTATTTTCATTCCACAGTGAATTGAAGCCCAGAGCTGTGTTGGGAGCAATGGTCAGATTAGGGGAGCTTTCCATTTCATGGTTAGGTTTTAAAGGGTACAGAGGGACTATTGCAGGGGTCACAGAGTGGGGCATGTTGTACATTTAACTACCGGTAAGTATCCCCACACACATTTTCTTCCATCATTCAAGCACTGTCTGAAGAGAGTCTTACAGTAGGCACACCATGATGTTTTTATGAACTAAGTCTTGGCATTTTTGGGGGCAGAGCCCAATGCAAAATCCATCCAATCTCTAAGTGTAGAGCGTTACAAATATGTGTGTGTGTGTGTGTGTGTGTGTGTGTCTTGATCTGGAGTGGGAACGGAGTTGATTTCTTCTTGTTTTGAAACTGGTCACAAAGCAAAATAAACGGTCAGCTTACTTTGTTCTAGTCTGTAGGCAACCTTGGTGTGTTTCATACAACCTCAAGTTGGTCATCAGAGATTTGTTGATGCCATTAATCCCTGGAGATTGACAGGGGAAATTGTGCTTCTCTATTGATTTTCTTTGATCTTGTTTTGACAGCTGTTGACACTATCATGCAGAAGCGATAGTAGAATTCCAGTCCCTTGGCAAATTCATACTATGATGGTTGAATGATTCTGCTCATATTTGGCAAGGAGATACAAGAGGGTTATCTTGTAACTTGAAGAGTTCAACAGTATTCAAACTTGATCCACTCTTGTATGATGTATATTTCTGAGCAAGACTATGTAGAAATTTGGGGCAAAGTGGTGGCAGTGGTGCCATCTGTTCTTCTTCCTCTGGCAACTATTGTTCATTACATGGTGGCTGATTCAGCCAACTGAAGGCAAATTTGTGATGGTGAGAATGTGGGTGATTCAAGCTAAGTTATCACAGACTGATCAAGCTTCTTCTTGTCATGCAGATTTCAAATCTTTGTATGCATACTGATTAGTTACTGTGTGAAGAACTTCATGTCTGGATCTAAACTGAGATTTGTTAGATTCAAATGTGGCAAATTATTCATATGTTCCATAACTACTGAGCTTGATTACTCTTCCCAGAATTATCCTTGAGAACACTATGGCGTGAAAAGGAAAATGCAATAGCCCATTGCCTTAAGGAAAAGGTCTGGTTGGATTCATTCTATTCTGCCGGTTTATCATTTCCTTGTGATGCAGTTTAATGCACTAGTAGCCCAAGGAGTCAGATACAGGCTGCTGTGTAACAGTTTGGGAAAGCCACATTACTCCACTCCTTTGCTAGAAACTGCTGTAATTTCACAGGACTCGGCTATCTGCAGGCTGAGCTGGGCATGGTTTGTGCCAGCACAGCAGGGAACCTTTATAAGAAAGGCATTTTGACACACAATTTATCACTGGCAAATTAAAATGGGTACTACTCAGGAAGAACTTTCTAATTTAAGAGGAATCTTTCTTTGAATCACTTTTCAGGCTTACTGATGAAAACATTGCCATGTAATGGAGTAATACTGAAATATAGATGATGATCCTGAGAAAGGAATTTGATGTTCAAGTTTGAAGGAGAAATGGGTCAATGTGTATTTGTGTGTGCATGCCTATATTAATTAACAAAGCTCGTAAGTCATTTCTACAAAATATCTGATGCTGGGATTAGCATGCGACTAACACGGGGAAAATAATATAGGACTTCTAGTTGGGATTATGCTATTAACTTTAAAGCAATAAACAAGCGGATTAAGAATAAAGTATAAATAGAAAAGCTCCCTATGATAGAAACTTGCCTTCTTGTGAATGATTTGCAGGCCAACAATAGTTCTTGCTAGTGACATACCCTGCAAAGCTGCCATTTAAAAGCTGGAACTTCTACAGGATGCATTGTTGTCAAGTAATTAACATATTTATGGATAGTTTTGTAGCTAACAGGATGAGTGACAACAACTGGGCTTCTATAAAAACTGTTTCCCTAAATCTTTTTATCCCTAGTGCTATGGGGAGAGAAGCCAAGTAGTAGATGCTTCTCCTGGGGCAGCCTGCTGGACTGGCTTGACTCCCAAGTGTGCTGTATTGTAGCTATTTTTAGAAATTTGTTCAGTTTTGCTCTCAGAGTTTGCTACCCAGGGAATCTATGTGTTTAGAGAGGCTATTAACAGCCTATGGTTCACTGAAACACAATACCAAACACCCAGTTAACTTTTTAATCTCCTTGTAATCCTGCACCTCTCTTTTTTTAAAACTTAGTTTTAGCAAGCAAGATGCCAGAGGCTAACTAAAGTCACTCTGTATATAATATCCTACAAATCATGCACAATAGTTGTTTTTTTTAAATGCTACTTGAAATCTCTAGGAAGAGGAAAATTTTTACTTAATTTTTCTTAGACTGATTATTCATTGACTAGTGATTTTAGTTTCTAGTCACTGTAATGGGATTTTCATATTTTTTTAAAAAATACATGTGAGCTGACTTGGAAGGACTATGTTAGGGAGGTAGCATTTAACTATTAGAAATAAATTATTATTTTAAAAATATTGATATCAGGATTATAATCTTGTTGGGAGGAAAGAATACATGCATGATCTCTGTTTTAGAGAAGATACAAATTCTAGCATTAGTGAGAAACGCTTAACATTCAATAAGTAGAGAATTGAAGTAAGTGTACACATATAGCAAGTGGGGCCATTGGTTCATTTAAATATAGATCTGAGAGGGGAATTAAAAGAATTACAGATAGTGGAGAATACATTTGCTGAAATATGGACAGTAGTTGTTAACATCTTGGAATAAATTCCACAAGAATATTTGGCCTATATTTTTCATTAATCAGTTGATATCTATTTAAAGGATGGTCTACAATCTCTTACTTCTAAAGGCTACTGTAAAATCCTTTATAGTTTATAAAACTGATTTATTTAATTACATAAAGAATAGTTTTGTTGGTGGAGGTTATGTTACTCACCAACAAACAATTTCTTGACACTATAGAAAAAAGAATCTATACCACTTCTGCAAGTGTATTTATTTATATAAAGTAAGTAAATAAATAAATGCATTTATTTAAATTTATAGCCACACTTTCACAAATGATGCTCAGGATGGCTAAGCATAATAAAAAGATAAGATAAATATACAAAATCTGAATGTAAACACATAATCAAAATCAGTTACATATACATAAATATCAGTTACATATGCATAAATATATTTAATAAACAGAAAGTGTCTATCAATTAAAAACCTGCTTTGGCAAACAAATCAGCTTAAAAGTCACAAGCCAGCTGATAGAAGGACATTGGACATGGAGGTATCTTTGGCAGGGAGTTCCAGAATCAGTACTTGGCAAAAAGGCCTGCTCTCATGTTCCAGTGAAGGAGAGACAGAGAAAAAGTCCTCTCCAAAGGATCATAAAACCCAAGAAGACTCATAATGAGAGAAGGTTGCCTTTCAAATAACCTTGTCCCCAGTCATGTAGGACTTCAACGGTCATGACAAGCACTTGGAATTATTCTTGGAAAAGAATTAATAGCCAGTGAAGCTGTTGTAATGAGAAAGTTGATTGCTCCTTAAAACCAGCCCTGGTCAATAGTCTGTTGACAACATTCTGGACTAGTTGAAGCTTCTGAAGCATTTCAAAGGCTACTCCATGAGGAAAATGTTACGGTATTCTAAACGGGATGGAAATGGAACCTGTGGTATCATGGACAGATATGAAATTTCCAGGTATGGAAAGAGTTAGCATACAAGTCTTAGTAAATCCTGACTACTACTGAAATCTGGGCACCAAGGTTTAAAAGAGTTGGACATCCACCTACCATCTTGAAAATTTCAATATCCCTGGGATTAATAGGTTAAAAGAGAGAGAGAAGTAGAAGGCTCCACAATACTGCGTCCTAATCCAAACCAGTCCTCATGACCCAGAAAGAAAAACATGGTTGATGGTATCAAAAGCATCTGAAAGGTCAAGGAAAATAACACAGTCACACTATCACCCACCCATTTCCAATCCACCAGGGCGATCAAAGCTGTGTCTTTTCCCTAACCAAACCTAACACTGGGCTGGACTGGTATAGTCCAAAGAATGATATTCTCCAGCAACAGCAACACCAAGGTGAGAAGTCACCACATATTCTGATACTGTGCCAAAGAAGGGAAAGTTAGAAATTGGAATATAATGGTCATAGATTCTTGGGTTCAAACTTGTTATCTATCAACAAATGCTTTACCTTCACCTCCTTTAGGATGTTGGGGACCATAATTTCTCTCAGATAGGCACTCAGCATCTTTGAGATCTGCATCTCCAGATCCATTACCAGTAAGGGGAAGGATCTAGCACTCATGTTCTAGGTATCAGTCCTTCATGCAGTTTGTTGAGAACTTCAGTTTGCGTAACCTGAAAAGCACCCATAATAACATCACTTGACAGTGTTTTCATTCCATCCATTGGTATTATAGTAGCCAAATTAGTATGACTGCAAACAAGTTTACCAAGTTTACCAACCAAATGTGCTGGAAGTTGATAGCAGTGGGCCTTTGAGGGATCCAGCTCTTGAACCCTAAACTAAGGAAGCCCTTTTCTGTTCAAAAAAGCCTTTGCTGGAGGACATTGTGTGGATACAATAGTGGCAGAAAGTAAGATCATTGACATTTTAAAAAATTGCAAATAGGTTCTCATTTGTTCTCAGTCCTACCCGCTGATTCTTCTGCCATTTCTGTCTAACTTAGAGGCCCAGCCATTAGACCACCCTTAGCTGTTCAGAATGCCAGGAAGCAGAGGGTTGATAACATTTGGAAACTATTATACTGGTGGTCGATATTATCTTCTCATTTCTAGCAGAGAGCAAAGGCTTTGCAGAACCATTGTCTGGTGGCTATTACCTGTACTAGTCTGTAAAGCAGGAGTGAGAATCATGTGGCACTCCAGGTGAATTTAATTTTGTTCTATTTGTATCCTGCCTTTCTCCTAACAGGGGACGCATGGAAGCTTTTAGCATAAATTGAAGGAAGGTATATCTTTAAAAACTTGGTGTCAAAAATGTTTTTAAAATTAAATGCACTACTATGCTAAAATATCAGGGTATTAAAACAGTGTAAAATTATTTAAAACATGGCAATAACAATAAAAATACAACAAACACCTTTCACCCAATTAAAAGTCTTTTTGCAGTTAGTCACCAAATGTTGATTCAAATGAAAAGGCTGGCATTCTGTGTTGCAGTTAATCTAGAGTTACAGATCTGTAACAGCTCCAAGTTCAGTAAGACTGCATAGTCTCACTGTATAACTACGTGGATATCCCCCAAGCCTACCTTAACAGCCAATGGCCACAGTGGGCAAAGAAAGTCTGTTCAACTATCCATTGGGATGCAAGGAAGATGGTATTTCCAGTCCCCTTCTGACAATATGCAATGTTATGACAATCAGAAAAAGGACTCTAGTTACAATTCTTTGTCACAGCCTCACTTACTTATGGGAAGGAGCTAGAAACTTCATCTTTTGTGCACCCTATTTGGCAGCTGAACAGAACTTCCGTAGTCTAATGTGGCTGCTGGCTGATAAGATGGGCTTTGGGGAATTGGGCCAGAACATGTTACTTAATCATGTATAACTAAGTAACTGATGTAGAATATTGTCTAAGCTGTTTACCTGCTAACAGATCATTCTTGGGATGCAAGTTTCCCCAGCCCTAGCCAGCATAGACTATAGTGAGGAATGCTGACAGCCGCAGTCCAGCAATATCTGAAAGGCCACATGAGTATTTCTTGAACCCCTGACTGAAAAGATTTTCTGTATCATAAATACTGCATACTCATTACCTTCTTATCCAGTGTTAGGGAACCTATGGCTCTTCAGCTCTTGTTGGACTGCAGCCATTTCTGCACTACACTGTTATAGTACTATTATTCCACTTTCAACATCCTATGGAATCATGCAGTTTGCTGTTTAGGGAGCGGCATTTAGAATTCTCAGCCAGAGAGCTCTTTGGCTTCGGTAAACTACAAACCCCAGAATTCCACAGGATGTTGAAAGTGGAATAATAGCACTATAACAGTGTAGGGTGGAAATAGTCTGCAACTTCTATCATTATTCACGATTGGTTACGCTGCCTTGGGCTGCTAGGTGCTGCATCTGGGGGACCACATGATTCCTATCCTTGCCTTACAATACAATCAGCTATAACTGTTGTTTTGTGTCTTCAAATCATTTACAATTTACAGCTACCCTGAGGCATCCCTATCAAATGTGGGGTTTTTTTTTGCAAGATTTGTTCAGAGGGGATTTGCCTTTGCCCTTACCAGAGGCTAAGAGAGTGTGATTTGCCTAAGATCATTCAGTGGGTTTCTGTGACTGAGCAGAGATTTGAACCCCTGACTCCAGAGTCATAGTCCAATGCTCAAACCATTACATCACTCTCAGGCCCTTTTCGCACGGGCCTTTGCGCGCGTGATAGCCCCGTGAGCCTCACGGGAGTGGGAGCGTCGCTCCGCACGACGCACTCCCACTTCCGCCCGGCTCACGGGGGTGAAGTGGCGCGAGCGCGGGTTTTTTGATTTTCGCGTACAAGCGAAAATCACCCCGCGCTCGTGCAACGCTCCCGGAGCCCACCCGCACTTACCTTTCGTGCGGAGCCTCCGGGAGCCGGCCGGGTCGCACTTCCTTCCCTCCGCCCCTGCGGAAGGAAGGAGCGGGGTGGGGAGGTAGCACGACGGACGCGCCGCCCGCTTCGCGCGCGCGCGGGGGAGGAATCCGGCGTGCGCGGGGGGAGGAATCCGGCGCGCGCGGGGGGGAGGAATCCGGCGCGCGGGGGGGAGGAATCCGGCGCGCGCGGGGGGAGGAATCCGGCGCGACGCCGCCCGCTTCGCGCGCGCGCGGGGTGGGAATCCGGCGCGAGGTCTCCCGCTTCGCACAGGGGGGCGGCTTGCGCGGCAAGCCTCCTTCGGTGCCGCTTCCCCGCTCGTTCCTTCGCCTGCGGAAGGAAGGAGGGGGAAGCGGCAGCCTCCCGGACGAGCCTTCTTGCGCTTGCCGGCCTCCCCCGCTTGCGCTAGAAGCCTCAGTGCGGAAAGGGCCTCAGTCTCTACGTAGACAATTAGGATTAGAATCTCTCACTCAACTACTTTAACAATGTCTTCATAATGAATCAATTTGTCAGCTTGCAGTTGTTCTAATCTGTAAAAAAGTTAAGCAATCAGACCATTCTGGACCCCTTTGTCTATCCCATGGGAAAGCCATTATGGCTTTGTCAACGCACTCCTTCAGGATGTGAAATAGGGTATAAAAACCTTGACTTCGACCCCAGCCATTTGTAGTACAGTATATATGGTGCCCCTAGACCATTGTTCCTCCGTGCTACCCTCAGACGCTGTCTGACCCACTCTGTTGTGACCCCTTCTTCAGGCCTGGTAACTATCACTTTTTCCACCCAATCTCTCTGTATCCAACCTTTCTTTCCTCACTTTCTGATAGCCTTGTATGGTTCTTAAGAATGTTTAATTTCTCATATGTTTGTCAATATAATATATAATATATAATACTTTGTTTAATTTTAACTGAAGCCCTCTCTCCAATTAGTACTGGTATACATAGATAAAAAAATCTTGATGTTACCCTCCTTTCACAGGCCTCCTTTGAGTTATAATTCCCCCAAATTCTAAGTAGACACTGGCATTGCAGCTGGATCCCAATGTCCCCCACCTCTTAGGGTAACAGAGTCAGGGTCAAACTCTTTTATATGAATTAAACACATATTTTAATGTTGTTGTTTTTCAGGAGAATAGAAGTGGTCTGAGATGCTTTTTAAAAAGAACAGAAAAAAAGAAAAGAAAAACCTCCCACTCCTCCATATAGTCCCAGTCTTGATTTCCTTCCACAGTGACCACTATTTATGTATTAACAATTTGTACAGAAGGTCTAGAGAAGCATTTAACATAACATGTATTTTGAACTGATTTCATTCTGTTAGTTTGCCCCTTCTGAATTCAAAAAGTCACCAGTAGTGTCTGGCGGATTCTTTGTTAGTGGGGTGGTAAATCCATTCCAGATTTCATCTGAACTTTAAAGGAGGTCCCAAGCTGCTGAAACCTATGCACAAAATTGTTTCAGCATCTAGGATAGCTAATTTTAGACTAAAATCTAGAGTTCAGACTAAAACCTAGAACAGATTCATTGTCCCCCTGACATGGAAGACACCAGTTGCCACTGGAAGTCAAAGTGGATGAGAAACAACAGTCTTTCAGTCCTTGCAGGAGAGGAAAGCTAGGAACCATACTGTTTAAAAACCATAAGTGAGCAGTTTTGGTCATGTAGACAGATGTGTCGTTCTGTGTGCAGGGATAGAGATAACAGCTGCATCATGCAGCCAAGGAGTAGCAGCAATAACAAAGACCTGGTCTACACATACAACAGAATGAGGTTGAAGAACGTGATGGAATGGATTGTATCATTTTAGACTGCAGATGGGAAATCACATTTTGCTTATCCTCTGGATCCACTTAGCCAATGGAGACCATACTACCTGGATGTTTCTTGGAGGTGTGGTTTTAAAAAGTAACCTTTCCAAATTCTGACCAGGGATGGGGAATCAAAAGTTGTTGGACACCAGTTCCTATCAGTTCCAGCCATTTTTGGGTTCAGCCCCATTGATCTGATCCCGCTCAGGCAAGGGACAGAGGTTATGGGAGTTGTGGTTCAACAGTATCTGGAGGGCTACAGGATCCTGACTCCTGTCTTACATCTAAAGCTCTATGCACGTAGAAAACCACAGAAGCCCACAAAAGTCCTATGTAAGTAGAACCACAGACAAAGCACTGAACCAGAGTCGTCTCCTGCTGGTTTTCTTTCTTCAAGGAGTTCCTGCACTGTGAGAAGGCATTCAAGAGGGGTATCTGCCCCCTGCATTCTGAAAGGTCACTACCTGTTCTACAACTCCATTCTGATTGCATCCATAGAATCAGCCATAGATAAAATATGAGAATGTTATATGATGCTGTGGGTTGAAGTATTCTAAGAGTAAGTGATATTCATATCCAAAGCCAGATTTGGATGGTTGGGCCCTTGGAGCAGTCCCCCAAAACAGAGACCCTTTTTGTGTACATGTGCAAGTTATACTAGAAATGGTAGTCATAAAAATAAAATATACAAACGAATACGTAAATCAAATAGAAAGTATAATAGACAGCAACACAGAAATGTTCAGGTGTGAATCCATTTTCAGCCCTGCAGTTTCAGTGAGCCAGATTCCATCACTCAAGGCTGGCAAAATGTTGATTATGTTCGAAACATAAGGAGATCAAGGAGGGGACTGGGAGAGAAGACAAAGCAAGCAACAGTATTCCTCTTCATTGCTGGGTCCCTAGGCAGTGAAGGGTCAGTGCAATTGAATCACTGATAATCAGGCCCTGTCTGTGTCCTTTTTGAAACTCATGGTAATTGCAGAATCTAAAAAAATTCATAACTGAGGTAAAAACTGAACCAGAGAAAGGTTATCACATGTACTGAATGAAGAAGCATATGATATTCTAATTCCAAAATAAAGAAGAAGAATTTGTGTGAGTGAGTTGTTCCAGTTCTAACAGTAACTTTTTCCATAAAAAATTCACATGCAGCATGAGCAGCAGAAGAGAGAGAGAAAAGGGCGGACAGGTATGCATTTTTCAGTCTTGTCACACACAAAAAAAGAAGACCTTTTTGTTTTTCTTGTCAGCTTCAGCGTTCATCAAGAAGCCGAAGACAACAGAAGCTATAGCAGGAGGTGTTGCTCTTTTTGAGGCAGAGACAGAGAAGACAGGTATCAAGGTGAAGTGGCAGCGAAATGGTTTAGAAATTACAGCAAGTGAGAAGTATGTCATCAAGTCTGAGGGGAACAAACACTCACTGACCGTTAATAATGTCGGAAAAGAAGATGACGTGACATATGCTGTCATTGCTGGAAGTTCCAAGGTCAAATTTGAACTCAAAGTTAAAGAAGCAGGTAAATGAGGTTTAAAATGGATGTAAGTATTACCTTGTTTTAGTTATCATGGTGATTATGAACAGTGTAATAGTTCAACAGTGTTTGCTGAAAAGAGTTTAAGAGAGAAACAAAAGAGCTAAGGGGGTTCTCCTCACATCAGGGAAGCTGCCTTTTAGCACATAAGAATCTAACTTAGATTAAGCTCTCTTATCTAAATGGCATATCCAGAGTTTGTAAACATTATTTTATTGGTCTATAACTTCCAGAATCCTGCAACCACTGATCATGCTGGAAATTTTGGGAGTTGTATTAAAACAAAAATTAACTTACTCAGGCTCTGGGAATAAACCAGTTAGATGGATCTGGCAAAAAAAATTCTATGGATGGAAGCATTTCTTCCATCAGTGGCAGACATTTTACTGAGAGGCACTTCACACTGGCTGGATGAGAAAGACTGTGGTCTGCTTCTAGATCAAAGCTATCCAAACTTTTCATGTTGGTGTCACACTTTTTAGACATGCATCATTTCGCAGCCCAGTAATTCAGTAAGCGGAGGCAGCCCCTTCACCCGAGCCTGGCCTGCCACCACCACCACCCTCACTGGGGTCTTCCTCAGCCTGGGGCAGCAATGGGAGCAGAAGCCCCTCCACCCAAGCCTGGCCCGCCACTGTCCTCCCCGGAGTCTTCTTCGGCTCAGGGTAGTGGCAGGAGAGGCAGCCCCTACACCAGTTACATTCGTGCAACACGCCTACACACTGCAGCTGACACACTAATGTGTCATGACAAACAGTTTGGAAAGATCTGTTCTAGATAAATGGCAAAGAAGGTGATCTGAACAAGAGAAGAGGAAACTCTGCATAATAGTGAGGCAGTTAGTGCCAGGGACTGTAAAACAAAGGAATGATCAGCAAAAACTACAACCCTCCCTTCTTTCTGCCAGTGGAAGCATTCTGTGTGGAATTCCATTTAGGGGTACTCTTGCTTGTGAAAGAGAATTCTAAATCCAACCCATAACCTGCTTTTATAGCTCCATCTTTTTGACCCTTCAAAGATACATTTTTTAAACTGTAAAAAAAGAAAAACCAAAGCTAGTCCTGTAGACAGATGTACCTATCTAGGCAACTTTGCATTTTCTTGATCCTGATTTAGTAATAAATTCAGCTCAAATAACTTGGATTCAGCTCAGATGATCTGGTTCTAAACTTTCTGTCTCTCACAGGATTTTGAATGTAGCATGAGATGCCATTTAAAATAGCAGACTATGTGCTCCTCATTTTACTGAAGAGGCTCACATATTTTGCATGTCTCCTGAAATAACTTTCTTTTTGTTTTCTCCCTTTCTAGAAAAGATGGAAGAGGTCCCACCTCCTGAAGCTCCTTCTGAATTGGCTGTCTCAAGTGTACCTACAGAAGGAGATCCAGCACCTGCAGATGGAAGCAAGAATTCAGAAGGTGAAAAATGAAAATAAAAAAAAAAGACACGGAAACCATGTTCCCAGTTTACTTGCAGGTCCTCATTTTTGGCAGTGCAGCTTGGCTTGAGGGAGGCCATGTAGCATATCTCAACATCTTCTAGGCTTCTATTAACAGCTGGCCAAATAGAGCTTTGATTGAAGCAGCCAGGGGTGGGGCTTTCCTGGTGGACCATAGAAAGGATGTTCTCTGATCTTCCTGAGGAACATGAAGCCATCTTCTGGCCATGCAACAGCCTCATTTTGCCTCAGTCCTTATTCCCTATTCTCCTACTCTATATTTTCAGTTGGCTGCATGCTTCTGAACTGTTGGTTGATCACTTAGATATTTTTTTCTGATGTTGATTTATTACTGCCTTTTGTTTCTGTTACAATTTTTTGGCTAGAGAGAGCACTGGAAGGATCCATTTGGAGGGCAAATGGAGTCTGTGTATCTGTCATTCACAAATTTGAGGATCTCCTTAAGGGAACGTGAAGGCAAAGACTTATAGGGACTAGGTCAAACTGGGTGCCATTGACCTGCTTTTGGTCTCAGGCAGCAGAGGAGCCATGCAGTGACTTATGCCAACATGGGAACCCATATCTTGCTATTTTATGGTGTGTACCTGTCCCATGGTGTATGGAGTAGGGAAGCTGGGCAAGTGGCTTATCAGGCTGGTTCCAAGATCTGTTCCTCATGCCATACCAATGTTTTTCAACTTAACTAAAAGTTGTGGCCATTTCTGGCTAGCTTTTGCATCTCCATTGTTTGGTCTCACCCCTCGTGCACTGCTTGTCTTTAACATGACGGACCACAGCTATGATGTTTTAGTATCAGTGGAAACACTGGAAGAGAAAGAAACAGTAATGAGCCTGTAATCTTCATTAAATGGATTGATAAACTGTGCAGGCATGTTTGACTGATTGATTGAAAAACGTTATTTGATTTGGTGCTAGAATGACACCAGCATTGATGTCAATCAGGCCTCCAAGGTGAGGACATTTCATAACTGTGGTGCCACAACAGAGAAGGTCCTCCCCCACAATGGTTCTGTGTGCTCAGCCAACATGTATGTGTTGTGATTATGTGCTTTCAAGTTGACTCCAACTTAGAGCAACCCTATCACTGGGTTTTTCTTTGAAAGGTTTCTTTAGAAGAGTTTTGCCATTGCTGTTCTCTAAGGATGGCGACTTGGCCAGGGTCATCCTTTGGGTTTCTATAGCTGAGCAGATATTCAAACCCTGGTCTCCTGGCTAAAACCCTAATCACTACACTCTGCTGGCTGCGTGTATGAAGTATCAGACTGGAATATCTTACAAAGCGCAGCGTATGCATACATTTCAAGTGCTGGTCCTTGCTAAATTACTTTTTCTCTTGTTCTTCTGAGGATCAGGACATAATTAGATGCCTTATATCAAGTCAGATTGTCAGACCATTTTGCTTAATATTGCTTCCATTGACTATCTGGAGCTATCTGGAATTTCAGGCTAAACTGTTTCCCAGACCTGTTAGACATATCACTGATGGAAGCTGGGGCTTTCTGCATTTAAAACATGTGCACAGCTATTAAGCTGCAGCCCTTCTTGACTTTTAAAAATATTGTCAATGTGCACTTACTTCATCTGTCTCTTATGCCATTTCCACATTAGGTGCTTGGCTGGCCCCTCCCTAAACTGCAAACCCCAGGATTCCATAGGACGTTGAAAGTGGAATAATAGTGCTATAACAGTCTAGTGTGGAAATGCCCTTAACTGATCTGTCTCCCACTGAGACCTACAAGGCATAGTAGGCAAGTATAGCAGTAAGGCAGACTGAGGCTTGAAATGATGACAGAGAGGTAAATGAAGTTCTTCACCTGATTTGAGAATTCTGTTCTTAAAGAGCCAACCCTCTGACCTGAAGACAGGTGTTTCTTTCTCCTGTTTGTGGCCTCCTGTGCTGCTCCCTAGTACGGAATGCCCTTGATTCACGCTCAGTGTAGCTAGGAGGGTCCTAATGGACTCCGAGGACTCTACTTAGAATGAACTGTTTGAGAGCATTTTCATCATGGTTTGAGCTTCAAAAAGTCCTCTCCTGGGCCTAAAGTTGCTCAGGGGGCCAGCAAAATGTGGTGGAATCATAGAATCATAGAAATGTAGAGTTGGAAGAGACCACACAGACCATTCGGTCCTCCCCCTGCCGTGCAGGAACACTCTCAAAGCACTCCTGACAGATGGCCATCCAGCCTCTGCTTAAAAACCTCCAAGGAAGGAAACTCCACTACACTCCGAGGCAGCAGATTCCACTGCCGGACAGCCCTGACCGTCAGGAAGTCCTTCCTGAGGTTCAGGTGGAATCCCCTTTCCTGCAGCTTGAATCCATTGCTCCTTGTCCTGGTCTCTGGAGCAGCAGAAAACAAGCCCACTCCCTCCTCTATATGGCATCCCTTCAGATATTTAAACATGGCTGTCATGTCCCCTCTTAACCTTCTCTTCTGCAGACTAAACATACCCAGCTCTCTAAGTCTATCCTCATAGGGCATGGCTTCCAGGCCTCTCACCATTTTGGTCGCCCTCCTCTGGACTTGCTCCAGCTTGACCATGTCCTTCTTGAATTGGGGTGCCCAGAACTGGACACAGTATTCAAGATGAGGTCTAACCAAAGCAGAGTAGAGTGGTACCAGTACCTCCCTTGATCTAGACACCATACTCCTATTGATGCAACCAAGAATTGCATTGGCTTTCTTGGCTGCCGCATCACACTGCTGACTCATGTTCAGCTTGTGGTCTATGAAGACTCCTAGATCCCTTTCACACGTAGTGCTATCCAGCCACGTGTCCCCCATCCTATATTTCTGTATTCCATTTTTTCTACCTAAGTGTAGGACCTTGCACTTCTCTCTGTTGAATTTCATTTTGTTAGCCTTGGCGCAGCTCTCCAATCTGTCCAGGTCATTTTGAATTTTGATCCTGTCCTCTGGCATATTAGCAATCCCTCCCAATTTGGTGTCATCTGCAAATTTGATGAGCATGCCCTCTATTCCTTCATCCAAGTCATTGATGAAGATATTGAACAGCACTGGGCCCAGGACAGAACTCTGTGGCACCCTGCTAGTCACTTCTCTCCAGGGTGATAAGCAGCCATTGGTGAGCACTCTTTGGGAACGGTCAACCAGTTACAGATCCACCTGACAGTAGCCCTGTCCAGCCCACATTTTACTAGCTTCTTGGCAAGAATGTCATGGGGAACTTTGTCAAAGGCCTTACTGAAACTGAGATATGCTACATACACAGCATGGAGTGGAAACACACTCCACACCCCCAGTTGACATTTTGGAGCATTTGAGAGCAATTTTTTTAAAATATCTTCAAAAATTGCTTTTGACCCTTGGCAGCCCAGCAGCCCCCAAATGTGGTACAAATGTCCTCCACACCCTCTAGACTGTTTTGCAGGGCATTGTTCAGCAAAACAATGTGCAAAAATGTTGACCCTTGCTGGCCACAAAGATGGTTCTAAGGACCACCTATGACCCACAGGTCACCCTTTGCCCACCCTTTATTCTAAAGAAAAACACCCTACAATTTTGCTCTCTACTGCTGACAAGATCCATTTTGAAATATGGATTATATTAAAGGGAAAACATGGCTGGCATCCTGTTGAGGAGTTTTGCTGATATGAGTCCAATTTACATCTGCATAACTTAATTTTTGCTCATTACAGAATTTTCTGCTGACAGTGCAGCATCCAACCTGTTCCCAAAAGTCACCTTTCAACTTCTGTAATGCCTTCCCCAACATGCAGAGCACTGACATCATCATTTGGGACCTCCAGAGATCCTGGAAGATGTCTCTTTCTGTGCATCTAGCTATAGGAATATAGCTGGATGCTTGGACGCCTCCCCTTGCCCCAGTCTCCCCAGCCAGTTAATGGCTGTGTTTGAAGGGGCTGCAGCAGCTAAAATGTGTGTTTAGGGGATTGAAGGGGAGATGTGCTGAAGATCCATATGTGCATAACTATGATACATTTCTCAGTGCAGGATCTTGGCCTGAGTTTTGTAGTTGTTCAGACCATCCGATTGTTCCACTCTGGCAGGGAGAGTCCTGAATACTCCTCAGAAATCTTTTTTTAAAATATCCCAGTTTTATTCCCACTTTCTCCATTTGTTTTTGGCTTACCTCCATTGGTGTAAACTGAATTCAAAGCGCAAAAAAAAAAAAAAAGGACTCAATTAACTCAGCACATGGAAAAGAAAGCAACAGATGAAATCTTGCTGTAGACAAAAGCAAACTGCTGCAGCTTCTCCTAGCTTGTGTGTTCTTCCTCAGGTTTGCCAAGTTAACCTTGCTCTGATTTTGCTTGGCCACACGTGTTCTGATTTTCAACTGTGAAATGTTGGAGGGTATGGTTCCTTGTCCTTTAGTAAAGGAATGAATGCCTATTTTGTTCTGGATCCATGCAAGCTTGGATACTGTACAGTAAACTGCTACAGAATATATAAGACAGAGGCCATTTCCGTGCTATGACACTCTTCCGTGTTGTCTTGTTGCATTCCTGGGTCTAGAAGAGAGCACGTCAACAATGCTCCCCTCTGCACCTGCTTGGTCCATGTGAAAGCGAACGCAATGGCCCCACATCTTCCTTCTGCAGCGCAGCTGGGCTTGTTCCATTGCTATGCTACGTACGGAAGCATCGCCAATGCACTTCCGCAGCTTCCGCATTGCCAGAAGTGATGGGAGTGCTGCATGATCGCAGATGCAAAAAGGATCTTTTTGGTTTTGTGAAAACTGCGCAAGCACAACACTCCATGACAGGATGGCAGTGGGATGGCGACAACATCATGCGGAAGCGCAACCTGCCAACCGCTGCCATCCTGTGGCAGAAATAAAACAGTGACAATGTGCAGAAGGGGCCAGAGAAGAGCTTCCAGCAATGTGTAATTATGTGAGGAGTGTGTTTAGGAAGTGATTGTTAACAGGAGAGTGAGGTTCTTGAGTATATAAGCATTTCCCTTGAAAACAAAAATAGTGTATGCTTTTTCTCATGTAAAGATTCCCTGACAGACAGTGGTTGATACTACTTGTACAGTAGACCAAATGAACCGTCTCAGGGGAAGTAGGTTAATTCCACTGAAATCTATATTGAATCAGTCTGGAAAAGATGCAACAATCCATTCTACATTATGAAACAGGTGGTTCAATGTAAAGATTTTTTTTTAATTAATTCTTGTTTCTCTTCCCTAGCTCTTCCTACAGAATCCCAGGAAAAGGTGCCTGTGGATCCCATTGGCATCTTTGTGTCTCGGCCACAGGATGGAGAAGTAACTGTAGGTAAGTGTATGACCTAGCAAAAATGATGCTTCTGCTATCTGTGGCCATGAAGGGCTCCCCACACAATTAGAAGTCACCATATGTTTATTCTGTATTCTTTTCCATAATGGCTCACCAATGGTAAGAAAATGGTGGGAAAAAGGAAAAAGAATTAGTAGTGGTGTACAAGGCTAAGATCCTATAAAGGCCAATGGATGAGGCAGGCCAATGGCATAATAAAAGCCTTATCTGAAACTTTCATTCACTTCAATTTGTCTCCCTTTCAAGGTGGGAATATTACATTCACTGCTGTAGTGGCAGGTGAAAGCCTACTGAAGAAACCTTCTGTGAAATGGTTCAAGGGAAAGTGGATGGACTTGGCAAGCAAAGTAGGGAAACACCTCCAGCTTCATGAAACTTATGATCGAAATAACAAGGTACAACTGACAGACCAAGTATTCACCTTGTATTTTTATTTGTTTGTTTGCTTCCTTTTCTCTCTTTTAAGGCAAGAAAAATAGTATTCTCTTAGTGACAAGTCAATAATTGCACATAGTTACAACTGGCCATCCCTCATTTGCCATGAAATCTTTATTGGAAGATACTTATAGAATCATAGAATCATAGAAATGTAGAGTTGGAAGAAACCCCCAGGGGCCATCCAGTCCAACCCCCTGCCATGCAGGAACACCCTCAAAGCACTCTGGACAAAAACTGGACAAAAAATGCTAATCATTTTGATGCAAATGCAACCTACTTCCCTCTATGCTGTTGGGCCAAGATTTGTACCAAGTTGTCTAAAACAAGAGAATAGTATATTTCTTGTGTGTTATTTTGGAACACTTGAGCCACCCCCCACTGCAAACAATGGATGTTAAAATATTAAAAACCCTCAGTTTTGATTTAATTACATTTCTCCAAATATCACCTGTATATTCCATCCTTTGTCTGTTAGGTTAACATATTTTTTTACTTCCAGAATAAAAATTGTACACATTTCGTATACATATTTCCTATAATCTATACATTTATTCATGCCTCTTCCTCGTGTACACATTTTTGTACATATTTTCCCTATAGACTAAAGTTGAGTTGATGTGGGAAACCAGCAGTATTTTCCCCCAAGATCAGAATTATATTTGTACCCACTGGTTACAACTGTTTCCCTTTTTCCCCCTTCTGGAAACTCTTGGTGAGCCCACATGCCACTTTGAGAAGCTCTGGTCTAAAGCATGTCTGTATTTTCAGTTGTATACATTTTTAAAGTACAGTCCTCCCTCCACATTTGCGGGTTTGACCTTTACAAATTTGATTATTCACAAGTGCTCATGCCTCCCCCCATCCTCCTCCCATTTCAATGCATTTTGCCCCAGCACGGAGAACTTGTGCTAAGACAAAACAGAAGGGATTGGGGGTGGGGGCAGACTTGCATGCACCTTTCTTTTCCCCTCTGGAGCTCCCCCTCCTTTTCCTATGCATTTTGCCCCAGCACAGAGAACTCATGTGACACTTCCCCCATCCGCCTCTTCCTTTTCCATTTTGTATGGGAATGGGAAGGGGAGAGCTCCACAGGGGTAAAGGAAGTCTCTTGTGAGCTTCTCCCACTCCCTATTCCCTGCCGTTGTGCATGGGAAGGGGAAGATGGAAGCCCCAGAAGGGAATGGGAGGGGAAGCAGGGGGGAGTTATTTGCAGCTTTCCACTTTCGTGAAAGTTCTGTGCCCCAAACACTTGCAAATGTGGAGGGGCACTGTATGTGCAGCATTTTACATATACTAAACATATCACATGCCTTACCCATTTGCAGATTGCTGAGGAGAGGTGTACTAGATAAACTCAGTAATAATCATGAAATCATCAAAATTCCTTTTAATCCCTAAGCGGTATCACATATTTTAGTCCCATGGCTTTGGAATGTCTCTTGATGTTGCTGTGATTCAGAGGATTTTAGGTCTGTATAGCAGCCACTTTGCTCAAATCTGTTGGGCAGATACATAAGTGCAGACATTGGGAATCTCAATGTGTTTGCTACACTGTATATTTACATTGCTGCCCAACTCACGAAATGAAAAGACCACACACAGGGCTTGGGTTGAACTAGGGCTGAGGAAGTGGTGGTGCAGCCTTAAAAGGGGTCTTCAGACTCCCCCTCTCCCTGTTCCACCACACGAGCCTCATTGCACAGGGATTGCGTAGTCTCTCCTTGTGAGAGGCCAGCAAAGGCGCCCCCCACCCATGCATGATCCAGCGGACAGGGGGAGATGAAACGGGTTTGAAGAGAAGTGCCAGGCCCAGGGAGACAATTCTTTTAATTTATATAATTTCATTTAAATTATACCCTGATCTTCTCAACAATTTAAAACAGAGTTCAGTTAAAGTCTTCCTTTACAAAAGTTAAAAAGCAATTAAATAGGCAATTCTGTATAAAAAATCACATAGGCCATTTCCGCACGAGGCGAGGGAATCGCTCTGTGCCATTACTCACCAGATCTTCTGGCTCCTCGGTCTGGTCCAAGGTGAATCGGAGCAGTGCATGGTCTTAGATCCGCACTGCTCCGGCTTCCAAAATGGTGGCTTCTGGTTGGTGGTGGGTCCTGACCAACCGCAAAGCTCACCACGCTTAAAGCCCACCCTCCGCAGATCACAGGCTCACATTGGTGCAAGCCTGAAAATCTGCACAAGGACGCAGGTATGCAATGGTGTGCTCCGGAAAAATGAGAAACCTCTTTTTTCCCCGTCTTTAAAAAGCGTGCTGGAGGACCAGTTGGGTGCGTTTTGGAGCAGACTGAGGTGTGGATCTCCAGTAAGTAGTCAGAACCTAGTCCACTCCAAGGTGCAGACGACCTCCGTAGAGGAGGCATACTGCGCTGTTTTAATTCCCCCGTACGGAAAAGGCCTTAGTTAAAAACAGTTTGAACACAAGTAAAACAAATAAAAGGTAAAATCATAGCACACCGCTTTCAAAATATTCTTCTGTCACATGATTTAAGAATCAAAGGCCTGCTTACATAAAAAAAGGCTTTGTCTGCCAGTGGAAAAGGGGAGAGAGACAACCAGATATCCTGTGGAGGGGAGTCCCATAGCTTGGGATCAGCCATTGAAAAGACTCTTTGCCATATCCTCACCAAACGTTCCTGAGATGGTGGTGGGATGAAGAGAAAGCACTCCCTGAAAGATCTTAAAACTTGGGCTGACTTGTATATGGAGATATGGTATTTTAGATAGTCTGATCCCAAGCTTTGGAGACCTTTAAAAGTTATAAGCCCAGCACTTTGAATTATTCTCAGATATGGGCCAGTAGCCAGTGAAACTGTTCAGCAGGGGAGTTATATGCTCCTCATAACCAACCCCAGCCCTCAGCCTAGCTGCTGAAATACTGAAGTCTCCAAACAGTTTCCAAAGTCAGTTCTATGTAGAGTGTGTTACAGTAATCCAAACAGTGTGTAATCAAGGCTTGTATTACACTGGCCAGATCTGACATTTCAAGGAACCGGCTTGGTTAGTGCACTAGTTTCAGCTGTGCAAATGCACTCCTGCCCACTGCTGAAACCAGGCTCAAATCTGAGTACAGGAGTATGCGCAAACTGTGAATTTAAGATTTCATGGTAGAAATGTAACTGTGTACAGCACAGGCTGTTCTCCTGTTGGATTTACATACAGATATAATTCTCAGATTACACCTGCTTATGTGTGTGAGGCATGAAAAGTGGTATCTTGTACTTCTTTGTGCAACATGCCTTTGTGCAACATGCCTTGCCTTGGGTGTGCAAGAGCAGCTGAGGCACTCACAGGCCTTCCCAACCATGGATCATTTGCCAGTGTGCCTAGGCATGTACGTACGTATGTTCAATTTATAGCCTGCTTTTCTCCTTATGCAAGACCCAACTATCTTTGCACACCTGGGGAAGAAAGAGCACCCTTATGCTGGATTGGGAGGCTACCATTTCTTTCCTGGGTATACAAGGGCAGCCATATCCCAGTGGCATCCTTGTGGTGGATTAATAATTGATGGGACAGAGTAGCATCTGTGAGCATCCCCGCTGCTTTTGCACACTTGGGGAGGAAGTGGGAAAGAGAGAGCAGCCTCTGCCCTCCTCTAAAACAACAATGCAATTAAGCTGGCAGAGATTCGCTCACTGCCAGTGTGCCTGCTAAGCTCCTCTATGTTGTAATGAGAACAAATTTAGTAAGAGGAAGATTTAGAAAAGAAGAAGCAAGACATTTTCACTTCAGAAAAGAGAAGGAGAAACAGTAAATGTCTAGCTATAGTTATTTCGAAAAGGAAAGTGTCATCATTGGATAATCTGGACCATAGCTGGAAAAAGTGACTTTTTTGTACTACAGCTCCCAGAATCCTATGGGAATTTTGGGAGCTGTATTTCAGAAAAGGAACTCTTTGAACTTTTAGTTCAGATGCAAAAAGGATTCTAAACTCTTGGCATGTAGACTTGCACATTTTTTATTTGTTTGTTTACTTTGACAATAGAATTGGAATACAAGTGCCTGATAAGAGGTGTCCTTATTGAAATGGTCCATATATTTCTTCCATTCTTTAAAGGTTTATGTCTTTGAAATGAACATTATTGAAGCAAAAATGACCTATGCAGGAGGCTATAGATGTGAAGTGGCGACAAAGGACAAATTCGACAGCTGTAATTTTAGCCTTGTTGTTCATGGTAAGACAATGAGTTTTCATAATTAAGGAGATGCCTTTTGCTGAGGTAATTGTCCCAGCTTTATCCTGTGTGGTACACAAACTTTCTAGGCATGAAAAATCTACACATACAATTAAAATCCAGGAAGACAAATGACTGATGAAGTTTGAATGGCAATTTAAGGGAGTGAGCATCATAGAATTCAATGTAGCTCTATAACTTTTGTTCATTAGCCCTCAGAGGTGATGGGGATGTTCATAAATTGTGGTGAGTGTGGGGAACCAGTTAGACTTCAGATCCTTCTGTCTACAATCATAGCCAGTATTGCTGATAGACAGTCATAATGGGGATTAGTCCAGAAGCACCTGGGGGGTATAAGGCCTGAAAACCTTGCCCTAATGAGGAGTGACTCAAGGAGCTGGGTATACTTAGCCTGGAGAAGAAAAGGTTAAGAAGTGAAATGATAGCCATGTTTAATATTTGAAAGGATGTCATATGGACGATGGAGCAAGCTTGTTTTCGGCTGCTCCAGAAATTAAGACATGGAGCAATGGCTTCAAACTACAGGAAAAGAGGTTCTACCTAAACATTAGGAAGAAATTCCTGATGGTAAGAGCAGTTTGACAGTGGAAAACACTGCCTCAGAGTTTGGTGGAATCTCCTTCTTTGGAGGTTTTTAAACAGAGGCTGGATGGCCATCTGTCGAGAGCGCTTTGATTGTGTTTTCCTACATGGCAGGGGGATGATCTGGATGGCCTTTGTGGTCTCTTCCAGCTCTGTCATTCTATGACAGTTTCCCATCTCAGATTTAGAGTGTAGCCTTTATTTTAAAGATCATATTCAAAAGCGTCTCAGCCTGAGTCTTTACTACAAATGTGGGAAAATATATGTGGTCTCTTTTGGTCTGTAGTTTCCCAATAAACTTATTCTATCATCATTTCTGCATTAGTCTGCAACTTTTTAAAAATTTACAAGAAATCTGCATTTAGATCAGGAATGGATAACTTCCAGGGTGTGTAGGGGGGTGATACTGAGCCACATTAGACTTTCCCTCCACACAGTGTAGCCACCATCTTATAAACTGCTTTTTCTTTCAAAATTGCTGCCACAACACCAAAATCTGGTATTGTAGAAGCTAAAAAAGCTGCACTGAATAAAAAAAAATTGGTTTTTTAAAAAGCTGCTGAAGTTTGGTAGCACTGTAGTGAATTTGGAGGGAGGGGAGCTAGAAAAAGGAGTGGGTCACATGTTGCTCACTTCTGATGTAAATATATATATTTAAACACAATTTTCCATACATATTCTTTCTTAAAATTCACATTTTCACTCTAGTTAGATACATTTAACTTGATCTCTTGACAGAAATTTTGGAAGGTGTAAAAGCCAGTGGATAACTAACTGCATAATTGTACGAATATCTACTTGGAAGTAAGTCCAGCTGCAGACCTTACTCCCCAGTTATGAGCGACACAACAGTCTGAGAGATGCAGTTCAGAAAATTTTGTTTTAAAATATGCAAAGAACATTTCTCCCTGCTTCAGTAAAGATAACATCCTTACAGGGCTGGCAGTTTCTTATTTTGCAATTTAAGTTGAAAAAAATAAGACATTCTGTTCGTTTACTTTTAATTTTAATTTTGGAAACTAGGAATCTCCTCACTAGGGTTTCACAACAACAAAAAAATGCCCTTTTTTTAACCTTTTTGCAAATTTTTAAAATATTTTTCCATGTTGGTGACTGAACTGAGATTAATTCTATATCTCTCTCCATTGTCAGATTAAGCCAGCAATAGTTGGAATGTAAGAATGCAAATCATTGGCAGTATGGTCTCGTATAACTCCAAAAGAGGAAGTGTGAAGTAGAGAGGATGACTGCTGCCATATTTGCATCCTTTTCCCATTAAAGATTTGAAAAAAAGTAACTTTAAAAGTCCTGGAAGTTAGCTCATTTCCCTTACCCCATTCAAATACAGGAACTTGAAGCAGCATATTTATAGATAAGTAGTTTGATCAACACTTTTGCTCTGAGTAAAGAGTTGTTTTGCTAGTGCTTCAAGGGCATCTCAATTTAAGTGTTTGTTCACTGAATACAAAGCACATAACAGACCTTCTTAGATCAGCACCTTTGTACAGAACCAGAAGAAAGGAGGCTGAGCAAACTGGAAACATGTTTGCCCAACCTTTCCCTGTGCAGACAGCACCACCTAGAAGGGCAAGAGGGAAGGAGCTACAGCAGTGGTTCTCAACCTGTGGGTCGCAACCCCTTTGGGGGTCGAACGACCCTTTCACAGGGGTCGCCTAAGACCATCAGAAAACACATATGTCCGATGGTCTCAGGAACCAAGACACTGCTCCTCTATCCGTCTCCAGGCGGGTCTGCCCACATGCAGATACGCCCACATACGAGTACCCAGCGTGATGACATCATTGCGCCAACCCCATCACATACACCATGTACAAATACAGGTGTATGTGACAGGGTTGGCACCATAATGTACTTATGCGGACTAGTCACACATGTGTAGAGGGCAGCTACTGTGTAGAAAGCAGCTGCTGTGTTGAAAGCAGCTACTCTGTTAAAAGCAGCTACTGTGTTGAAAGCAGCAGTATTGGAGGCAAAATGACACTTCATGAATTATAATTACTGGGTAAATGTAAAATCATGTACTGTAAAATCATCAACTACTGCAAAAAAAATATATCTATACCATGGGAACTTAATCTGGATGCTGATCGGTCTTTTTATATTCAGCTGTGGTTGATGTGAATACTGCGTTATAAATGTGTTATTTGTTGTGAAGTTCTATCAGCCGAATCTATGAAGTCGAACAAACTAAAACGCCATTTTGATAGCAAGCATCCGAGCTTTGCTGGCAAGGATACCAACTATTTTAGAAGCAAAGCTGATGGACTCAAGAAAGCCAGACTTGACACTGGTGGCAAGTACCACAAACAAAACGTAGCAGCCGTTGAAGCTTCATATTTGGTGGCATTCAGAATCGCCAGAGCTATGAAACCTCACACCATTGCTGAGGATTTACTGTTGCCAGCGGCCAAAGACATTGTTTGCGTTATGATCAGAGATGAATTTGTTATGAAATTGAGTGCAATTTCCTTATCTAACGACACTGTCCGCAGAAGAATAGATGACATATCTGCTGATATTCTTGATCAGGTAATCCAGGAAATTAAATCTGCTCCACTTCCAATTTTTAGTATCCAGCATGATGAATCTACAGATGTTGCAAACCGTTCACAGTTACTGGTTTACGTGAGGTATATTAATGATGGCGACTTTAAAGATGAGTTTCTTTTTTGCAAACCTCTTGAAATGACAACTACTGCACGTGATGTATTTGACACAATTGGCTCATTTCTAAAAGAGCATAAGATCTCTTGGGAAAAGGTTTGTGGTGTTTGCACAGATGGAGCTCCAGCTATGCTAGGATGTCAGTCTGGATTTCAACGTCTGGAACTGAATGAGTCACCAAAAGTCATCGGAACTCACTGTATGATTCATTGGCAAATATTAGCAATGAAGACGCTGCCACAACAGTTACAAGAAGTAATGAAAAGCATCATAAGTTCTGTCAATTTTGTAAAGGGGAGCACTTTAAACAGTCGACTGTTTCTGCAACTGTGCAACGAGTTGGATGCGCCGAACAATGCTCTGCTACTTCACACTGACGTGAGATAGTTGTCGAGGGGAAAAGTCTTAAAACGTGTTTTTGAGCTTCGTGATGAACTCAAAACGTTTTTTAATCAGAAAGCAAGACCGCAGTTCAAAGCACTTTTCAGCGATAAAAGTGAACTGCAGAAAATAGCTTACTTGGTTGACATCTTTGCCATCTTGAATGAGTTAAATTTATCACTGCAAGAACCAAATGCAACATGCCTTGATTTGTCTGAAAAGATCTGATCATTCCAAATGAAACTTCAGCTTTGGCAACAACAAAAAAATTGGATGAAAATAAAATGTACATGTTGCCTACCTTATTTGCTTTCTTTGAGGAACATGGCATTGAACTAGACAAAAGGATTACGATGATAATTTCTGTGAAAGAACACTTGCACATGCTTGCAGATGAAATTTCATCGTACTTTCCAAATCTACCTGACACCCCATTTGCACTTGCCAGAAGCCCATTCACAGTCAAAGTTGAAGATGTTCCTGAGACAGCACAAGAGGAGTTCATTGAACTTATTAACAGCGATGCAGCGAGAACTGATTTCTTTTCAATGCCAGTTACAAAATTCTGGATCAAGGGTTTGCAGTCATATCCTGTTCTGTCTGAGACTGTGTTGTACCTTCTTTTTCCATTTCCAACAGCATATCTTTGTGAAACAGGGTTTTCCAGCTTGTTGGTTATCAAGTCTAAATACAGAAGTAGACTTGTTGTGGAAGATGATCTTCATTGTGCTCTTGCAAAGACTGCCCTGAGAATTTCTGATCTGGTGAGAAAGAAGCAATCTCAACCTTGGCTTTTTACGCATACTGTCGCAAAATGTAGCAATGTAGTTTACTGTTGTTATATTAAGACTGTTACCCATGCTACACTATGCTTCAAGACAAAATTTCATTTATTTATAATTAGCAATAAATATTTCACAATATATAATTACATATTGTTTTTGTGATTAATCACTATGCTTTAATTATGTTCAATTTGTAACAATGAAAATACATCCTGCATATCAGATACATTACGATTCATAACAGTAGCAAAATTACAGTTATGAAGTAGCAACAAAAATAATTTTATGGTTGGGGGTCACCACAACATGAGGAACTGTATTAAAGGGTTGCGGCATTAGGAAGGTTGAGAACCACTGAGCTACAGAAATGCAGGAGATACAGAAAAAAGAACCCTGCTACCATCCTTATACACACTTGACCAGATGAAACCAAGGCCATTTCTGCACGACAATGCTCTTCCATGTCATCTTGCTGAAGTCCCGGGTCCAGAAGGGAGCATGTCAGCAATGCTCCCCTCTGTACCCACTTAGTCCATGCGGAAGAGAATGCAATGGTGCCGCGTCTTCCTTCCACAGCGCAGCCGGGCTTTTTCCATTGCTGCGCTACATAAGGAAGCATCGTCAAAGTGCTTCTGCATGGCCAGAAGTGACGGGAGTGCCGCGTGATCGCAAATGCAAAATGGATTTTTTCTGTTTTGTGAAAGCTGCTCAAGTGTGATGCTCTGCAACAGGATGGCAGCGGAATGACGACAACGTCATGCGGAAGCGCAGCCTGCTGACCACTGATATCCTGTGGCAGAAACGAGACAGTGACGTTGTGAGGAACGAGCCTAAGTATCAATAAAGTTTTGAGTTGACATCTATAGAATCGGGCTAGAAGGTACACAAAAACCCAACTTTTACAGCCCAGCTCAAAGACACAGCTGTGTCTGGCCCTCTCTGCATGAAGCAGTTCGCACTGGTTCTTACTGTATTCAAATAACACAGTTTTCCCTGATTGTTTTCCACACAGCCCCTCATTTTGATTCATTCTCCTACAGAGGAGTGCGAGTTCATGCATCTGCACTACCTCATTGCTGACCACTCTTCCGACTCCCTTCACCCCATCCTAGCGGCTGTGATTGGCTGATTTTTTTTTTTTTGTCTTTTGGGTTGGCATGTTTCTACATACCTATGTAGGTACCTACTACCCTATTTGCCAGTGTATAAGAGGCATTCCCCCCCAAAAAAATGCCTCCTGAAAATGGGGTGTGAATATGGTAGCTCACCCCACCCACTCTCCATGCCAGATCACCAACTGCACACACCTCTCTGAACCTGATCACCACTCGCATGCCACCCGATCAGCTGGGAGAGGTGCATGCAGGTGGCGAGCACGTGTGGAGAGGTGCGTGGGAGCGACAATTGGGCACGGAGGGATGTGTGGCGAGAGCACACAGAGAGGTGCATGCGGGTGGCGAGTGCGTGTGAAGAGGTGCATGGGGCTGGTGAGTGGATGCGGGAGGGGTTGGCCAGTGGGCGCAGAGAATGGAATGGGGAACAGGAGTACTAAAAAATATGGTGAGTCTTACGCCTGTGCATCTAATACCAGCAAGTATTGTACATGCTACTTCCCGCCCACTGCTGCCCACCAATGTGCATTGGTGCAAATGTACATTTCCACATCACTGCAAAAATCTGAATTTGCTTCTATGTTAGAATGTGATTCGGATTTTTTCCGGCTTTCAAACAGTGTGCTTTCCTATCACATGCCGGTGCATTATCATGGGATTCTGTGCAGAATGACAGAAAATAAAGCCAAGCTAATTTGCTCCCACATGCAGAACAGTTCAGTGCTACAACGCTGTAACCTGTGGTAATAACGCTGTGCGGAAAGGGCCTCCATCTGGATCAGTATGCAAAGGAATCTTGTGGCACCTTTGAGACTAACTGAGAGAAAGAAATGTGTAGCATAATTTGTTGTAGACTAAGTTGACTGCATCAGAAGTTGCATCTGATTAAGTCAACTCAGTCTATGAAAGCTTCTGCTGCAAACTTCTTTCTCTTAGGTGATTTCCGCACTAGACTGTTATAACGCTATTATTGCATTTGTAACATCCTATGGAATCCTGGGGTTTGCAGTTTCGGGAGGGGCCAGGATTCCATAGGATGTTGCAAATGGAATAATAGCGCTATAACAGTCTAGTGCGGAAATCGCCTTAGTTAGCCTCAAAGGTGCTACAAGATCCCTTCATAGAGCCGAATGTTTATCAAATATTCTAAAACAGCAACATTTTCCCTTGTTTTATTAGTATTCTTGACAAACAATATTTACTATCTTTTGACCCGAAGAAAATGGATTATATCTGAAAAAATCCTCCCCTGGAGGCAAGTTCTCCTCCAATCATTGGGAAGCTTTGGATCCCACAGAACTTTTCCAATGGTTAAATGGAGAGTGAAATCTTTCTTCACCTATTTCAGTCTTCCCAATGCAGTCCCCCATGTTTTACCCAAATCTGTTTCAAAGCGTTGGGGCAATGTTACAGACAAGGGGTAGTGATGGCCCCACATGTTGCAGAGAAAGGAGTATTTATGAATCTTTACTCCCTCTTTTCTTCCAATGAGACCATTCTGAATAGAATTCTAGAAACTCTCAGTGGGGGAACAGAAATAAAAAGGTGAAATAAAAATACTGGGTCCAACCTTTTGTAATTTTGTTCACCTTAGGGGCTGTCTGTTCTGTACACCTTAGAGGTGGTTACCTTGATCTGAGACAAACTGTTCATGACTTGGTGGAAACTGGACAAATATAGAATACAGTTTAGGCAAAATGAATCAGCAAGTTGGGCTTTGTTAGGGGTTGCCTGGTTTTCAAAATTTACCAGTAAGGCCAGAATAAGTCAGGAAGGTCCATGTAAGGTCTATCTCAATTCTCGTGAGAGGAGAGCTTCTCATGAAGATGAGAGATTGCTCCTGTAATAGTAACATCTAAACCCCTGGAAATGGCAGGCCATCAACCATCACACAAGGTGGAATTTTACCACCAGCAGCAAGAATTCTGCTGCTGCTTGGCCCCGAGTAAGAAGAGTAGGTACCAGTCACACTCACAATAGACTCTCCCAAACTTTTGGTGTATAATATGAGGTCAGCATATTTGATACCTGGAAATACAGGGTTTTTTGCATCCTATTTAATGGCCATATAAGACAAACTTTCTGGCCCCTAAATAAGGGATACCTGGCGACCATATGTCCTGTGTGGTCCAAGACATCTTTATTAACACAATGAGTGAAGGAGTCAAAGGAAAAGAAAGAGCATTTTCCACATGCTGTTGAACTAAGACACTATAACTCGTCCAGTCACCCTGAAACTCTCATAGAAACTCAAACCAAACTTTGGAAAAAAAATAATCCACACATTCTTGATTTATTTTAGATGCTTGGATGCCAAGGAACACCATTTCCTCTGGTTCCCTATTCATTTTAGTGGCTAGAAGCACCAGTTGAGGGTAATAGGATAAATATAGGACAGGCTGGGAAACAGGCACCCCTGCAGATTTTGTTGGACTACAGTTACCATCAACCCTGACACTAGCTGTAGGTGTCCAATAAAATGTGGAAGGCTACCCAGGTTTTCCAGTCCTGATGTAGGAGCTGAATGTCTGCATTAGACTATACACATAGAGCTTTAACTCAAGACAACAGCATAAACTTGGCCTGTTTTAATCCTCCTTTGTCCGTACATTCAGATCAATTGATTGATCTGGAACATGAGGGGGCAGCTTGGAGCCACAAATAGATGGACTATAGTACCCATCATCCATCACCAGTAGCTGTGCTAGCCATGGCTGATATGATCTGGAACACGGGTGGACAGCTTGGGGCCACAAATAGATGGACTGTAATACTCATCATCCATCACCAGTAGCTATGCTGGCCATAGCTGATAGGAACTGCAGTCTAACAACATCTGGGCATCCTCAGATTGACCACCTCTGCTCTAGGAACTTCAAAAGCAAGAGACTGAAAATCTGAGCTCCACACTGGAGTCTGGCAGATGCTGTTATCACAGACAGGTCTTTGCCTCTTGCAGCCAGTTCTGTATCAGCCAAAGCTGGGTCAGTTAGAGAATGCACATTTTGAAACTACAGATATTTGAAGGAGTTGAAAATCAATGTGCGTGGGTAAGTTAGAGTATTGCCATCAAAGTAACCCATCTCAAGATGTCAGTGCCCTGGTGATGCACTCATTCTAGCTACACATCATTGAGAGCAAAGTCTGCTT
Organism: Ctenosaura bakeri; assembly: GCA_948474755.1. Classification (NCBI taxonomy): domain Eukaryota; kingdom Metazoa; phylum Chordata; class Lepidosauria; order Squamata; family Iguanidae; genus Ctenosaura; species Ctenosaura bakeri. The sequence continues at coordinate 1,216,255 of CAOLHI010000937.1, forward strand.
GCTAATAGTTGTTTGGTGCTGGGATAAAATCTAGGCCTTCTGTCTTTCCTTCTCTCCAGCCCAAGTTATTGCATGAAACTTCATTGTCCAAATAAATAACTTAAGTAAAAGCTATTTTAAAAAAGAAGAAGAAGAAATGTCAGTGGGGAAATTCTAGTTTACTGCTGTTTATTGCTTAAGGTACAAACATATTTGAATTGTTGACACATTGTGTTTTTGTTTTGTAATCTGTGCCATCACAGAAGCACCTGCAGCTAGTGATATGGACATCCGCCCAGTATTCCGACGGGGGTGAGTATCATCACAAATATTTGTACTGACCAGCTGTAATGGGACAGAACATCTTCCCTCTATGTTGTTATTTGGAAAACAAAACAAAGTACCTTTGAAAAATTCTACATTTTGTTATTTGGTTTAGATCCTAGGAAAAGATAGAGCTCTAGAATTGGGCTATCCAATTCATTGGATTTTTAAAATTTGCATTTGCTGTCAAAATCTAGAGTCTGCTCTTCAAAGAATGGTAGCCTGGGCAGGCATATACCTGCTTATTTGCAGGACCAAAACTGGGAACAAGGATGTGGGTGTGTGGGAAAGTCCCAAACCCAAATGGCAACATGTACCCAGAAGCATTCCAAGCCCATGTGCATCAAACCTCAAAATCTGAATAGGGGTCTCCTGTCTCATGTAGCCAAACCTGACTACAGAGCTGCTATAAGTGGGACAATCTTGTTCAAAGACTGACGTTATATGAGAGAGCACTTTTAATAAGATAGAATTTTGAGCAAATGAGTATGGTTGCTAAGAATATAGAATTTGAGCAAATGAGTATGGTTGCTAAGAATATGCAATTTTGAGCAAATGATTATGGTTGCTAAGAATATCACATACCCTCCAACTGGCCCAATTTAGCAGGACGAGTCCCAGTTATTCCTCTGTTGTCTCATTTCATCAGCTGTTTTTAAATGTACCACTTTCTCTCTTCCTCCTCCCACTTTCCCCCTTTGTCTTCAGCTTAGCTCAGCTGCTGCAGACTGAGTTCAATGTGCAAAAGTAGTTTGCACTCAATTAGCTCAGCAGAGGAAGAGGAGGGGACAGACTCTTGCCCTTCCTTGTAGGCTCACGCAAAAGCAAACTGCCACAGCCTCTTCTACCTTGTCTGCCCTCCCTCATTAATAATTTTTGCCATCTTGACCACACTCTGATGTTGCTTGACCACGTGTGTCCCAGTTTTCATATGTGAAATGTTAGAGGGTATGACTTAATAAACTGGAACTGCACTAAATGTGTTCCATCAGCTGCATGTGAACCCCAGAATCCAGTTCAACCCCAGTTGAAACCATCAGTGGACAAGAGGGACAATTTTACTGTGCTCCTGCCCCAGCTACCTTAGGGTTAAGGAACCTTCCCCCCGCCCCAAAAAAACCATAGGTAACTTCTGGTCTTTTTTTTTTTAAATTAAGGACTTAAAATAGCTGTGGCAGATGCTGTGGAATTTCTGTGTAACTCAAAGTGGTCATGGAATCTGAATAAATAAGTATTTGATTGTTGCTCTTAAAGCAATACATTCAGGTCCACTTTAGCATATAGAACAGATAAACAAGAAGAACTACCAATGCTATAAGATGCAGCTCCTCCCACTGTTCAGAGCAACCATCTATAGTTCCTGCTATTTCCTGCTGCCAATAGTGTGCATGTCATTATCACAATACTTCTCTTTTTCTGTGCCCCTTCCAATATAGTTTTCCTCCTCTCTCTCTCCTCCTTCTTTCTTCAGTTTCTGAAGCTCCTGCTATCATCACAAGCTCATTTTCTACCCACTTTCTGCCCTGGCAGTCTGAATAGATCTGTCTGAAAGAGCTCACTAAGGTGCTGAATCTTACCTTCAAAGCAGGTTCAGTACTTTGGATAGCTCCTTTAAAGATCAAACTGAAACCCACAAGCAGCCAACATGAAAGCCATCAGCCAAACATGGAATCTGAGAGAATCCTTGAAATAGTGGAAAGAATAGATTCTTGTTGTTTGGTGTTTATCAGCTGCAGTAGAAGTAACAATAATAAACAGTTTTTTCATTAATGTTGAACAGTGATTAAATATGAGACAATTTTTGGGCATTGACTTACAAATTAATAGACATAGTATAAAATGGACATAATATAAACAGATAAAGGAACACAGAAGGGAAAGCAAACAAATTCATCTCCCACTTGTTGATGTTGCACAACCTGAACAGTCTCACCTGAACTGGACAGGTGGGCCTCCTTGTCCTTAAAAGTTTTCACAAACCAGCAGCCTTTGGTCATTGTTTTTATCCAGATGGTACTTCCCTTCACCTGTAAAATCGCTGTAGATGGATACAAATATATGTCTGATCATAATATTATTTTTAAGTGTTAGAATGGAAAGGACAATGGTTTAGTAGTGAGGTGCATGTTTTCAGTGAATAAATTCCCAGGTGCAATTTCTCTCTGAGATGGGGAAAAAAAATATGGTGGATTCTGAGGCCATTTCCCATCCCCTTAGACTATGAGGACCACCCCAGGGTAACTCCTCCCCACAGTGGATTTTAGCATTGTGATACTGCCATTTTTTTTCTTTCCTAAGTTTTTGCTACAAAAACATTTTGTAGGATAGGGGAGTCTCTAGAGGCTGCAATATTGTGCCCCCTCAGGCCAATTTCTACCCCTGATTTTAAAGGATGTGTAGCAGGACTGTGAAAGATCATCTCCTCAAGACCCCAGAGAGACCCCACTCAGAGACCAAGCACATATTAAATATACACACATCAGTACAGTTCACTCCACAAGGAAGTTGCTTTTTCAATTTGGTGCTTTTAGAGCTACCTGATGTTTCCTTGTTAACATCAGGAATCTGGAAGTGATAGGTTATTAAATTTTAAAATGCTATTGGACAAAATAGTGTTGCTCCCATTTGAATTCTGTGTTTGTGACTATTTTTTTCAGGAGCATGGTGGGAGGAGGGAGACGGATGACTTCAGCCCTCTCCAGGTATCCATGTTTACCTCAGAGTTCAGCTGCAGTCCTCAACAGCCTCTTTTAAAAAATATTATCTAAATGTGTGGTCCACTTTAAATGTGTACATTTTACACTAACTGTAAAGCTAACTGCACTCTGAGCATATGCTCGTAAAATTAATATGACAAGCACAAACTAATTCCAAGTGTGACCTCAAAAGGAAACATTTTTATTTAGTGGAAAAGAGCATGCTTGACACTCATTATTATTTATAATAGTGATTTCATGCTAAGTGTGTGGATGATTTTCTGCTGATTTTCTCCTTTTTCTAATCTTGACCTCAGTTTGGAAATAACCACACTGAAAGCAGTGAAAGTTAAATAGTTAGGAAGATATGACAATGAACTTACTTAAGAATGAAGTAATTTCTGATTAAAAAAACCTTTAAAATTCACATTCAGTTTTCAATCATCTGTCCTTTTAATATACTTTTTTTATTAGTTATTAAATTAAATAGTTAGTACAAAAATGCATTGTTGATTTACAGTAAATGTTTTAAATCTCTCTCTCTTCACAAACACACACACTAGGAACATACAGATCACAATTGTTTCATTGTTATGTTGATTAGTTCTACCATTGCTAACTTGCCAGATTAAGACTTGTCAAATTCATAAGTACAACCACTGATATTTATAGTGCGCTCTCTGAAACATCATTTCTACAACAAGAGCTGAATTTCTCCTGGTACATGCTACAAAGACATAGAATCATAGAAATGTAGAGTTGGAAGAGACCACACGGGCCATACAGTCCAACCCCCTGCCATGCAGGAACACTCTCAAAGCACTCCTGACAGATGGCCATCCAGCCTCTGCTTAAAAACCTCCAAGGAAGGAGACTCCACTACACTCCGAGGCAGCACATTCCACTGGCCGACAGCACTGACTGTCAGGAAGTTCTTCCTGAGGTTCAGGTGGAATCCCCTTTCCTGCAGCTTGAATCCATTGCTCCTTGTCCTGGTCTCTGGAGCAGCAGAAAACAAGCCCTCTCCTTCCTCTACATGGCATCCCTTCAAATATTTAAACATGGCTATCATGTTCCCTCTTAACCTTCTCTTCTGCAGACTAAACATACCCAGCTCTCTAAGTCTATCCTCATAGGGCATGGCTTCCAAGCCTCTCACCATTTTGGTCGCCTTCCTCTGGACTTGCTCCAGCTTGACCATGTCCTTCTTGAATTGGGGTGCCCAGAATTGGACACAGTATTCAAGATGAGGTCTAACCAAAGCAGAGTAGAGTGGTACCAGTACCTCCCTTGATCTAGGCACCATACTCCTATTGATGCAACCAAGAATTGCATTGACTTTCTTGGCTGCCGCATCACACTGCTGATTCATGTTCAGCTTGTGGTCTATGAAGACTCCTAGATCCCTTTCACACGCACTGCTATCCAGCCACGTGTCCCCCATCCTATATTTCTGTATTCCATTTTTTCTACCTAAGTGTAGGACCTTACACTTCTCTCTGTTGAATTTCATTTTGTTAGCCCTGGCATAGCTCTCCAATCTGTCCAGGTCATTTTGAATTTTGATCCTGTCCTCTGGCGTAATAGCAACCCCTCCCAATTTGGTGTCATCTGCAAATTTGATGAGCATGCCCTCTATTCCTTCATCCAAGTTGTTGATAAAAATATTGAACAGCACTGGGCCCAGGAGAGAACCCTGTGGCACCCCACTAGTCATAAGGACAAAGAAAACAGAACTTTGAGGCAGTACATGCTGGTAGCATGAGAGCAGAGGAAGACAAGAGTGGAACTCACAATTGCAGTTACAAATGCATAACTCGAGTAGCTGATTTGTATACATGAACCCTACGTAGTCAGTAGTGTAGGGAATACATGGGGACCAGGAACGTCCCCCAGGCCTGACTTACTGGGCAACAGCTGCTGTGAGTGTTGGACGTCTAATGTCCTGTCAATCAGGATGTAGCAAACGAATGTTTCCTCTTCTCTCCCACAAGTGATCTCCAGTACAACAGTCAGCAGTGGAAAGTAATTCGAAAACTCACTAAGCAATATGTTAATATTGCTTTCTGAAAACATCTGCCTATAATATATCTTTATTTGAGGAACAACAATGGTAGGGAGAGTATGGTTGTGATAATATCATCTGTCAGGGTGGGCACCTAGCCTGTCGATCTGAGTTTGTAGTCTGAAATCCCACAAACACATACACAAAATGAGTCCAAACCACTGCAAAATGTAGCGGTTTTTCCCCACATACTGACTCTTACACACCAAAACCTTTGGGAAACCATCCAAAAATCAGCCAAAATGTTGATAGAAAATGAAACTGATGTGCAGTCTTGTAAGGTGTGGTGGTGCAACCTGCTGGGAGAGGGACGGTTTACAAGGGCAAAAAATATCACACTCACCCTCTACATTTGCCCACTCCTGTTGTATTTAGCATACACATTCATAGAGCTTATAGTTAGCTGTGGAATAATAGCTGCAGAAAAGGGAAATAAACTTGTCTGTTAGATTAGCAGCTGCAATGGAATTGGGCATTTTACATTATTTCCTCCATAAATTCTCAGAATGAAAAAGCAACAAATAAAATGGTCTGTGGTTTTCCTGAGGTATACTTTGAGTCCCAGGCATGCTTCTGTTTCCTTGATTTCTCCTGCTCTCTTCTGTCAATGTAGGATGACCTGTTGTATTTGATGTGGATGTGGTTCACTGCATGAAAGCCTTATATTTTAGCTATAACAATAGACTAACGCAAGTCTTTTTAAAGGGATAGAACTATTGTTCTTACATTAGAATAGAGATGGGAAGTGTGTTGCAAGAAATGGGAAGTATTTGTTTGAATTTTTAAATTTTGAATTAATACATAAACTGGAACTCAGATATCCTTTGGAGTATTTCAAATTTTGCAATTCAGATCTCCTATTAAAATGTGTAGAAAAATCTCTGTTTTAAGAGATCATGCGCACAAGCTTGCATTCATCAGTAAAAGTAGTGGATACAAACATGTGTACATTAGTGTTAACATTTTTTACAGATCTATTACATGAGGAAAATTTATTCTTGCACAAAATACCTAGGCAAAAAATAATGGGCTAAGAAACCCCATACAATTTTTCATGGAAATCTAAAATAACATTCTCAAAGTCTGTAATGAACTAAATTGGAAATTGGAAAAAATTAATTGAGAGAAACTGTCCCTCCCTAATTTGTGACCTTCCATGTATTGCTGGGCTACAGCTCCCATCAATCCCAGTCAACACAGCCAATGATGAGTTATGATGGGAGTTGCTGTCCAACAACATTGAGAAGGTCACATACCATTCCTTTTCTTAAACTCCAAATATCATATTTGCTGATGCTAGCTCAGCAAACGTGTAGCCCTTTTGGGTGGGAGGCAGTCATGTTTTAAATAGTTTGGAAAAGTTATTAGAAGGCATGGGAGAATTCTGTGGCCTTCATCTTGACCAGATCATCCACATCTTTTTGTGATACTATTCTTTCTTCTTCTTTTACTGCATATTGTTCCTATATGGTTTACTGTTTATGTTATTTGCTTTACTGCACAGTGTGGATGAAGAAGGCAGAGAAGTGGATTTCAGCGCCTTACTCAAAAAGAGGTGAGCAGATTTCCCATATCCTTGGGCTGGTCAAACTGAACAGTACCCATTTTAACTGGATACAGTTACATCTACCAATTCTACATCACCTATGACATGCCACACAAATCTGAGTGATTTTATCTCCAAAGCACTGTGAAAATTTATCACAACCACAGCCTTCAGCACTTAGAGATAGGTGTCTTGTGGTTGGATGTTGGTTGCTATAAGTAGCTAGATGCCTGAAACTGATAGGAGGAAATATGAAGATAGGTTTAGCTCTCAGAAGGTTTTAGGAACTGCGTTGAAGGGTAAAAGAATCAAAGAGTATATATGAAGAGGCAAGTGTATCTCCCTAATTGTTTCTTACAGATTGGATCCAAGAAGAGTAGTTGCAATGAAGCTGTGCCATCCTTGTAATAGGGATGGAAAGAGTATTCAAATATATTCAAAAGATGGTCAAAAAACATGCTGTTTTCTGCATAGAAGGTGCTGTAATTGAGGATTTATTCTGCATAAAATTCACACATGATTGATTTGCATAGAAAACAGCATTGTCTGTATATAAAACAGCATTTTCTCTACAGTAATGAATATTTCTGCATTAAAACATCCTTTTCCAAGCAGAAAATGCTGTTTCCTATGCATAAAATGCTGTTTTCTGCATAAACCGTGTGTGAATTTTTCATAGAATAAGTCCCAAATTGTGAATCACCTTTGACGACTGCATGATTTTCAAAGACTTTCTTAAAACAGAAAGAAGATTGCTGAAATTACTTGTTGCTATCTTTGAGAAGAAACATAGTGAATAATTACATCCCTATCCTGTAGTCATGAGATTATGCCATTCACAACCCCTACAATGATACAGATGGACATGGGTGGAGTGGCTGCCCAGCACAATGCAGATCTTGCCTGTCAAGATGCCCTCTCTGGTGTTCATGTAGACAGTGGCAGCTGGTGGCATCCATGTCAGTAGAGCAGTGAATCCACTCTGGATTTTAGTCTAAATTTTAAGTGAGCTATTCAAGTTGCTGAACCATACCCCCAAAAACAGATTCACACCTTGGACATCTCCTTTAAAGTGTGGACTAAAACTCAGGCTGACTTATCCCATAGACCTGGAAGCCACTGGCTGCCCCTGCAAGTCAATCAACAGTGCATATGATACCCAGTGGCCCAGTCCTGTATTTCCAAGCACTGCTGTGTCAATGCCTTCAAAGAGTTTACAAAACTACATTTTGTTACTATCTCCATTAAAACGGATGAAGGTTAGTTTTATGGAACAATTCTCTACTTGTGAATTTTGAACTCTAAATCAAGGTTGAAAGAAAATGTAGAGATATTGAAAAGTTGCCAGAGGAGCTACAGGAAATTGGAACCAGTTGTTTCAATGGGCTTGGGCAGTCATGAGAGAATAAGTATTTCATAGTACATTTCAGCTGCTCAAAACACTTTGCACTCAGTCATGATTTCAGCAGTCCTTACTGTGAATTGTCATATGTTAAGCCAATATTGTGTCACCTGAAGCGCTGGCACAGGACTGAATCTGGACGTATGATGACTTTTCTAGGACTCCGTAGCGAGTCCATGTAGCTGAGGCAAGATTTCAGCCAAGGACTTTCTCATTCACTGTTCCCACTCTTAAGACTCTAGGTCACACCAAGGAGATTGTCTGTCTGCACAAAAAGGAATTATTATTCTCCACTTTGACATTTTATTTTTCTCTCTTTTTCTTTGCCTTTTCTTTTTGCCTCCTTCTACCTTATAATTTGTCAATCTGTATTTCGTTCTGCTCTTGCATCTCCATCTGAAACCCTGATGACTGGAACAGAGAGTAATATTTTATTACTGTATTAGTGTATAAAGTGCATGGAACTAATGAAGTAGAAGGGCTAAAGGAACTGTGCAGTGCACTGTCCTTCCCCTTTTCAAACCTGGAGCACCATGATATGTTTTTCAAACCCAGACTTTTTTTAAAAAAATAATCAACAGAGGTATAAGGTTTATATTTCCAACTGTTTAACTAATCTACTTTCCTAAATGTCCAAAGAACGCCCCCTTTTAAAAATTTTGTGCAGGACCTTCAAAGTTTCTTTTCATGCTATAGAAATACTACAATCCAAGTTTAGTAGTCTGTAACTTGGAAATTTTCAGAAACATAGCTGCATTTTTCTATTTCACTGTAAAAAGAGAAGGGGGGAGTCTTGTAACATCTGTAAGACTAGCCAATTTATTTTAGTCTAAGCTTTTGTGGACTATAACCCACTTCTTCGAATGGAACTTTGAATTAACTCAGTTCCAACTGAATATCAGCTGATCTCACTGTCAATAAAATACACATAGGGACCAAACATATTCATCTTCATGTTGAATTATGCAGATATTTTTCACCCCTCTCATAACGTTTAATAATTGAGGTTACCCTATGTTTTTATGAACATTAATTAGGTTGCAAGTTTCTCTGCTGTTCATGTTCCAGTAATTGTGGAAAGTCCTCTTAAATTTAAATAGCTTAAAAGGATTGAATGGAATAAAGCAAATGGATTTAAAATCACTTCTAAGAGTTACATGGCTACATTTTTGCTGTGGTTTGAACCCATGCTGCTCCAACGATGATTGTGACTTATTTCACTGAGGCTGGCTAAACTGGTATGTGATCATTACTTAAGCTAATGGACCAGAAATGAATGCCAGGTTTTATTTGACAAAGTACACTATCCTTTAATAATGTATTAATTTAAACAAATATTATATCTAATATATAAAAGTCAAAGTTTCTTTGTCTGTGTCAGGTGAAGACCTCATATGATTGACTGCCTAAGAAGATTCTATGGAATCCTTCAGTTTGCAGTTTAGGGAGGGACCTTTAGAATTCTCAGCCGAGATTGCTCTTGGGCCTCAGTTAAATGTGTCTGTCTTGAATAGGCTGGTTGCTATGGAGATAAGGCCTAGCAGCAAGGAGGAAGGCAGTATATTCCCTCAGGAACCCAACTTGTGTATGTTAATAACTCTGAATACAGATTGGATTGGGGAATATGGGGAAAAGTTACAGGTACTGGACAAGACAGTCTGGGAAATTAGAGACACACAGGATCTCAAATTTTTCTAACAACTATTACCTATGAGAAAATAAGATCCTGGGCAATGCTGCATATATACACTAGTATTTTATAAAACACATTACAAGGTTAACCTGATGACATTGTTCCATTGTTTTGCTGCAATGGTCATCCTCCATCTTGTTTTCCAAATACAGCTAACCAAGGAATAAGTGAGAGCCAGCATGGTGAAGCGGTTTGAGCCTTGGACTACAACCCTCGAGACCAGGGTTCAATTCCCCATTCAGCCATGGAAACCCACTGGGTGACTTTGAGCACTCACACACTCTCAGCCCCAGAAAACCCCACAAAAGCTTCACCTTAGGGTCACCATAAGTCACACTATTTCTGCACTACCCTCTTATAGCATGATGATTCCCCTTTCAACATCCTATGGAATCCTGGGGTTTGCAGTTTAGGGAGGGGCCGACTGGCCCTTCCCTAAACTGCAAACCCCAGGATTCCATAGGATGTTGAAAGGGGAATCATCATGCTATAAGAGGGTAGCGCGGAAATAACATCACTTTGAAGGAGCACAACAACAAAGAAATAAATAGATGTGACCTCCAAGCAGACTGAAATATCCTTTTATGATATGAATGCTTTAACAGAAAAGGAATATATTCAGTGAACATATTTTGTAGTACTAAACTTAAATAATTTCTTTAATGTAAATAAACCATTTTCCCACTAGAATGTTCAAATCACTAGTGTAGAGATAGCCCTGTGATCTATTTTCATAGATACCATTTAGCCTCTGTTGAGCTAGGATTGCTGTCTTCTCTGTATCTGAAGAGTGTCTTGCAATTAAAATTGCCTTTTTTTCCTCTTCCACTATGTTTCAACCTACATATCTTCTTTTTCTTTTTAGTTACTGAGAGAAACCATTTGGAATAATGTTTAAAGTGATGGATGTTAGAACAGGGAGACCCAATTTCAGATCTCTGCTTGCTCATGAAGTTTATTCTACCCACTTGGGCTACCACTATCTCTCAGCAAACTTTGCCATTCACACCCTTCCTTCCAGCTCCCTCCCTCACCTACCACACCACATACCTTCACAATGCATTCTTTGCCTCTTGCACTCCTCCACTCACACCACTCACTTTCCCTTCCCTCCTATTCTCTCCCTGTCTCATCTCCCACCCTCACAATGGCCCTTTCCGCGCCAGGTAATTAGAATGGGGCAGTGCGTCCTCTCACGGAGGTCGTCTGCACCTTGGAGTGGACTAGGAGCGGACTACTTACCAGAGATCCACACCTCAGACCTCTCCAAAATGACCCCAAGTGGTCCTCCAGTGTGTTTTTGAAAGACTGGAAAAAACAGGTCTTTATTTTCCTGGAACGTGCCATTGCGTTCCTGCTCCCTTGTGCAGATTTGCAGGCTTGCACTAATGTGAGCCTGTGATCTGCGGAGGGCAGGCTTTAGGCGTGGCAAGCTTCAGCGGTTGGTCGGGACCCACGACCAACCAGAAGCTGCCATTTTGGAAGCTGGAAGCTGCCATTTTGGAAGCTAGAAGCTGCCATTTTGGAAGCCAGAGCCACCATTTTGGAAGCTGGAAGCCACCATTTTGGAAGCTGAGCAGTGCGGATCTACAGACCTCGCACTGCTCCGATTCACCCTGGACCAAAGAGGAGGCCTGCAGAAGAGCTTCAGGGCCAGTCCACGTTGCTTTGGACCCCAGAAGAAGTGGTAGGTAACGGCACAGAGCAATTCCTTTGCCTCGTGCGGAAAGGGCCAATGTATCCTTCCCTCGCTTCTTGCACTCTGCCACTCAAACCACTCATTTTCTTCCACCTACTCTCTCCTTTGCCTCAGCTCACACTCTAGCAACGCATGCCTCCTTTGCTTCTTACACTCCACGACTTGCATCTCTCACTCTTCTTTCCCTCCTGTGCCCTGCCTCATCTCACCTCATATCCTTGCAGTATGTCCCTTCACTATCTACTCAATTTATTGTTCCTCCCTCTTTACTGAATGCAAAAGCAGACTTGTTTTTGCTAAACAATTTTAGAGAACAGTGCTTCTACATTTTGTCCCATATCTCAGCTTCTTCAAGGGCTAGAGATTTGGGGTTTTCAATTAAAGCTTGGAATCTGGATCAGATGATATTCCAAATAGACATCAGTTGGCTTGCCATGAATCTGAACAAAACCCAGCCAAACCAGGATATGACAACCCTAATGATATAGAGCCCTGTGATCTATTTTAGCAGCCAGTATTTAGCCTCAGTTCAGCTAAGATTGTTATTTTGTCCACATCTGAAGGGTGTCCAGCAATTAAGTAACACTGAACCTGTACTACAGAAGATTAGCCATTTCTTTCTCCTGTGTTATCCCAGCCGGAGGCTTTGCATTTTGAGTTAAGCAAGCAGTCTTTTCAATGCTGGAGCTTGGCTTTCAGGCAGATTTTAACCATGGTTCTCTGGGAGGTAAAGAACTCTTCAAGCAACACAAAATCAGAAGCAATCCAGCAGTTGTCACATCTGCTGTTATCTCATTCATGAGAATCAGCCAGTGATACACTTCTTGGCTGACAAGAAGGACAGTCTGTTTAATACTATTCTAGAGTTTTATTTTCCAGCTGGGAAATCTAAATAGATGACATTGACGTACAGATGCCACAGGCCAGAGAGAGGTCAGAAGGAAGGGAACAGTTGTCACTTTGCTGTTACATGGGATGGTGAGGGGAGACCTTGAAGAAGGTGACAGCTGACTGGTTCAAATCAATCAGGGGTAACAGGATAGGAAAGAGCTATCACTGGGATGCATGCTGCTATTTTTAACTGCTCTTCCAGACATGTTTAGAACACATCAGCAGCTTAAGTCTGTGTGTTTAGCTTGAAACACCTTAAATCTTCCAAGCTAAGGATAAACTATAGTGTTCGTTCAATGGCAAGGGGCATGCAGCCTTCCAAATGCTGTTAGACTGCAAGTCCCTACAATCCTATCAAAGACAGCCAATGGGAGCTGTAGCCCAACAATATCTGGAGGGTGATATGGTTCCCACCCCTACTGAGCTACATAATTTGCTGATTGCAACAAGGGAATAGTCCACTGGTGGTAACTAGATGAAGCCATAGTAGCCTGTGATGTGGAAGAACCCCTCCCTAACCAAGTTCCTGCCTGCAGTCTCAGTCTCATGATTCCATCATCCTGTAGGAGGAGAGAAAATCATGACAGGTATAGCAAGTGGGGTGGCCAATGAAGGAGGAATACACTTTGGAACCACCTGATGTACAATCCAGCTCATATAGTTCAACAAATCAAACCAGCTTTAGTGGTGAATGGGCAGCCTATGGCCCTTCAGATATTTTCACACACCCCATTCCTTTCAACCCCATCCAGTGGCCAGGGATAATAAGATATGAAATCCAAAAATATCTCAAAAGTCACAAGTTCCTGTTTCTGTTCTAATTGAGGGGGCAGGAACCATGTAAAGAGGCATATTTTTCAATTACTGTTTACCTTCCCAGTACATTGCACTCTTCTCTGCTCTACTTTCTGCTCTCTCTACTCTAATCTCTCTCTCTGTGGCAAAGCATAATCTAAGTGGCCTTGGCTATTTTCCTGTGAAAATCATGCATACTCCTAGTGTGGGATAGTGGGAGAGCAGGACTACATTGGGGGAAAATGGCAGCCATTCTCCTTGTAGTAGTAATAATTTATTAATGCTTAGACCATAGGCTAATTGCATAGAAAACAAACAAGTACAATAAAAAGTGCAACATAGAATAAATAAAATGCAGAATTAGAAAACTTTAAAAATTCCATAAGCTTAAAATATTTTGAATATAAACAACAATGCTATGATTACCCCAGCATGTACACAACTGGGTGCAGTGCCTTTTGTTTTGTCTGTGATCACATGAGCAATGCCTTCACGTATTTTGTTGGATGCATGGCAGGGTTTTGTGCACAAGGCCGTCTGAGAGTCTGGAGTTGTTCTGGACTTCAGCTATGAAGGCAGTGGCTGCAACCTGCTACCTGCTTCATGTTTTCACTGAGGATGCAAGAAGCCCCAGTTCTCATCATTTGGTAGTAACTTGCTTCAGTGCAAGGCTGTAGGAAAAAAACCTTTAATTTCTATCAATCTGCCACTCCCAGCTGCTCCATCTCTCCCTCCATAAAAAAATTAATCAGGGTAGCTTATCTGAGTTGAAATGAAATATATACACAGCTCCACTCTTGCAGGCAATTTTTATCGTTGTCTTTTAATACTGCTTGTTGTAGACTGGGTAATTTATCAAAGCAGAATGAACTGGAAATATCCAATAAATCAGATGTGAAAGAGAGGTTGAGTCTCCCATTGAATAAAAACAGTTTTATTCCACAAAGTAAATGAGTTTCAACCAAAAAATATAAAATACAATCATTAGGACGCAATAGCCTTAACCAAACAAAATGTAACACAGGTAAAGCAATACAGTACTCTCTATATATAATAGACCCAGTGTAGTGTTTTCTGTGTTTTCTCACATGGCCATTGGCAGATCAGGTCCCCCCACCCCACTCAGCCACAGAAATCACTGGGTGACCCTGGCCAAGTCACACTCTCTCTCAGGCTTCAAGGAAGGCAATGGTAAAACTCTTCTGAATAAATCTTACCCTGTGATACAGTCACCATATGTTGGTATTGATTTGAAGGCCATTAGAAGGGGAAAAAATAGCAAGGTACTTAAAAAACATTTGCTCTGCAAATGATTGCATTTTATATGCAATTTAATATAAGCCATATGTACACATATAATTTTTCTATTTCTTCAATATATGCCTTACCTATAATTATTAATGCACATGCATTACTTGCCCACAGCATTTAACAGCCCTTGAAGCAACCATAAAAATAATGTAATGATATATGTTGGGTACTTTGTGAAGTAAAACCTTTTTTGTGCATCGTGACACTCAGACTGTTTCAGATTTGAGGCAGTCCGTAAACCTTGCTAAATAACCTGTGCTGTGACTGGTCCATTGGTGCATGTTAATAAAAAGAACTTTCACTAGATTTCTTCTGCTATCCTGACCATGTGTGTTCTGGCTATTTGATGCAATATAATGCTTGAAATCAGTGGCCTCACTGCAAGTGAGGAGAACAATTGTTTTGCATGAACTCAGAAAGACAACAATGATGTATGCTAAAGAGAGGGAAGGGGAGGGAGGGGGAAATGAAGGAAGTTCCACAGGCACAACCATTTTCTTAAGGGAAAATAACTCCAAGCAAAACTTACAATGTAGACATGATCCCGTTATGGCGGTAGAAATGATGTCATCTTAGACCTTATGGAATTGCGCTGATGTATCGTGGTGATTTCTCTCTCCTCATATTTCAGTATAGTAACTCTCTAGTCTTCCTTCCAAGCCGGGGGGGCGGGGGGGCTGACCTAGTGATGTCTGCTAATACTAACACATTTTGCCCTTTCTCTTGCTCATGGGGATGCTGCATGCGCTTCCAAATGCGTCTCGCATCGTTCTCAAGTCCAGCAGCTTCTTGCGCTCAGTACATCGGTAAGCTTTTCACTCCATGTCCTGTGCTGGTTGTCAATAAATATCTGCCAGGCCAATAGCTATATTTGTTGTCACAAAAACAACCAATAGTATTGTGGCACCTTAAAACAAAGGTAGGCTTAAGCACACAGGATCTTGTTTGTTTGTTTGTTTGTTTGTTTTTAAAACTGGAAGCAATCAGATGCTGGTCAAAGAGGCGTACTTGATGAATCACGGAGAATTCTGAGCTAGGGATTTGTTTTGAGGACCAAAACAGATCCCAGACACTCTGCCAGCATTTGCATTACCACAGTCTATTTGCATAAAAATTCACTCCTGGTCACCCCAAGCTTATTAATTTCAATGAGTGTAATTTTGAGAGAAGAGGAAGAGTTATGTTGCTGCTGCTATGGCTAAATGAGAGTGAGATAACCTTGCTGATCTATTTAGAATCAACTAGAATTCTACCAGTACCTCCAGATCACTTGCCTTAAATACTAATTGTTACATAAGTTTTTATAAACTGGAGTTGTAAGCATATGGTGAAGAAAACTCTTGTCTTCTTTGTGCCATAGTAATTGTGTTCGTCTTAAGATGTTGCAATGTGTGTTGTTGCTGTTGTGAATCAATAGGGTCATTGTAAACTGATCCAACTGCTGGAAAAGCTAAAATGTTACTAGCCATCTTGAGGGATCTATCTGCTTGGAGGTCCAAAGCCAATGTGATCTCTACATTTAGTGCCTGCTAGTCTAATCATTTTAAAATCCATAGATAGTTTATATACTCTCTATTTATCACTTTAAAAGATGTTACCCACTTACTACTGGCAAAAAAGGAACATAAATTAAACATGACCTCTTCTATGATCAAGAATTGTAGGTCTAGAGAGACTCACAGCCAAGGATCCCTAAAAACCTACCGAACCCCACCCCCTACAATGTGGCCATTCTTTCACCTGTTTCTAAGTAGGCAAGGCTGATGTTGTTGTTAAGGAAATCTGAAAAAAAGGGATCTAATTGTTGGTTGGAACACATTATTCTCTTTGGACCTTCTTTAGTACATTCTATCCACTTTTGCACAAAACAGGATTCTTGGCTTTCTGTAAATGTGTACCATGTTGTTGCAGCCTATTCACTCTGCTTTTCTTCTTCCTGTTCACAAAACTAATAAACCAAAAATCGATAGCTTCTGGTTATGCCCAAAGCTAGGATCCTAGTTTGTTGCCCTTAGATTTACAAAACAGCAACAACAAGCTTATTGCTGGCCTGCAGTTCCACCTTGTTGCGATAAAAAAAAGAGGAACAAAAAGAAAACAGGATCCTGCATCTGAACAGCATAATCAACCATCAATTTGTGGTATGTTTAACTGCATGCATAAGTAGAAGTATGAAAGTAGGAGGAAATGCACTACATACAACAACATCATGTTCATTCACAGCGAGCCAAGTGTCCTGGTGTATTGTTATGTGTGAATGCAGGCTCAGTCTTTCCATGCCTCAAGTGCTACATAACAGTGAAACAGCTAAGCAGACTGACATTTTAATCAATGAGGGAATTTTCAAAAGGAAACAACCGTGTCATGCACACAGACTGGCAGGCTCTTTGCAAGTCCTTATAATATAATGCTACATGCCTGCTTTTGCAGAAATGAGGCAAAAACCGACTCACAGCCAGAAGTTGATGTCTGGGAAATCCTTCGGAACGCTCCTCCATCAGAGTATGAGAAAATTGCTTTCCAATATGGCATCACAGATCTGAGAGGGATGTTGAAACGACTCAAACGTATAAAGAAGGAGGACAAGAAAAGCACATGTAGGAAAACACTTTTTTTCTTTATCCTCCCTACCCCTGTAGACATTATTTCATTTTAGGAAAAATATGACATATGAAGTACCTCTCAAACTCTGGTGAAAAAGGCTTTTTCAAACATTCAGGTCTCGCTTCCCCGCTCTTATTTACTATTTACTATTAAGAAGAAAAACATAAGAAAAATCAAATGGAAGAATCTACAGTGTCCCCTCCACTTTGGTGAGTGTTCAAGGGGCAGAACCATCATGAACGTGGAAAAACCATGAATACTCACTCCTGCGATCCCCACTACCATTCCTTTACCTTTTATGCACCGAGGCTCATATATGTTTCCCTCTCCATCCCCTTGCCTTTTGCCTTGGATGCATTCTCAGCGCCAGAACCAGAGGCAAAGGAATGAGAGGGGGAGTTCCAGAGGGGAGAAGGAAGGCTTGTGCAAGTCTCTCCCCATTCCCTTGCCTTTTGCCTCAGCACATGTTCTCAGAGCTGGGGCCAGAGGCAAAGGAATGAGAAGGGGGAGCTCCAGAGGGGAAAAGGCATGTGCACATGCCTTTCCCCTCATTCCCTTGCCTTTTGTCCAGATGTTTGCCTTCCTTTTCTGCTCCTGAAAAATTGCAAAAGAATGAGAAGAGGAGAATGGGATGAAGGACACACACATCTCATGAATAATCAAATTCATGAAAGTCAAACCTCCAATGTGAAGGGAGGGCTGTATTTTAAGAAAAAGATAGAAGCGTCTCGTGGTTTGCCATCATGCAATAACAGTTTAATAAGCTGGATTTAATAATGTTCCACTAAAATTAAAACAGAATAATGTTCCACTGAAGTTCCAGTGTTCCACTAAGGTTCAAAATGGAACAAAAGGTTGAAAAGTGGACTCTGCCCAATTATGTCTAAGCTAGGCAAAGACTGCACTACATTAAACTGTGAACTTTCTGGTACAAGGCATAAGTCTTTTCCATTGAACCTGGCACTTTACAGATTGGTATCATCTCCATCTGGTTGCACCTTTTATTGGGTAATGAAACAGATTCTTCTGTTGAGAAGAAGAGCTGACAAAAAGTAAAGCAGGAGAAGTCCCAATTAAACAAGATGACATCCACTAGCATGATGTTGGATTTTATCCATAGTCTTTTGCTGCCTTTTTAAATGTGTAAGTGCTATGAAAGACTGGGGGGGGGGTAGTTGTGTGAGTTTAACAGTTCAAATAATTGTTACATCTGTTGTACACCACCCAAGAATTTGATGGATTAATGTTTTGAAATAGTTGAATTAAATATTTCTTACTGAATATTTAGAAGCATTTAAAATAAATATGCACATGAACTCTAAAATACAGGAGGATTTCTTTTCCTCCTTAGAGTTGCAGAGCAAAATTAGCAATATTTGAAGAAGGGAAATTCTTATTGTGCAAATCTTTTTCTCCCCAGCCTTTCTCAAGAGATTGGATCCTGCCTACCAGGTAGACAAAGGACAAAAGATTAAGCTGGTGGTTGAACTTGCTAACCCAGATGATGAAGTGAAATGGCTAAAGAATGGGCAGGAAATTCAAGTGAGTGGCAGGTAAGAGAGAAAAAAAACCCAGAACTCAATAAAAACATGTTTAAAAAATATTGTAGAATATGGTGATTCTGATCATCATCAGGAGAGGGAAGAAAGATATAGTGGGGGTACATTCAGAAAAGAATGAGGAGAAGAAAACAGCAAAGACGTTATTGGACGATGGAGGAGGCGAGTGAATAATGCTTGTTACTATAGAAATGGTTAATACATAGATTTTCACTATTGATTTTTGTCCTCTCTCTATTCTTTCTCTGCACCTGGAAATGAATACCACCCATGTTCGCTTCTTCAGCAAGTAAGTCATCATCTTATACCTGCCTGTTTATTATCCAATTACTTCTCCTTCCTTATAACAAAATGGCAGTACTATAATACAGGAAACCAATTACTTTAACATTTTTACAGATTTGTTCCCAATCCTTTGTGGATTGTTTTTCCTGCTTAAGAGCAGAGAAGCAATCTAGTTTGATGGGAGGGTGGTCTTCTGGTTTAAGGCATTACATCTCCTGATGGGATACGTTTGGTGATGGTGTTTGCTGTATCAATCAAAAATGAACAGGTTGTCACCTAAGTCAGCACATCATCAAAGTTACCTTTGCTGTATTGTGTAGTTTGTAAAGAAATTAGTGTTATTGTGTCAATTACCTGCATGACTGTGGTTCAGGTGATTTTTTTCCCCCACTCACATTCCAAGGAATGGTGAGTTCCTCAGAGGCTTTGTGTACAATAAGGGAGAGAGTAAAGGCTAGGGTATCTTCCACTTTCATAGATCCAGTTGTGGAGTAGAGAGCCCAAAACTCTTCCTCTTATCTGCCATCACCAAAAAGGGAATGGTTGATATATAGATTCTCTGTCCCTGGAAGTGTGTGTAATTTCTGTTTGCGTTTTACCAGGTACATTTTTGAGGCTCTTGGAAATAAGAGAATTCTGACCATCAACCATTGCTCACTGGCTGATGATGCAGCATATCAATGTGTGGTTGGTGAGGAGAAGACTTTCACAGAACTTTTTGTAAGAGGTGGGTGTAACATGATTAAGTACCATTGCTGAGAAACTCAGGTTTGGATCTAGATCTGTATCCTATATTTGACCTTGAATATTTTAAACACAAAGCCCATTTCTGTTAAACTGTTATAGTGCTATTATTCCACTTTCAACATCCTATGGAATTCTGGGGTTTGCAGTTTAGGGAGGCACCTTTGAGGATTCCATAGAATGGATTCCATAGGATGTTGAAAGTGGAATAACAGCACTATAACATACTGGTGTGGAAATGGCCAAAAGCAGTTCACCTCTGACGGGAAAGAACAGCCTTTTGAAAAGAAATCCTCTCTCTCTCTCTCTCTCTCTCTCTCTCTCTCTCTCTCTCTCTCTCTCTTGTGTGTGTGTGTGTGTGTGTGTGTGATTATTCTCCCAATCTGCTATTCGTTGAGGCATCATTTTTAACATTATCAGAGCTTCTTAGCTCTTCTTCAGTGCATGAACCCAGCCAGTCAGGTATCATATACAAGTATACCTCAGTTAACAAAGTGGATGCATTCTTGGGCTTATTTGGTAACAGAGGCAAAAATAACATAGAAAGAATAGACATAGGTTCCTGCACCACAAGCGAGAAGAGTAGTTCAACATGTTTCAGAAAACTTTTTTATCCAAAACTAACAAGATGCACATCTGAAATAAAGCAACCAGGTCAGGTAAGTGTGGCGTAAGTAAAGAAAAAACACATTGAACCTTCTAGAGACCACTTGAAACATTCTACCATAATATATCCAGGGATTTTTGTTTGTTTTTCACTAATCTCCACTTTTCTTATAATTTACATTTTGGTGGGCACATGTATAGATCTTTTCTTTGCTTTTCTTTTCTTTTTTTTTCAATAAATTGAGAATAGCTGGTGAGATAGGATTATCTCCTCTCCCCCGTTCTCTCTGCTTTGCTGTTCACACATACAGCAAGTTCTGCTATAAGCTGTGTGTTTACAATGCAAATTGGGAATAATACTATTAGTCAAGGGAGGAGTGCTATTTGCAGATCACAGACTCTAAATTGGCTACAGCTTGAGTCTGTCTTGAGCATTCAAATGTGGTGCCTCTCTGCATCTTAGCTGTTAAGCAGCAATCTTGCCTCTTCTCATTTTAGCCCTTCAGTTGGTCAGCCATGTGGGTTTGCGAAGTGAGGTGAATGAAGGGAAGGAGATGGAGCATTTGCAAGCCACAGATGAGATTTTAAACCAAGGCAGGAGTGTGCAAGGTGCACGGAAAGAGGGGATGGTTGCTTTTGTGAAAGAGGAGACTTTAATCCAGGACTGGGTGAGGTGGGTGGAAGGAGGGAGTAGCAGCATTTGTGAAGGATAAAATTCACCCCTAAGACAGGAATGAGAGAAATGGATGAAAGGATGGGGTGGGGGCTTTTGTGAGGGATGAGATTTTTAAGCTGAGACAGGACTGAATGAGATAGCTGGAAGGAGGGGGCAGCTGTGGTGAGGAATGAGATTTTAAGCCAAGACAGAAACAAGTGAAGTGGATGAAAGCAGGAGAGCTTTGTGAGTGATGGGATTTTAAGCAGAGACAGGACTCAATGAAATGGCTGGAAGGATGGGGTTGGGGTCCTTGGTGAGGGACGAGATTTTAAGCTGAGACAGGACTGAGTGAGGTAAATGGAAGGGGAGCTTTTGTGAGGGATGAGATTGTGAGCTGGGACATGCTTGAGGGAACAGGAAGGAAGGAACAGGAAGCATTTGCAAAAACATTTGAGTGCCAAAGCTGTGCAAGACTTGGCTGTGCCAAGGCGTAGCAAGCACTACAAAGCATTTAAAGTACTAGAAGTCTCTCCACCTTTCTGGGGGGACTCCAGAAGCTTGGGGGACCATACTTTGCCCATCTCTGCCATAAATACTTATCTTCATGTTTTTCAATGTCAAGAGTCACCATTTATGCTTGTAATTAACATTTATTCATCAAAATTTGTAGCAACTTAAATGAATATCTTAGCTATCAGTAATATTTTTGAGATCTGTACCTAACCCTTTTTTTTCTCATAAATCCTGTTATTTTTAGAGACCAAATTCTATAAAAACAATTTTTTAAGGACTACAACTGTCACATTATAGCATCACTTACTACATTCTGTAAGGAATTCCAGAGGCAGCTGCTTTTCACCCCACCTGCTATAGACAGGCAAGCACACACAGCTACAACAAAATTGGTAGAGCAGAATCCTGGTGTTTCTCAGCAAAAGCTTCCCTACAGTTTACTGCAGGCACACTGCTACAACCTAAAATCACATGTCTATGTTTCTCCAGCCCTTCTTCACCATCCTCTCAGTGCCAATGATACTAAAAAACATCCAGCTAGACAGAAGGCAAGGAAGAAAAGGGGGCTGGGCAGATATAAAATGACTTTTTTTAAAATTTATTTTTATTAAAATTTTTCATTCTTACAGGCATAAGCTCATAAGACTTGTTAATGTTTACAATATAAAATATACTATAACATACCATAATATACAACATATAATATGCTCTTTTGACATGTTCATAAGACCTGTTCATAAGACATGTTATTATTTACAACATATAATATACTATAATATACCACAATATACAACATATAATATAATATAATAATTAATACCTATTAATAATATAATTATATAATATAATAATATGCAATATATAATATAACATGTAATATATTCTTTTGTATGATGTGAATTAAATTAACATAGCTCATAGCTGTATTGTCTAAAATCTACCTATTGCTAAACTTCCATCTTTACTTATCTTTACAGCCTTATTCCTTTCCTTTACATAGGTTTGACCAGTTATTATCTATACATTTTTTCACTGTTTCCATTTCTCTATTTATTTATTTTTTGTTATTCTATTTTCTCCTCATTATTCTAGTTAAAGTGTCACAATTTATCAATTCTATCATTTTATTTAACCATTCTTCCAAATCCGGTATTTTATCTCTCTTCCAATGTTTAGCAAATATAATTCTCGCTGCTGTTACCATATATAATATTATATCTTTGTATTTGTTGTAATCTGTATCTATTTGATGATTCATGTCTAATAGAAATATCTCTGGTGAGAATGGAATGAGTATTTGTAAGATCTTCATCATATTTTATAAAATGACTTTTAAGAAGAAGCTTCTTTGTCAGAGGCTTTGTTAACTGAGGTGTGCCTGTAATGAACAGGGCACTTCTGGAAGAGTGAGAAAATGAACACACAGCTCCTGACTCCCTTCTCAAGTTTGGTTCAAGTTAGTTGAGCAGGAAGGTGGGGATTTGAGAATAATACAGTACAAAAAGTGAGCTGTTTCTAGTGTAGAGGCAGAGTAGGCTTAAGCCTGCATCAGGGCTCACAACAGAAGGTGGGCTTAACCCAAAGCTGGTCTCATGTCATGGGCAAAAGAGAGAAAAAATTACTGGTTGGTCTCTCTGTGAAACCCCATTTGATAGGCCTCTGTGGGAGATAGCTGTTAACACTCATGAATCAATTTAACACAGGATCGGCTGAAGCATCAAGAATTTATTTAAAAAAAATACGTTTCTGCAGACACGGGTGCTCTCAAGAGAGAAGGACCCCCTCCCACAAAACAACACACATTTTATCCCCTACGCCAGCTTCCCTCCCCTTGGGCAGGACCCAAAAGTTACAACCCTATCAGAATCGCCTAAGAAATGCCCCCTTCACCATATTTACAGTATATATGATCATGCACATAATCACGCTTTAACCTTGTGCTTTCTTAACTCTCATTTGCTATTTCAAAATGCCCATCAACCAGATTCTAACTTCTCATTTTGCTAAACAAGGCCAAATTTTTTCTTGTTTTTGATTTATCAGCTTAGTTACCCCTTTCAACTTTTGCTGACCTTTAGTCTGCATAAGCGGGTGCCTCCCCAAAAAGGAGTACGGTCATCTCACTATTGAATTCTTTATCTATGTGCCTGGTTCCCTTTTGCTCCAAGGTCTTCTCTGGCTCCAAGCTGCCAGTTTCTAAAATTTATGCTTCTTAAGACTTCATTGTATTTCAAAAGTTCACATACTAAAGTATATGTGTGTATAAATATATTTAAAAATGTGTTATAGGCTATAAGCTAATACATATGTTAGTAATACTTGTTAATAATATTGCAGAAACTAAAATATATTTTACTTCTCACAGCCTCAAAGGAGCTGGGCTCTGAACAGGACTAAACATCTGCTCTAGGTGCCATTTTTAATTCCCATAAAACTTCTGGTGTACTATTTCACTCTGAAATAGTACACCAGTGAAATTAAAGTGACAGGAAAACCATTTCGGGCACTAATCACAACACAAGACATAGGGCCTTTCTGCACTACACTGTTATAGTACTATTATTCCACATTCCACATCTTATGGAATCCTGGGGTTTGCAATTTAGGGAGGGGCCTTTAGAATTCTCATCCAGAGAGCTCTTTAGCCTTAGTAAACTACAAACCCCAGAATTCCACAGGATGTTGAAAGTGGAATAAGAGCATTATAACAGTGTAGTGGGGAAAGGCCCATAGTGTAGAGCGCAGCTGTCCAAGGCTGTTAGGTGCTGTTGCCTGTCTTAGAGCTTAACCCAGGTTTAAGCAGTATGAGTGTGAGACAAACAAGGAAAAAAACAGATTCTATGGGCACATTATTGAAAAGAAAAGACAAACCAGTAAATTTAAGAGGAAAAAATTGGAGTGGGAGAGATCTGGGATTCATTCCAGTTCCTTCTCTACTCCTTTCCTCTTATTTTGAATAGAGTAACATCTTTCCTGTGGTTATCCTCTTCTCCTTCTGTCCCTCTGAGACATCACTCTGCTTTGTGCCAAAATTGTTTGAATAGTTTTAGGAAAACAAAGCTTAGACTCTGTTATATGACAGAGATTACATAAAGTGTGCCAAATTTCAGATTTGTAGTTACAAAAGAAGGGGATAACCAAGCACAATCCTTACTTTACAGTTTCCTATATGCAGCTATTTATCCAGATATGTCTGCCTCCATCTGTTAGGTGACCATTGGCAGGTTCCCTGGAACAGCATGTTTCTGTTATTCTTAGTTTCTGAAGAATATATTTTGCTACAGCTCCATGTTGTTCAGAAGAATGGGAATTACAAAAGTTTTGTTTAGCTGTTGCCTAAGCATGCAGTTATATAAATCTCAGCATATCCAAGCTTTCTATTAGCATCAAGATGTTTTAAGAAGATTGGCACATGGAAAATTCCACATATACTACAAAGACTAGAATACAGAGTCCTAAGAGAGGAAAGACTAGTAGTTTTCTATCACATTTGTGCCACAAACAGTTCTTAAAGGAAGTAACATATTCATCTCTAAAATCAAGTTTCTTTCTCATTTCCAGAGGCTCCCATCCGGATTATCCGTCCTCTGGAGGATCACCTGGTCACAGTTGGTCAAAGGGTAGAGTTTGAAGTTGAAGTATCAGAAGAAGGGGCTACTGTGAAGTGGTATGCAGAACACACAAAAATATTGAGAAATTAGGAGGGGGCACAATTTTCTGGTGGCCCTTAAAAAATTAAAACCAATTATCCTTCAATGTACCAGGGACAGAAACAGCCTCACAGGTGCCTGCCATCTTTCTTGTCTGATTAGCATATCAGAGTAAACACATAGGTCTGAATCCAATTGTTCACAGATGAGAATCAAACAGTCCTCCAGATGTTCTGAATGGCAATTCCCAGCATTCCTCACTATAGGCTATGCTGGGTAGGGCTGCTGGGACTTGCAGTTTGAACACATCTGGAGGGCCACATGATTGCCACCCCTGCTATTGTTAGTTCCCACTGGAGTAGACTCATCAACTCAGTAGGATTGACTCACTATTCAACAATTGATTCAGTAAGTCTACTCAAATTGTGAGAAGCCAATAGAATTTAGGCCACAGTGCTCTGCTTTATATCCCTTTTTGTTTCTTCTAATGTTGTGGAGGTTTATCGTTTCCCCATTCTTTATTTACACCACCACCCCCGCCATCCCATGGGGGCTAAAAAGAAATCATCCTCCATTGGCACTAATAGTAAGGAGAGTTTCTCTCTTTAAAAAAAAAAAAAGAAATCTACATTGTAGGAGAATTGGAAATAAAAAAATTGATAGAGGAGTTAAACCTCTTCCAGGCATGCATGCTAGTCCAAATCTAGATCAGGATTCAGCATGCTAACATGAGACTAAAGAAAAAAGGATACAAAACTACCTATTTTGCGTTTAACATACCATGCAATCTGACCCCTGCTATATAGCCAGAAGAAAATGTAACACACTCAACCGCTCTGCCTTTTGATTCAATCAGTGCATGGGTAATGGTGACATCTCTACACCCTCAAGGTAAAAAAGACATTCAGTTTACATCATCCAGGTTCCCTTCGCATTTTGTTTAAAATTCACATAGACCTGAAGATCTGTTTCTCACATTATCATTTTCCTGCAGGCTCTCCATGTTGGCAACAGCATTTATGTATACACCATTGCTTTTGAAGTAAAAATGCAAGTTTTGTTGTGTTTTGCCTCAAGTTCTGGGTTGATAAAGGTGGAATAAGGAGAAATTCTTTTACTCCCAATAGTATATCTGTTGCAGTGGTGAAGTGCAGCATAACAATAGAGTGTGCCTATCTGATGGCAGAACTGTATACTGAAAAACAAAAATGAAGTTCAGAAATCCCCCAGCTCTGTTAGCATAGAAATATAAATGAGAGGATTTCAGGGGCATTTGTGGGTGAAAATCAGCATGCAAGAGCCATGTACTTGATTATTCCCAATCATACCCACCACTTTTCTCTGTGAATATTCATCAGTTCTTTCTCAATATTTTCCTATAGTTTTGAGACTGGAATAAGTTTGAGCACATGAAAAAAACTATGGAGAGGGGGCATATTCAGGGAGAAGTATCCTAGCAGGAAAAGTATCCCACCTTCCAATTTTTCCAACATATCGCACTCCTGATTGACCTTTAATTTGAGAGATATTAGCTGCTATCCAACATCCTTTCTGTGTAGCATAGATATCTGCAGGTGGAGATATGCTACATGAACACCACACAATCTCCATGAGAACTGCAACATCGCACAACCTATATCAATGATTAGGTGCTGTTGTACCATGTACAATAGATGACACAACATCACAATGCATAGTGTACCACAGGCATAACATGCAAAAACAGGGCAAAGAAGAACACGCTGTCTGTGTAACTCCACTTCCACTGCTACCTGTGGAATATATCTGTAGTGCTGTAGTGACTCTTTGGCCTCACATGTGTAATATGACTTAAGCATGCATATGTTACTACCTGGATATCAACCAATCTGTTTGCCAGTATAATATATAGTTCCAGCTCAAGCTTTGAAAGGCATCTTTGTAGGACACACCATGTCACTAGTGATTAGCAATGATTCTCTCTATAAATATTTTTTATCAACTTTTAAAATAGAATTTTAATTTATTTGTTACTTCAGAGACCCAGTGCCCTTCCACTGTATTGAAAAGCATGTTTATCTCCTCCCTCCATAACAATGCTCCACCATTCTGTGTATTTAATTCATCCATTCATTTATGTGTGGTTTGGATGCTTCCCCTTTTCATTTTGGAAGGAGACAAACATAAATGTACCACATGCCTACATGTGAATTCACTATAAATTCTATTAGGCAACATGCAGTTTTTTACCACCCCATTTCAGGAGGTAAAGGGAAGAAAAAGAACTGAAACCGATCTTTGCAGCTGGCGACTGTATACAGATTACATTTGTGAATACATTACACTCATGACAATATCACTCAAATAATGCATTTGTTGTCCAGCATTCATTTTAAGACGTCTAGAGTTATCTGGGTATGGGGCGTGGGGAGTGTATAGGGGTGTGGGAGTATTTAATCCTTTCCAAAACACAAAGCAGCTGCCACTATCTGATCTTGTGGCTCATAGCTACTCCTTGAAATGTAAATGCTTATTTTAGAGTATTGATAGCTCTGGAATGGACATCAGACAAGGGTGGAGTGCAGCTGTCTCCAGTTTTCAATGGAGTCAGAAGTGGAGGGAAGGAACTCTCAGATTCACAGCAAATAACTAAATTGGTGTCTTCTACAATGGGAGTTAGATTGGCTCAATCTTTATGGAGCTGCTGCAGAGAGGCAAAAATATATTGTTCCACATGGCCTATGGCTTTAAAAATTGTACTTAATCTGTTTTCCAAGACTGTTTTTGTCTATTTTACTGCACATTTCTTTGAAAGCCCTAGTAGGCTGAAGAGTAATGTACAAATACTATAAATAGATAAGTCACCATCAAATCAAATAATACCATGAAAGATCTTGAAAATATTTGATGGCACCAAAAGGAATGCTTGCCAACACCAAATATAAAATTAGCATGAAGAAATTAATACTACCTTTTAAAAAGAAAATGCAAAATCATAAAATCTTTCAACAACAACTATCCGGAGCCAAACTGTACTGGTTGCTGCTTATTTGTTTTTCTGCTGTCCTCTCTTTTGTATTTTCTGTATGTTAAAAAATCAAATTTTAAAAAATAAAATCACAATAAATAACCCTTAATCCAAAATTGGTGGGGAGCAGTATTAGTAAGCTTTTGTCTCCTTTCATAGTTGGATTCTCCTCATGACTCCAATGTATATGGAAGGGAGTCTTCTTTAACCCTAATAGAAATATTTCCTCCACGTAAGTGGAAGAAAACACAGATGAAAGGAAACAGAAGGTTATAAATCTGCTTTATTCCATGCCATAGACTCAGTCTGATGTAGTCTTCTCCTGTGTGCAGGCTATTTGTCAGAAAAACTACTGCTCCATGGCAAACCATAGGTTACATGTAGTTTGATGTTAGTCTGTATATGTCTCCTGTATCTCCATATTACTGTTCAGTTTGAATTTCATTCTCTACTGGAATCAAATCATGTTTGTTTTGTATATGAAGAAGCAGAGAGAAAGCTGATTAAACCAGAAAATACACAATGAAACTATGGCAGCATTGTGCAGTTACGTCAGCCCAACAATATTTGATATTTATAGGGAGAAGGATGGAGTGGAACTTACCCGAGAAGAAGCGTTCAAATATCGTTTCAAAATGGATGGTAAAAAGCACTACCTCATAATTAATGAATCTACTATGGAGGATAATGGACATTACAAAGTGAAGACTAATGGTGGGGAGTCTGTTGCCGAATTGATTGTACAAGGTGAGATGTGAGTTTTGATGTGTATACAGAGGCTGGCAGAAGAAAGGCTGGTACTGAGATGTCTAATTGTAGCTAATTATGCAGTCCTCCAAAAGTCTATTATGGGGATTGTTAGGCCTATGAGCCGGATGTAACAGATATCCTGATAACAACAGCTGCCTGCTTATCAAGTCTTGTTAAAGTCCCACATGCTTGCGGTGTCTTCCTAGTTCACCTTTTCCCCAACAGTGTCTTTAGCCCCTTCTTTTTGTAAAAGCAACATCAACAGCTTCAGTGCTAGGTTGACCTCTGACCTTTTGATGTTTGTGTTGCTTCATCTCCAAATTTATGATCTCAGAGAAGAAACTGGAGGTGTACCAGAGTATTGCGGACTTGACAGTGAAGGCACGGGACCAGGCTGTATTCAAGTGTGAGGTTTCTGATGAGAACGTGAAGGGCATCTGGTTGAAAAACGGGAAAGAGGTAATCCCAAACGAGAGGATTAAAATCTCCCATATTGGCAGGTAGGTCATGCTTCACAAAACTAGGCCATGGTACTTAATTTCTTCTGTGTCACTTGGTATGTGCTAAGAAAAAATAGTAGTATAAAAACCAATATGCTGTTCTAGCTTTAATTACAAATAGAGGGTAAGGTTCTCTCTGAGCAGCAATCTGGTATATACGAGTGCCTTCCTATTCTTGAGTTTTAAATGAGAGGGATGGTGTGTATTCTGAATATTTGTTTGTAGGTTGTGATTACATAACAGAGGATGTTGGTATTCATAACTAAATTTTGATAATCCTCAATGAATTTCGTGGAAGTCCAAAAATAGAATGTATGTTTCTCTACCTTTCAGATGTGCACCATGTCAATCTGGGTTTAGGTGACCGCCAATAATAACCAGAAGTGCCTTTGAATTTTCAGAGATTTGTACAATTTGTCTGGGATTGTAGACATTCAAATGGAATTCTCAAGATATCACAGTTCAAAATGTGAATATTGACATTTGCCAAATTTTGGGTAGCTGTTGTAATATGGTCACACATATTGAAAATTGCTGCTTCTTTAAGAAGTTCTTTCTGAGACACACTTGAATATACCTAGGGTCAGTCCAGTCCACTGCAGTGTAGGGAGGGATCCCCATAGGGCACAACAGAGTCCTATCATCCTTTCCTAGCAACCGTACGTTGACACTGTGCCAGACCATGATAGGCTATGGGACGTCTGTTTGCACTTCTAGCGTTCTACCACTTCCACCTGACCAATAAAATGAACTGTTTAACTTAGCTGAGCAGACCACAGAGCTATAGACTGGCCTGTTGAAAGCAAACAGAGACACTTCCCATTCTGTATAACAACATACATGCATCGTGCTTGTGCTGGCTTCTGTGTACCCATGGAGATCCTTCCAAGTGCTGTACGTGCAGTGGACTGAACTGAGAACCTACTAATGATTTTATATTAATCAAGTGGTGGTTCTTAACAATAATCTGTGTAAGTATTCAGGTTGTGATAGACAGATATCATAATCTTTGTGCTTATTGAGTGTAATAACTATGCTTTTTACAAACCTGTATGCATGTGGAATTCTTTCTACCTTGCTATGGAACTGGATTTGTCCCACATACGGGGAAATTGAGTCTAACAAAAATGTTTTGGTTTTTCAGAATCCATAAGCTAACCATTGATGATGTAACCCCAGAAGATGAAGCTGATTATTCATTTATACCTGAAGGATTTGCATACAATCTCTCAGCCCATCTTCGTTTTTTGGGTAAGTATTCTGGAATCTGCTTTCTAATACCTAGTAGAAATTCTCTTGTATTTAAATAAAGAAACTAAGCATTAAGTCCAGTTATTGTAAGTCCATGCACTAAATGAAAATAATTTCATTTACTGTATGAAGAAATTCCCTCTTGATGATGTCTGAGTGTAAAAGGAAATTAACTATTAATACCAGTTAATAATAATATCATTTATCAGCCACTACTGATTGTTCAAATCAGTTTACACAGATTATTTCTGTTACGTCAGTAACAACTCTGTTAAGTGTAACAGTATCATAAGCGACATATTGTAGGTAGCAGAAAAGATGAGTATAAGAAATAGCAATCTGTCTAAAGATACCTAGTGAGTTCTGGACAGAGTGAGATTCATGTAGGGACTGCCCAGCTATTATTCTGTACAGATTGTATCTGAAAATACTATCCTTTGACCTTGACTAGGACTCTGTATTGTGACTGAAGATAATTTGTTATATATATAAACAATGAAAGAAAATTTGAAAAATCAGATTTAATCCAGTTTACCATGTACTTGTATATTGAAAGATTTTTATACAGTCTAACAGAGCTCTGTTCTTCTTCCCCACATCTCATATGTGCACATAGAGGGAGCATCTCTTTATTATGAAGAATGGAGTCTTATGCATGGCCATTTTCGCACTAGACTGTTATAGTGCTATGATTCCACTTTCTTTTTTTAAAATGATTTTTATTAAAATAGTTCCAAACATAAATCTCATGTGTCTCATTATTACATTGTTACATTGTTTACATTATATTATTACCTTGTTTACACATTCAATTTCATCTATCAATAATATACAGATTCCTATATACAGTTACTGCAATTATTGACATTAAAATCTTTTCAAATATGAATTTATAAAACCTCTATTCCTTTCCCTCCCGAGTCCCTCCCCCCTTTGATCTTTATATCGAAATTATCTTCTCTCCCTTCTTTCTCTCATCCCATCCTCCCTTTCTCTCCCCTTTCCCTCTACCTACTATCCTTTTATCTGCGCTTTCTTCAAGTCTAACCTGCTTTTCAATGTTTCCACCGAGCCTACAATTTATGTATTATCTTTTTATTGTTGTGTGTCTAGATTATGTTGTTGTATACTTAAATTACTTAGAACCAAAAAAAATCACTTACTTAATTATATATTAACTATTATTAATGATCTAATACACTTTCTCTAATGCCCTCTTATAAATCTTCAGTTCATCCCCCACTTAAACCACAACTGCAAAATCAAATTTGTCTTATTATCTATCCTGTTACTGTGAATACCTTACTTTTACCCACTCTATAACTGGCTTCCAATTCCTTTTGAACTGTTGGTTTGAACCTCCTTTCATCAAATTTGACAACTTCTCCATTTCCAATAGGTCTGACATTTTTAGTTTCCATTCCTCTATTGAATGTGCTTGTTTTCTTTTCCAGTCTTGCGTGTAACATAGCCTTGCTGCTGTGACCAAGTAAAGTATAATTTTCTTTTTTGTTCTCCAATTTTCTTGTCCAATTATATTCAACAAATAAATTCCTGGAGACATTTCATATTTTATATTCAGAATCCCTGTAATTGAATCATGTATCCTCTTCCAGTATTTCTTTGCTACTTGACATGTTCACCGCATATGGTAATACGTTCCAGTCACTTTCCCACATTTCTAACACTGACCACTTCCTTTATGAGTTATCTTCTTCGTGATTCCACTTTCAACATCCTACGGAATCCTGGGGTTTGCAGTTTAGGGAGTCTGGCCCCTCCCGAACAGTAAACCCCAGGATTCTATAGAATGTTGAAAGTGGAATCATAGCACTATAACAGTCTCGTGCGGAAATGGCCCATGACTCCCATAACTGTGTTTG
The DNA here is from genome assembly GCA_948474755.1 of Ctenosaura bakeri. Taxonomy (NCBI): domain Eukaryota; kingdom Metazoa; phylum Chordata; class Lepidosauria; order Squamata; family Iguanidae; genus Ctenosaura; species Ctenosaura bakeri. The sequence goes on from CAOLHI010000937.1 coordinate 1,248,666, forward strand.
GCCCAACCACCTCCATTTTATCAAGGAACATGATGAACTGAGCAAAGGGGAAGGCTAAACTGAAATATGGGAGGCATACATAGACCTTTCATTTTCTATTACAACTGAAATGCTGAGCACCTGTGCCTGCCCACAGTGAAGAGACCGATAAAACAAGGTAGTGTTATGTCTTCTCTAAGTTATACTGGACTGGGTGAAGCTCAGTGTCTTCCACTGTTGCTATTATTATCAGGTGGTTTATATGCTATTATACAAACTCTGTAGCTAAATATCATCTGTCATGAAAGCTAAGAAAGCATATTTTCTTAACTGGAGCTCTCTATAGTATAGGAGAGAGCCAACATGGTATAGTGGTTTGAGCATTGGACTACCATTCTGGAGAGCAGGGTTCAATTCACCCATTCAGCCGTGGAAACCTACTGAGTGACTTTGGGCAAGTCACATACTCTCAGCCCCAGAAAACCCCAGACAGGTTCAACTTAGGGTTGTCATAAATCAGAAACAACTTGAAGATCCATAGCAGCAATAGTATAGGAAGGTTGAGACAGTAGTTGACACAAGTTAAGATAATTTAAATATCTTATGGATTAAAAAAACAGATTGATAATGAATAACTTCAATTTTTATATAGATTGGCCATGATCCAGCTGAGCCAGATAGTAATCGGAGTGGAGTTCATAGATATATAACTGTACATTCAGAACTTGGAAGTAACATATTATAAGGAATGATGTCACTTGTAACACATTTTGGACAGATAATAAAAATCATCTTTTTGTCAAAATAATGTAATGACTGGTAATGTTGTTAGGTTCTTTTTAGATGCAACAAACTAGCCAAACTTGTTGCTCCTAAAATGCTGCTTTGGGGAAATCTTTTTAGGGATTTGGGAGCCCATTTGGCCAGTTTGTTGGATTTGTAGTACATTGTTTAGAAACTAAAAATAAAAAGTATCCGTAAAATAATAGACTAGCAACGCTATTCAGTAAGTAACACCAGCAAGTTACTTCCATGATAGGGGCAATGAGCAGTGAATTTGACAATAGCGTCCCAAGTTTTACATCCATTTTGGGCATTGTGAAAAGGTCATTTCTCAGTATGGAGCAGAGGTACAATTCCGCTCATTACTATTGTCTCCTAGAACAACTAATTTGGAATTTCACAAAAGGAAAATCAGTCCCTGCTTTCATCCAAGATAATGTAACTGAGTGTTGAGAAGATAGCTACCCTAAACCACAGTCTCTTCTGCACACCAGCAGTTTCTTCCCTGCTCAAATGGCCTCTTTTCTACAAATGCCAATAGGCGGTATCAGTCAAAGTAAACTTTCACCTACTAAATAGGAACTCTAAGTGTGCAATTAACATGGCTCTCTTTTATGCCAGAGCATAAGATATATAAAACATTACAGTCTACTTCCTTTCAAATTGCAAGTCCTAGAAACTGGAGTGGTTAATAGGTGTGCTTTGCAGTTAGGATCTTTGGACATGAGAGTTAAATAAAAAAATAGTAACTTTCATATTTTGAGGGTATAGATTTAACTTCTGAAACCTGGGGGCTGAACAGAGGCTAAGTAAATGAATCAGAACAGTAGCAATAATGGATTTCAGTAATGGATTTCTTCCTTGGAGATTTTTAAGCAGAGACTAGATGGCCATCTGTCGGGAGCGTTTTGAGGCTGTTCCTGCATGGCAGGGGGTTGGACTGGATGGCCCGTGTGGTCTCTTCCAACTCTACAGTTCTATGATTCTATGATTCTATGTATCAACACAGGAAAATCTACTGATACACATGTGTTCAAGGTTAGGACCAAGGTGTTCCTCTGTCCACACATAGAAAGGCAGTCTTCCCAATATATGCTGGCTTTGGGATTATGAAATTTATTCGGACACCTCTGAAGGGTAACAGGTTAGGGAAGGCTGCAACAGAAGCTGTTCACATGCAGTTGTCCTGGTTGTTTGTGGGACTGAATTGTGAGTATGAGTGCAGCCCAATGGAGAAGCATTTCACTATGGTCCCTTTCACATTAAAGTTAAAATGCCACATACCTTCCAATGTTTTGCAGATGAAAACTGGGACACTTGTGGCCAATCAACATCAGAGTGTGATCAAGATGACAAAAGCCATTAATGAGGAAGGACACAAAAGCTAGGGGAGGCTGCAGCAGTTTGCTTTTGCCTGAGTCTACAGGGAAAAGCATGGCCATTTCCACATTACACTGTTATAGTGCTATTATTCCACTTTCAACATCCTGTGGAATTCTGGGGTTTGTATTTTCCTGAGGCCAAGAGCTCTCTGGATGAGAATTCTAAATGCCCCTCCCTAAACTGCAAACCCCAGAATTCCACAAGCTGTTGAAAGTGGAAAAATAGCACTATAACAGTGTAGGCTGGAAATGGCCCAAGATTCTGCCACGCTCCTCTCCAATCCCCTCTGCTGAGTTAATTGAGTTCAAACTGCTTTTGAACCTTGAACTCAGTTTGCAACAACTGAAATAAGCTGAGGACAAAGACGAAAAGTGAGGAGAGAAATTGTGACATTTTAAAAGCAGTCAAGGAAGTCTGACAACAGAGGATGTTGCCCAATTGTTGTTTTCAGTGTGCTAAATTTTGTTTGCACTTCAGCAGTTCAACATCTTTATCAATGACTTGAATGAAGGAATAGAGAACATGCTGATCAAATTTGCAAATGATACCAAATTGGGAGGGGTTATGAATACTCCAGAGGACAGGATCAAAATTCAAAATGACCTTGAAAGATTGGAGAGCTGGGCCAAGGCTTATAAAATTAATTTCAACAGAGAGAAATGTAAGGTCCTACACCTAGGCATTAAAAATGAAATGCACAAATAGAGGATAGGAGACACCTGGCTGAACAACAGTATGTGTGAAGAAGTCTTAGTAGACCACAAGCTGAATATGAGTCAACAGTGTGATGCGGCAATCAAGAAAGCTACCAAATTGGGACATTTGGAAGTTATGGTGCTATATTCCACTTTAATGGCCCTGATAGCATCCTATGGAATTCTGAGATTCACAGTGTAGAGAGGAATATTTAGAATTGACTACCAGAGAGCTCTAAATGCCTCCCCAAACTGGAAACCCCAAGATTCCATGGGAGGCAGGTTAAAGTGGAATCATAGCACTGTAATTATGTACCATGAAAGGGCACTAAAAAAAACCCCCACAGCATTGGAAATTCCATCAATAAACAATGTAAATGTCTTATGCTAAAAACAAGCACACAAAAGCATCCCCTTTCAGAATGTCCCTAACTGAGTCAACAGAGAAGCAGTTGTTCAAATTAAAAATGTCAACTCTTTTGTGAAAGAAACATGAGTTAGATGGTATTCCAATGGAAGTCATGAAGCCAATGGTTGGGAAAGGGTGGTGATTATCCAATGTCACTTGGGAATTTGATCTTTAAGATGGAGAAGATTCCAGAAGAAGATGTCCAAGACAGATGGTCATGGCTATAGAAATTTGCAGGAGTTAGCACTTCTCTAATGATTCTTAAGCTTTGATGTACCAGCAGCAAGTACATTCCTTGGATAAACGATATTGAGCATCTGCATTATTGCAACATCAGAAACATACCAGAATTTGGCAAGCTTAAGGATTGGGGGGGGGCAAGAGCAATTTCTTTTCCCTGGAGATTGCTGATGAATTACTTAGCTTGTGATTGTCCAGGTTAACTAGCCGAAGAGAAGTGAATGAGAGAAGTTGAAGAAGGTGGTTAATGTGTGGAGAATCCAACCTAGAGATAACAATAGAGGTGGGCAATGAAACCTAGGTGTAGAACAAGACTAATTGGTGTAGCCTGATATTTTGAGCACCTGTGTGTATGTATATATGTATATATGCCATCAAATTAGCTGTCAACTTAAAGTAACCCTATGAATTTCATAGCGTTTCCTTAGGCAAGGAATACTCAGAGGTAGTTTTGCCGATTCCTTCCTATTCCTTCCTATGAAATATAGCCTTCAGCACCTGGTATTCATTGACAATGGCCCATCGAAGCACTAACTAGGGCTCACCCTACTTAGCTTCCAAGATCAGACAAGATCTGGTGCTTTTAGGATAGCTAAGCATTTTAGAGCATTTCACTGAAATGAAGACAAAATTTTAATGTTTAATATGCTGAAAACAACAGCTGGGCGATATCTTTATTCAGACCAACCAAAATGTCACAAAACACTGAGTTTTCCAGATGGCGGCTGCATACCAAATGAATTAGTCTCCATTTGGAGCACCTAGTAGAGACTTAATTCATTCAGTCTGCAGCCCCCATCCAGAAAACTGAGCTTTGTGACATTTTGGTTGGTCTTAATAAAGATGTTGCCCAACTGTTGTTTTCAGTGTGCTAAATTTTGTTTGCACTTCAGCAGTTCAACATCCTTATCAATGACTTGAATGAAGGAACAGAGAGCATGCTGATCAAATTTGCAAATGATACCAAATTGGGAGGGGTTATGAATACTCCAGAGGACAGGATCAAAATTCAAAATGACCTTGACAGATTGGAGAGCTGGGCCAAGGCTTATAAAATTAATTTCAACAGAGAGAAATGTAAGGTCCTACACCTAGGCATTAAAAATGAAATGCACAAATAGAGGATAGGAGACACCTGGCTGAACAACAGTATGTGTGAAAGGGATCTAGGAGTCTTAGTAGACCACAAGCTGAATATGAGTCAACAGTGTGATGCAGCAGTCAAGAAAGCCAACACAATTCTTGGTTGCATCAATAGGAGTATACTGTCCAGATCGAGAAAAGTAATAGTACTACTCTATCCTGCTTTGGTCAGACCTCATCTGGTATACTGCGTCCAGTTCTCGGCACCTCATTTCAAGAAGGATATTGACAAGCTGGAATGTGTCCAGAAGAGGGCGACCAAAATGGTGAAGGGTCTGGAGCCATGCCCTATGAGGAGCGTCTTAGGGAGCTGGGTATGTTTAGTCTGCAGAAGAGAAGGTTAAGAGGGGACATGATAGCCATGTTTAAATATCTGAAGGGATATTATGTCAAAGAGGGAATGGGCTTGTTTTTCACTGTTCCAGAAACTAGGACAAGGAACAACGGATTCAAATTACAGGAAAAGAGATTTCCCCTGGACATCAGGAAGAACTTCCTGACAGTCAGAGCTGTCCAGCAATGGAATATGCTTCCTAGGAATGTGATGCAGTCTCCTTCTTTGGAGGTTTTGGCTGGATGGCCTTCTGTTGGGAGTGCTTTGATGTGTGTTCCTGCATAGCAGGGAGTTCGACTGCATACCCTCTGTGGTCTCTTCCAACTCTATGATTCTATGACTCTATGACTGTAAAATATAAACATTATTTGCCACTTTCACAGCAAACAGTAGTGTGACAGGCGCCCTCTCTGGTCCACCTTTACCACAGTGATTCACTCTGAGAAAGTGTAAAGCATGGGCTTGTGTTCTGGTAACCCTTATAGGTTCACTATGGACCACTTCCCTGAAGTAACAGATACTGTTAGCAGAAGCAGTTAACAATGGCAGGTAGTCATAGGTAGACCTGTGGGCAGCAAGTGGCTATGTTTCACTTATAGGCAGAACATTATCAACAACATTCAAACATAATTTGACTGATTTTATTATTTCTTGATTTATAATCCACTTAGTCTTGTCATTGTATGTTTATGTTTTTAATTGGTTTTAATTTTATGGCGGTTTAAGTCCTTTTTAACTTTTGTATGCTATGATTGATTGATTGATTGATTGATTGATTGATTGATTGATTGATTTGCCTTGAGTCCCAACAGGAAAAAGAAGGGAAAATAATAATAATAATAATAATAATAATAATAATAATAATAATAACAACAACAACAACAACAACAACAACAACAACAACAACAACAACTACAGCTACAACAACAACAACAACAACACAAAGTATGAGAAGTTCCCATTATGTAAAATAACAACAAATAAACCCTACACTGTTCAATCCTTTCCTTTTTTTTCTATTTCTAGAGATTAAGATTGACTTCGTTCCTAGACAAGGTAAGACAAGTCTTTATTGTTCTAAGTCTGACTGAAATTGGAACTAAATAAAAGTCTCCGCAGTCTTAGAATAATCCTCTGCTGTGTTGATAAATAAAGTTTTGCAATTATACTTTTGATGCAGAACCCCCCAAAATCCACTTGGACTGCATGAGCCAAACTCCTGACACCATTATTGTGGTGGCTGGAAACAAGCTGAGACTGGATGTGCCAATATCAGGAGATCCAGCACCCACAGTGATCTGGCAGAAAGCTAATAAGGTGAGCAAACAAGGCTTTCAAAATCCATGGTGTCCAGAATGGCTCAGCGTAAGCACTTCTGTTCTTACAAGATTATCTCAGATCCTTATTTGATTGTTAAAATATATATAAAAGGGATTTTTACTTATTATTCTTGAGAAAAATATGACTTCAAGGTAAAATTTCATTATGGAGACTGTAGTCCTATCCAGTCATCCGTGAAGTATGTTGTACCATATGCAAGGAGGAGAACACACTTAGTAATTCTTTCTCCACTTCCATCACCCGCCTACATGTGGAAAGATGACAGTCTGAACCACATAGAGCCTCTACTATTTGTGAAGACTCTCCAAGTGAAATGTTGCCTTGATCATTCATGGTTTCACCTCACACGGAGAGTCTCCACAGACAGCAGAGGCTCTCCAGCCCTCCCTACATATAGGGCAGAAGAAGGGATAACAGAGGGCTCCTCATGTGTTCTTTCAGCATGTTTCATAACTAAGTTAACAGGGCTTTTCTTTTCAACACACCAAGCAGAGACACTTATTTGGAAATAAATCCTAAAGGAGCAGCTTGACTCTGCTGAGGACCACTTCCTCAGTTTCTAATGTTCAAGCAGATTGTGGGGGCTGCTGTCTATTTAGCTGAACTGGCATCATGGCAATATCCAGATACAAGAGGGAGGTATCAGGTGTTTTAATAGAACTTGTCTTCATATACTGGTATTTATCTCTGGCCAAGGTGTACATATACTAGAAAGATTTGAATGACTGTCTGCTTCTCTTGATGCATCTCTTCAGTTTCTAAGCCTTTATCAAGTTACCTGGTAACTTGGAAGCTTAAAAGAAAAAGAAAAAGCAAGCAGGACCTTACTCATTGATGAACCCTGTGTCATGGAATTCCTGCCATAGGCTCTTTCCGCATGGCATTTTCCATGTGAAAGGGCACCTGGAGCATCGCATGATTGTGAGGAGTGATCTGCACGATGCACTCACAATAGCGTGACACTCCAGGGGCCAGCAGGCACCAATCATGCACCTTTTCATTTTTGGCTAGAAACCGAAAATGGTGCACAATTGTGCATTGCTCCCAGGCCCCACATGCACTTACCTGACATGCGGAGCCTCCGGAGCTGCAGCAGTCGTGCTTCCTGCCCCAACGCAGCCTGGGAAGGTCCCAGGCAGCACTGCAGAAGGAAGAGGCAGGGCTCTCATACAAGCAGACAGCTCATGTGGAGCCGAAAGACCCCGGACACGAGAGCCTCTCGCTGGAGGCTGCTTGTGCAATCCCCACACATCAGCGCCAGAAAGTTAGGTGCGGAAAGGGCCATAGAGTAGAGATTTTTCATGCTAATATGCATGCCTATTGAGCATCTGAAGCAGGTAGAGTGAGATGACCCTCACTGGCTTGCCTCAGACCTTTACATGTTCAGCAGAAGGCATGAGATCACAGAATCATAGAATAATAGAGTTGGAAGGGACTGCAAGGGCCTCACAGGAATACACCACAAAAGCACTCCTGAGAGATGTCCATCCAAAGAAAAACAGTCTGCCATGCTTCAAGGTAGTCTATTCCATTCATGAACAGCTCTTACCATTAATAAGTTCATCCTAATGTTTAGGTGGAATCTCGTTTCTTGTAACTTGTATCCATTAGTTCATGTTCTAGTCCCTGGACCAGCAGAAAATAAGCTTGCTCCATCTTCTACATGACATCTCTTCAGATATTTAAAGATGGATATCATATCATCTATCATTCTGCAAGCTAAAGATATCCTAAGATATAAGATGTAAAAGCTAAAGATACCTAAGCAATTCTTCACAGCATGGTTTCCAAATCTTCTAACATCTTGATCATCTTCCCATATACACATTCCAGTTTGTCAATATCCTTCTTGACAGATGTTCTTGGACATGCAATTCTCTAACAAAGCTTTATTTTCTCTGAATATAGTCTTCCAAACACAAGCTACTACCATATAGGCTTACATAATTTGGGAAAGATAAGACTGACCTCTTGTGGTACATAGTTGACAGTGCCAACTGAGCTGCTGTCTTCCTGTTCTTTCTCAGCTCTCTATTCTTGAGCAAGGTGCCTGATTATCAATTGCATACAATGCTGCCCCCAGCTCTGCCTTTGACAATTTCTGTGAAGGACTGAAATGCCTACTGAAGATTTTCCTGAAGCCTTTCTTCCTGTTCCTTGGAAGGCCACTCCTCCTACCACCCTACTCACAGCCTGACACTGCCAGTGTTAGTATTAAATTCATATTGCACTTCTGTCTCGCCTTCACATCAAGCATTGCTTCTGCTGAGCATCCTTTGAACTTGCACATACTTATTTGAGTGAGGTGAAGAAGTCATCTATTTCCCTTAGTAGAAGATGCTAGATTTTTCATGAGTCACAGATTTTTACTCCATTCTTACATTTTTGCACATCTGTAGAGCATCCTTTTTTCCTTTACACCCTGGAATCATAGAGCTGGAAGAGACTACAAGGGCCATCTAGTCCAACCACCACCATATAGGAATATACAGTTAATGCACTCTCAAGAGTGGCCATCTATCCTCCACCTACAGATCTCTAAAGGAGATTCCACCACTCTTCAATTCCACTGTCAGACAGCTCTTACCAACAGAAAGTTCTTAATAATGTTAAGGTGGAAGATCTAACCAATATTTAGGTGGAACTTTTTTTCTTTTAAATTGAATCCAGTGGGTTGCATCCTGGAGTCTGGAGCAGTAACAAACAAGCTCATTCCATCTATATCATATCCCTTCAGATATTTGAAGATGACTATCCAGACACTTCTCAGTCTTCTCTTCTCCGAGTCAAACATAGCCAGCTCCCTAGGCCATTCTCATGGGGCTTTTCCCAATCCTTTTAACATCTTGGTCACCCTCCTGTGGACGTGTTCCAGTCTTCAATACTTTTCTTAAAATGCAGTGCCCAGAATTGCATCCTATATTTGAAGACAGGTTTGACAAAGTAAAATAGACCGGTACTATTACTTCTCTCAATCTGGAGTATGGACATTACATTACTATTGAGGAAACCTAGAAATGCATTGGGGGAGGGGGGGTATTTTGTTTTGTTTTTAGCACTGCTGCTGCATTAGATTGTTTACTCATATTTGGCCTGTGGTTCACAAAGATTCCCACGTCTTTTTCACATGTGCTGTTATCAAGTCAGATGTCACCCATCCCATATTTGAGCATTTTGTTTTTCCTGTCTGAATTTAGTATGCTACATTAACTTCCGCTGAAATTCATTTTGGTCCAGCTTTCCAATCAGTCAAGGTCATTTTGAATCTTGATTATATTCCCTGTGATAATACCTGTTCCTCTGAATTTGGTGTCATCTGCAGATTTGATAAGAATGTCCTCTCTCCCATCGCCTAAATCATTCTTTATAAAAATGTTGAGCAACACCAGAACTCTAATAAGCCCCTTAGTGCTAATTCAATATTAATATATTACTTTTGTAAAAATTGGGGAACTTAAGCTTCATTTCCCATTCAATTGTTGTTGTTGTTGCTTAGTAGTAATGCCTTCTCATCATGTTCCATTCTCTACCAATTACTGTCTTCATATCTAGCACCCATTTCAAGAAGTCTTCCTGAAGAGAGCATCCATAACTGAGTAGTGCTTTGCATACAGAAGGACCCAGTCTCAGTTAGATTCAGGATGAGCCCTGTCCGAAACCAGTCAGTGCAAATTGAGGAACATGTGGCCCTGCAAGCGTTTTTCAGCTTGAACTCCCATGATCCATCTCTATTGCTCATGCTAGTTAGGATGGATGGGATTTACAATCCAATAAGATCTGGGAGGCCACACGAGCTAGAAGGATTGGTGATCTGATTCTGTTTAAGGGAGCTTCCTGATAATCCTAATAATAATCCTAATAATAAAGGACTTCCTTTCTTGTAGACTAGACAACCCACTCTCTGCAAGGACATGCTTGTACTCTAGATCATAGTAAAATGTCTTTCTAACCCCACAACTGATTCTGAGTGTTGTGTTCTTTTTCCTTATCCCAATATACCTGTCAGTTTCTTATTACTGACCCTAATGGGTATTTGGTTAATTTCCGATATTTTGCCATACCTGGGCCAGCTGCTAAACCACTGTTCACTATCTGAGGCCTAGTGCATTCCCACAGGCTTCTCCTCCCCCAGATGGCCTTCACACATCCCCAGGGGAGGCAGGGTGTTTTTTGGCCCAGGTTTCATAGGCCCTTTTTGCACGGGCCTTTTCTCGCGTGACAGCCCCGTGAGCCTCGCGGGAGTGGGAGCGTCACTCCACACAACGCACTCCCACTTCCGCTGGGCTCACGGGGCTGAAGCGGCGCGAGCACGGGTTTTTTGATTTTCGCTTCGAAGCGAAAATCACCCGCGCTCGCGCAACACTCCCGGCGCCCGCGCGCACTTACCTCTTGTGTGGAGCGTCGGGGAGCCGGCCGGGTCGCGTTTCCTTCCCTCTGCCCCTGCGGAAGGAAGGGACGGGGCGGGGCGCTAGCGCGACGGATGCGACACGTCCTGCTTCGCGCGCGCGCGGGGGGGGATGGACGGGACAGGCTCCTTTCTTGCGCGTGCGGGGGGGTGGACGGACGCGCGAGCCACCGCCGCCTCCGGGAGGCTGCCGCTTCCCCGCTCGTTCCTTCACCTGCAGAAGGAAGGAGGGGGAAGCGGCAGCCTCCCGGAGAAGGCTTCTTGCACGAGCCGCCCTCCTCCGTCGCTGCAAAAAGGGCCTTAGTAGGATTTCACTGTTCTGTTTCAGTGTAATAAAGAATAACAACTGTCTTTTATCATGAATGGAGTGACTTTTCTTAATTCTTTAATAGACACATCCATGCCTTATGATTGAGGCAAAGTATAGTGGTTCCATTGTGATGGACCTGAATATATTGTTGGAAGACTAAAATGCATTAGTGGCCTTAGAGTTTTTAAGCATCCTTTAAATCCTTTCTAAGGATAAGCTCAAGGACATTGTTAATTAATGTAATTAATGTATTATTGTTGTTCGCCGCCTCAATCCATGGGGAGAGGTGGGATAGAAATACATTATTATTATTATTATTATTATTATTATTATTATTATTATTATTATTAAAGTTGCTGCATTTTAGATTGTGGGCCTTGGAGTCCTGGCTTTTCCCTCCTCAAAACTGAAATCATAGAAACTTTAGTGAAGGAGCATGGACCCCAGAATGGGGTGAGGTGAGGTGAAGTGCTCAAGCTCCCCCAAGGCTAGACTGGGAGGATGACCCCCCAATATGATCTGGCAGAATTGGACCACCAAGACTTCTATGCAGTTGAAACTCTTCAGACATTATCAATTATGAAGCAAAAAAGAAATACTAAGCCAGTTGTTCTCATAGAGCCTTCCTAGAAGTAATAAAGGCTACCTGCGATCTATCCTATGAAACTTACTTGGGCATAAGCTACACTGAACATATGGAGGGCACTTCTAAGTAAACACTGTACTTGTAAGAGTGTTCATATACGTTTTAATGGTAAAAGATGGGGAAAGTAATTTGACCTCCCTTTGTGAGTACATGCAGGTAAGCAAAATAAATAACAATCTATTTGCCAATATTGACCTCACCACCACCTTAAAAACCATTCTGGGGTCCCTGGGAAGGAGTTCCTCCCTGCAGCCAGGTGCTCTTCTATTCTGTATCAGCAAGGCCTCCATCTTTCATCTTCCGCTGTTCCTGATCAGCTGAAGAACATACAACAAAGTGAGTCTAACAAGGATGACATCTTCCACTTGCCGTTGGAGCCCAAGAGCTGCCCCCTACAAAATATTGCATGCAGGTGAAATAGATCTAATGTTGCATTAGCGTGGCTAGCCCTGTTTCCTCTGTTTTCTTCAGTAAAAATCTTCCCATGTTTTGTGACTCTTACAGAACAAGGAGATGGTGGTAATAAATGACAAGTCCAAAGCCACAGATACTGGAGACATGTGTGAAGATCTAAATAGTGACAACAAAGTAAGTTCCTTATTTTTCAAATAGCCCAACTGAGAGATCTAACTCTTAACAAACTGTTTGTGAACCTGAGATGAACCTAGGAATTGAGAAGAAATAGGATGCTATTTTCTGGCATAATACATTCTTGTTTTCTTTTCAAATAAGCTCTGAGCGGATTTCTTTCAAGCTATTTGAGCCCATTTTTCCTTGGACTCAATTGCATTTGCACCTAGGGTAAGGTTTCTCAAACTTTTTGAACTTGAGCACCTCTTGTAAACTTATGTGACCTCTAGCAGCCCCCGACCTACTGCTATTTATCTCTTCCACAGCTAAATGTATGGAGATCTTTATGCAGAGAGTCATATATCTCATCTTCTGTGGTGTGCAGCAATCTATCAATTGGCAGTAACCTCACACTTGCACTAAAAGAGGGATAAAGAAAAAAATATCTGAAAACTACACATAGGACAAATCCAGGAGCTCTTTCTAAATTCCTTTCTTCTCAAATCACATACTGATGTTGGGGCAGTAATTCAGCAATCAACCCACACATATCTGAGGTGGATTAGGGAGAGTCCACTGTGGGGAGCATTCAGTCTACACATCTCTTGACTGCTGTAGGAGGAAAGCAGTGGTCCCCTCAACTTTCTCTCCCTCCGCCTCCTGTTCTGGCATACTTTACTGTTATGTCCAATTCCAGGAGGAGGAGAGAGAAACTGGGACATTTTCAAAGCAACTGGCAAAGTAGGACAACAGAGGATGAATTGGGACTGTCCCTACCAAACTGGGTCAGTTGGAGGGTAAGGAGCCATGATTCCACTTTAATTGTTACGGCAACATCCTATGGAAAACTGGGATATGTACTTGGAATTCTCTGCCAAAAAGCTCTAGTGCTTTCCCGAACTACTAATCCCAGGATTCTGTAGGATGGAGCCATGGCAATTAAAGTGGTATCAAAGTGCTATAATTGTGCAGTATGAAAAAGTCCCCAAGAAACACAAGGTTCCTCCAGACTGCCATAATCCTGGTGAATGTTGTGGTTTCTTGTTTCAGTATTTCATGGCTTGTAATGGTTGTTTCCACTCCCACATTCAACTGCACCCTAAATATACCAGAGGGGAGGTTGGCCCTGGTTTGTTGTGATTATAGCAGATTTACTGATCTGCACATATGTTTTCCAACCACTCTTTCCCCTCAATTGAGGCATGGGAAACTGTTAAGTGAATGTGGTTTCCCTCCATTCCTCTGCCATCCCCTCCATGCTCCAACACCATCCCCTCCATGCTGCTCTCCGAGTATCCACACTCCATGTTTTGAACATTTTTTTAAGTTATAGTCATAGTGTTAAAGTGGTGTACTACTTGAGTACTATAATTCTAAGAAAGGATGGTGAAAAAACAGTCATAACAGAAATGTAATGAAGGAAGGTCAACAGAAAATGTCCATGGGAACCATAACATTCCCATTCCAAATGTCATCAGTTGGACCTCCAAAAAGTACAGTGGGGGGAGCAGGACAATGGATTCAGACATGACATTTCTCCTGGCCTCTACTAGTAACTCTGGGACAAGGGGAAAAAATCTGACACCCTGCAGGGGTTTTTAAAAATTGCTCCTAATGCCAGATATTCATAAGAAAAATGCTAGGAAAGGAATATGATATGGGTATCGGGGGGGGGGATAACTACTGCTATATCACTAACCACCAAATCCTGAGGCTTCTGGCTAGTCTGGAGTTGCTCACAGTCAGAATTTGGTCCCTTTCGCTGCTTACACTATTGCACTGTATTCTTATCTCAAATGAAGCCAGTCTCTATCATTTATAAATATATTCTTCTCATCAGACCTGCATGATCTGTCCACATGATTAAATCTGTTGAGGGGTGTGTGTGTGTGTGTATTTGACAGTGTGTGTGTGTGTGTGTGTATCATTATTTTCATCTCCCCACCAGCATGTTTCTCCACCCCATTCACCTCTTTCCTTCTTGCATCCTGATATGAATGTTCTCTCATTTACAAGCTTCCCCCACTTATCTGGCAGGTTAGGGACCAGAGCACTGTCAGAACTGGTTGAAAAGCTGAACCTATGTACTGTATTGTACTGTAGGGAGCATGAAGAACTTAACAGAGACTCATGCATGTGCTACTCTCAGCCAGCTTAGCAACTTTTCCCCCCTCTCAGTTCACTTCACAAGTAGAACACACATGCAAGCAATGTCAAGTGAGCAGAACTCCCATTGAATTAGTGGAACTTGTCCTTAATTTGGAAGCATTGAAACAGCAAGTCATCAGATAACAGGGTGTCAAAAGGTGGGGGCTTCCTATATTCCATACCAAGCCACTGAAAATGCTGTGGCAGGCTTTCCTTTCAATATCCAGTCAAACACTATTCCTTTTCTTTTAAAACTGCCTATAGCTGCTTACTGATTCCGAAGGCAGAGTCCACGTGGAGACATATGAAGACCATTGTGTGTTCACCATTGAAGGAGCTGAGAAGGAAGATGAAGGAATCTACAAGGTTACAGTTAAGAATCCAGCAGGAGAAGATACAGCTGATATCACAGTCAAAGTTATTGGTGAGCAAGACAAATTCACTTTACAAAGAAGATTTAGTTCTTTGTCTGTCTGATGCAGATTACAACTGCTGATGCAAATTTGCATTTAAATTCTTAGTGGAGCAGAAAATTCAGCTGTTGTCACTTTTCTATCTGAGTATCTACCACTCTCTGACTTTACCTACTAGAGGAAACAGGACTTCAGTTGGGTCAGCAAACAGTCAGAGGTGAAAGCGCTAAGGACAAAAATGCAGTAGAGACTACAGCTGCTGAATCTATTCTAGTTGAGACTAATTGATAGAATCCAAGACAATATGTGTCTGAGCCAAATATATCTTTTATCTCAAAGCACTTTAAGGGATATCGGACTGATGAAGCATTAGCCACAAATTAGTTTCCTAATTGTATTTAATTATTTATTTATAATCTAAATAATATATTACTCAAACAGAATTTTTTTGCCACCTTAGCAAAAATATAGGGAATAACATGTCTGTCATGTTTGTTATAGCAGTTTGCCCCAAAAGATTAACTACTGAAAATTTTCAGAGAGCTTGTTGCATAGTGTCATTAATTACAAGAAAAGCCAGAGTAGGGTAGTGGTTTGAGTGCTGGACAAGGATTCTGGCAGAGCAGGGTTCAAATCGCTAGTCAGCCATGGATGCCTAGTGGGTGACCTCGGTCAAGTCCCACTCTCTCAGCCTTAGAGGAAAGTAATGGCAAATCTCCACTGAAAGATCTAACCAAGAAAACTCTAAGGCCATTTCCGCACTACGCTGTTATAGTGCTATGATTCCACTTGCAACATCCTATGGAATCCTGGGGTTTGCAGTTTTGGGAGGGGTTGGCCAGATTCCCAGGATTCCATAGGATGTTGCAAGTGGAATCATAGCGCTATAACAGCATAGTGCGGAAGTGTCTTAAGATATGGTCAGAGTTGACCTGAAAGTACATAACAAGAATAATAATTACAATATTTGATTAAATAACTATTTAAACCAAGAATATATAAAAAGTAACATTACAATAATCTGGCAGTAAGCTGTGCAATAGAGCCAGCGTGGTACAGTGGTTTGAGTGCTTGACTACAACTCCGAAGACCAGGATTTGAATACCTGTTCAATCATGGAAACCCACTGGGTGACCTTGGGCAACCACACTCTCTCAGCCGAGGGGAAAGGCAAAAGCAACCCCCCCAACAAATCTTGTCAAGAAAATTCTGTGATAGGTGCCCCATAGGATCTCTATAAGCCTGAAACAACTTGAAGGCATGCAATAACAACAACAACAAGCTTTGCAAAGCCACTCTGCTACAACATTATGTGTCGATTTGAACCATCATTAGAGGTTAACGTCTTGGTGATCACTTCATCGTATGAATGTTTGGCATTAAGCAATTCAATCCGCCATTGAATCTGCATTAATTTTATGTATTAGTATTTAAAACAATACTAATGAATAAAAAAGTATATTCTCTTTGTTTTAGAACAGGGTGGGGATCCTCTGGTCTACAGACCAGGTACAGGCTGCGGCATGTCCTCCTTGGCCCCGTTCCCTGCATGGCATTTAGAATGATAAAACAACTCCCATTTGTGCAAATGGGACTGTTGTGCTTAAGATGAAGTGCTGCGTGAGGAGATTTTTCGGGGAGGGGTGACAGCAGGGGAGAGAAGGGGGGAAAGATGGATGAGATCGTATGTGTTTGCTTGTGCGGACAAACACATGTTACAGCAGACACCATCTTAGAAGGGATATTCCTGCATGTGCGAGAGAGTGAGAAGAGGGAAGGCCACTTATTGAATTAAAATAATTAACCATTTCTTTTCAGTCTGGTGCCCTGTGGATGGTGAAATCTTTGTTGGTTGATCAAAAGGTTTTTCTGTTAATTAATTGACTAAACCAGGGGCATGCAACATGTGTCCATTAGCCTGTACTGTATTTGGTCTTTGCAGCCCTCTCTTGTGGCTCTCAGGCTCTTTTACTGCTGCATACCTGGCTGCTGCCATTGGTGCCACCAAAATTGTTACTGTTCCGTCCCTTCCTTTCCCCCTTGCTGTTCCTTTAATGATATAAGGAGGGAGGAAGTCTTCCCATAGACAGCCAGAATGTTGTAGTGGTTTGAACATTGAACTACAATCCTGAAGATCAGTGTTCAAATCTCCGCTCAGCCATGGAAACTCACTGGGTGACCTTGGGCACATCACATACTCTCAGCCTCAGAAAACTCTGTAACAGGTTTGCCTTAGGGTCACCATAAGTCAGAAAGGACTTGAAGGCACACAAGTCTTCCCATCCTCTACTGTATAGCTCAGCGAAATACTCTGGCCCCCCCACCCCCCACTTGCATGGACAGAGCCGCCATGGCAAATTTTGGCAGCAACTCCTTTGACAGTAGCAAATTTGGCAACACTGTGGGAGCCCTGATGGCCTTCACAGTCTGAATAAAATTGTCTCCATTGCCTAAAAAAACACAACATGAAGCAGGGAAAGCCTTCAAAATTTTTCCCACCTTTCCCCAGTTTTACGATTAATTTGAAGAAGGTTTTAAGCATCACAGCATATGATTTAAGAGAAGGAAAGATCTGAGAAAATCTTTGTGGTTCTCTCTTTGCCTCACTGTCCTGTACTAGCCACAATTTTTTCAAAGTTGAGTTTTTTTCCACTCTTGGCCTACTAGCACATCATCATGTCATGTGCCCAAGCATCAGTGTATGGCAAGGGTGCGCAAAGTGTGATCTATGAGCCATATGCAGCCTTGGGACCCTCAGAAGCCCCCGAGTCCCCAGAAAAAAAATATGAGTTGGACAGATTTTTCAAACAATTTTTTTGCCTCCAAACACCCAAAAGTTGCCAAAACAGCCTGAAAATATGGTGATTTGATTTCCCTTTAACTCTCTCCCACAGCACTACCATATCTGTTAGGCATTTTAGGTAAATGCCTAGGCCTATGAAAATTTTAGGGCCTATGAAAATAGGATTAACCAAAAAAAAAAAAAAATTACATGACTTGGGAAGGAAAGCAAAATTTCAAAATGAAGATATTTTATATTTTCATCCCTAGTGGTACATCGAGGCAAGGTGGGGAGTCAAATACAGGAACGCCTGGAGTCTATTAATATGGCCATGCCCACCTGAGCTCCCCCAAAACACCCCCTAAAAAAAAAGCCAAAACATAAATTGGTCAAAAATTGGTAAAAATGGCAGCTGGAAGTGACGCTGTGTCACTTTGGGTAAACTGAAACATAATGATCCAGCCTGCCATGTGAGCACAGAAATGCCCCTCATCCCCAGCATAGTTCCCCCACCCTGGCCTTACTCCTTTTATAGAATTTTTAATACATTCATTTTTGTCAAGACTCTAATTCTTGGCTTTCATTTAAGACTTCAGTCCAAGATTTCTTCAGAAAAAAAGAAGCTAACGAGGTTCAATCATGTTAAATACGGGTAGTGTTGGCCCTCTGGAACTCCCTTCCATGAGAGGCCAGGCTGGCCCCTTCCTTACTCTCCTTTTGCCTGCAGGCAAATACATTTCTGTTCAAGCAGGCTTTCAATGTGTGAGCAGAAGAGCTTTTTATTTTTATTAGGAAGTTTTATTTTTAGTTTCTAACTTTTGTATGTTTTATAATGATTTTATGTTGTTTTTATATGGTTAACTTTAATAATTTTAAATCTTATTGTCAATTATTTTTAACTATTTTGGAAGCTGCCTTGGTTCCCACTCTGGCAGAAAGGCAACATATAAATGCAGTAAATAAAAAAATTTAAAAATTCCAAAAATGCTTTTAAGAGGCTTTAAGTAATCTGATAAAATCATTAGTATCTGTTCTGGTTGTATTATATTCAGATGGGAGCCATCAATATGGATGCGTAAATCTAGTTGTATGGAGACAGACCATAAGAAGAAGATCAGAAATGGACTGGACTGAAGGCATATCTAGCCTAGCATTCTATTTCCCACAGTGGCCAAGCAGATGACTCTGGCAGGCCCATGAACAGGTCATCAGAGTAATAGCCCTTTCCTGCTGTTTCTCCCTAGGACTGGTATTCCTGTGCTGCATGGAGCTGTATTGATAGTAGCCATTGACAGCAAGTTTGTCTAATCATCTTTTCCAATTATTTATGTTGCTGGCATTCATCACATCTTGTAGCAGCTGATTCTATAGGTTTAAATATAAAAAATGACTCTATGATGAAAGAAATACTGAACATCAAAAAGATTTTCTAAAAAGAAAGGCGGTCACAATAGTATTTCTTTTAAACCTTCTGTCATTCCATATTTCTCTTCCTTTCTTTGTCTTCAGACGTACCTGACCCACCTGAGGCTCCCAAAATCACCAATGTTGGTGAAGATAACTGCACGGTGCAATGGCAGCCTCCTAAATATGATGGGGGACAGCCAGTACTGGGTAAGAGTCACTATGATCACCAGAAGACACTATGGCCAAGATCCTGCTCCACATTTGTAGCTACATAAACATAGCTACAAATGACCAAGGAATTGACCTCCCCCCAAACCCACCTTAACCTGCAAGGAGCCATTCTGAGTAATGGAGGTCTGGAGCATGGTTGAGTGGGATGCTTCAGGATGATGCAACCAACCCCTCTCAGCCTCAAGTCACAGTGCAACTGCACCAGGATTCAAGAGTTGGAAGGGGCCAGCTAAATCATCCTGCAGTGCTCCGCTTGACCATGTCACAGACCTCCATCACTCAAAGCAGATACCTGGAGTTCAACGTGGGTTGGGAGGGCCATTTGTGATCATGGCCGTATTGCCACAATCATGAATATGTAACATAGCTAGCAAGATGAATACAAAACATAGCTAGGTTATGAACCCATAACGGATGCCAGCCAATATCGAGACTGAGAATAATTTTGATCTGGTGATTTAAAAAAAAAAAACCTCCAAGAATTATAAAATAGCTCTGCATTGCCCAGTTAGCTCTTTGACTTTTCCTATGTGTTTGTTTTTGTCACTTAACAGACAAGTGTCCATTTGTGTCCAAATAAGTGTCCCAACTAAGTTTGGCTTAGTGTGTTGCATATAATTCGTGACAAAGGAAGTGAGAGTGGTTGATGTTTCCTGTGGAAGGCCCAGAGTGGAAATCTGTGATGAGAAGTTCCATGTGTCTGATTTTTTTTCCTCATCAGCTTTGGATCTTACACAGAAGGCACAGAAGGAGGGAGTGCACTATTATTTCACTTTCTTTTGACAATCCTATAATGTACAAAGCAGCTTTCAGTCTGGGACGCATTTCACCATTAAGACTACCCTTGGAGCAAGGTCACTAATAGGAATATCAAATATCAAGACAGGAGGACAGGAAGAAATTGTAATCAGAAGCAGCTGATGTTAAAGGACACAATCACAAATGATGGCACAGTTAAGCCTATTGAAATCAATGAAATCAATGAGCTTAAGCTTGACTAACCTTGTTGTGAGATTATAGCCAAAGACTCCAATAAGTGACATTATACTATAGAACCAAATAGTTCTAATAGGGCATATGTTTTCATAAAGGAAGTGAACAAAGATGTGTCTGAATAAGATTTGGCCTCTATAAATTAAATAATAAGATTATGTTAATAAGAACATGCAACTGGAGTTAAAAATTGCTCTCATTCATGTACAGATGGTGTATTTCCATGTAAAAAGTTTTCTTGCCATCTGTTGTGATGTAAGGCTGCAGTCCTCAACATATTCACTAGAGCAGGGGTGTCAAACTCAATTTCATCTTGGGCCGCAACAGCATTATGGTTGCCCTCAAAGGGCCAGTTGTAGCTGTAAGACTATATAAATATATCTACTCTTTTATCATATTAAATAATTGCCTCTGCGTTCAGTTATTACTGATTTTAGTAATAACTAGTTCTGAAACTAGAAGTCTAAGAAAAATAATGGCAAAAAATAGTGGCCTGTCCCTCTCTGTACCTGGTGAGCCCAATCCCCACATTGCAGGCCCCTGGCTGCTGGTATTCTGAAGAGGGGCCCAGTAGCCAGTACTTGTGATCTACTTCTACTTCAGACTGCTTCTCTGTCCAGCTCTCACAAGCTGCACAGAACATTGCCATGGTAACCTGCAACAATGCTCTGACAGCAAGACTTGGGCAGAGGAACAGTCAGAAGTAGAAGTAGATTGTGAGTGATGGCTGCTGGGCCCTCCTTCAGAATACCAGCAACCAGGGGCCTGCAATGTGGGGATCAGGCTCACCAGGCAGGGAGAGTGCTACAGCTGCAGGAGAGGTGCAAGGGGCATGTGAAATGGCCTAGTGGGCCAGATTCGGCCCGTGGGCCTTGTGTTTGACACATGTGCACTAAAGTTAATCCCACCAAATGGAGCAACACATGATTCCAAGTTGCAAGAAATGTGAAGTGAAGAAATCTGTGAAGAGTTATGTTGAAAAAGGAGAGCACAATGAATTCACATTTCAAAAAGAACGTGGCCACAGAGGATTAAGTTACTTTATTGGTAGTTTCTAATTAGTTTTAATGGCATTTTAGGGGTGGGGTTGACAGGAATTTTCCAGGTCTAATGCCATGCTCTTATCACTTCTGTGTTGTTGTTTTTTTAAGTAACAAAAATAGTCTACAAATGCAAGAATTGCTGCGAAGAGTTACTTTGAAAAATTATATTTTGAGTAAAGGCAACAAATCAGTCTTCAAACATTGTGATCGGTAGGAAGAATGAATTATTTTTCCAAACTCCACTTCCAATTTGTAGTATAGAGGATTATGCCACACAAAGCCAAAATCACTATTCAAAGCTTACAAAGTTTTATCAAATTCATTCAACAGGTCCAGAGCATGGGGATTTCCACACTACATAATTATAGTGCTTGGACAGCACTAACTGCTATGGTTCTGCTCTATGAAATCCTGCAATTTGAACTTTGGTGAGGTATTAAGAACAGTGTCAGGGAGCTGTAGTGCAGTAGTTCAGAGAAGTGTACTAGGGAATTTTAAGTACCTAACCAAACTACAAACCCCATGATTCTATGGGACACAGCCATAACAGGTAAAGTGGTATCAAATTGCTATAATTGTACTGTGTGGACACAACCTTAGTAATGCCTGTTATAGAACCATTAAAATCACTGGGATGTAAGCTAACTGCAATTGCCTTAATTCCCATTGATTTCAGTGGGTCTACTCTTACCATATAACAAAATTTGGATCTAATCCATTACATCCAATGCTCTGTGTGTATATGTGTGTATTTACTGCAATTTCTGCAATTTCTGCAATCCTGGAATTTTTCTGTTTGGAGATAGACCAATAAAGCCAAATATGACAGTAAAAAAGATGCACTTTGAGGTTAAAATTAGAAGTATACAGAAGGTAGTGGATGAACATTTCAGTCTGCCTGGACACTCTAATTTTATCTAGAGATTTAAAGCTTAGTTCTCTTAATTAATTAAGGAATGACCTATTTGGCTAATGGTTCATAAGTCATATATTATTTTAGTAGATTTACAAGTGAATCAGCCCGTAATAGATCAGATGCTGCGATTCGTCCCAGTAAATTAGATTACAGTAAATGTAAAGGCAGAGCTGGTGTTCAGCTTTACAGGATTGGTTTCTATTATCCACCTCTTTAAGAGGTACTGAGTGAGAGGTTTTTCAGCCTATAAGTCTCCAAACAATTATCAGCTTTCCCTCTGGCCTTTGTTGAAAAGCATTTCTTTTATAGGCACATTTAAACCTGGCTAAGATTCCTAGAAGCATTTCTGAAAAATGATATTAGTGGTATCTGCCATACTATCAATGGCTCAGTTAAGACTGCTTTTCTCTCGATGCTCATATGATATATTAAATAAGACAGCAGAATAGTCACAACAAGGCTCTAGAATACCTCTAAAACAAGATAAATGAACCATAGGAGGTTTTTTGAACTGCATCCATGGAAAGATCCCAGAGTCAGTCCTCTGCAAATTTACATGCATAGGATCAGACTGCTTATCAGAAGATTAAGCAAATGAATCTGTAGTTACTGGAGTGAATAAGACCTTAGTAAGACTGCAAGTTTAGTTGCTGGGGCTGATGGAAGTTATAGTCAGTCTGAAGGGCATCAGGCTGCTTAGCTCCAGTTTGGGGGTTCCAGAGATCTCTAGTGCACACCCAAGATCTACAACATTAGAATTCTCTAGCGGAAAGTTTTAAGTACCTCATCAAACTGGATGGAGCATTACAGTTAAATGTGGTATCATAGTGCAATAACAATATAGTGTGGATGTATAAGTTTTCTAGCAGCACCATACCACCACCACCACACTCTGTCCCATTCACTACTGCCAACCATTTTCAGACCTTTAGGAGATACTTTTCTGGGACAAAGGAGATAGCTATAGGAAGAGGGTCGGGAGAATTGCCTAGCATAAGGATTCCTTTCATGCACATTAGTTTGGAAGTGATCCCATGCATTAATTGATTCAATTAATGGTTATTTAATGATTTTGGTAATCTTAATCAAGTGAATTTCAATTAATCAAGTTAATTTAGTAAGTTAACTAAAAGATAGGTTGTTGATCAGTTTAAATATTCTTTTATCACTTGCAAAACTTGATCCATGCATAGATCAACTGAATGTTAGAAGCTCTGAAATATGAAGTGTGGTATTTTTTTTAAAAAAATGGCTTGGGAAAGAGTAAATACAAAATTGCTTTGCACTTGTATGTCTTGTAGATCAGGCTCTGGGAGCAATTAGCTCCTGCATACCTCTTGTGCTTCCTTTTCTATTTGCAGGCTACATTTTAGAACGGAAGAAGAAAAAGAGTTACAGGTGGATGAGACTGAACTTTGATCTCCTGAGGGATCTGTCCTATGAAGCAAAGAGAATGATTGAAGGAGTTGTTTATGAAATGCGAATTTATGCCGTGAATTCTGTGGGCATGTCCCGGCCTAGTCCTGCCTCACAGCCCTTCATGCCAATTGGTGAGTGTCAACAGGCAGTGCCTTACTTCTAAAATCTCCAAAAGGAGAAAAGAGAGACGTACAAATGCATCCATTTTCTTTCTCCGTCTAGAATTCCCAGTTTTTAAAACAGCTGACTACGTATTTTCCTGTTTTACAATTTCTAACTCTTTTTCTTGTACACACCTCCTTGTAAATGGAAACAGGGTGGTTCGAATTTCATGAAATTGCTGATGAATTTCTAACTGTTAAAATTAGAAGTGTGAGAGGCAAGCTGGGTCTGGGCGAGAGAGGGGAACTAATTGACAGCGACCTCCCATAGCCTCTCAGTTTCCCCTGTTCCATTATGGGTGCACATATCATAGTATACCACCCAGTGCTCCATTAATCTGCCCACCCCCATGGAGCTGGAAGGATAGCTCATTAAGAAAATATCCACGGAATTATTTGCTATAAATAATCACTGTGACCCTCACCCTGCAGTGTTTCTATCCGTCTCTCTGCTAAGGGCAAACTGTGTGAGTCTTGTAGGGGAAAGAACCATCTGAGCACCTGAGGTAGAATAGTAACAGAAATGACTAAAGTAGTGGTTCAGCTCACAGAAGATCATAAACAAGTGGAAGAGCTTTCTGAAGATGATGGTGTAAAACTGCAAGTTCCCACTGATGGGCCAGCAGAGAAAGATGCACTTCAAGAAAAGATGGTTAACCCTGATCTTCAATCACCACTTGATAATCAGGCTGTGGAGAAAGAAGAAATAGAAGAATCTCTGCAGGAAACAACCGAGCTAAAAGGTCCAAGGTTTTCTTGGAATAAGAAAAGATTTTGCATAATTAAAAATAAGGCTCCAGTCTTACAGGTTTGGAGAAAGAAGTGCTGGGTTTGTAACATGCATTGTGTGGTAATGTGCTCACATTTTAACTCCTTTGGTGTGTGACACACTTTATTTTTAAATTAATGTTTGGTTCAAATTAAATAAAGTTACAGGAAAGCAAGTGGGTAAAATGTATTTGTTGCAATACCATTAGGCATCACATTCTTCATCTGCTGTGTGATGCCATTTTTAGGAAATGCCAGTGTTAGGTAGTACAGAATATTCTGACTGGTGAAATATTCAAAATAATATAAACAATATGTTTCAATATCACCACATCGCCAATCTTAACATTAAGTAAACATATGGCATGACAAAATAGTACGTCACTAAATGCTTTTTTAATCTGTTCTATGTAAACTAAATGGTGTAAATCTGAATGAAAGTTATTGAATAATTTGTCACTTCATACAAAGGACGATGTTTAGGGTCTTGGGTAAAATGTTTGGTCAGTAGAATATTTTGGTTTTCATTAACAGAATTTAAAGGATGGAAATGGCAGCTCTTCTGTTCAAAATGTCTTTGGGGAAGGGAAAACTTTAAACAATAGCAACAATGGCAGTGTTGGTCTAGTTTCATAGATATTTATCACATGCAAACCTGAAGATAATCTTGCATTTCTCCAAAATTACCCCCAGACCATTTGTGACTTCTACTGTGAGTAAGCAACGATATTATTGGAATAGTTTGTATGCCTCCACAATATCCGCTGTCTTTTTTTCCCCAGTTATACATTGCACAGTGGTCAGATGGCACAATAAGGCGAGGAACCAGGTTATCCTTGGCTTATCGGTTACAGGCAGCATGCTTCTTTTAGTTTTACATCATGGTTTGTTTATCTAAACATAGGTGCTTTTTGCTAGCCTAGTTTCTTTCTCCCCCAACATACTAAAGATATGGACTGAAAAGTTGTGGGTTGTTTCTCTGATTTTCTGGGAGACAAATAAACCAAAGCAAACATATTTGAATGAGCTAATAAATTATGGAACAAAGCTCACATGCTCTGTACACGAAAAGCCAGAGCTCCAACAATTCCTTGGCTTGTTATGTCAGCCATAGCCACCCATTAAAACACACACACACAAAATTCAACCAAATTCTATTTTTCTCCTACCCCTATAATCCATACACACATATTTCCACACTTCAGATTCCCCAACTGAGACTCTAGATCTCCCACCCAAACACCTCCATCCACATACTTTTCTCCTGATCGTCCTCTCTAGCTTACTAGTATTGAGAAAGCAGGCTGATGAGAGTTGTCCTTTTTGCATGCAGGCGTCCCCCACTTTTTGTTGATCAACCCTTTTTGGTGATTCCACCCATATAATCAGAATTTGACACATGGTCCACTCTTTTGCCTTATTTCATCATGTTTCCACAACCTTCCACACACATCTGCAACCACACACTGGTTTTTTTCTCTTGATTAATTTATTTTTTAAAAAAGCTTTTAAAAAAGCTGATTTCTGTATTTCAAAAATTTCTGGTTTTCAACAGCACGCTGGTCCCTGATACTGTCTGTAATACTGGTCAAATAAGCAGAAGATGCCTATATATGGACTTCTTAACATCTCACATGGGAGTTATTGTAGATACATCAGTATATCTGTTAGTGTTGTAATTCCAAGGGCACTAAGGATGAATACTGGGATTTCACTGGCCTCTTTTATGAACCATAAAAAAGAAAGCAGATAGCCAGTAACATCTCTCTGAAAAGTTGCATCTAGTCTTTCACTCAAAACTAATAAGAGCTTGGTGTGCTCCTAATTAGTTTATCTATGTTGTTGTTGTTGTTGTTGTTGTTGTTGTTGTTGTTGTTGATTATTATTATTATTATTATTATTATTATTATTATTATTATTATTATTATTTAAACACATCCCACCTCATATCAGAACATCTTTAGGCACCTTACAATAAAATCAGTTTAAATTATTTAAAATTAAGAACAAGAAAAACAGCATAAATGTTCTACAAACCTATTAAACATTAGAATAATTTTAAAAAGTTAAAAGAAGGCAGCAACATCTATGATTACATTGCTGGATATAACCATTAGACCTCAACAGCTTTATTAAACAGCCAGGTTTGAACGTGGCATCAAAATGAAACCACTTGGACCTCCAAGAGAAGGGTATTCCATATGCAGGATGCCATAGCTGAGAAAACCCTTCCCCACCCTACTGGCGGAAGCTAGGCAAGGGCCTCTTTAGTAGATATCAGTCCTAAAGCAGACATATATCAGGAGAGGCTCTCTTTCAAATATCAAGTCCCAAACTGTTCAGGGCTCTAAAGGTCATTACTTACAACAGTAATGCCTAGCTGAACTTCTACTGTCAATCCTTGTGGACCTTTGCAGAACATTCCCTGAATTCAGGATCTGTGGAGCTGAACTGTATCACAGTGGAGCACAGCAGGTGTACCCTGGTACTCTTTTGTCTTGTCTTGTTTTGTTTTGTTACACAGATTGTAGGGGATACACTAGAGATCATTTTTCCCACTATGAGGCTCAGAAGTATGAAGTAAATAAATCAGAGTACATTCTAGTAGTCATTCTAGCAAATTTGCAAAAAAAGAAAGGTATTGTGTGTGAGTAATATATAAGGAAGGAAGGAAGGAATGTAAGACATTTTGCAAAAGGACAGGTAACGATCTTACATAATTCCAGCAGCTGATGTATCCACTTTATTTTTCCTGTCTTATAACTGGCCTCATGTCTGACATGAATTCATCAAATGGTATCCAGAGCCATCCAGATACAAGTGTCGTGTCCTTTCCTGTTCTGTCTTTAGCAGTTAACTTTTGGGTCACCAGAATTTATTACAGACAGTATCTTAGCCTGTGTGCTAGCACTATTTCTCCTCTTGTTATATCACGCCAAAGATCAGAAAATGCCAGATCATCTGCTCAGCTTGCCCTGTATTGCTGTTCATGACTGTGAAGACTGACAATTGCAGTCTACATTCTGTAGGAGTGTTTAAAAGGTGCAACTAGTACAGAATGCAGTAACATACCTCCTAACTTATCACCACCAGTCCTGCTCTAAAGACATTGGCTTGAATCTTCTTGGTTAACACCAAATAGAGCCAATGCACTGAATCAGTTGCTGACTGGTGAGTCAACACATAGGGAAGTCCCACTAAGTCAATGGGTCAACTCTAGTGGGGATGAATAATAAGATTCAGACCACTTCATGGAAGCACAGGAAGCTGCCTTATACTGAGTTTAACCCTTGAACTACCTAGCCCAATATTGTCGACTCTGACAGGCATCAATTCTTGCATATTTCAGGCAGGATTCTTCCCCATCCCTACCTGGAGATCCTTGGTACTACCCAGTAGCCTCCCATACAAGTCTTAATCAAACCAAGCCCTGCATAGCTTCCAAAATGAGATAAGATTCTTATCAGTTTCCAATCCCAGTTTCAAGTGCTGCTGTTAACATAACAGACTCTATAGGAGATCATCATACCTTGCAGATGGCTTGTTTCTCCCAGTGTGAACCATGCCCTTTAATATCCTCTGTGAAGATCTCAATTTGGATTAAATCAGTGTTAAATTAACAAAAGTATAAAACCTTATTTGTCATGGTCCAGGTTTTGATGAACATTCTTACAAGTCTAAAATCCACTGCAGGGTTTCTGTTCGCATCTGACTCTAGGTTATAACAGGCATTTAGTGAAATCTTCAGTCTTTTAAAATGCTTTTGTACTGCATTGCTGACTCTGTAGTTTTAAAATCCATTTTGCAAAAATCTGTAAGCTTCATTGCTAATTTTTAATTAAAATGCTTTATAGTATATTATGAGCATTAAACAAACAATCCAAACCTTCTGGATATTATATTTTGTTTAGCTCCTCCAAGTGAGCCAACACACTTTACGGTAGAAGACGTTTCAGACACTTCGGTTACCTTGAAATGGAGACCACCAGAGCGTATTGGGGCAGGAGGACTGGATGGTTACATTGTTGAGTATTGCAAAGAAGGATGTGAGTAACCTGTCCTGCATTCTGTACTGCAGTTTCATTGAGCAAATGACACTGTCCTCTGCCCGTGCATTTAGCTGCTTTTGTTCATGAAGGCAGTAGTAGTTGGGTAGGCAGAGGAATTGGAAGGTGGCATTGGCACAGTCTTAAAAGCAATAAGATGCCTGCCATCAAACATCTGGGACTGGGGAGCAGTGAGATGTGTGGTTTCCTGGCAAGCTCAAGCCCCTGAGTTTGTCTTAACCCCCACCTTGGGGAGGGCTAAAAGCTACATCTGATCAACACCTCTATTATAAGAGTGAACAACACTCTAGATAATGTTGGGTCCCTGGGAAAATAAGCCAATGGTGCCAATTGTGGGAGTTATAATTCAAAAACACCTGGAGGCCACAGATGCCCACTCTTGTTTTATTAGGATCAAACAAAGTGCCAAAAAAAGGCACAAGCTTTTTAGTTCTGCAGGCTTTTTTATCAGGCTAAGTGGTACAAAAATTAGAGGCTGAGGAAAGAAACAGAGAAGTCTTTGACCAGATGTTATAGCCATGAGGTCTGCAGTTAAACTCAGTCACCAAAGATGCATGCTGAATGAATCACTACTGAAGCACTGGGATAAGAGGGCAAAGATGAG
Organism: Ctenosaura bakeri; assembly: GCA_948474755.1. Taxonomy (NCBI): domain Eukaryota; kingdom Metazoa; phylum Chordata; class Lepidosauria; order Squamata; family Iguanidae; genus Ctenosaura; species Ctenosaura bakeri. The sequence continues at coordinate 1,277,856 of CAOLHI010000937.1, forward strand.
GGTGGGAGATTGCTACATAAAATGTTGGCTGTAATTGAGAAGTATGTCTGTTACTATGGGCAAATTACACTGGGTTTCTGTGTAGGCAAAACATAGAAGCACAGAGACATATGACAGTTTTTACTTAAAGGAAAGCTGGGTTAAACATGATCAATAATCTTGACAGAGCTGACAAACATGAGTTATGAGCTGGCAATCCCTCCTCCAAATCCTAGTCTATCCATGAACTCCCAGGATAGTCTTGGGCAAGCCACTGTCTCCTTTAACAGGGAGCCTTTTAGCAGGGAGATGAGTGTGCACTGATGTATTTCCATTGTGGTGACAGACATAAATTTCTAACACATGGATCATCTTATCTGAGAACAAGAATGTTAAGAGGCATCTGTTCCCTGCCAAATCTCCACTTTGCAGTAGACCTGTTTTCAAAAACCTTGCGTTTATGCTCTCTCCACTTTCCCCTCACCCACAGACACACTTAAATGAACCACAGAACCTTTCTTTGCCTTTATGTCACTTTTAGGCTGCATTCTTTGGAACACTTACTAGGGAGCAAGCCTCACTCAGTAAAATGCTTAGAACTGGACTGTTAGATGTAATTTCATAAACTTCAGCTTGAAAAGAATTACCTAGCAATGGATATTGTATTTGCAGCCACAGAATGGATTCCAGCTCTTCATGGCCCGATTGAGCGCACTTCTGTCCTTATTAAAGATTTGCTCACAGGAGACAGACTTTATTTTCGTGTCACTGCTATAAACCTAGCAGGTACCAGTCAACCAGCGATTACCAAAGAGCCAATTACTATCCGAGAGATCTTGCGTAAGTATATATTGCAAGACAGCATTAGTCACTGAGACTCTTTCTATTGATATAATTAAGGAAAAAAATGACTGGACCTCAGGGGGTAACATTAAATTATTAAAGAAGACAGGCCATCTTCCTCCCCATTGAACTATACTTCCCCACTTACCTTGAACATTGCAGTTTTATTGGTGTAAATGAGGATGAGAATGATATTTATTTATTTCTTACTTGCCTTTCCCTATAGATAGGTCATCTGCTACTGCAGATTGTTAACTACTTCACACTGTCATTGTGTTCATGTGACCAATTAATTGCCTGAATATGTCTAAAAACCCTAATTTTATATAACAGAATAGATTTGAACACACTCAGGCCCTTTCCACACCTTACCTTTTTTTGGCGCTGGGGTGCAGGGATCGCACAAGCAGCCTCCAGTGAGAGGCTCTTGCGTCCCCGCTGCTTCAGCTCCACACGAGCTGCCTGCTCCCGAGCAGGTAGCTTGAGAGCCCCACCTCTTCCTTCCGCGGCGTAGCCTGGGAGTTTCCCAGGCTGTGCTGGGGCAGGAAGCGTGACCGTCATGGCTCCGGAGGCTCTGCACACACAGCAAGTGCACGTGGGGCCCTGGAGCAATGCACAATTGCGCACCATTTTCAGCTGAAAGCCGAAAATGAAAAAGTGTGCAAGCGGCACCTGCCCTACCCTGGAACGTCACATGATTGTGAGTGCATCGTGCAGATCGCTTCTCACAATCGTGCAACGCTCCACGTGCCATGCGAAAAGGGCCTTACTTCATGATTAAGGAAATACTGAAAGAATATTGTTGGTAAGCTACCTACTGTTATCTACAGCCATGATTATATTCTGGTCCGCTTAACTGTATCATCCAACTTCTATAACAGAATCAAGTGTGTTTACTAGATTTTCATTTTTATAAGAAAAGGAAGATTAGTAGCACTCTTTATTAAACATGTAATGTGTTGGGTGTAACCCAAAGCATCTTTCCCCCACGCCATTCAGTGTACTCTTACTGCCTCCATTATTGTAATGCTTAACATCTCCTTGTGTCACAGAAGGCTCTTCACTATAAGGAAACATCTACTTAAAAGTTCAACTTGGGTAGTTTTGTTGCCAACCCTCCCCTGTTTTCCATGGGCTGGGAGAACCTTTAGAACTCAGACAAAGGAAGCAAAGTCAAAGACAAGGTATACTTGGGGAGAGTGGCGATAAAGAGATTCCAATTATTTAATCCTGTGGTCATCCAAAGGGTAGTACAGCCAATCAGATATGAGAGAAGAACAGGCTTAGATAGAATCCTCCACTTTCTCCTAGAGCTTGGAAAAGTTACTATTTGGACTACAGTTCCCAGAATCTCCCAGTCAATATGTAACAACCAGTTAAGTCTTACTCTCTTCCCTTCTCTCCCTGGTTTAATCATAGAGAGAAAAATCTAAAAAGCATTATAGAACTACATTTTTGTGTTAAAATGGATCTAAATGCCACTCTGTCATGTGTTGCACATAGTTTAGTAATTTTGACTGATTACCTTGGAACAGTGCTTTCACAGCATATATATTGCTTGTCATTGACTAATAGAGCTCTGATTGTGATACCCAGTAATCTAGCACCCATAAATACCAAGAATTTTAATTGTGCAAAGTTCTTTCATGCATTTGGAGTTTCTCCTTCAAAATAGTTCTCCTATCCCTTGAAGAATCTATGTTTTTATTTCTGATGTTTCACTTTCCTTGCTTGGAACACATTGCCTGGGGTGGAGAAGCCAAGCCTGCTGCTGTCTGGGCATCTATCATCTAGGTCGTTAATCATCACCTTGTCTGCAGCCCAAAAAATCCAAGTGGTCTAATTCAGTTGGCCAGCATCCAAAAAGATGGTACAACTGATACAACTGCTAAATCCTCATCCATCCCAGTCTGGAGTTATCAAAGACACTTCCCAGGGTTCCACTAATAGCAGGATGACCCAGAGCAATACTGTTACACTCCTGAAGTGGTGAAAACTCCAGGGGTGGAGTGCTACTCTGGCACTGGGTAATATTTGCACTTATTTACAAATCTGCATGGGTGAAAGTTCACAACTTAAACCACTTGGACACTCCACACCAATCTTTTACAAATCTCCAGCCTGACTCTCTGACCTTGCTGTCCCTCCATTCATTCTGCATCTGTCTCCAGTGTGACTCATATTCTTCAAATACTATTGCAATAGTTGCATTAAGTCAGGAAGGCAGAATTGCATAGGAGAGTGGTAGCAGGTTTCGTGCCAAATTTCTTATCCTTTAAATGTTCTAAATAAATATATTCTCATAAATATGTTGTCATAATTTTTCTCCTAAATATGCCATATCTTGTAATTTAAAGTTATCTTTACTTAATAATCTACTGCCAATTTCTGATCCATAGAGCATCCCAAAATCTGGCTGCCACGCAATCTCAGACAAACTCTAATGAAGAAAGTGGGTGATACGATCAATATTGTAATTCCTTTCCAGGTACGGAATTACCTTTGTTTGAATATAATCCAAACTCTTCTCTCCATTCCAGCTAGTCTCGGTGAGCCTAAGTGCTCCACAGTATTCTGGAATTCCTAGGGGAACTTTTTTTTTTTTTTTTTTTTTGCCTGCAAGGTAGCTTTGTGCAATGTAGACATGTGTAAAGCTGCCCGTCCGTTCAAGTGAATTAAACAGTGACTATATACTTCCAATATGCATGGCTATTTAGACTGAAAGGTATACCCATAGTTATAGAGACTTGCTAGGTGTTTCTGTAAATTTCAGATTCATTGCTTCTCAATGCACTCAATTCTAGGGATTGTTCAGACAATCAAAGGTTGTGTATTTGTTCCACAGGAGTTAAATGATTTTTCTTAAGCTAGTGCTTGAGTTGGGTGCCAATATGGTCTAGCATTTCAATGTTGGACTTGTAACCTAGGAGACAGGAGTCTGAATACCTGCTTACCCATGGAACCCTGCTGGATGATCTTGAGTGAGTTGCACTCTCTGGATAAGAAAAAGCAATGGCAAATTTCCTTCAAATAAAACTTGCCAAAAAAACCCAATGGTAGGGCTGCAGTAAGTCAGAGTTGACTTGAAGTGCATCAGAGGCAAATTAAGTTTTCACAGCACACAAATGTTGACGTTGGAAAAATGCAAGCCCTCTCCCCCTACCCTCAATCAGCAATTGTGGTTCTTACTCCTACTTGGAAACATCTTATGTGAATGGTCATTTTATATGGTACTCAAAATATAATGAAGGAGCAAGTTCACTGCTGTTGCTGTATGTTTTATTTTTAATTAATTCCCCCAATTCAGTTTTCCAACTGTTTTCCAACATGTAATATTAGGCCTCAGTCCAGCTCTAGCTGCATTCATCTTGTCCCCTGCAACACTTAGGTTAGGATGAGCATTGCCATTTTGTTGCCAAAAGACACCCAATGTCATTCTGAATCCATTGTGCATGTAGAAGACTACCTTAGAATGCAAATTTCCCTTGCTGATTTAGAAAGGTGATGATGGTTATGGAAACATCCAAGTAGATGCAATCCTGCCATACCAATTTAGTTCCATCTGTGTAGAAACATTTTTTAACATTTCATGAATGGGGTAGAGGTTTTTTAATCTAGCTCTTTAAAAGCTATGCAATATTTCTTTCTTTCCTCTAGTATTCTCCCTGGTTTGAGTGTTTTGTTTTGTTTTAAAGACTATGTGCCTATGAAGTTACAGCAGGAAGAAATGATCGCTGGCATCCTGTTGGCACACTGCAATGGCATAAGTCAGATTTACACCATTGCAACTCACTTTTTTTGTTTGTTATGGAGACCAGTATCTCCTCCCAATCCATCTAGTAAACAGTGCATGTTGATGGACTACAGGGGGAAGAGCTGGGATGCATCCAGCTATCTTTCTGCAGCCAGACATGCTGCAGGAGGCAGCCACAGAGACTTTTAGTGGTCCTTGAGAGATCTCTGCAGATGAGGCCCTTGCAGTATATCCAGCTATAAGAAAAAAGCTGGATGCCCCCCTGCTCATCTATCCACTCTCTGCCAACATAGAAATGGCTGTGGTTTTTGGGAGTGGGGAGAGTTCCTTGCTTACAGGGTGAATTTGGAGTTATAGCATCAGAAGATGTACTTACAAAGCTATAGCTATATGATACACATATATCTCCTGATTCCGGGTTTCAGCCAAGATTTCTAAAGGGCTGCCTATGCACATGTTGTTGTAGTTAACAGTTAATGCCTGTTCATCTTAGGGCTGCAACTGAAACTAAGAGCTGCAACTAGAATTTCATTCAGCAGAATTGGTTGGGTGAGGTGTGATGGGGACAAGGCTGCTGTTGGCGCACAGCCCAGTTGCTTCTCCTGGTCAGTTGCTGACTTGCTGGATAGATTGCTACCATGGGTCTCTTTCAGTGTTGCTCTACAGATGTAGTTCCTTTAATTGTTGTGGTGTGTCTCCAAGTTGTTTCTGAGTTACAGTGATGCTAAAGCAAACACTATCAAGGTGTTTCCTTGGCAAGATTTGGTTAGAGGCATTTGCCTTTGCCTCCCTCTGAAGCTGAGAGTATGACTTGCCCAAGGTCACTCAATGGATTTCCATGGCCAAGCAGGAAGATGAATCATGATCTTCAGAGTTATAAACCAATGCTCAAACCACTACACCATGCTGGATCTCTTTTTAGAGAGGTTCAAAACTAGCAAACTCCACAGCCAGCAAAAAAAGCAATTACTTTCCTATCTCCTGTCTCAGCCCCTTGTCTTAATTTTAACTGTTGTATGAAAGAACTGCTAAGCTGCATGGGGAAATGTTCTTGTAGCTCACAAAGCACAGTGGCTGGTGTCCTATAGTACAGTTACAGAGTCATCCCAGAGTTGTAGATCTGAAACTGTTCAGTAAGACTACATAGTCACAACTATGGCACTATTGCCACTCTTGTAAATGGCCCCCAAAATCCACCTTAACAGCTAGTAGCCATATTGAGCAAAAGAAGTCTGTTCAGGTGGAGTGCAAGGCTGTGACAAAGAACTGCAACAGAAATTGCAACAGGAGGCCTGCTTCAGATTGTCACAGCCTTACTTTGCGGATAGGAAGTAGCTGGAAATATCATCCTCCTTGCAGCCTGATCAGCAGACCTCCTTCATTTGTTGAGGCTGCTGAATGTTAAGGTAGGTTAGGGGAGATTGGTACAGAAGACCATACTTATTTATGCATTCATAAGTAAGTAGCTAGTGTAGAATATCAGTAACAGTGCTGAAATACAATCTTTTTCTTTTAGGCTCTATCAAGGGCAGCTCAGACAGAACTGACAGGTGACAAAGGTAGGCCAGTAAAGGGAAATGAGCAAATAGCCACATCACAAACCCTGATTTACTATGACAAGAACAAACCAGGCATCCTCCTACATTTGCTTGCTTTCCTCCTCTAGTAGATCTCTGAAAACTTCTTCTATAGCTGATTCGTTGTGGCTTGTTGTAGAGACTCAGCAAAGTAGCTAATCTGTGGTTATGATGCTGACTTGTTCCAAGTTTCAGACTAATTTAAGATTAAACACAGTTTGTTGAATCTGGATTTTTTCAATCCCTGAAATCGGGCAGGATCTAGAAAAATAATAGTGGATATTTCAAGTTTGCTGCTTAGAAAGAAGCAGACTGTGGGACAGAAGCAAATCCAATTATTTTTTGAATGGGGGAAAAGAATTGTAGCCCCCATCTTCTGAAAGAGGAGATTCTCCAAAGCCATAAAGTGACAAGAACAAGAGTTTCACATCTTCTGAGGCAGGAGAAAACAGAGAGATAAAGATGAGACTTAAGGAAGCTCCAGGATGACTTTGTGATTACCACTTAAAAGGATTTTCCTGATCAAGGCAACATTTGGTATGGTTTCCTGCATAGAAGGATAGCAAATATGTGATGCTGGAAATGTGTTAAAATGAGATTGCTGAAGAAGAGACAAGGATTTTCTTCACACAGAATAGAGGATTAAGCCAACATGTGCTTTGTAATGTTCAGTTCTTCCATTTTTATTCCACAGGGTAAACCTAAACCTAAAGTTACCTGGACAAAGGATGGTCAGCCACTAGATTCCAAAGAAGTGGCAGTTCGAAATAGCAGCACAGACAGTATCCTATTTATCCGGAAGGCTGAGCGCCACCATTCTGGAACATATGAAGTGGAGGTGCAGATAGAAAACATGAGTGATAAAGTCACAATTACCATGCAGATCATGGGTAAGAAACTGCTAGGACTGCAGAAGTTCTACATTTATACACCATCACTTTACTGTGTAGATTTCTTGCAGGGTCATGTATACAATGTCAAGGTGCTTGCAAGAACATATCTGTTCATCTGAAGTGGGGACTGCTAGCAAAGGGATGCCCTTATCACATTATACTGTTAAAGTGCTATATTCAACACCAGGTTGCTATGGCAGTTAAAGTGGAGCCAGAGGGCTCTTGAGCATCAGTCAACTGTGTTTGCAGTTTACTGAAGCCAAAGAGCTTTCTGGATGAAAATTCTAAATGCCTCTCCCTAAACTGCAAACCCCAGGATTCCATAGGATGTTGAAAGTGGAATCATAGCACTATAACACGCAGAAATGGCCTTTATCTCCATGAATTGTGTGTGTCCAGGTCACGATAAGACAATTAATTTCTGACTTCTTTGCTATTATGTGCCTTCAAGTCAACTTGGTGACTCTTTGTTGTTGAGTGCCTTCAAGTCATTTCTGACCCTAAGACAAACTTATCACGGGAGTGTTTATTGGCAGAATTTGGCAATGGCAAACCTTGGCAAAGATTTGCCATTGCCTTCCTCTGACTATAGTCTAAAGCACCTGGTATTTCCTAGTGGTCTCCCTTCCAAGTCCTAACTAGGCCTGACCCTGTTTATCTTCTGAGATTGTACAGGATCTGATGTCTTTTACTATGTTAGTGTTTAGTCAGTAAGTTAGTGTTCTAGTGAGTTAGTATTAAGTGGAGTTTTTATTTATTCTTTTAGTATGGTGTTTTAATTTTAATTTCTGTTTATGTTGAACATGTTAGTAGGAGTTCATGCTATTTTGTGTAAAATAGATATTTAAAAAATTCTCTGTCATAGAAGAGCAAACAAAGAGTTAGGCAATTGAAGCAGCTCTCCTCATCAGACCAGAGCAATAACAGTTTTCTAGAGTCATGTGGCTTCTGAAATTTTTTAAAGGACTATTCCATTTTTGTCAATGAAACTTTCTAAATGTTGTGGATGCTGGAGGACTCCTGTATCAGTCCTGAATTATGCAAGTGGATTGTTGAGTTTTCTTGTCCCTGATGTTTTGACAAAGTACACATGGTGTGGCACTGGGGCTCTCATGACTGGAACTCTCAGGGTCCTTTTCCATCACGAAAAGCAATTGGGGTGGGGTGGCAATCCAGATATGGACAGGAGCCACAAGGGAGTGGATTTATAACCAGCTCTGTAGTCCCAATTCAAACTAGACACCCTTGCAAATGCTTATGTCAAAAACAATGTTGGGATTTCTAGTGAAAACCACATGTTGCCTGTAATTGTAGGCTATTTCCACTAATTAAAGTTTGAGAAAGCTGCAAGCTTGGTGCTAATAAATGCAAGCTTTGCAAGAGCACGAAGAATGTATTCATTAATCCTCAGTGAGGACTTAGAATACTCAGCCACTTATGGGGCTTACAGCTGTCAAAGTATCAATTGGGATTCATGAGCCAGGCTCACTAGACTCTGGTACTAACTGCAGCATGTTGCTCCCATTCTCAGTGCAACCAGCGTTCCATATTTCTGTCAAAAGGAAGACATTTGAAAGAAATGATTCTCTTACCACAGGCTAGTGTACACAGATGATTCTGAAGTCTAAGAATCCAACCTGACATTCTCAGGGGCAATTAGTGAATTAGCTGCTGATCATTTGCAGGGTCTGCTAGATGGGTTGACCTTCTCTAACAGGTGCCAGTTAAGAAAGGGTAAATTGATGCCTTCAGCAGGCACACATTGCTGCCTTTTTTGGATACACATATAAATTAAGGACGATGATAGGCTGGACTGAACACCTTAGCTTCCAATGCTTTAAAAAAGTGTTTGTGAAGCTGGTGAGGAGTGGGGATTACAGTGAACATTGGAAACACTCCCACTTAGAATGTCAGTTCTAACAATGAGTGCTGGCATTCATCTGCAAATGATTGTGTGTGTGCCCAGAGTGGAAACAAATAATAGTGTGTTATTAGTTGGAAATGCCAACCTCTGGTGTTTGTAGATGGTAGAGCTTTTTGTATCTCTGTGTATAGGTCTGAAGTAAATTGGCTTTGTCTTGCCTGCATGGCTGTGGTCGGGTTTCCTCATGTAGTCAGAAGAAACCCTGTAGTCAGGTTTCTTCATGGGCACCCTGGCTGAGGATGATAGAAGTTGTAGTCCAACACATCCAACACACCAGGATCAATTGCTCCTCCTAAACTCACCAAGGAGTTGAAGAGCACTAAATCCAGGTTCTGCTTGCTTCTTGCCAATGTCAAAGATAATGAGTGTGAACCTCGATGGTGTCCAGTGATTTTGAAAAACTGTTTTCTTTCTATAGACAGGCCTGGTCCTCCTCAGAATGTAAAGATTGTGGATGTGTGGGGATTCAATGTTGCACTGGAATGGAAACCGCCACAGGATGATGGCAATGCCCAGATCACAGGATACACAGTCCAGAAGGCAGATAAGAAAACAATGGTAAGGATAATGGGCTGGTGAGCATGGATGGCAAAATTAGGCTCATAGGGACAGCATCCTGTTCAAAGGACAATGGGGATTTTCCATAACTCTGTAACTTACAGCATGTAGTTGATTTGAAGTTTCACAAGCTATATAAGCAGAGAATGAGATGTTATGCCTGGAAGAGTTATCTGTGAAAATTTTTAATGACAATGACATCACAAAGTGAAAATGTGAGAAGTTCCATCTCCCTCTTATTTATGATAGCTGCATCTATGTCAGGAATTCTTCTGCACTTCTTCAGAAGATAGAAATGTATTGTCAAAATGCATCATAGCAACCAGTATGCCACTACAGTAGGGGCAGTAAACTGTGACAGTCCAGTAGCTTTTGACTTGCATTCTGTGTTTTAGCCAATGTAACTGATAGTAAGAGGTTATGGAAGCTGTAGTACAAAAGCACTTCAAGAGCCACCATTTCCCACCCATATTGTAAGAGGGATTGTTACGGATAGCTAAATGCAACTGTTGGAAAAATTCTAGCTTCCAAGTCCATCTCTGTAACAAGGAACTTCTCCTAGATGATCTCCTGACCTTTGTTGGCCCAGCCAGTACTTCTCATGCTTTTGTCAGTTGACACCTTTCTGCATAGTGTTCCAGATAGAGCACATCATTGTGTGCAACCTTTGCAAGATCTCTCAGTTTTCTGAGGCTGGCTTATCTCATTTCAGGAATGGTATACTGTTTTTGATCACTATCGGCGCACTAACTGTGTAGTGTCAGAGTTGATCATGGGGAATGAGTACTATTTCCGAATCTTCAGTGAAAATCTCTGTGGATTGAGTGAAAATGCTGGAACCACCAAAAATTCCGCTTACATTAAGAAAACAGGTAATGGAGAAATGATGGTGGTGATGTTGATGGTGGTGGTGATTCATTTATATCCCATCTTTTCTACTATCCTGAGACTAAAGGGAGATTACAAAAATATTAAGACTAATATAGAGTAACATGTGCACAAAAGCATCAGTAAAAATGAGTAAAAGTTATTTTAAAATGTAATTATTCAATCTATACATGGTGTGACTCCCCCCCCAAATTCTTATCAAAAAGAGTTTTTGTGAATGTTGATGGTAATATTTGTCAGGTGTTCACCAAATATTTAACATTCATGTCTGGCCGAAAAAGAAAAAAAAAGTTTGCTGTCTGAGAACTGACATTCTATCAGCACAGATACTGAACTGACACTGGCAGAGATCTTCGACTGCACTAGTGGAACATAAAGACTCTCCAGGTGTAGGTCCACTGCCTTCCTCACTTCCTGTGCTCTTCACCTACTATTTTGCAGCTATGGTGCCCATGGCCATTTAGTGGTCCAGAGAAAATGGGGACAGCCAGGTGGCAAATGGATACACAGAGATGACATCATCCTGCTAAGATGTCTGGGGGATGATGTCATCCTTGTGCATCCTGCTGTAGGAACATAGCCAGGTGTTCTCTGGCCACCTTCCCCGGCTATGAACTGGCAGTGGGGTGCACACTAAGTTTAGAACTGTAAATGAAAAGTGCAGACATTGTTGCAGGTGAAAGTGCTGTAGGGTGCAAGGGCCAAATATTTAAATTCCCGCCTCCCCTCCAGAACCTTCTCCCCACAGTAGCTGCCATGCTCCATGGGGCTGCTGCTATGGGGGGCTACCAAGCAATGAGGATTGCCTCTTGTCCCCACTTGTTTGTGAGAGAGAGAGAGGCAAAGGAAAGAGGCACTCATTCCATTGCCTCTCTCTCTAGTACAGTGCAGCAGGGACAAAAGACAATCCCTACTGCTCAGCAGTTCCCTTCCACCACCACCCACATGGCCTTATCAGCATCCCCATGGAGCTTGGCAGCTTCTTAGGGGTAAGAAGTGTGGAGCTATGGACACAGAACGTCTGTACTCCGTGTAAGCTATGCAGAACCTCAGCCACAGTGCCTGGGTGCTGCTTCTGTTTTTGTTTTTTTCCACAGAACTGGGTTTTGGACCTTTGGGACCTAAACAGTTCACATGGGGGTTACACACCTCTTTTTAACCAACAGATCACACTTACTAGTTTAAAGTTGGGGGCAGTGTTGTCAACTCCTGTGTTGTCAACTCCTGCCCTAAAGTAACCAAGAAACAGGCATGGACCAGGCTCATACTGGGACAATTTTAAATGGCCAGGTTCAGCAAGGGCTGGGAAAGCTATTAGACACTGCTCTCTCTGTGATGGCCTCAGTGCTTTTGCCACTTGCCCTATGTAGATGGCCCTACTTCACTCTCAGTGGAAAAAGTTTCTTTAAAAAAAGGGGGGAGAAAACCAGCACCAAGAGGCATGAAGAGGCAGGGGAGACAGGGAGAGCTCTCGGGTGAGAGGGAATAATGTGTGAAAGAAGATAAAGAAGAGCAGCAATATTTCCAGTGAGGAAGGCAGAGAGAGGTGGTGCGGAAAGGGCTGGAGCAAAAGAGTGGAGAGAGTAGTTCATCCCAGCCTCTTCTCACTGCATGAAATTTCATGAGTTTTCTTGATATTTCTGAATAGTGGCAACTAAGGAATCTCACACAGAAGAATATAGTATACAGAATGTATATGTGTGTGCGTGTGTGTGTGTGTGTGTGTTTTAAAGTAAAGCAAACGCAGAAGGGAACATTGTAGTATTTGTCAATGAGGCGTATCAACATTATTGCTATCCTAGTGCTTAATATTTCTGTATACTTTAGCAGTAAATTGTTCTGTTACTGGCAAAATTACAGAAGTGTACTTCTTACCTGTTCATACTACAGGTACAGTTTACAAACCACCCAAGTACAAAGAGCATGACTTTGCTGAAGTACCAAAATTCACCCACCCACTGTCTGATCGTTCCGTGGTTGCTGGGTATAATGCTACACTCAGCTGTGCTGTAAGAGGAACCCCAAAGGTATACACTAAACTCATTGTCTCAATGTGTCCTAAGCAAGGGGCAACTACCAGACCTCTAAAGAGAAAACTGTTAACTGAATAGGCTGTATGCAGGTAAGTATGCAATAATTTAGATGCTTATGACAGTACTAGGAAGACACTTATAAGCAGGTAGGTCAGAATGGCATCCTTGGACTCTTTCCCACTACTCTTTTCCACAATTATAGCACTGTGATTCCTAGGATCAACAGTTTAGGTAGGGGCACTTAGAAGCCTCAACCAGAGAATGCTAGTGCCTCACCAAACTGCAAAGCCCAGGATTCCACTGAATGGAGCCACGGCATCTAAAGTGGAATCACAGTGCTATACTTGGGTATTGTGAAAAGGCCCTTAGTTGGGAAGCCAGTGGAAATAAGACCGGAGCTGCAGAAAGAAGAGAAATGAAATGCTGACAGAATAAAAAAAAAGAAAAGAAAATCTATGTGTCAATATTGCACAGTCTCAGGAAAAGAATTTGGCTAAGCCCTGCCTAATTGAGGAGGAGGAGACCATCTGCACAGTTTGAATTAGGAAGAAAGCATAATCCCCGGGGAGAGGAAGGAGGGGAAGTTCTGGGAAGACATGAAAGGATATAGCCAACATGGAAGTCTTGCAGCCTTTGGAACCACCAAAAAAAAAGGCTGGTTGGAAGAGGAGGATCTGAGCAAGTACAGACTCCTCACCACTTTTGTTTGAGGCTAGTATAGCATGTCAACTAGATTATAAATGCATCTAGATGTGGGTCTGGGCATTTGAACATTCCTTATAGCAAACATGTTCATATTAAACAAACAAAATTAGGCTTTCCTAGTTACTGAAGTGATTGATTCAGTTTCTAAAATAACATTTCTCAGTGTATAGTAGCATGGGAACTAGCTACAACTTTCCTCCTTTCCTCTCCATCTTGAAGATGGTCCACATCATCCTCATTCTTTTTGTATTTTTATGTACTTAGCCAAAAATTTTCTGGTTCAAAAATAAAGTGGACCTTTCCAGAGACCCCAAATACCGCATGTTCAGCAAGCATGGTGTGTTGACTTTGGAAATCCGAAAGCCTAGCCCATTTGATGGAGGTGTTTACACCTGCAAAGCTGTGAATGAATGTGGGGAAGCTGAAATAGAGTGCCGACTGGATGTTAGAGGTAAGGAGAAAGATCCTGTGAATGCAATCATTTTCTTTTCAAAAAAGGCAAAACGAAAGTGTCTCCCCAGCTTATGTGTATTTCCTTTAATGCAAACTTCCCCAATCTGTAATATTCCAGGTATTTTTGACTGCAATTCCCATTAGTCCCAGCTAAAAGAAATAATAGTATAGGATCATGGGAACTGATGTACAAAAGGTCTGGTGGACACCAGACTGGGGAAAAAAGCTCTTTTAAAAATGATCAGGTAGGATGTTGTCCTTTAGGTTAAATTATACTTTCACACCGTTTATTCCATATCTGAATATAAATGAATCCTAAGAATGAACGCCAGCTGGCTCAGGCTGAGAGAGAACTGCAACACGGTGGAACCTTCTCTGCGGCTTATGAGCCTGTTTAGGCAGAAGTCAGCATATGTACTGCTCAACAAAGTCGCTTACTTGGCATTTCCCGGCAAGGGTTCATAGCATTTATATGCAAATTCTAGGCCCAGAGAGAGAGGGTGGTCTTTCAAGCGTACACAGCACACAGATATGTGAAGTACCCACAGACAGCATATAAAGATACTTGCTTAGTCCTTTCAGGGTCCAAGGTGATTATACAGTTTAAGCAGCTCCTCCCATAATATACAAGTGAGAAAGACCACATGCATGTCCCCACTGATCTCTTCTCACACCAACATCCTATGTTAGGCAGTTTTCCTGAGTGCCCATGTGGAAAGTAAACCTTTTTGACTACGGGTAGTAACAGTCACTGCAGATCTGCACAAACAGAAGTATTCTATGCATGCAAACCTCTTATTACACAACCAATTCAATTGTTACCTAAAGGTGGATGTCAGGACCACAGCATGACATGTAACCTATATTTGCAACAGTCAAATTCTTCAATTCTTTGAGATGTTCAGATTCAGCATACAGCCCTCAGGATCAGGGATACAGAAGCTAATATTGTTAGCAAATACAGTATTCTGCTGTAGAAATGTCCCTTGAGTATTTCTCATTGATTTTTAAATATTTTATTTCCTGCAGTGCCACAGTAGACTTCTGAACTACTGGTTGTCAACAAGTCCATGTACAGAGGCAAGTAATTCTGCAGAAATAAAATGATTCTGACAGAGATGCATGGAAAAAGATAACACAAGATCAGAGATAACAAAAACAATTAATGATAACTGCTACTTAATCCTATCTGTCAGAAACAATCTGTGCTACTTACACAGACTGACTCCCCCTTCAAAGTGAGACATGCTAGAATGAAGAGAAAGATGGGAGTTTACAGTTAGTCCTCTATATCCGTGGATTCTGTATTCATGAATTCCACCAATCATGGCTTGAAATTATTTCTCCCCCCCCAAAAAAATGCAAAAAGTAAACATTGATTTTCCCATTTTGTATAAGGGACATCATTTTACTACACCATTGTATATAATGGGACTTGGGCATCCACAAACATTGGTATTTCTTGGTATTTATGGGGGGGGGGCTGGAACCAAATTCTGTCAGATACACAGGGCCCACTGTACTAATTTAGATTGCCAGTGGTGTGCCACATTTTTTAACACTCATCACATTTTTGAAAAGAGGAAAAACACATCTCTCCAAGTAGAAAATTTGTACAGTAAGAATGGCATTGAAGTGAAATTTTCTTGCTAAGGAACAAGTGCTCTGGCTGCAGAGAGTTTTTAGGGCATTCCTTTAAAAAAAAGAGTTTTAGAGGAACATTCCCTACCTGCCATATAAAATGGTCAGCCCTCTCCTGCCACCTCAATTGGCCTTAGTATTGACCTTTTGAGTTTTGACTTTACCAGGGAACTAGTCTCTCACCTTGTCAGATTGGCCTACTGCTCATTTGCTTGTTAGCTACCTTAAAATATGGATTTCACATTAGAAAAATCAACTATTTGTTGTATATATTACAAGATACAATTTATTTGTGACACTCAGTCCTAACATTTGTTTTTCAGATCATTCTGAAATCGTAACGGAAATGCAGAAGAGAGTGGATAAATGACAACCATAGTTAAATCTGAATCCCTGCTTATCTTTTAAAGGAACATATTTAAACTATAGATTATTATGTTGCAGAACAAGGTCATGATAATCTTCTAATGACCCGCATTGTATTAAAAACAACCCTTCCCCAAAACCCTCTTGACAGAGACCTTGATCTAGACCACCACACTTGGCTCAAGCTTTCATCCAAATGGATGACATATATTTCTTTCTGCACACAGAAAGGCTGATGTTCTTGTGAATAAGACACGATCACATTTTTTAAGGAATCAGTGGACTGCAGGGAGACACTCCCCTCTAGTAAAATCATTTGTTCATCACTAAGATACTAGAAATAGCAGAAACATCAACATCCTCCAAGGTGCTGCATATAATATCTAAAGTAAAAAATTAAATAGGTAATCCTAGACACAGTCACTAGGGAGTAAGTTTCACTGAATATAGTAGGACTTACTTTGGAGTAAATGTGCATGCGATTGCTAAGGATGAGTTTTGTACACATGTTCCTGAGAGCAAACCACAGAGTTTGCTAGGGTTTACTTCTGATTAAACACATACAGAATTTCATGGTTAAGTGATCACACCTTTTTTTTTTACCCACAATCCTATTTTGAGAAGTTCATATGGTTGTACAAGTTAAGTGAAAAATTATTCTTGCTAATTATCCATCTATTACCTTCCAATTTGTTTTGGTTTTCTCTTCCTTCTTTAATAAATGAATTAATTATTGTATGGTAGCATCAGAAATTTGGAGGGAGGGGCAAATGTACCACTTCACACACCCCAAATAGATACACAGGAAAAGTACTGTAAGCACAATTTGAAAACAATATAAAGAATGCCTGAGATCTCGATAATGTATGTCTAGTTTTCCAAACATAAATGTATTAGCTATCGCTATTGAATTAGTTAAATGTTATAGCATGACCACAATTAAATAAAATCCTTACCACTATCTCTCTTCCTAAGTCTTTTGTTCCATTCAGTTTCCATTTTGGAACTCTTTTTAATGTCAAAGAGTTCTGAGGGTTTGTGTTTTGCATGAGCGTTCAATATATGCAACATAAAAAAAAAGAAACTCAGAAGTAAATAATAGAAAAAATCAAAGTCCACATCCTGAAAGAAGAATATGCTAGAGCAGATCTGTACCTTGCATTACATACATTGGGATGGGCAGCCTTATCAAGGAGGCAGAATTATCATGTGGCTGCATGTCTACCACTCCTCTTTCTTCCACTCATATTTCCTCTCCCTTCCTACATCAAGAACTTATCCTGATTCCAGCACATGGCAATTAGGTTTAAACCTCCCATCCCTGTGTGCCTAGATCCTACTGCAGCTCCTCCCTTCCCAGCTGTCTAAGTTAATGAGCACTACCAGCAGCACACAGGGACAGTTTTAAGCCTCTAAGGGTTGGTCCTGTGAAGGACACTGTAACGCTGGCCTGCAAAAAGCTCAGCACAGGGTTGCATGTGACCTGAGCAGTTATAATACTGTTTTAGTTGAGACTGTCAACTGGAGTGAGACCTAAAAAATTGTCAGGCTGAAAAATATTCCTCAGTTTTCTTTTCCTCAGTGCTTTAGAAGGAGAAAAACAGAACACTGCTGATTTACCTGCTTTTATTATATTTACTTTATATATATAATAAATAGGATAAAGACAGGCCAATCACCATTGTTCTCTTTTTCTCACCCTGAAACACTGATGAACAGACAGAGTATTAAAATGAGAGATTATCATGCCACAGGTATGTAGACAGATACACATTATGCTCAAATCCAACTGACATTTCCATTTGATCAACAGAATGTATATAAGTTACATTTAGTAACAGAGTCAACAGGTTTAATCTAGTGGGGAGCAACAAATGGATTTAGGCTAGTGGGCAACATGTCACCCCCATGGACTTTTCTCAACTTCAGTTCCCAGTAATCCTAGCCAACACAGACAGTGATAGGGAATGGTGGCTTTAGTCTTGAGCAGAGTAAATTACATTCTTTCAACAAATTTAATTTGTTGAATGTAATTTTAAACATGCTTTTAAGGAAGTAAACCCCATTAAGCATACTGAGACTTACATCCAAGTAGAGACACATACTAATTGTATACTTTTGCACTGATCACACCCATGTTGAATGAAAAGTTAACAATCCTTTATTATCAGTGTATAGACAGTTTTAACCAATTTCATGTTTATAAAAACTGCAAGACCTTAAAAAGAATCCTTTTGTAGATTGTAAAACAAACGTGTTTTTTTTGTTTAACCTTTTTTGTTTGTTTAACATTTAACAAGCAAAATGCAAGTAAGTGAACCTACACAGACACAACTTAATAAGCAAAAGACAAATAGTGCTTATGAAATGTAATCTTGTATTGTTTCTTCATCAAAGAGCAAATTTTTATTTATAAAATTTGTTCTCCCGGCCTTCAGTCTCCAAGAATTCTCACGGCATCTTAGAATGTAAATAAAACCATAATATTAAACAAATCAGAGAGTTCAGCAGCCAACATAGCCAGTAAAAGACTAGTGTTAAAACAAATCTCTCTGAGTAGTAAGACACTATCATTGGAAAAAGCAAACACATAGACCAAAGAACCAGCAATCTCTGGTCACAGTTGGAAAGTGGTCATATCCAGAGGAGGACTTTGAGGCTTTCCTGAATCAGCCTGTGTGATGTAGACATTTGACAGTGTAAAGAGTGAGGCAATGCAAAATGGAAAAGTATTCCTGTATTCATACAACAGCGTAGGTATGCAAACATTGTTGCACAATTTAAGCAAGCTGTGAGAAACCTAAATTTATTTTGTTGCTTCTTTTCTTCAACTGGTGTCAGAAGCAACAAAAAAAAGTTGATGTACAGAAGGCCAATCGCAACATGACTCAAGAGATTTTTCTGGGCTCAGCACTTACCATCCTATTTTGCTGTGGCCACAGCAAAGTGATAAGCCAAGTGTTTTGCATCTCAGCCAATTCGTGTTCCAGTTTTAGCTCAGTTTATGCACAGAGGAGAAACAGTCCTTGGTTAACACTTCCTTACATGGTGACTCTTGATATTTCTGCACAGAGAAGCTGCTATACCGAAATGAAATTTAATAACCAGCATTGTGTTTATATAAGGGAAACGCAAAAATTATCATCATTCAACCTAAAATACAATCCCTCCCTCCACACTTGCATGCATAGAAGGTGTGCATTCTCCAGTCATGTCACTGCCCCCTCTCAGTTGCTTGCCTATCGCCCGGGTGCCTGGAACGTAGCAAACCCAGATGAAATGCAAGTGAATGGGGAGAGAAGGCGTGTGTGTGGCTGCCCCCTCCCATTCACTTGCCTACTACCCAGGTACCTGGAAAGCAGCATGCCCAGGCAAAACGCAGGTGAATGGGGGGAAGACGTGCACACACACCTTCTCTGGGCACGTGGCTGTCCCTCCCCATTTGCTTGTTTATTGCCTGCGTGCCTGGAAGGAAGGCAGCACACCCATACAAAACCCAAGCAAATGGAGGAGGAGCCCTGAAAGGGAATGAGAGGGAGAATGCTCACTTGGGTAGGATGGGGAGTTATTGGTGTACATGTGTGTGTCTGTGTGTTTTACTTTTGTGAGGGTTCTGCACCCCAAGCCCTCATGGCTTGGCTCCTTTTCGTCCTGGAGAGAAGTGACTAGCGGGGTGCCACAGGGTTCTGTCCTAGGCCCAGTGCTGTTCAATATTTTTATCAACGACTTGGATGAAGGAATAGAGGGCGTGCTCATCAAATTTGCAGATGACACCAAATTGGGAGGGGTTGCTAATACGCCAGAGGACAGGATCAAAATTCAAAATGACCTGGATAGATTGGAGAGCTGGGCCAGGGCGAACAAAATGAAATTCAACAGAGAGAAATGTAAGGTCCTACACTTAGACAGAAATAATGGAATCCACAAATATAGGATGGGGGACACGTGGCTGGATAGCAGTACGTGTGAAAGGGATCTAGGAGTCTTCATAGACCACAAGCTGAACATGAGTCAGCAGTGTGATGCGGCAGCCAGGAAAGCCAATGCAATTCTTGGCTGCATCAATAGGAGTATGGTGTCTAGATCGAGGGAGGTACTGGTACCACTCTACTCTGCTTTGGTTAGACCCCATCTTGAATACTGTGTCCAGTTCTGGGCACCCCAGTTCAGGAGGGATATTGACAGGCTGGAGCGAGTCCAGAGGAGGGCGACCGGAATGGTGAGAGGCCTGGAAGCCGTGCCCTATGAAGATAGACTTGGAGAGCTGGGTATTTTAGTCTGCAGAAGAGGAGGTTAAGAGGGGACATGATAGCCATGTTTAAATATTTGAAGGGATGCCACGTAGAGGAAGGAGGGGACTTGTTTTCTGCTGCTCCAGAGACCAGGACAAGGAGCAATGGATTCAAGCTGCAGGAAAGGAGATTCCACCTGAACCTCAGGAAGAACTTCCTGACAGTCAGGGCTGTCCGGCAGTGGAATCT
Source organism: Ctenosaura bakeri (assembly GCA_948474755.1). Classification (NCBI taxonomy): domain Eukaryota; kingdom Metazoa; phylum Chordata; class Lepidosauria; order Squamata; family Iguanidae; genus Ctenosaura; species Ctenosaura bakeri. The sequence goes on from CAOLHI010000937.1 coordinate 1,297,951, forward strand.
GCTGCCTCGGAGTGTAGTGTAGTCTCCTTCCTTGGAGGTTTTTAAGCAGAGGCTTGATGGCCATCTGTCAGGATTGATTTGAGGGTGTTCCTGCATGGCAGGGGGTTGGACTGGATGGCCTGTGTGGTCTCTTCCAACTCTGAATTTCTATGATTCTATGATTCTATGAAAATCAAGGGGCCACTGTATTATGGCATGACATCAGAGCACTATTACACTATTTTCCACACACACACACAAATTAAATTAATAATAATTAAAAATAATTCTTAAAAAGTAAGTGTGGTGTAATGCATGGTACTGCAGCAAATCAGTGGAGAGATCTTTGGAAAACCCTCTATGCAATAATAACATCTAAATAATTACTTTCAAAGGTTAACAGGTCAGGTCATGTTAATATGCTATAACAGCACAGCATTTATATTTTTAAAAAATAGAAAAAATCTTAACAGGGTTTCAAGTATAGAGGATAGAGAACATAGCTATTCCTAGTGACTGCATAGCACAACACCAGGAGAAGCATAATGCCATGCCATAAGGCTGAGACAGTGCAAGACTAAACCACTGCCATGATGGTGTGATGTGATAAGCACCTCAGGCATGAAATATTTAGCTCATTTCTTCCAGAAGTGGCTGTCACTCTGAGCAAAACCATAAGTGATATTCAGTGTACATACATATGCAGGGCCAGGTGCCATATTACAAAGAACTTGAGTAACAAGGTCAGGAATCCTACTGGTAGTCACAACTACAGATCCACTGAATTAATAGGATTTACAAAATTCAGAAATTGATCCAAAAGATCCTACCAACAGGATTCAGTCCTTGACATCCTGCAATTTTTACTTGGAAACAGCTGCAAGGGGTTCTAAATTGGAAGATGGGACATGTAACCTTTTCTGTGCTTCTTTCCCCCATATAAATCTTTTACTTAAAATGTTGTTAGCCCTGCATGGGGACATTCTAGACCCTGAAATGGTACAGGCCCATTTGTTCTGACATTACCTATTTTTTAGACCTTTTGGAGCCAACAAGTGAAATAACCCCTTTTCTTCCAACCTACTAATAGTAAAATGTCCACTGCACAGATATGTGAAACTGCAAACCCTTCAAGAGTCTGGACTCTGTTGTAAAAATGTGCTTAAACAGTTTGTAGATCATTTTAGACATTTTGCCTAAATATTTATTAATATTTTTAAAATAGTAAGCATATTGCATTGAATTATTCCAAGGTGAAGATTCAAGAAAGGAGAAAAAACAGATGTTATTATACTTAGGTAAGTTTGATTCATCATTGTCTTCAGACTTTTTTCACTTCTAAACAAAAGAAAACACTATCAAATTTCATTATGAGTATTTTCTCATTCATCAAACTGGTGCCTGATCAGAAGATAAAATAATAGTGTTTTATTTTTGAGAGTTTAAACTAACTATCTGAAAACACATTCCTTTTTGCAGGTATGCTGAGGAACATTTTTTGTTAAAAATTTAAAAAATTATAAGATGTTGGTATGTGCCTTCAAGTTCTTTCTGACTTGTGGCAACCCTAAAGTAAATGTATCACGGGGGTTTCTTGGCAAAATTTGCCCTCTTCTGAGACGGAGAGAGGGTGACTTGCCTAAGGTCACAAAGGGGGTCTTCATGGCTGAGCAAAGATTCGAACTCTGGTTTCCAGAATTTTAATCCAACATTCAAACCACTACCTCATGCTGGCTCTCAGTCAAGAAGTACAAAAGACAAACAAGGTTCCCATGACCAATATCAATCAATGATGTTCCCATGTCTAATATCAACTGAAACTTGAATGACTGTAAAAGAGAAGAAGAGAAGCATTCTGTTGCTTCACCATGTCTAGACACAGGCCACCCACTAACCCCTACATTTTTTACCACTTAACTGCCATAGGATGCTATGGCAAGTAGGAATCAAGTGTCTAAAAGAGAAAAGCAAAAGAAACTTCTGGTGACAAGAAGAACCTATTATGCTCTCCTCCACCACCAAAAAAGAAAAAAAATGCAAGGAGGGAAGGTGTGCACTTGCTCTTGGGTCTGACTGAGTTAGAACTACACAATTCTGTCCAAGTGCTTTGCTTTAAATCCTTTAGCCTTTTTTGTGTACACCTGTGTTCAAGCTGTGTTCAAGTTTTTGTGTTCAAGCTGCAGGAAAGGAAATTCCATTTGAACCTCAGGAAAAACTTCCTGACAGTTAGAGCTGTCTGGCAATGGAATATGCTGCCTCAGAGTGTGGTAGAGTCTCCTTCTTTAGAGGTTTTTAAGGAGAAGCTGGATGGCCATCTGTTGGGAATGCTTTGATGGGTGTTCCTGCATAGCAGGGGGTTGGACTGGATGACCCCTGGGGTCTCTTCCAACTCTATGATTCTATGATTCTATGATATGCATAATGTTCCTGGGCCAAGAGGTTTGTTGCTTTCAAATGATTAGATCCACATGTCAATATAGGCAAAGATAGTACTAAGAAAAACCAAGGTCACTTGACATTATATTAATGAAAAGTCAGTTTGGATATTTTGGGAAAGGGGAGAATTAATATTAATACTTTTCTAGCAGTTTTGAGAACTCACATTCAATGGTATTTGTTTATTTTTAAAAGATGCATTCATTAAAGTTTGGTCTTTGTGGCCTTTTTAACAAACTGAAATTCAGGCTGATATCTGACCTTAATCAGATTAATGCTGGAATCCTAAACATGGCAGTTTACTTCTGTATAAATGTGCCTTAAAGACACCAGATCCTGTCTAAACTTGGAAGGTAAGCTGGGTCAGTCTTGGTTAGTAATTGGATGGGAGACTGCCAACAAATCCCAGGTGCTGTTATGTTTGTTTCAGAGGAAAAAACTGGCAAAACTACCTCTGAATATTTCTTGCTTAAGAAAATCCAACAAAATCCATGGGGTCACCATAAATTGACAGGCAACTTGAAGGCACATATACACACAAACATACTTTAGCACCACATTGCAAAAGATCTTCCAAAACTTCCTCCTCCTTAAGAATAAAAAGAAAAGTGTCAAGACAAGAAAGGTCAGACTATGGTCTTGCTCAGGCACCAAAGCATCTGTACTCGATCCTTCTTCCCCTTTAATTTTTCTTGACGTTACAGCCCAAGGAAGAATTTTGTTCCAACACTAACGTATATACCACTTTGAACACAAGTTACTCCTAACAAGACGTAATTTCTCACTTCCTCACTGATTTTTGCTATGCAACACTAATGTGCTTCAAGATTACAGTGCAGTTAATTTTAGGTGGAGAGCAAAGATGCATTTTAACCTCAACGCTATCTTTGAAGTGTAATTCAAAGGATAGCCATCTATTTTCAGACAACAAAGCAGTCTAGTAAGAGGCCCAGACTTGTCAAGACTACAGAGGCTGACAGAAGCACCACAGCCCAAAACGGTGCCATGGTAAGTTAAAATAGAATTATTGCACTGTCCATCTATTATCACCAGCCTTGAAGGGTATGGCACCAAACGTCTGGCAATAAACAAAGAGAATGACAATGACATCTAAAAATAACCAATCACTTAAGATAACCAACCAGAAAAATATCCAAACCTTAGCTAAAAACAGTGTACTTCACTGGGGCAAAAAGGAAAACAGAGACAACTAGCGTCCAAGAAATAAAGTTTAACTGCTGATTAGTTTTTAAAAAGTCAGAAAATTTAGCAGGTTAGACAACTGGACTGAGTTAAAAAGTAACTTCCTTTCTAAATTATGATCATCCTGATCTTTACAATGATCTCCAGTGCATATACTATGATTGCTTTGTACTGTGTTTCTTTACGGATATCCTGCTTCAAAGAGAATGTAACATAATGATTGCTGGGAGTGGGGGGTTGAGACAAATTATTACGCAGGATTTGGTAGCTCTAACTTTGGCTAAAAATATAATCTAGTTGTTATTAGAACAGCCAAAATTAAACTAAATTAAATGCTCAACCCTCCACATTTGTGAGTTTGACTTTCACAGATCTGATTATTTGCCAGTTTCTTCAAACCTTGCCCCCTCCCCACCCCAGGCACCTGTTTTCCGGGGTAAGCTTCCTTTTCGGTGGCTCTGTTTAAGCCACACAATCTTTTAAAAACCTGCCTCTGGACCTCCTCCTGCTCCACCAGCTGCTGCCTGGTCAACTTAAGACAGCTCGCAGCCTGATTTCACTGCACAACAAGCCTGATGTCCTCTCACACCCAATGAAGGAGATGAGAGAGACAGAGGGAGAATAGGGCCACTATTGCCAAGCCACCCACCCTGTTTCCTGTCCTTTCCCTAACCTGGTTTGGACCCTGAGTGCCTGTTCTCATGCCTCAACCCCCTCTCCACAGACACATACATTTTGACATTTGTGATTTTTCTATTTCTGCAAGGATCCTGCAACTCTAACCCTAGCAAACGTAGAGGGCCAACTGTATATTCACAGTAAACCAGCATATTGGTGTATTGATTCAGTATGACATCTTCTAGAATCACTGTTTTGCTTACTGCAGTCAAAAGGGCCACAGTATATTTGCTGTTCTTAGCAGTAAGAGGAAGAAAAAATGTACTCTATACAGACACTAAACACATTTACATAATACAATTTAAAATTTATGTAAACCCAATCTTAAGTCAAACAATCTGAAATTTGGGTTGTGTTTCCTTAAAAAAAGAAAAGAGGGAAAAAAGCACTGCTACCCAACTCTCTCAGTGACACTTTTCCCATTCAAAAATATTTTATTGACCTGTAAAGTGACCTGTAAATTGACCTGTAAAGTGATAAGAAACAATCTATAAACACATACTAGACAAGGACAACAATGGCTCACGTTATCTTTCCTGCACCCATGCACTGTACAAGAAGTAATATCCACAAATGTTGATCTGTTGGCTGATAAGAGAAACAGAATGCTAGATCCTTATGTTAAAAGAAGTTGATGGCAGTGGTAAAAAAAAATGAAAGAGACAGGAAAAATCAATATAAAATTATGTCAAATAGGTAAAAAAGCCAATAATATTTACTGAGCCAAAACAGTCTAAGGAAATGAGGGAAGTGGGGAACAACTAGCTGAGGTCTGGAACACACACACGTACCAACAGATCTTGGAATACTGCCTCCTCCAGGCCTTCTCACACCCTCCCCCAAATTTCTGAATTTTTGTTTTTACTCAAAATGCCCCTCTAGAGGACAAGGGGAAATGTACTACCTTCCTCTTCTATAACAGTTTTAGACCTAGGATAGCTTTCTTTCCCCCCTAAATCAAGAATTTTGGGAGTGAGGAGAGAAGCCAAAAACCACAGCAAAACTGCTTCCCACCCCACCCTTGAGGGACAATGGGCAAAGTTATTTTTGTCCTATTGCCAGGCTTGAAACCACACTGAAATGGATCTAGATAACCCATCTCATCCAGAAATCTCTGGAGCTGCTTGGCTGCCACATGCTCCAGTATCTTGCCCAACAATGGAATGTTGGAAACTGGCTGGTGGCCATACAATAGAGTGGAATCCAGGGAGGGTTTTTTGAACCAGTGTCTTATAACTGCCTCCTTTAGGAATGATGGAACTCTGCCTTTAGTGAGGCCTTGATCACTCCCTCTGCCTCTAAGTCACTCCCCAGCCCCAGCTTTTTAATAAGCCAGGAAGGGCAAAGGTCTATGATATATCTGATGGTGCTCACCTCTCAAAGAATCTTATCCACAACCTCAGGCAGCACAAATTGAAAAGTATTCATTACCATAGAACAAACAGGGCCCAAAGATACACCCGGTGGATGTGTATCAATTATAGCCTCCAAATAAGTATGGATCTAAGTGATTTTATCTGCAGTGGTAGGTGTGCTGTACACAGCAGATTGTTAAGTGGCTTGGATTTTTCTCTTCTCCTTTTCTCTTGAGCTTTACTCAAAACAGCTCCACTGGCCAGCTCCTTTTAGACACAATGGTGGCAGAAAAAATTGTGCTATGCCCACACTGACACAGAGTAGGCCCTCAGAGAGGCTGTAGCCAAATGCTCAATCAGTTTTGTGCCACTGTTGGTTCAAGTTTTCTGCCACTTTCTGCTGTCTCATTTGTTTCACCATCACCCTGGAAAACCAGGGGGCAGGTTTGGCTTCACTCCATGAGAGGAGATGCTCAGAGCGACCATGTCCATCACTTTGGTCATCTCCCCCATTCCAGAGGGCAACCAGAGCTTTGACAGAATTGCCTGCTGAGGCAGCAGGAAACTACAGAAAGTCATCAGCATCTTGGGGTTCACCATCTTCATCAGTCACCTAAAGAGGTTTTCTGAGTCCCAGCAAATCTGCGATCTGTCCATGACAACAGAAAAATACATACAGTCCCTCCACACCCAGATCACCATGATTTCACCCAGTACAGAAAACAAGATCCAAGGCATGCCCAGCAACATGAGTGGGATAGACTCATGAGTGCCATGGCAGACATAAAATCCTGTGCTACTCCCTACAGTGTAGTCTCAGTTTTGAGGTTGAAGTTCCCCAGCAACACAATCCAAGGGCACTCCAGCACTGGCACTACTGTGGCTAGCTCAAGGTGTTAAGCACCAGGGTGGGCAGTACTCTAGCAGAATCCCTAATCTGATCCAACTGGCCTGAAGGTGGATAAACACATTCAAATGCAGAAAATTGTAGGATATGGCACCCAGTCATGGGGACAGAATCTCAAAAAACCACTCTATCTCTCTGCTCCACAGGTCACATAGGTTTTAAATCAATAAAAATACAGAATTATTCAAATGTTTCACATGTTTTTGTGCATGTATAGAATATTGATTAGGTGGGACTATATTCTGAAATAAAACAATTACTTTATATTACAAATTACACTCCCCATCACATTTTTTTTCATTATTTGAAATTAAGTCATCCATATTTTAAGTAAGACTGATAGGGTTCAAATCAAGAGTCAGTAGTGGTTTAATGGTAGTTTATTTTTCACATCCAGACAACTGTACACTTTTCTATAAATAGATGTGGTACTGAAATATTTACATCTTTCCTCCCAACTATTCCATAGTGCAGTCCATTCAACAGACAGACAGGTCAAGCTGCGTGAAGTAAATTCTTTTACTTCTGAAGTCATGTTGCCATAAACCTTTGTTACTTGTTTTAGCACTCCAACAAGAGTTAGAGCAGTCTTATATGTTCTAGAGTTTAATACATACTGTAGACCCTCTCTTTCAAGTACCCTCCTGCATTTTTTGCATTAGAGTCCAGTACAGTCCATTACAAAGAAAAGACATCTCAGACATTCATTTTGCAGCATACTTAAAAGCAACATGTCAACTGGATACTTCACCTGTGAGGGAGGCTTCATTGCACAGTAGCACGGTTCTTTTAATATACATTTATAGCAAGGGTGGGACTCATGTGGCTCTCCAGATGTTCATGAGCTGTAACTAACAGAAGCCCTGGCCAGCATAGTCAATGGTGAGGAACACTGGGAGTTGCAGTTCAACATCCTCTGGGGGCTGCATGATTCCCCTCCCTGATATACAGTTTAGATAGAAGCAGTGACTAGAAGGAGACTTGGAACAGTGCTATTGACAAACTTTTGATTCCTCACAACTATTTTCATAACCTGATGTGTTTCTGACAACATACAATAGAACTGATTGTGCTTTAGATATGTCATTTTTTCAACCAATAGCACTAACTGCTTTGACTAGTTTTCCCTTTCTTTGATTTCATTCTTCATTTTTATGACTTTTTTCCTTTCCTCAATTTTGTACACTTACCGTGAAGAATTGCACCTACCACTATGAGCACATACTAGTGAGATGAACTACTGGAATGTTAACATAATGGTTGTCTCCCACTTAAAAGACTATGTACAGTACATGCATACCAGTCTTAAGAGGCTTGCCTAATCCCTTCTGCCACCATGATTTCTAGCTATTCCTCTGAAGACATAATGATTGATGCAGAATTTTGTTTCCATTCTCAGAAGAAAAAAAAACATGCCTTTCTGTAGAATGGCTAAAGGTGCTCAAGAACAGAGAAAGGTCATGTGGCAGGAATCCCATGTAAGCAAGCCTAAGTATGGAGAGCAAAGAACAAAATCATGAAGAGCATAGCACTTCAACAGCACCAACAATAGGCGACCCAGGCAAGACTGAGTGGATACCATTGTGGGCATAACAGAAAACCTGAACACAGAGGCTTGAATCTATAAATAGATTACAAATAGGAATGGTACCACTGAAAAAAAAATAGCTGAACCTCATTGTGAGCTAATTGTCTAGGAAAGATAATTCCAAGACTGGCAAGAGTAGATCATACATTGTAGAAGGGAAGCCAATATTCAGAAATGCTAGAGAAAACAATTTCAGCACAGAACTAAACAGTCATGTCTGATATTTGTCAAAGGGACTTGCAAGGTCATATAAACAAAAAAGTTTGCATTAGAGATGGTTATATGAGCTTCTGTAAGAGCAACAGAAATTGGAGTATTACACGCCAATACATTTCCCATCAGTGACCTTGATCAGCTGGACACTGGACGAGATGGTTTGCTTTTACTTTCTGCTTCTTTCCCACGAACTGCAGCCACATAAGAGAAGAGACACAGCACAGAATAGCAGATTTCATGAGCCTAGAAGACATTAGAAAGTGACATAATGAGAAACTGGGTAATCTATCTGTGTAGATGAGATCCGTGATCTCTAAATGAATTACAGAAAGCTCTGGTACATGAGATGTAAAGCTTTCATGTAGGTGACTCCTCAATCTCGACCACTCATAATGATAGGAAACATACAAAACTTGAAGATCAAATCAAGACCAAGACCAATGTAACATTTTTGACATCAGGGCAGTTAATCTAGAAATGCCTCTATAAGCACTGAATCAAATATACTTTGATCCTCTTGAAATGAGCTCTAGAAAGACTGAGTATGAATATGGATCAAAGTGATCAGCTTTGGGGAAAGGAAGAATTGGAAGTGCTACACTGGAGTTGCAGAAGAAGAGTTACAACTGCCACTGCCATAAGGCTGGGTAATAGAAAATGCAAGCCCCACCTCACTGTTTCTTTCATATGCTGTCTGCTGTCAGGAGGTGCATCCCCAGACATGCAGCTGCCTTACTGTTATTGTGGAGAGGAAGAAAAAAAAAACAATGAATGAATGTTTAAATCAGCCTTTTTCAACCTGGTATCCTCCAGATGTTTTAAGACTACAATGCTCCTTGTCTCTAACCATTGCTTCAAAGGAGTGGGAGGAAACAACCTGCCTGAAGTGTGAGAGGAAGGCAAAGCTGACTGCTGAAACAACATTTCAACTGCAGAGCTGAAGAGAAGTGGCCTTGCATTGCACCTGAGGGATCTGTCGACATATCTTTCTATATTACACTTGTCTGAACTGGTGCATTCACAAACAAAATGCAGGTTATGTAAGAGCCTTAGTCATTTTATTCAACCTCCCTATTTGACTTCCAGATTAGATACAGAAAAATATCTAGATGCAGAAAAATATGTAAGTAGCTCAGCATTAGGAGATATATAGATTCATTGTTTCATATATATTGCCTAAATGTAATCTACCATTTCATAGTTATACACAGAATTGAAACTAACAGTGGAAGTGTATTTCCAGTTCTTGAGAATAATCTAACCAAGTTTGTAAACTGTTAATCTTTGTTGTTTATTCAAATACACTTTTACAGACAATTTGTATAAATATCTTTAAACAATCTCAAAACTATTAAATCATCTGCTTTAATATACTATGCTTGAGAACTTCATATTTTTCCATTTTTAGCTTAATTTGGTGGTGCTGTTTTAATTGATTTTAAATGTCTTGTTAAAATGCTTTTAACTTATTGAAATTATTTTTAAAAAATTGCTTAGACTGATTTTATTTTAAGCTGTCCCAAATCCTATGACACAGAATAGGATATCAAACGAATAAAATAAAATAGCACCATGAAGCAGGATCGTATACTAGTGCAATTACCTATAGATTTGTAAAAGAGAAGATCTAGAAGATGGAATTAAAAATTCCCACTTATTTTATTAGCTCAAGACTTTCTAATTTCTGAAAAACAGAATGGAAAAATAAAAATGCTAATTTTTGAAAAATAGAACCAAAAAGTAGGATTTCACTAATAGCAGCTGTACTGCTGTGACAATCAAATTAAGGAACCCCATTTTCTACAGAGTGGTTATAATTATAATTATAATAATTATAATAAAAAACAGTCCAATAAAACATAACCCATCACATTTTGTTAGTATGTTTTTGTTTTCACGTAACTTGCTTTCTCACAAGCCCAATTTTCTTCTGAAGACCAACACAAAAATAAAAAGACCACCATTGTTAACATCTTTTCTCAAATCTTTAGCCTGTGTATCATTTTAGTTCTTATATTTCTATTGCCTTCCTGTTGAAACTAATCATAAGGATATTACTCTGGAATATTCCATTGAATATTAGAGAATGGATGATGAGCTCACTTAAAGAATTAAGAAGGTGGATAGCTATCTGAATGTTCATAGCCCACAGTGCTAGACATGAGAATAAAATAATTAGGTAACAAAGTAGATGACTCACCATTGGCGTCTTGTACTTGTGGCTCACCACTTCTTTAGTTTCAGGAACTAAAACCGGACGAGCAAGAGACAAAACAAAGAGTTCAAAAAACGAGAGGGAAAAAATGAGAGCAACAGTACAATGTTCCCAATGTTGAAGGTAAGGGAAACATGCAAACAGCTGCAGGAAAAAGGAACAATACTAATCCTGTTTCCTTTCTACAATTAGAATAACATGGCTCAATAAAGTCTCTAGTAAGAGAAGTAATTCAAAGTGAACCAGTACTTGGGAGCCCACTGGGCTCTCTCATAATCATCTGTGGCCATGCTGGTGTTGCTAATTTTTGTTTCATACAAAATTCAGAAAAAAATGCACACAATTTCAAAAATTACCTTGAAAGTTTAAACACCATTCTCCACCTGACAGCTTGGCACCTACCTAATGAACTTCATTTTAGTTTTTCTCAGAATGGTGGCTTCCAAATACACATACGCACATCATTTATATATAACTTAGCAGAATTACATTTACATGTATAATACAAAGTGAATAGCACTGGAATATTCTTACTAGGTCCATTTCTAATCTATGTAGAATATGAATGCTGAACAACTAAGGAAAGGTTGCTCTCTTTTCATCATATGCATGTGTCTTGAGTTAAAAGCTTGTACATTAATATAATTCCTTACTTGCACAGATGACAACTATCAAAAGACAACTATACACAAAGACAAATTATTAAGGCACAATTTTGAATCTTTTACTTGCAGAGTGATTGTGACACATCCTGGATTTTCTATGTTATGACAAAACATCTCAAATAAGGATGTTTTTTAAGCATAAGATAGGACAAAGAAGGATAAAAAGAGCAAATCTTATCGACCATAACATCACCTAGTAAGAGAAAAAGGCAGTCTATGAAAAAGTGAACTTAACAGGGATACTTGTATGGGTGGAAGGGGGACCAAAATCCACATTTTTTTTTTCAGAAGTGAACAAATGCTACCAAGAAAAGGGATGATACAACTTAGTGAAGATTAAGGAATATAAACAGAGTGATACTGACATTTTAAAAAGTATGCAGCAGTAATTGGAACCCAGCATCAACATGTCAGGAAGATCCAAGAAAATATCATAAATTTCAAACATGTCATACATGCTCATGAGGCACCAGAGGACTGAGCAGGAGAAAGCACAAGGTCCTTAGTTTAGTCTCTAATCTTCATAATTTACTTCTATCAGGTTATTCTGACAGAATTACAATTCTGTATTATCATGGAAGGGTTAAAAAAACGACTCATGAAAACAAGTTATACCACAACTAGTACAATAACTTGAAAGACAAAATGATTAGCCAGAAGGAAATGGAATTCAAAGAGGAAAAAAACAAACAAACAAAATGGGAGCTATAAAGTCCCTGATCAAGAAATACAACTTTAAGAATGCTCACTAAATCTACTTGCTTCCCCAGCTCAAGAACTGTGCTGTTGCCTCAACAACAGGGAAAACAGATTTGAGAAACAAACATAAATTATGCAGAAATAAATATATAAATGCTTTTTAAAAAAATCCAGCTAACATAAATGATTCCTCCTACAACTAGAGTAGTAAGTTTTGATGTCTGCTGTTGTTAAAGTCAATAGGATGAAGGGGAACAAATGCACAAGTGCTGTCCTGCAGACTCCCACCCTGTGAACAAGAATACAAAGTACTAAGAAAGAAATGGGACCAGGGTATCACTTTACCTGCTGGAGAATGAAGGTTTTCATAGCAGCAACAGTGAAGGGGTCACAAAAAGTAAAGCACAAATACATAGCAGTAACTCAGATTTCAGAGCCAAGGGCCTGATGCTTCTGGTCTAAATAATTCCTCCCAGCAAAGCACCACAACCCAAACAGATACCCTATGATTACATTTCCAGCTTCTACATTCTTCTCGAACAAATACGCTTGAATGTTTCAAAAGCCTCAAAGCTCACAAAAATGATGAACTTGAAAGGTAAAGTGTGTCTTTAGTATGAATCTGTTGGGCAGATCATTTTATAATCCTATTTAGAACAAAAAGCCCTCTTGTCATAACGAAGCAAATGCAGTGTAACAATTGTTGCAATATTTGTGTTGTCACTCTCATATTCTATTCCTGAAATCACCAAGGATAAAAATACATGCACCAAGGTTCCCTTTGCAATAATCTATAAAGCAACAAAAAAGAACGGAACATAATAGAAACAACAGAGCATAAGAGAACCAACCGAACTCTCTCTCTTTCTCTCTTTATATAGATACCTATCAACAAATGTAATTTTAAAATGATAGCTCCCAGAGGCATTCCACGATTTTCACAACACTTGAGACTACAGTGCATTACATCTTACACTTTCTGACCATTCAGGTTAATTCACTATGCACTTGAACTTAGGGCAGTGATCTGTCTACAACTATGGAACCTCCCTTCCATCAAGGCTTCTCAGTCCAAGCCTGACAATAAACACCTTAAGACTGCAGTATGCAGACACACTTTTGCTTGATAGGGATTTTAAAAATGAGGCTACAAAAGTTAAGATTAACTAATGTAAAATTTGCTGTCTCCTATTGGTTAATTTCTTTGTATATATCTTATATGACTACACACTGCATGGTCTCTTCCTTCCAGGTAGGAGCTTTTAGATTTTAAGATAAGAGAAAATACAATTCTGTGCACATTTTCACAATGCAATCAAATGTTTAGATGAAGTTGCATTCTCAATTACCAGAATTAATTCTGTACAAATCGAGGAAGATGTCATGATATTAAAATTATCTCCTGATCATTTTTAATGGTATTGTTTTAGTTTCCCCTGTCTGCCCTTATGAAACTGAAAAAGAACCTGTTCCCATCTTATCATAGATTATTTTGTAAGAAACAGCTATTTTAAATTTCCTTCTTTGTTCATTTGAACAAAATTATGGTATGTTACCATATGACAGAATAGGTATCACTAAGTATTAGTAGTTTCTATCTCATCTAGAAAGCTACTGTTGCATCTGTTGGGCTGTGTTTTATGACTGGGCACTGTGCTTTTTTCTTTTCTTTTTCTTTCCTTTCTTTCCTTTTTTTATTATTATTTGCTGCTGCTTCAATTTTTTCCCCCATAGAGGCTAATATGATGCTTTGTTCTGTCATAGAATATTGCCAAGCCAGAAAGAACATACAAAACAAAACTCAAAATTGACCACAGCAAAATAATGTGACATACTGACTGTATAAACTTACATTAAAGCTGTAGTCCTAAGAATATTCACTAAGCCTTAAATCTTACTTGATTCAATAGGGCTTGCTTCTGAACAAAGAAGCCCAAGACTGATATGCAACCTTCAAAGAAAAATGGAAATGGCACTGAAGCTCAGAATAAAATTTAAAACAAAGAATGAAACAATTCTTCAAATTTTGTGTTGTACTGAAAATATCTAAGATATGAGAAAACTGTACAAACATAAATGCAAACTAAATTAGTCCCAGATAACAGTGCTTATGAAGGAGAAAATGAGTTACAAGGTACTTTATAAAGGTGACGCTGTGACCACAGCATATCTGAGGGGCAGCATCACTCCAAGCCTAGTGTACATTGTGGACGACTCAATGCACCAATTATTCCTCTAAGAAGTCATTTTGAACTAAGCATCAGTTGCAAATTTCTATGAATATTCTGCACAACTGACTGACAATATAGTATGGGTAGCTGGTTGGTTAACTTCAGAGCCTTGACCCAATTGATCTGATGATTTGTCCCACAAATTCTCTAAGGATAACTTGGAGGATCATTTTCATAAGGAAGAATTCCTGTACCACACATCCTCACTTTTCAGAGGACCCTGATAACAAAAATTTGTTAATTTTATACAGTCTGGGTGAAATTCTTCACTTCTTGTGGCTAACTTCTTCTTCCAAGGAAGCAAAATGCATGCATTACAATCCACAGAAGAAACTGAGAACACAGGTCAAGATGTTCAATAAATGAATTCATTTTTATTCTTAAAAAGCCCAATGCAGTTCGGCCTATATATACATTCAAAGTCCTTCTTTGGGGCTATATAAAATCATACTAAGAGACAAAACATAAATGCATAATAAAACAATATGTAGGTTTTTTACGCACATGGAATTATAATGCATCCCACTGTATATGTTTGGGTTTCATTCCAGGAACCTCTGTGTAAAGCAAAAAAAAGTGAGTGTCACATCTCATTGTAGTCAATGGATGCAACATGTACACAGATGCACATCCATTGCATCCATTGACTAAATCGGGAGTGACATTTCACACAACCTCACATTTGTACATACAGAGATTGTGCCAGAGGAGGGCACACTGCATTATTACATTTGTACCCTGCCTATAGTCTGTACACACCTATTTGAAATCATAGAATCATAGAATCATAGAATCATAGAAATGTAGAGTTGGAGGGAGACCACACAGGCCATCCAGTCCAACCCCCTGCCATGCAGGAACACCCTCAAAGCACTCCTGACAGATGGCCATCAAACCTCTGCTTAAAAACCTCCAAGGAAGGAGACTCCACTACACTCCAAGGCAGCACATTCCACTGCCAGACAGCCCTGACTGTCAGAAAGTTCTTCCTGAGGTTCAGTTGGAATCTCCTTTCCTGCAGCTATAGAACAGTATGGTATGTACAGGTCATAGGCAGTATACAAATTTAATAATTATTTCATATATTGTAAAATTATGCACTATTTTAACATGTATTTATTTATGTTTTATTACATATTATATCTGTCTCTTTGCATGATTTTATATAGGCCTGGAAGAAGCCCTCTGAACGCACATAGCAGCTGAAATACACTGGGCTTTTTATCAATACATGGCCCCTCCTCACTGCAACCTCTGCATGCAGGAATGTGAGATCATGCAAAGCATCACAACCCATTATTGTCAATGGACACAGAGGTTGCATGCACATTGCGTCTACAGACTACAAGGGAATACAATACTAGTGTGTTTTTGTTTTTCCCTAGGGTTTCTGCAACACCGCCCTCATATACGGAGGGCACACTGCAAATCATGCATTTATTGAGCACCTTGAGTGGTGTCTCCAGTTTCTTTTGTAACTTCTTCATCCATATCATGTTTTAATCTCTTTTTCCTAGCAAAAAGCAATGTGCCCTTGAACACAGAATGCATACACATAATCTATTCATCAATGTTCCCTTAAGCCACAAAAATGAGATTTTATGGTAAGCCTCAACTCTCCTCAGATCTAATGCATGTTCAAGAAGTGAAGCTATGTTAGTCTGCTGTGACACATACAAGAATCACCCTCTATGCATCCAACAAAGAATTATTACTGCAGCATACACTTTCAACTAACTTCTTCAAAATAGAGTATTTTTCAATGTGCTAACATTCTGTCTCATGTCACATCTTTTAGCTTAATTTTTAAAAGAATCACTACATTTCCCTGACTTCCATAGCAGCTAAGAGATCAACGCTATATATTACACCCTCAGTCTCTTATTATGTTTACATGGCACAAGTTCACCC